>JALPQD010000012.1:14304228-14981788 GCA_023101885.1 Typhlomys cinereus
CTCAGCAGCATTTGTCCTCATTTGTTTTCTAGATGATAGCTGTTCTGACTGGAGTGAGATGGAATCTCAAAGTAGTTTTGATTTGCATTTTCCTAATGGCTAATAAAGTTAATCATTTTAAAAACTATTTATTGGTCATTTACATTTTTAGAGGACTGTTTGTTCAGTCAATCAGCCCATTAGTGATTGGAAGATTCAGTTTTGGATAATAACCCTTTGGCTGCAGGCAAAGATTGTCTTCTGTCAAGTGCACTATCTCTTCACTCTGATAACACCTTCCTTTGCTGATCAAAAGCTTTTTAATTTCATGACAGCCCTTTGTCACTTCTGAGGGGTATGTCATGGGCTGTCTTAATCCCGTTTAGAAAGTTCTTGCTTATGCCTGCATCTTGAAGTATTTTCACCTAGGAATTTCAGCATTTCAGGTTTTATACTGAGGTCTTTGAATCATTTCTAAATGATGTATGTGGGAGTATTAAGTGAAAGACAGGGATCCAACTTCATTCTTCTATATATAACTAGCTACATTTCTCAGCATCATTTGTTGAAGAAGTTGTCTTTTTTAACACTTTTGTCAAAAATTAGATAGCTGTGACTGTGTAGGGTTATTTCTGGGCCTTCTATTCTGTCACATTGGCCTATGTGCCTGTTTTGTGCCACTACTAGTCTGTCTTTGTTACTATGACACCACAGAATAATTTGAAGTCAGGTGTTAGGATCGCTCTAGCTGCTTGGAGCCTTCTATGTTTGCATAGGAATTTTAGAATTTTTTTCCTAGTCATGTGAAGAATGTTACTGGAATTTTGATGGGGATTGCATTGAATCTGTAGATTACTCTAGGTAATATAGCCATTTTTAGAACATTCATTCAGATAGCGGTTTGTCGACCTTTTCAAAGGACCAGCCCCTTGTTTTATTATTTTATATACTTTTATCTCTAGTTCATTGATTTTCACCCTAGTATTTATTATTTTATTGCATTCAGGCTTGATTTCTTATTTTTGTAGAACCTTAAGGTGTCTTATTGGGTTACTTACTTCAGATGCCTCTGATACTTTAAAGGTGCACAAGTGTGTGTGTGTGTGTGTGTGTGTGTGTGTGTGTGTGTGTGTGTGTGTTACCCACAAGAGACTATCAGGCATCCTTTTCTTATACTTGTCACCTACTATCAGAAGTTGGCTCTTTCCCTGAATCTGGGCCCCACATCACAGATAGACTGAAAGTCAATAAGCCCCAGCAATCCTCCTGCCTCTGTCTCTCTCAAATTTGGGGTTACAAGTGTTTGTGGAGACACATGACTTGTTACATGGGTACTGGTATTCAAACTTTTGTCCCCATGATTTTGGAGCAAGTGCTTTTAAACGTTGAACCATCTCCCCAGCCAGAGAGATCTGTGATTTTTTTAAATGAGAGCACGTGCAGCCATACACTTCCCTCTTGGGCCTGTCTTATCTGGATTGAAGAGGTTCTGGTCAACTGTACTATCATTTTCATTTTTTTTCCAAGGAATGTTTAAACTTCCTCCCTAATGTTTAGGTTTGGTCTTTTGACTACATTTCAGAGTTCTTGGAGGTTTTGGTCATGTTTGTCAGTTAGTTTACTTTATATATGTCTAAAAACATTGCTGCCTCGACCTTGACTTTCATCTCTGAAATTCGTTCTTGGCTTGGTCTTGCCCGTTGATGATGTTTTTCACTTTTAATTTGGTGGATCGATTCTTTCATTTCCAGAACTTTTGCTGGTTGTTTTTCAGAGTCTCAAGTTCCTTGCTGAATTTTTCCTTCCATGTTTGTGAATTTCTCTTCCACGTTGCTGTGTCGTCCGCTCTGGTGATTTTTCTTATCCGGGTGCTGAATTATTTCCTTACTTGATTACCCTGCTTATTGGCATCTTCCATGTGGTCAGTGTTTGTTTTTAAAAGCGAGGCTATGAAATCTTTCCCGACTTTTTAGCCATCTCATCATCTTTGGTTTCCAGTCTGAAGCCTCGTGAGCTTGTGGAGGTGTCGTGGTTGGTTGTCGTATCACATTTTTATTAGTTTTGTTTCTGAGCTGAGTTTTGCACATCTGTTGAAATATATGTGTTCTCCAATTTTGCCTTCTTTTTCCTACTTTTTGTGTGTGCTTCCTGTATTTTACGTGTGTCCTCCTGGTGAATTATCTTCACTTGGAGTTATGCTTCCTATTTCTGTTGAGGGGAAAGGCTACCACAGTGGCAGAGCTAATGATTTGGCAGCTGTCTTGTTGACTGGCAATAGGAAATGCTTGTGTCCTTTATAAAGCTCAAGGGCGGCAGCCCCAGGATCCTGGTTGAGGAAAATACAGCTTATTGCTTTCTTAACACAAAGGGTATCAATATTGAAGAAGTGATATGAGGAAAGAAGGGAAAGGATAAGTAAAGCAGGAATGAGAAGGAAAGTATATGGGTTAGAGGAATGAGCAGTAGAGATGTTATTGTGGGGATAGAAAAATTTATAGGCACGGAAAAAGAAAGGATGGTCATAAAATGTGGAGAGATAGTTAAAACATATTCTCCTAACAATTAAAGTCCAGGGTCATGGGCTGTGGAGATGGCTCTATGCATAGAGAGTTCACTGCACAAGATGATCACCAGAGTTCAGATAACCAACACCCACATAAATACTGGGTGGGCTTGGTAGGCCCAGAACAAAAAAAATCAGCAGGCTCCAGGTTCAACTCAAAGAATGTTCCTCAATGAATAAGGTGGAAAACAACTGAGAAAGGCACTTGATATCAACCTCTGGCCTCTATGTACATGTACACACATATGCACATGCATTTACACCACATGAGTCCACACACTTATGAGCACACATGCACATATGCACATTTACACACAGCAAAAAGTATAAAATTGCTGTATTTCTCCCTTGTTGGGATAATAAGGGCTCAAATCCCTCCCCTTGGATGGTCACTTTCAGTCTCCTGAGCTAGGAGGAAGATTGCTGGTCCAGACAGGTTAAGTCAATGTTTCCTTTTAGGTGAGAAGAATTTCTATGACAGAAGTCTACTTTCAGACAGAATTTGATGGTCTGAAGCCTCCATTAAAAGTTACACACAACATTGTCTCTAGCAACTCAGGGATCAAACACTCCACACACAGGGTTTCTATGACTGAGGCTCTGAGGGAGGGAGAGTCTTCCTTCCTGAATGCCTTTTAAAATATAATTTTAATTTATTTTTAATTATAGTAGCAATGAATTCCTGGAATTTCATCAACTGCTACCTATGCCTCCTCCTGAATCCCATCCCACCCTATACTCTCTCCCCTTCAGTCAGTTTCCTTCTTCTCATGTGTTCTCACACTTGTACAATCCACTGGGTCACATCTAGGATTCCTGCACTAGCTAGTGCCTAGACAACTGCAAGGGTGCAAGTAGCCCACCAGTGGATAACTACAGAGGCTTCTCCTCTCTCCTGTCCAGCACCAATCCCATACAGTCTCTCATGGTAGCATCATAATTCATGGGATTTTCCCTGCTCCGTTTTGATAGGTCAGTTATTGTGAAGATCTAGTAGAAGTGGATACTCTTGCATTGAGTTCTTGGGTATCTGCCTAAATACCTTTGTGCACCATTAAGAAACTGCTACACAGCTCACTTCCTGCAATCCTGTATAGCTTGCTTGGGCATTAGGGGTGGGATTTCTCGAGCATTCCTGGCCTCAGTTTCAGGTTCTTAAGCTACGCTTCTGCTACTCCATATACAGCATCTGGTGGTCTAGACCGTCTCTCTCCAGCTCTCACAGGAGCACTTTACTAGCAATGACAGCAGGAGAAGCATTGCAGCTGGGAGCCTTCTGTGTGGAGAAATTTCATCTTAACTTATACTTATTTCCTTTAATCCTTCTTTTAGATAAATAGGATCTGTATTTTTTTTTGCATTCATGCATCTGTGCATGTGTGTGTGCAAAAGTGCACTTGAGTGTGTGTGCCTGTCGAGACGCCCAAAGATGACATCAGGAATCGTGCTTGATTACTCTTGCACCTTATTGCTTTGCTCTGTGGATTCCTAGCTTCTCCCTTCCTGGGCTGGAATTAGAGGCCACCACCATATCTGTCAGGCACTTTTACATGGGCTCCGGAGATCCAAAGTCAAATCTTTTTGCCTGAGAGGCAAAGGCTTTAACAACTGAGATATCTCCCCAACCCAGGATCTGTATTGCTTTTAACTTTTTTTTTATTCACTTACTCACATATAGCTTCGAATCTGCCATTTTTCCTGGAAGTCATGGCTCACGGTATAAGGAAATTTGGTCCATCATGAGTGGAAGGCATGGTGGGGTACATGATTACAGGAGTACAACATGTACATAAAAGAGACTAGTTGCATGTTGGCATATCAGGATGCAGAGGACAAGACTGGATGTGAAGCCAGGCTAAAACCCTCAGGCCTGCCTTCAGTGCCCTAGGTCTGTCAGCTAGATCCCATGTCTCAGTTTCCATAGCCTCCCCAAGCAGTATCACTAGATGAAAACCAAGTGTTTGAACACATGAGTTTATTGGAAGCATTTTACATACTTTTTTATTGAGACTTTTTTGTATACAAACAAAATGAGTTTGTGCTCTTACCCCTCCTCCTCCTTTCTTGTCTCCCTCCTCTCTGACCCTCTTCTCCCTTCACCACGACAATCCTGTCCCTCCCACCCTGCGGTTCCTGGATGTGTGGATCACAGGGCTCCCTTTATAGGGGGAGGTGCCTTTGCTAGTAAGGAACCAGGTCTCTGTAGCCCTTCAGTGAGGAAAATCGGAAGTGGGGAGGCTCCCTTTCTTTTGTCTAGCTCTTGCCCTAGAGTTTTTTTCTGGGTATAGTTGATTGTACCAAGATCCTTGTGGAGTTGTGTTGATATGTCAGCCATTGTGAAGAATTGAAGGTTCTAGAACTCATTGCATGAGCTCCTGGATGCAGCAGCTCTGTCGTGACTGGAGTGTCTTGGTTGGCAGTACGCCTCCCCACATTTAAACTCTTAACAATCTTACTGCCCCCTCTTCTGTATGGTCCCCCGAGTTTTGTGATGGGGAAAGATTGTGATGGGCTGATGAGGGCTGAACATTTCAGAGTTTTCAGTCCTCTATATTCTGACCAGTTATAGTTTTCTGACTCGCTAATCTTCCATTGCAATAGGGTGCATCTTGAGTGCTGAGAATTTTTCTTATCTAAGAGTATATAAGAAACATTTAGATGGTAGTTTACTATGAAGTTATCTATTATTAACACTAAGATACCTGTTCCTGCCTAGTGTCTATTTTCTCTCCTTCCATTATTATTTGTACAGGTGACAGTACCATGCGTGTGTTCCCTTTGGAACACATTCAGAGGTAATTGGTTCCTGTGGCCTTATGTACCAGTGTTCCTCCACTGGGTTCTTCTTACCAGAGTTGCTATCCATTCTGCTTGCACTCATGTGCCTACATGCTCTTGGTTCTGTTCTGTCCTTTATGGGTCAACCTGATTTTAGTTTGTAGACTTCTGTGTCTCACGTTTCTTTGTTACCCTCAAGCCTTCAGGCACAAGAAGCACATCTGTAGATTTGTTTCTGTTGAGAAATCCCATGAAACCTCTGAGCCTGGGAATAGTCAAAGGACAGAGCATGGGGGCCAGGCTCTTTGAGAGTGTGGGCCAAAGCAAGGTCAGTGCAGAGCCATAAATACCAATGATCCATCTGAATAAATGAGCTCCAAAGCAAGTACTGTCTTGAAGATCAAAAAGAGGCTGTTAACCACATAACACATCTGGATTCATCCAGTGGAGAGGCCTCTTTGCCATGTCCACAGTGTCGTTCTACCTCATCTGGCAGTGAACAGCCCTGGGAGAAAGAACAATGGGCACTGGTCCACGGCGACACCTTTCCCAGCCATAACTAGTAGGTGGATTCTGTGTTGATTCTCCTGAAAAGCCCTGGTTCAAGAACGAGCATGCATACATAAGAGCTTCTGTGGTAAGATCAGAAGCCACAACCTTGAGTAACCCTCGGACAGTGAGATGTGGAGATGTGAATCTCAGACCTGCTTTAACAACCTCCCCCCATCACTGTGGAGAGCTCTATCAAAGCCCTAGAGGAACACTGAGAGGACAGATGATGTTATTGATGTACTTATGAAATCAAACCAACCACATAGAGCCTTCTGGCCTCTCTGGGCTTTATAGATGAGGGAATCAACCATGCCTTTTGTCATTCACACTGGTTAACACAGATTTTAAGATTTGTTCAGAAAACTCTACACAGTCCCTGGAAGAGTTATAGTTCTGCAAGCAGCAATGTGGCTGGTAAATGAGTTGGAGGAAGACTGAGAAAGAGTTGAGACCATGCTGGAAAGTCAGAACCTATAGTTGTCCTAGATAAGCCACTGTAGCATCACTTTTACCACATGGCATAACTGAAGGCTAAGGTGAAATCCTCCAAGAGAGGATGACATGAGCTGACTGAGTATACAACCAAGGAAGGCACTAGAAAAACCTGTCCACCTTCCTCAAGCTAGCTCTTCCCCTACTCTTTCCCTGTTATTTACCTTCCTTTATCCCAGACCTTTTCAGTGGCCAGACTGTGGCTTCTAGATTCAAACCTCCCTAAATAGACATTGGCTTCTCCACTTATCAGACAGATTCCATTCTAGTGGCAGTTCCAGTTAACGTCCCTATGTGTCCTGCATATGTCAGATAAGACTTATGTCATCTTCCACCCACTCTTATGGAGGGAATGGCATAAGTCCAAGGATAGCATCAAACGGATTCTCTCACTGTGGGAAAAAATGGTAAAAATGACTTATTACCTCAATGGTCCAGGTAAACTTATGGAGGAAGTCTGATAGACTTTATGATCTTGACAGTTCATGTTGCTGTTTTTGCTTCACAGTCATGCATGCAACCTGCTTCTTATTCTGCCTGGTATTGGCTCATTAATTGTGATTTCACAGTAAATACCCGGTGAAGTATTATGGAAACTGTGGCCTTCCCATTTGAGGTTTCTTTGGAGTCATAACCTTGCTCATGGGGAAATGAGGAAAGGTCTCTCCTTTGTTCTTTGAAAGGAACAGAAGAAAGTGAAGACCAAGATCTATGAAAACCTGTCAGCTTGAATCTGCCCATCTGAAGAAATGAAATCCTGAATGCCATAGCATCCTAGCTAAGAAGTTGTGAACACTTCTATAATATGACTAGGTTAAGGATGGGGCAAGGTCAGTGAAGATGCATCTTCCAGCGTTGCCATGACTACAGCTTCTAACCTAAATGAAGCCAGGCAAAATTTGGAGTATAAGTTTAACCAAGAGAGAAATGAGTTGATAACTAATAATCACAAGAAGTACAGACCTTGGAATGACCTTCTCCACATTCCTGCAGGGTGGTTACCCCACAATAACTTGAAATCAGGTTGCGGTGATGGGAACTAGTCATGGGAAAACATCTGGAGGTAAATGAGATCCATCCTTTGTGTTCCATGTAAACAGTGTGAGGAAAGACACAGTGAGCAAAAGGAATGTACAGGATGCGTGTTGGGTTTCAAGAATAGTCCAGCCCCCAGGTCAAAGCCAGGTCACTTTCTGGCTGAGTAATAGCATGATGAAGTCCAAACCTCAACCATGCTTGTAACACACTCAGTCTCAATCATTACAAATCATCCAGACAAGTGGAGGTAAAAATACGATGACATGGTTTCTACTGAACTTTACCCTGATTCTTTTTAAAATAATTTTTTCCTGGTTTTACAAGCATATGGAGTACTTATCACTTCCCCCTTCCTTTTCTTCCCCTCTTCCCTTCCTCCCTCCCCTCCCTTCATCAATCCATCCTACTCCCTCCTACCCTCCTGTCTGTCAGCTTCTATGAGCCCTAGGGTTCCCTCTGGATTGTCTGGGTTTAGGTGGCTGCAGCAGACCAAGTGGCCCCTCTTCAGTCTACCCCACTAATGGGGCAGTCCCTTTCACTCGTCCAGCTCTAGCCCCCAAAGTTTCCCCACTGCGTGTAATTATCTCTCCTGAGATCTTCACTAGTCTTGGGGCATGATAGTATGTGAGCCATTATAGACGTCTGGTAAAACCAAGTCTTATTACAGTGAGTTCCTGCCTTGAATGAGAAGATTTGTCCATCTGTGAACCTTCCCATTGTTAGGCTCTTACAATCTTACGGGCTCCTCTTCCACAGGGTTCCCTGAGCCTTGGAATGGGGAGAGATATGGTTGGTCTGATTCCAGGTGAGCATTGCAGAGTCACGAGAACTCTGTGTTCTGGTTGGCCATTGTTGTCCACTTCACTGCTCTTTCACTGCCCTAGGCTTCTTCCTGTCAAGATGCTGAATCCTCTACTTCTGTTGTAGAAGGAGGCTTCTAGGTTGAATGCTGAGTACTTTTCCAATCTGAGCTGTAGGTACATAGGCAAACGAGGGGATCAAATTCAGGTGGGCTCCAGGGACATAGCCACTTCCAAACAAGCAAACTCAAGACTGACCTCACCTGAGCTACAGGCACGGGCAACCAAGGGAATCAAATTCCTCCCGGATTCTTTAAAGAACGCTTACAAGAAGTTAGAAGGGAACATGGCCCATGTGAAGTTAGAAGGGAACACGGCCCATGTCAAATAATCAATTAAGCCAATAGTAGGTGACCCATTAGGAAGTCTGGATTTGCAAACATCTTTCAACATAAAAACTCACAAATTAAAGGTAGTTTAACACAGTAGGTCTTTTTTAAAAATATGATGTAACACAGGGTGTGTTTAAAGATAAGCTACAAAAATGAGTGAACAAAATATTGGTCCCATGAAATCTCAAATTTTCTGGTTCAGAGGCCTTCAGTATAGGCAAAGACTACTTCTTCCACGATTATAAATGCTAAGATGAGTTATTACATCCAGTAAGAGGGAGAAGCGTTGTGTTAGCAAGATGGTTCAGAGGACAAAAGGGTCCGCTCACAAACTTGGTGAACTGAGTTCAATTCCTGGAATCCACATGGTAAAAGGAGAAAACTTCTAAAGTTGTCTTCTGAGCACCACTACGTGCCATGATATGGATATTCTCTCTCTCTCTCTCTCTCTCTCTCTCTCTCTCTCTCTCTCTCTTCTCTCTCTCTCTCTCTCTCTCTCTCTCTCTCTCTCTCTTAAATAAATAGATAATGAAGAGGATGCAAAGAATTCATCAGGATGCTGAACGACAGGGCTGCCCATCCAGGACCTATGTTCTACCTTTCTGTACCCTGCCAACCTCCATGGACGCACACTGGTTACTCTTGTAGCCACCAGCAGTTCCAGCAGCCAGGTTAATGGTCAATATGCAGTGTCCAGGGACAAAAGTGACCATCCTGTAACACGACTCTGTAACGGAAGTCTCCACAGTCGTGTCTCTGGGAAATGTTGATCAGAACCATTAAGAACGTCTGCCCATTGTCTGGACTTCCTGACCTGCCGTCAATAGCACGCATGCATCATGGCTTCCTCCTGCTACCATCAGTGTGGGTGAGTTCTGTCTTCCAAAGCATCTGATTGACGAAGCCCATACTCAAACCCAATCAGAGTTTAATCAAGAAATTGCTTCGTCGCATGCTACAATTCACATGACAGTGCAATGAGGGTCAAGTGAATTCAGAAGCTAGTTAAGAGCATTGTTCATTCTGTAGTTGTTGTTGTTGGGGTTTTTGTTGTTTTTTCCTTAGATTTTGTATTGGTTCTCAGCTTTTATTTTAATACATAGTGATTTACTTTTAGATATTGTTGTCAAGCCAAGACAGCAAATAAGGTGTATTCATTTTGCACGGGAACACATCCTGTTATAAGAAAAGATTATAGCACAGGACTGTGTTTTGAAATGCTAAACTTCTGATGCCTCTTAGCAAGTAGTAAGGTAGGCTCCAGAAAGATAGCTAAATGGGTAGGGTACCTGCTCACAAGTGTGGTGTCCTCAGTTCATTCTCGATAAGCCCATATGGTAGAGGGAGAGAACTGACTACATATGGGCTCCCCTTTCTCTCTTTCTTTATCATAAGCAAATAAAAATATTTTTAAAAATAAAATACTAAGGTTTCATTTTAGTTTCATTTTAAATATTGTACTTCTTAAAGTATATATGATACTAGAATTTCCACAAAGGAATGCAACTTGAATTTTTATGTAACTGAAGAATATAATACGATGGAATGCATTCCCCAGGAACGTAAAAATTTAGTTTGATTGACATCAAATATGGGAGAAAGAGAAGTTGAATTGCTTGTGTCTAAATATATTTGAGGACTAATCTTCAAAAGATGTTTTTCATCTCTTCCAAATGGCTTATTTGAACCTAATTTAGGGAATATGTATTCATCTGACAATACTTTGGTGTTTACCCTGAGGCATTTTGAAAATGTGGCTAGTCTTAGCCAACTCCCAAATAAAAGAAAATTCATCCAGATAGCATTTCTGGCAGTTTCTAAAGCTGAAAAGCTAAGAATAATCTTGCTGTGGTTCAGCTTGATGGCACTAGCAACTAAGACAGCCCCTGGGTTTCTTTATATTCCATGTTGGTTATAACACAAAACTTACAAGAGCAATTTTGTATTTCATCCTTATTGCTTCCGGGGTGCCATCTTCCCTTTTCTGTCCATTCTCCTGGGGAGCAACTCACACCTTACTTCAGATGCTGGTCCTGCAGTACCAGAGACTGGTTTGCTGCTATACCTATAGAAACCATTACATATTGGCTGCAGTCGTTAACCTGAATTGCTAGTGTCTGAGAAGCTCCCCAGACAGTTCTGCCACCCTCTGACACGTCCTTTATTGTCCTGAAGAGATGTGGGGTGTCGAGGACTCATGCTGGGAGGAGGTTTACTCCAGTAGAACTCCAGCATGCAGCATTCAGTACAGTGGCACCTTGGAACATCTCAGATGGACAAATCCCAGGGCCTTTCAGGCCTGCCCTGTCTGGGAATCTAACTACCTTAATGTCCAGAGGAAGATGTTTAATGGTTTAAGAGTCTCTAGCCAGGCATGGTGATGGTGCGTATAATCCTAATCCCAGCACTAAGGAGGCAGCACACAGGAGACTGAGGCAAGAGACTGAGCCTATACTGCATAGTAAGAGCTTGACTAAGAAAAGAAAACAAAACAAAAAGGAAGCAAAACAAAAAGAGAATGGATTAATAGGGGTGGGATGTGTGTGTGTGTGTGTGTGTGTGTGTGTGTATGCTCAAGTCAGAGAAAGACAGAGACAGAGACATGCTATTTAAGCTGTGAAGGGAGAACTTTGACTTTCATGATTGTAAGGAGGGATATCACACTATTTCCAGTAGAACACTGCAGATGTCTGGTCTCCTGGCATCATCCCAGAAGCTGGAAACAGGCGGGACACAGGTTCTACAGTTCATGAGTTCATCCCCATGAGAGCATCTTAGGCTGCAGCTCAGTCCCAAGACAACATAGGATGACCATGCCTGAAGTCGGTGGCCACATGCATAGGATGTGGGAGCTCTTTCTTCATGGAAGCAATGGCAGGCACATGCCTGCTGTGTAATGTACACGACATTAGGATGTGAGGATATAGAGTGAGGGGCAACTCCCAACTCAAGAGACAGGGACCACGTGGGGAGGGACCCTCCAATTGGCATGCTTTGGTTGGACCAGAGAAGGATCCTCTCTGAGAACTGAGGCCTGAATCTTTCCTGAGACCAGGATGTGCTGCTTCCATGTTCGCCCTATAGACAGAAGATTCGTGGAGTATAAAGAATGAGTTCAGGCATGTTAGAACAAGAAGAGGCCAACCACACTTTGTAGATCAGGCCATCCTGGTATAGTCAGCACCTCTCCACACGACTCTGGGACCTCGGGGTTCCTAAGGGCCAAGGGTTTCCTGGAGACTAAGTGGGTTTATATAAAAGCATCTTCTAATAGTTCTCTGTCATAAAATCACATAGGCCAGAGGAGAAAATCTAATACAGGTAAGACTAAAAGCCTTCTAGAAAGTGTGAAGATGTCAGAGGTGAGGGCTGCTATGGCAGCAAGGAAACAAGGAAGGTGCAGGTGTTTTGTGGAGATATATTTGATTACTTTGACATTTTGTTATCTCAGTGCCCCGAGGCACAAACAAAAGACATTATGAACTCTAAAATGATCAATTCTTAAGTGTAACACATCACCCACAGTCCCTGATCCATAGCTACTGGTAATGTAAGGACGCAGGGTCAATGAGGGGGTGGATAGATCATGATGGTGCATGCCTTCCCCAGGTCTAAGGCACACCCTCTCAAACTGCATGCTTCGGACCTGCACAGCCTCTGCTGTTTCCTCACACATGTTAGAAACCAATAAAGAGAGTATCCAAACATCATCACTTTGTAATCAATTATTTCAAGTCATGCTCCCTCAAAGCTATTCATACCCCTGGAGCTGTTCATACTCCTTGGTGTTTATTATTTTTTCCCCACTAGATTCATCATGACCCACTTAGGAGTCATGACAGCTCCGAGAAGTGACCATCCAGAGAGGAAATGCTTTCATGTATTCCATTAGCCCTGTCTCCAAACCCTGAAAGTAAGAACTGCCTGAGAGAAAGTCAACCTTTTTCTTGGTCCTTGAGGTAATCTGGTCTAGATACAGTTCCCATACCCAGGTATCTCATAGTGTCAAAGACAAGGGACTTACCAGTGCAGAGAAAACAAGCTAAAGAGGAAGTAAGCATGAGTTCAGAGATGAGACAGGTGAGGGGGTGCTGTCCACTCCAAGCTCTACAACAGCAAAGAGACTATCCACTTAGACCAGCACAGAGAAGGATGAGGACAAAATCTGAAGCCGCTAAATGTTAGGAGAGTAGATTAGGAGACTGAAGCCTCCAAGTCTGTATCTCAGAATAGTTGTGCAGCTAAGCAAAGAACTGTTTCATTTTTAATTTTTCAAAATGTCTCTTTTGGATTGGCAAAATGTCTCAGCGGGGGAGAGAAAGGTTATTTGCTGACAAGCCTGGTGACCCGAGTTCAAGCCCTGGAACCCATGTAAAGGAACAAGAAGAAAACTGACTCTACAGGGTTGTCCTCTGACCTTCACACACATACAATAATAACAATAGTAACAATAAAAATCATGAAGAAATAAAAATGTCAATTTCGATTCTTTCCAGCTATTTCACTTTGCCAGTGAATCTTGTGGGTGGGGAAGTGTTTTGGGCATCTCAAGCCTAGCACAGATGTTCTTTGTTCAAGACAATTGGATCTATTTTTGCCCGAGTTAGGCAGAAACTGCTCCTAAGATGTCCTCAATAATTGGGAAAAGGCCCTAGCGTGCCTCTGATGGCGTCTCATGGAATCCCTGCTGCTTGTCATGTTCTTTCTCTCTTTACTCATTTGTGATTCTTCCATAGTGGAAAATCCAAACTGAAGCAATGATTCTGCCCAGTATCCATCCAAACCTTCCCTTGGAATGGATTGTGCCGGCTATGTCTAGTTGCTGGCAGTCATGAGACAATCAGGGGGCCACTTCCTTCTTCCAGGCTGTGTAGACAGGCAGTTAACTCATCCTGTGCCCACTTGCCCCTATCATAGCAGAATAAGATAACATACACCTAGCATCACCCATTTAGGTTGCTGTAACAAGCTGTCATAAACTTAAAAATGACAGACTACATTGCTCACAGTGGTTAGAAATTCACAGTCAAGGTACTAGAAGATTTCATGTCAGTAAGACTTGCTTCCCGCTTCATAGATGGCACCTTCTTCTCTGCCCTTATATGCCAGAAGAAACCAGAGAGATCCTGGCACTCTATTATGAAAGCATGAATCATATACATGGGGACTCCACCATCGTGACCTAATCACCTTCCCCCAAGGCTCTGCCTTAGAACACCACCACCTTGGGCAGAAGATTCTAGAGAGACACAAATGTTAAGTCTATAGCGCATCCCTTACCCAGCCTCCAGAATGCAGTCAAGTCCCTTTTTCACTGCAGGTTCAAACAGGAATCCACCAAGTGGATACACATGGATGGAATTAACGGTCTTTCCCACAGTGGCCAAATGGAGCTCCAAAAGCTTCTGCTAAGCTATGCAGAACACTGTGAGTATCTCATGTGTCGTTTCCTCTGCTCGTTCCAAGATGGCGGGAAAGCTGTCCCAACGAGGTGTGTAAGAGCTTTACTTAAGAAGGGATCAGACGAGCCCTTCTTTCCTTTCCGTGCCTTCCACTAATCAAATGCAAGCAGTTTTATTTTAAGAGTTGCCTAGTAGTACTTTATAATTAGAGGCAGATTAACAAATACTCTGGGACATTCCACAAAGAAAATGCCATGCAAAGAAGATCATGGCCCAACTGGATAGATTTCAGATCTATGTGCTATGTGCATAAACATTTCTGTCCACATGTTTTTTCAGTAATCCATTCATAGGAAACTGGACCTTCTTTGAAATAAGAGACTGCATTAGAGTAGCGCTTGGCATGTTGTAATTCTGAGAAATCATGCAGGGCAGTGGTTTTGGGCAGATGAAGCCAGTCTCTGCTCTAGACTGCAGCATATGTGGCCCAACCCCGTTCAAACCTTCCCCTGGAGTGGATCATATGGGCAGAAAATCAAAGAGATTTTCAGGCTATACAAGTTTACCTGGGTTGATTTTAAACTAGAGACACAAAGCTTTGAGAAGGCAGAAAGTGGGGACTGACGATACTGGTGTCTTACCCCCATCCCAAAGCCCTCACCATCCCAGGAAATGTTGGTTGAGTCTGGCTTCAAAGACAGGCACCTCGTCCCAAAAGCCTCCTTACCTGCAGAGACAGGCTGTGGGAGCCAAGGAGCCAGTGCTCACAAGAGCTGCCTTTGTACAGGGACATATAGAACTAGGTAGAACTCTGCCTTTGGGAGGGTTGTGATAGTTCTGTGGCACGTTCCCCATACTGCTGAAGGTCACAGAGGGACTGTGCCACAGTTACCCCTAGTGGAAATGGGCCTGCTACACCACTGTATTGGCAGATTCTTGCCAATGCTTCCTCACTCCCCTGAAGATGTGCCCTGGGTATTCCAAACAACTGTCCAGGTATAGTAGTGCACATCTCTAAGATACCACATGAGACACTGAGGCCAGAGGATTGTGAGTTCAAGGTCAGCCTGAGCTATATAATAAAACCCTGTCTCAAGACAAGCAAAAATATCAAACAAGCTGCTTCCCCTCCATCTTTGTTTGGGGTCTGCTTCTCAGAAGTCTACACTATAAGAAAATACTAATATATACTAATTACTGTTCTTGTCACTATAATGGAATACCTGATAGAGACAACTTAAGGCAAGAAAGATTGATTATGGCTCATAGTTTCAGAGGGTACTGTCCATCATAGCAAAGAAAACATGGCAGAGCTCACCGCAACAATAGCATGTGACAGAGGCTACTCACATTGCATGGACCCTAACCCTAACCCAGGCCAGAACCACGAGGGGCTGTGACCTCCAGAAGTCTGCCCCTGGTGACCTCCTTCCCTTAGGCAGACTCTCCTACCAACTCTGTAACATTCAGAATAGGACCACAAAGACAGAGCATTCAAAACATGAGTCCACGCAGGACCTTTTCAGATTCAAAACATAATACTTAAGTTGTAGGTTTTGTTTTGTTTTTTATAAAGTCTCTCAAAAAAAGAGAAAGTTCCCTAAAAGCAACACACCTTCTGAATCCATTTCCCATCCTTGGCTGGTTGAGCTGAAGCTTGTGTTTCAGGGTCTTACTGAAATCTCAGTTGATGGTGGCAAAGGAGATATGACCAGAACCTAGCTGGAGAGAGGCAGATGCAATAGTAGCTCCAGAGAGTTTCATCAGAGCACCCTGCAGTCCAGTCCACAGGGAAGGCAGGGAGAAAGCACGTGGAGTTCAACCGCAGTGGGTGAGCACCGGCCCAGGAAATCCCTTTCCTCGTGAGAATGTGTCATCCTGCACTGCTGTTGGCACAAAGAAAACTGAGCCTCCGACAGGTAGAGACCGAGGTCTCCTTGTGCCTCACCAGACCCCAGGGCCACACAGATTCGCTAAAAAGAGTTAAGGTGTCCAGTAAGGCATGTTAGAGGTGAGAAATGCCAGTGACCAAGACAAAATGAACCACTCTTAGATTCAGACAGCTTGGGTACCTTCCCTAGACAGAATCAGGAAGGACAGAGCGAGGCACCTCTTCCCAGGTCCCCATTGCACCCGCCAAACACAGGAACATCTGAATAGAAAGGGGCTAAATGACCTAGTCGTGCCCAGCTATACCCAGTCCATATTCATAAATAGTGGGCAGGAGGCTGTGAGGACCCAGGAGGTGAGGAAAAACCTTCCCATGACACTCTCCTGGTGGGGGCGGTAAGGTGAATGGAAGACAGATGTGAGGTTCCCACAGAACGCCCTCCTTCTTGAGTTCTCCAGCATTACAGAGTGTTCTGCCAGGACTCTGATGAGCTGTGATTCATGGCTTTGCCTCTGCGGCTGCATGGAAGACACAAGGTCCCCAGGTGCCACCCAGAGCTTCTCCACTACAGTGTGGCGATGACCTAAAGCAGGGTGTTCTTGTCTGTTTTGCGCTACTTATTAGCCACACAATGTTAGGAAGGGCCCGTGCTGCACAGTGCCTTCGTTTGGTGAATTGGAACCTGAGTGATCTCACAGACTTCTTTTTCAAGCATTTTGTTCCTAAAACACTGGCAGAGAGCACAGGCCAGCATATATAATAGATGCCCTCAACTTATTCTTCTTGTTAAACTGAAATATTATGCTTTTAACCCTCCCCCATCCTTCTCAGCTGAGTCATTTCTAAGTGTAGCTTCACTAAGATCACACATGAAAAGATTACCAAACCAAACACCTCCTCCCATACCCCTCCCCACCTTGGGGTCACAAAAGTCAGAGGCCCGAAATCTCCCAGACTCAGGCCTCTCTAGCTATGAGTCCAGGAGATTACAAGGCTCGAAATCTGCTTAGTAGACAATGTTCCAGACAGAAAGTTTAGATAGGACTCACCACATTCTTCATCAATTCACTGGGTTGGCAGGTTCACCCCAGTCAAGTTCTGGTGTTCTGAGCCCTAGTGGAGACGAAGTGCATGAGGTTCTGAGAAGGTGGTCAGTGGACAGATGAAAAGCATCAAAACCAGAACTGGACTCCAGAACTGTGAGAGAATCCACGCCATGATGACCCCATGATCAGGGGTCAGCCGCCCTAACTTCTTTTAAAAGCAAATAAATCCTATAAAAGTCAGATGGGAAAAAGAAGATACATATAACTAAGTAGGGACAAAGAAATGTTTTATATAATATCAAACATGAAAAAATAAAAAGATAATGATATTTTAATGAGTTATGTTTAATTTATAAATAACTTCTGATAATATAATATGAAAATAATCCAGTAGTCACCAAAAAAAAAAGAAAAGGAATAATTTTATGTGGTATTTGGAACTGAATCCCTAAATCTGATTGGAACCTCCCAGTAGTGGACTAATAAGAGGAACCATAGAACAGAAGACTGCGAAGAAGAGAGACTCTCCAAGGATGTCTGCAGTGACTAGCCTGCCTCTAGCTTCAGCCACCAGCCATGTCACCTCCGCCATGAAAGACTGTTTCTCCCCTCTGGAACTGTAAGCTGAACAAATTTCCTTTTCTCCCTTGAGTTGTTCGACTTTGGGTGTCGGTACGCAATGGTGTTGACAGAAATAGTTAAGAGTTACGGAGTCTAAGTCACATACTGGCAAGCTCTCTGTCACTGAGAAACGTCCCTAGTCCAAGGGGAAAAACGAATAATTTAATAAAGAAATCTAGGTACAGAATATATATGTCTGATATATAAATATATAAATAACCCTAGTCTTCACTCACAAAAATACAGCACTTTTTTTTATTTCAGCTCATACAAACTTATTAGGTACACCAGTTCCCTCCCTCCCTCCTCCTCCCCCCGTACCCCCTGCTCCCCCTCCCCCCTCCCTCCCCATCCCCCAGTGCCTCCCGCCCCAAATTCCCAGAGAGTCCTTTCTTGTGCATGTCTGAAAAAATACAGCACTTAATATATGCAAGTAAAAGAAATAGATATTATTCACTTATGATTGGGGAAATTTGGGAGATTATTAATGCACAAGTTAGTTATTAATAAATAATCACTGGGGCTAGTGAGATAGCTCAGCAGGTAAAGGTGCCTGCCCACAAATATGGCGACCTCAGTTCAACCCCTAGAGGCCACATGGTGAAAAGAGATAAGCAACTTCTGAAAGTTGCCCTCTGACTGTCACACGAGTGCCATGATATGCATATAGCCTCTCTCTCTCTCTCTCTCTGTCACATACACACAGAAAATAGTACCAATGCATACACAAAACTGCAATAGTAAAAGAAACTAAACTTTTTTTTAAGTTTCTAACCCTTTCTTATCCTGCCAGTCATTCTCCCATGGGCTCTCGGCCAACATTCTCCTTTGCTTCAAAAAGCCACGAACAGTGCTTTCAGTGTGCTTGCAGTGTACACTGATGTTGAACATGTGGAGGAAGAAAGACAGTATTTAATATCACACCAGCCACACCCTCCACATCCATTTGAGACACATGTAACTTCTAGAGTTGGTTTGCCAACATTCAGAAAAACACAGTGTGGCTCAAGTCCTGGAGCCTCATATTCCAAAATGAAAAGGAAGAAGAAGAAGAAGTCCTCACTCCACTTACACAGAGAACCCATTTCTTAGGGCCATCAGATTCTGTTTCAGGTTCTGGTCAGGAACTTGGCTTATATCAGCCTAAGTCCTGTGATCTAAGAAGTCAAGCATTCCTGTGAAACATCATAAATGTCACATCACTAAACAGACACTGGTTTATTTTTTCTTTGAGTCGGGATGCTTTGAAATCACTTCAACAGCTATATACAATGCTTGGTCTGTCCCAGTGGGCCGATAAACTCGTGCCCTCCCATCTCCTTCCTGGGTCTCCTGGCTAGTACATGCCATCTGTGTAAACAAATCATTTCCACCCTACTTTAAAACACAATTGCACGGTATTCCTGATGTTTGGTTCTTTTGACAAAGAATGACACTGATGGTCCTCTATACCTTGGTAGGAGTAATGGTCAGCTGTCAGTCATCCATTCTTCTGGCCATCTTCTCAGCTGTCTCCTTGAGCCTGTTGTCCCTTACTTCTTCCGGAGAATCAGCACCAGGGAGGACATTTTAGTTTGGTCTGGAAATGCTTTGAATGTTAGGTTTTCGATCTATGACCTAAACAATGAATTGGACTTTTTCTAATTTCTAATGTATCAGACCACCTGAGGATACCCTAGTCCATCCGTGTGTCCTTGACTTTCCAGTCCACACTCGTTCCCACTATTGTCTTCCCACAGCTTCTGCTTGTGTTCATGACCCAGCTCCTGAACTTTTAGGTTCCTTAGACACTTCACTCTCAGCCTTGTTATGAACCATTAGCCAAGAAAGTAAAAGCACACAGGCAAAGTACTACATGAAACGTATAAATAGGAGCTGTTCTAGAATTGTTTCTTTATCAGAGTAGCACACAGCAGGCACTTAGTAAATGCATGCTAAGTCACCAGTTACAAACAAAAAATTTAGAATAGACCTGAGATCCTATAAAATACATGAATCCATTTTTATTTCTCTTTTCCTTCCTGGGTTCCAGACAAGCAGTGTGATAAGAAGACAAAGTTAGATGAGAAGACCAATGAGAAAGACAGAAGAATCCAGAATCTGACCCATCTGATTCATGAGAGACCAGTGGGAAGTGTGAGTCTATTCAATGAAGCTTTGGATGAATTGGTCCTCAGTGTGGAAAAGAAGTGAGTCTTGACCCTTCCTATCATCCAGGGAGAGCATTGCAGACAGATCAGAGGGTGAAGGATGAAAGGCAAGATGATCCTGACTGCTGCAGCCCTAACTTGTGTGGAGTATCTTGCATATCATTGGTCCTTCCCATCTTTAGGCTTGCTGCCCCCTCTTCTGCAAGGTTCCCTTAGCTTTAGGATGGGGAGAGATTTGGCTAGTCTGGTTCCAGGTGATTAATGTAGGGTCTATTAGTGTTCTGAATTGTGGTTAGTTGTCATTTTCAATTTTGCTTTTCCTGTACTGCCCTTGACTGCATCCTGCTTGGTATTGAAGGATGTGGGGGCCTCAGTCTAGGTAACCTGGGTGGTCTGGCAAGCTTAGACAAAGATGTTTTGATGGAAGAAGACAATAGAGGGCGTAGCTCAGGAGGAAGACAATAGGGGGTGGAGCTGGCTTGACCTTTAAGATGATTGGTTGCCCATTTGCCCGCCCTAGAATTCCCCTTGCAGTTTCTGCCTTTATAAGAGGGCTATGGACTTGCAATAAAGGAGTTCCTGCTTGACTAGCCTCCCTGTCGTGTCTGATTGTCCTTGGGAAGGAGGGCTGGGAGCTGGTGGACAGCGCACTCCTTTCCCCGATCCCCCTTGTGGAGGACCCGTGGGACCCGCCTGCAGGACAGAGCTGCAATCCCCGGGGACCCCCACAAAGGCCACCTCTTAACCAAAGACAAAAGGCTGTTTGAATGACGATATTAATATAAGAGGAGGCTCAAAGGTAAATGGAAGAATAGGATTTGCACACAGCAGTGTGTGTGTGGGGGGGGGAGTCAGTGTCCCATTTGCCAGATGGTTGCCGTCTATCTGCCACTCCCTATACCCTCCCTGATTGGTGAGATCAAACCTGTTCAGTTGCAAGTCACCAGGAAGGAAGTGAGAGTGAACTAAACCAGATGTCTTGCTACTTACATGCAATTCTTGACAGTGACCTATTTTCTCTACTGAAGATTGATCCCCTATCTGCTTTTGGGGGGGCCTCCTTCCTCTTCCCTCCTGTTTATAATCTTTGCAATTACAGTAGGTATTACAGAGATTTACCTTTGAATATGTTATTAAGTGGGTTTGGAACTAGGATCCATCTATTAGGGAGTCTAACTTTCTGTGTCTGGCATACTTCACTCAATATAATTTTTTCTAATTCCATCCATTTCCCAGCAAATTTCATTAATTCATCTTTTTTGTTGGCTGAGTAGTATTCCATTGTGTAAATGTACCACATTTTCATTATCCATTTGTCAACTGTTATTCATTAGGCTTGATTCCATGACTTGGCTATTATAAATAGTGCTGCAATGAACATGGTTGTGCTCATGTCACAGTAGTGAATTTCTACATTATGGAGGGTTATTCCCAGAAATGATATAGCAGGGTTTTATGGCATTTTAATCTTTAACTTTTTTAGAAATCACCATACTGATTGCCAGAGAGGTTGTATAAGCCTGGATTCCCACCAGCGATGTATGTGAGTTCCCTTCTCTCCACATCATCTCCAGCATTTTGTGTTGTGGACTTTTGCTATCCTGACTGGGGTGAGATGATATCTCAGGGAAGTTTTGATTTACATTTTCCTGATGACTAAGGATGTGGAGCATTTTTCAAGATATTTGTTAGACATTTCAGTTTCATCCCTGGAAAAGTTTCTTTTGAGTTCCAAGGCCCATTTTTTAATTGGTCCATTTATCTCCTTGGTGTTTAATTTTTTAAGTTTTTTGTGCACTCTGTATAATAGAGCTCTATCAGATATGTGGTTAGTGAAGATTTTCTTTCATTCTGTGGGCAGCCTTTTTGCTCGGTTTACAATTTTTTTATTTGAACAGAAGCTCTTTAATTTCATAAGATCCCATTGGTTGAGTATTGGTTCTTGTGACTGTGCTATTGGATTTCTGTTTTAGGAACTGTTGGCTTAGCTCAATTAGCTCAAGGGAGTTCCTACCCTTTCAACTAGGGTTTTTATAATCTCTAGCCTAATATTAAGGTCCTTGATCCATTTGGAAGTAATTTTTGTGCATGGTGACAAGTATGGGTCCAGTTTTAATCTTTTGCATTCGGATATCCAGTTTTGCCAACACCATTTGTTGAAGATGCTGTTCTTTTTCCATTGAGTTTTTTGGGCCCTATTGTCAAAGGTCAAATGGCTGTAATTGTGTGGGCTTATTTCTGGGTCTTTAACCCTTATCCACTTATCTACATGTTTATTTTGGAGTCAGTACCAGGCTACTCTGGATTTGTAGTATAGACTAAGGTTTGGTATGGTTATACCTCCAGCAGTGTTTTTGTTACTCAGGATTGTTTTTGCTATCTTGAGCCTTTTGTGCTTCTATTGAATTTTGAGATTGTTTGATCAATTTCTTTAAAGAATTGCTTTGGGATTTTGATTGCCATAGCGTTGAATCTGTGCATTGCTTTTGGTAGGATGGTCATTTTTATGATGTTGATTCTACCAATCCAGGAGTATGGGAGGTCTTTCCACCTTCTGGTATCTTCGGTAATTTCTTTCTTTAGGATTTTAAAGTTTTCATTATAAAGATCTCTCACTTTTTTGGTTGGTTTATACTAAGGTATTTCATTTTTTTTAGGAGCTATAGTAAATGGTATTGTTTCTCTTAGGACTTTTTCACTTTTTTCATCCTTGGTGTATAGGAAGGCCACTGATTTTTGTACATCTATTTTGTACCTGCCACCCTGTTGAAGTTCTGTATTAGTTCCAGAAGTTTTCTGGTGGAGTTTTTAGGATCACTCAGGTATATGATCATGTCATCTTCAAATAGAGATATCTCAACTTCTTCCTTTCCGACTTGAATCCCTTTTATCACCCTCTCTTGTCTTATGGCTCTAGCTAAGTACAATATTGTACTTAGCTACAATCAAGTACAATATTGAATAGAAGTGGTGAGAGTGAACATTCCCTGATCGAAATGAGAATGCTTCAAGCTTTTCAGTTTAGTATAATCCTTGTTGTTGGCTTGTTGTATACAGCTTTTATTATCTTGATATAAGTTCCTTCCATTCTAACTGTCTCTAGGGTTTTAATCATAAAAGGATGTTGGATCTTGTCAAAAGCTTTTTCTACATCTATGGAGACTATCATGTGGTCTTGGACTTTGGATTGGTTTATATGATGGATTACATTTATTGATTTGCATATGTTGAACCAACCTTATGTGCCTGGGATAAAACCTACTTGATCACATATCTTTTTGATATGTTTTTAAATTCAATTTGCTAAAATTTTGTTAAGAATCTTAGCATCTGTGTTCATCAAAGAGATTGGCCTATAGTTTTCTTTTTCTTTTTTTATTATTTATTCAATTGTGCATGTATATGTGTGTGCGTGTATTGTATGTGTGTATATATGTGTAAGTATGTATGTGTGTAGAACCACGGACAAATTCGGGAACCACCATGGACCGCCTCCACCTCTTCCTTATTTACTCTGCCCCAGGATTCACAGGTTCCGCCCTACCAGGACCAGAAACGCAGGCCACCCCCGCTTCCGCCCAGCGTCTGTACATGGGGTCAAGGATCCGAACTCAGGATCTTCTGCCTGCAAGGCAGAGGCTTAACCCCTGAGCCACCTCTCCAGCCCCAGTTTTATTTTTTAAGTGTATCTTTATTAGGTTTCGTAGACCGAATTTGGAAGTGTTCCTTCTTTTGCTATTTTGTGGAACAGTTTAAGGAGTATTGGTATTTCTTGTTCTTTAAATGTCTGGTAGAATTCTGTACTGAATCCATCTGGTCCAGGAAATTTTTTTGGTGGGAAGATTCAAGATTACTTCATCAATTTCCTCATTTGTTATAGGACTATTTAAATAATTCAAAACTTCCTGATTCAATTTAGGTAAGTTGTGTTGAATCAAGAATTCGTCCATTTCTTTTGTGTTGTCAAATTTCATGGAGTATGTTTTTGAAATATGACCTTACAATTCTCTGAATTTCATTGGTGTCAGTTGTGATAACCCCATTTTCATTTCTAGTTTTGCTAATTTGAATTTTCTCTTTCTTGATTTCAGTTAATTTAGCTAAGGGTGTATCAATATTATTGATTTTTTTTCAAAGAACCCTCTTTTCGACTGATTGATTCTTTGTGTTATTTTATTTATCTCAATTTCAGATATTTCATCCCTGGTTTTGCTAATCTGTCTTCTGTTGTTTTTGGGACTGGATTGTTCTTTTGTTTCTAAAGCTTTATGCTACATTGTTAAATTATTTACTTGTGATATTTCTATTTTTTGATTTAGGCATTAAGAGCTATAAACTTACTTCTTAAGACAGTTTTCATTATGTCCCAGAAATTTTATATGTTATATTTTCATTATCATTCACTTTTAGGAAATCTTGAATTTCCTTTTTTATTTCTTTCTGAACCCATTTCTCATTCAGCATTATAGTGTTTAGTTTCTAAGAGTTTGTATATTTTCTGCTGTTTGTTGTGCTGTGGATGTCAAGCTTTAGACCATGGTGGTCTGATAAGGTACAGGCTATAATTTCAACTTTCCTGTATATGTGGAGATTCTTTTTGTGCCCCAATATATGGTTTATTTTGGAGAAAGTCCCATGTGCTGCTGAGAAAAATGTGTATACTTTGGTGCATGGATAAAAAGTTCGATAGAGATCTGTAAGGTGCATTTCAGTAAGGGTTTGATTTAGTTCCAATGTGTCTCTGTAGAGTGTTTTGGCCTATTGATCTATCCCATGTTGAGAGTGCAGCACTGAAATCCTCAAGTATTATCATTTTGGGATTGATTTCTTGTTTTAGACGTTGTTTGCTTAATGAATGTGGAGGAGCCCATATTAGGTGTGTATATGTTCAATATTATGAAGTCTTCCTGGTTAATTATACCTGTGACTAAAATGTAGTAGTATCCTTCTGTATCTCTTATGATTTTCTTTGGTTTGAAGTCCACTTTATCAGATAGCATAATTGCTACTGTTGCTTGTTTCCTGGTTCCATTAGCTTGCAGAATTTTGGACCAGCCTTTTACTTTTAGAATGTGCCTATCTTTTGTGATGAGATGTGTTTCCTTAGGGCAGCAGATGGATGGGGTGTGATTTCTATGTTTATAACCTGTGTCCTTTGATTGGTGAGCTAATTCCATTAAAATTTAGTGTTATAATGGAGAAATTACTTTTAATTCCAAACTTTTTTGGGTTTAGTGGCTTTCATAAGTGTATTATTTAGCTTATAGGTTGTAGTGGTATTATACTTCCTTCTGTCCTCCTGGATATGCTTGTTTTCTTCAAGCTTGAGTATCTTTTCTAGCATTTTTTTTGAACATCTGGTTTGGTGGTTATTTAAGCCTTCAAGTTATCTTTATGGCAGAAAATTTTTCTTTCATCCTCGATCATGACTGATAGTTTTGCTGAGCATATCAGCCTGGGTTGACATTTGTGCTCATTCAATACTTGAAGTACCTCTTTCTGGCTTTCTCTTCTGGCTTTTACTGTTTCCATTGAAAATTAATAGGTTTACCTTTAAAAGTGACTTGGTTTTTTTTCCCCTTGAAGCTCTTAGCACATTCTCTTTGTCTTGTATGTGTGGTGTTTTGACTATTATTTGCCATGGCAAGTTTCTATTTTGGTCATATTTGTTTCAGTTGGGGATGCCTCTTATATTTGGATGGGCCTCTCTTTCTTTAGATGTGGAAAGTTTTCCTTTATGATAATTTGACTGAACTAAATTATACAGTATTACTACACTTGAACAGTTATTGCTAGTGTTTGCCTTGGAGTTGGGTATTCTTGTCTAGTGTTGGTGTTATTTCCTAGATGAGGCTATTGGACTGTTAGCACATCAATTGAGGTAGGTTTAGTAGACAGGGATTGAAGATTAGTATGGCAGTGCACTTTTTAGATTTACTTCTTTGGTGACACGTGAGGGTGAATGGTATAGTCCCTGAAGTTGTATGGGTTTTGAGTGGCTATATGGAAATTTGTTAAACTTCAGTGACTAACAATTGAGAGGAACAAGATGATAAAAAGGATTTACTTAACTTAGAGCTGGATGTGAAGATTCTTTCCCATATGATGGGATGATTTTAGAGGACCTCAGATGAATGGTGTTGGTCTCTTATCCCTTTGCTTTGGTTTTCTCTGGACTCTGCTGAATTCTGAGGAAAAGGGAGTCCACCCTGGTCCAGGTCTGGGTCCGGGTCCAGGGCAGAAAGCCAAACACACTTAGTACTACACTATCTGCCTCATCCCACCTACATGCAACCCCATATGAACTTATGCAGTGTTCTGTGACCTCTCCAAGGCTAAGAAAGAATACAATGTCTAACTGTCCTCTACTGGATGTCATAGATTGGAACATTCCCAAAGTCTATGGTAGCAATCCTTCGATCACTAGGACAATTCAACCTATAGCACTGAAAAAAAAAGGGGGGGGGAGCTCGAGTCACCCAAAGACTTTAATTTCTACATGTAACATTTGAAAAATGACTGTGTGGTCTTTGAAAAAAAGGACCAGAAAGCAATAGTTGTGAAAATGCTCCCCCTTAAAGTCCACAGTTGAGAATAATAAGCCCCAGGTCTTGTCCACTTAGGCAATTCTGGAAGTCATCTAATTGTCTGGACACAGCATCCCCCTCCACCCAGGAACATCAGTCTACACCCACTGCCCTGATGTGACTTCTGTATGAGATACTTCCTCTCTTAAACAAGAAACCTGGGCTGACAGTATAGCTCAGCAATAAAATGTCTGCCTAGTTATGTACAAGCCCCTGGATCCTATTCTTAGTAAAATAAATAAACAAATATTTTAAAATGAAAGTCAGAAGCCTAGTACCTGAAGGTACCATGTCTAGACACCATCTAGTCCAGGTCTTAAGCAAGGCTGTACCTCACAGCCAACCAGGAATTTCATGTCCTTCAGTGCTTCTCTCCCCATGATGGAAAGATTCTGTCACCTTTGGTGACATTGTGGTAGTGACACAGATGTAGGAGCTGTTTCCTGGGGACAGAATATGCTTCTGTGCTAGACAGAACTGTAGGACACTGAACAGCAAATTATCCCAGCAGAGGGGTCTCACTTCAACACCATCTGGGATAGTGTTGGAAGTAGATGGAACCCCAAACAGGTAAGGAGCCTAGATGGCTATGGTGGCAATTCGCTTCTAGTTCTCATCCCCTGGAGATAAAGGAACACTGGAGAAATTTCTGCCCAGTGGATATTTAAGATTGACTTGGCTAGACATACATGGATCAGCCTTGGAGGTGTAAAACCTAGCCTGAGAACAGAATAATCCACCCTTCTATTCTGAAATCAACCAGTCCCAAAGGGAAAGTGGAAATGATCTGCCCCTAATAAAGGTTTCCTACAGAGGAGAGGAAAAGTGGATTCCAGCCTTGGATTCCACCCCCCCCAACCCCTCTCACCTGTCTCCTACCCTTCCCCCTGTCTCAGTGGGGGAACTTCCACCTCTGCTGCTTTACTTGCACTCAAAACAATTTTGGTTTAAACTTTGTTTCTTTACTCTCACCCTAAATATGTATCTTTAAGAAAGCAAGTAAGATTTTATAGGTTGGAGAGATGGCTCAGGTTTTAAGCTTTTGTCTTATAAACAAGACCTGAGTTCAGATTCCAGATCCCATGTGAAAATGTAGGACAGATGTGGTAGTGACCTACAATTCCTGTCCTGAAAGAGGAGCCTGGGAAACATCAGAGCAAAGCATAAAGGAGGTAGAGTAACCCATCCATCTGCTCCCTTCAGGAAACACATCTCACCACAAAAGATAGGCGTATTCTAAAAGTAAAAGGCTGGTTAAAAATTCTTCAAGCTAATGGAACCAGGAAACAAGCAACACTTGTACACACATACCTACACACACACCTACACACACCCACACACACACAAACCTAAGACTTTGGTCTTGTATTCTTTCAATCCTTTTATGCCTTCAATCTTTTCTTAGCATATAAATCTGTGTCTGGAAGAGAAAACAGACCCAATTGCAGACTCCTAGATGGTAGCACATCCTGTCTAACTCTTCTCTCTCCTTCAATCTAGCCTCTGGAGCCCAGATATCACCACTGATTTGTGGCACTAGCGATTCAGGGAGGCCCTAGCCCAGGCTTCCGAATCCAGGAGACCTGGCTACACACAAGCCTGAATAAGGCAGAGGGATGGACAACCACAGGGTGGAGGAGTGAACAGCCAATGGGAAGGAGGGATGAACAACCAATGGGAAGGAGGGATGAACAACCAATGGGAAGCAGCCATCTAACCTGGACACCTAGTAAACAGCTGAATGATTGGTGGCTGCTCTCCCCTCCCCCAAGCAGAGGGGCGGCCACACTTGATTGGACCCCAACCCTCCATAAGTCCAAACACTTCCTGAGTAAAGTTGAGACTGCGGCCAACTCGTCTCTGCCTGCTGCTTCTCGCCTGACTCCTGGGGTCTGGGTGGTGACCCCGTAGCCTGCTCACCCATTTGCCTAACACCCACGAGGCCCCGCCGTTTCCTCTCTTCCCCCTGCTGGCCCTGCGGGGGATTCGGCAACACTGATTAATATCACTGATCATAGACAATCCAGAGCTGTGGGATGGGAAACTTGGGTTCTGTATTTTCCGCTGACATTTTCCCCCTTCACTCTTCCCCACTTAAGCTGGCAGATGAGCTTCAATTTTCTTCATACCTCGGAGGCTGTGGCGAGGCAAGGGAAATCTGTCTACGTGAGAGCTGTGTTACCTGGTTGTACTTCCCAAAAGCTAGAGCTCCTTGGAGATGCTCCCAGTTCCATCTGGTTGAGGGGATGGGGTGAGAGACATTGCTGGGGGCTGGCTGAGAAGTCAAGGGAACTCTGAGAAGTCAGGGGAAGGCCAGCAGTGAGCTCCCTCCCTTCCTTCGTCCCTTCTTTTGCTTAGCTTTTAAGGCAAGGGAAGCACCGAGGCAGAGCCAGGAAGAGTCAGGAGGGCACTTGTAGGTGTCTAAAGGAAGCCTGCATCTCACCCTCCCAGAGTCCCTTACTGAGTGCAGGCTCAGAGCAGGGTATGCATGGCCACTGAAGTAGTTTGCAGGGCAGAGGTGTGTGCTGTCTTGCTCTGTGGGTCTGTTTGCTGGAGGCTGCATCAATCACCTACAGCTAGCAGCGACCTTGTAGACAACTCCAACTGCATGAGGCTGCTGGGGAATGGGCACTTCTGCAAGGCTCTGAAAGTGTCTTCTATGGGAGGAAGCCGGAGGCGTTCTGTGCTGGTAGCTATGTAGCACAGAAGCCTCTCTCACCACCCGTAGGGAAGCAGATGGATGAGGTCACAGGGAGTGATGGGCAGAGACTGGGGAGGCCTCATCTGCGCTTCTGGACCATCCTCAAGAGCGAAGACACTGGTTAAACTACTCAAAGATGTCAGCTGCAGATAAGGTTAAGGATTGCCACTGCCATCCTTTCTTCCCTTGACAGCAGGCAAGCTGAGGAGAGCAGAGGTTAGATACCAACTGGGCCCCTCAGGACGGAAAGCAGGAAACTAGCCATGAACTCGGAAGGTGCGTTTACACAGTAAATGCGCTGTTAGTAGTCAGGATGGAGCAGCATTGGAAGAGGGAGTCAAAGGAAAAAGAGCTCTGTAGTTCAGCCTTCCTGGCAAATGGCATTCACTGTCACAATTCGTTGCTTTCTTTTCAAGAGAAATTTGAGCAGGAGCCATCCCTTGCCCCACGCCCAGACCCTGAAGAGCTCTCGTGAAGAACGACGCGTCACACCCATGCGCTGAGAACGCAGGGCGAGGGCCATCGCCGGCCGCCCCTCCCTGTTTGATCACCCCCCTGCCTGGGCTCCCTTCTACCAGGAGCATGATGGGAAAGCAAGTAACGCATCCCGCGGGATGAGTTACCACCGACAAACATGTTTTGTTGAGCCTGAACACTTTGTAAAGGCTTGCCAAATATTTTCTCATTAGACAAGAATTTTGATAAAATTGGAGTCTGGCAAAATGGGGCCGAGATTACGATCATAAAGCCACAGTCAGATGGGGCTGAACAGCAGCCTGCTGGGTCTTTCAGATAGAGAGCAGCTTTCCTCTGGCCGAGGTCCTCGCACTGCCACTTCTGTCACTGTGAAATGGAAAAACATGGGGTCCTCGAGGGCTTTGGAGGTGTTCTTACCCTAAACAAATACAAGTTTGGAGGTAAGGTGCTGGACAAATCAACAGCCTCCAGAGCCACTCCAAGCTAGTGACTGTCTCGATCCTGGTCTTGTAAATTCCAGAAATGAAATTCACAGATCAAAAGGTGAGTTTTAGAAAGACGTTTTATTATAAGATTGTAGGAGTCGGGGTGCTTACAGAGAGCAAGCAGAACTCCTGTACAGCAAGAGTGGATCCCCAGAAACAGGTCGCCTGGGCTACAGATTTTTTTATAAGACTTGTGGCCAAAACTGAGTGAGACGTAAAGAGCTGGGTTGATCTGTTCAGTGGGGCCATCTGCAAGCTAACCAAGCACCTCTCTCGGTTTCAGTCACCTCCTCTAGAGCATCCAGGCAGTAAGTACATTCATCTAACTTGTATAAAAGCAGAAGAAAGAGCAAGAAACCAAACCAGAAACTGGAGCCCCTAATCTCTTCTGACTTTCCTAGCTTCTAACCAGGATATAAATTTCTAGTTTCTGGACAAGAATCAAGGTACTTATCTCTAATCTGCCTGACTAGTGTCTTTCTCCTGCTCTCACCTGTGATCTGACCCAGGGAGGTACTTAAGGGTGTGGCCTCAAAGCTACTGAAATCTCAGACCTTTTCTATCTGTCAAGGCCAAGTACTTAATCTCTAGGAGGGGGTCGCACTTGCTCTTGCTGATGCCAACAAAGAGATGGTGAGATTAATGGAGATGGGGCAGAAAATGGTGCCTGAGGTTGCAAACAGACGTCAAGTCTATGAGCAAGAGGCTAAGTACCTTGTACTACTTTCAAGTAAACATCAAGTCCTTGAGTCTTCTCCAATTCACAGAAGTTCCGTTCTTCCCTGTCTATAAATTGGGAGTTCTGGGACATATACACATTAAGATGCTGATACTGAAATCTTTAGGAAAGGAGAGGAAAAGCAAAGAAATCTCTTTCTTGATGTCCTTCATACAAACTGTTACTACAAGGGGTCTTTGTGCCTATACTCCCTGCTTCAAAATGAAGCTTTCTCAACTGAAGCCCATAGAGTGTTCATTTGGGCTTCTGTGACAGCTGGGTTTATGAGCTATCACTCCTTCATGGGACGCTCCCTCAAGGCTGGCCCACCACACACCTGGATTCAGAAGAATCTTTGCACTGTGTTGTTCCTCAGAGGAAAATACTGAGGCTATTAGCTTCAGAGGATCTGGGAGTCTTGAGCCAGGGCAGCGGTGCCCTGAGATTGACTGAAATAGGCAGACATCTCCACCCAAGCCAGCTGCCTGCCTCTCCCACTCCTGACTCATAAACAAAGCTTTATCCAACCCTGTCACTTCATTCCCACAAGATAAGCATTTTAAGGAATACATGTATAGCAGCTCTTCCCCTGACACTCCCGAACTCCCATCCCTGTCCAGGGTCAATGTCAGTGGAGTTGGGAGGGAGACAATGGATGTTGGCAGAGTTTAGCCAGCTGTTAGAGAAGACACTAGTTTGGGTGGTGAAGAAGTTTTGTCGCTGAGAAGAAAGAGGTGACAGGTCCTTAACCCTGTGTGCTTTGTGATCTCTGAGGATAGTGCTACGGTGGAAACTTTCCCAACCTGCTTGGTGATCTGCAGCAAAATCTGCCACCAGACTTGTCTGCTTCGTGTCTCGTATTCTCCCTAAGAGAAGTCACGGACTTCTCCAGAGCTCCGTTCCCAAGATCACCTACGCTGCAGAAAGTGTCTTCAGTCCTCGACCCTTTCCTGATCCTCAGGGATGAGCACTGTTTGTTCATAACTAAGGTGCTGCAGACTCCAATCTGTACAGACAAAGACCAGAAATGACTACTTCACCCAATAGACAAGAGTGGGGTGTGACTATTCTGCCTAAAGGGCCAGAAGTTTTGACCCTTCTTACTTTCATCTTTCTTTCACTGTAATAAATACATGACCCAATGAATTCAGGGGAGAAATGGCTTTTTTTGGTTCAGCTCTCAGGCTACAGCTCATTTTGGCAGAAAAGATACCAATGTCAGAAGCCCAGGAACCAGCCACAGCATATCTACAGCAAGAGCACATAGGCAAAGATGAATGGTGCTTGCCAGCTTGCCAACTTGCCAGCCTGCCACATTCCAACTAGCTCACTCTGTCTTTATCCAAATGCCCAGAGAATAGTTGTACCTTCCCATGTCAAACAGATAATATTCTACAAGCTTCATCAGAGGTTTACTATAGCTACATAATTCTTCAGCTTGAAGTGTCAAGTTGACAACTGAAGGTTAATTGTTACACTACCTGAAATTTGTAACCAAGAAGTACGATACCATGGTCTTTCAGGCAACTTGTTCTAATAAAATGAAGCACGCATTTGGATAATGTGAATGGTAGAAATCACAATTTTGCCTTCATTCTCTACTACTACCTAAAACAATAATTTAGAGCCCAAAGAAGCAACTTGAAGGGCTTAAGTGTATTGTGATTTATCATTCAAGTAAGGTTATGTTCCATTATGGCAGGAAAGAATGGTGACAGGAGCATAAGGCAGATTGTTATCCTTGCATATGTGACATGCATGTGGCCAAGAAATGAGATTAGGCTGCAAAAATCTCAAGGTCTGTTCCCAATAAGTCATATCTTGCAGCAAAGCTCCACCTCCTAGTGGTTCCATAATCTTTCTAAACACCACCACCAGTCGGGAACCAATTATTCAAAACATGTGATCCTGTGGGGGTCATTTTGCATGCACACCACAAGTGAAGAGCGGCAAAGGTATCAGGAACAACATAAAGCTGCCAAAACATGGTCAGAGGGGTCCTGGTCAAAGCCCCCAGGATCAGTCTTCTCAGTGGCCTGGGCACTGTGAAGACAAGCCTCAAAAGCGAGACAAAGGGCATCAGACAGTCCCTTCGTCTTCAAGCCTGTGCTTCTGGCCTGCCCAGAACAGGCTGGTCGCAGCCTGAAGGGGACTCTTCAGGAGACCAAGGGATATGTCAGCTGGATGCTACTGACTCCTGGTGCTAAGCACCCTGGTGACTATTGACAAATGCGACTCAGAGTAGATGCATGTTATATATGCTATCTTACTGTTTCTTCCTTCAGGTGCACACAGCCAGTGCCTCTCCTTACGATCAGTAAGAAACAAGAGAAGAGAGTCCACAATCCACAGCAATGCAGGTGATTCTGGCCCTTCCGCACGATGTGGTAAAGATGGACATCAACAGTTGCCTCCAGATGAGCTGACACTGTTTCACTCATCCAGACAGTGTTATGTTCCGCTCTTGGACCATGACCTGATCTTTGACAGTTCTCACCAGCACAGTACAAGCAGGGCCATCTTGGCCCATCTTGAGGAGGTCTTAAAGTGTTCCATCATTTTGAAGTTAGCTGCCAACCAAGACAGTGGGCCACTGGGCTTCTCTACCACACTGTGAAAAGCTCAGTTAGCTACACAAAAAGTTGCATAGAGCAGCGTGAAAACTTAAGGCATGTGAACGAAGTCTCCCAAGGCCTAGCCCCACAGACAGTGAACGGAGTGAGTTTCCTAGGTCAATACCAGAAGGAGGCAGAAGAACTACATAGCCTAGCGGAGCCAAGTCAACCCACAGCAACAGTATCAAACCCTTTCTGTCTTAAGCCACAAAAATTCTGACATTGTATTATATACAACAGCTAACTGAAATAAACATCAAAACTTTTTCATACATAGCTTCCATCAACTTTTATTTAACTCAGACAAGTGGAATTGCTGTTTAGATCTTTTACAAATGTTATGGGAAATTCTTGAGCTATCTCTTGGCCACCATCCAGTTTTGAAGCCTTTCTTAGAGGTGCATTCTACTTCAGCTGGAAAGCCAGCAGCAGGTCAAGCTTAGCAACAGCCATACGTGGGGACCTGCAGATCAGCTTGGCTCCACGCACAGGCTGCTCCTCATAGTGCATCTAATAGTGAATTTATCTTTCACCGGCTGGCTTAGGTAATTGATCAGTGTCAGAAGCAGAAACCATGGAATGTGTTCCAGTAGGCCCCACAGCTGACGTGATGACTCAGCCGAGATGGAAGAGCTGAGAACAGCATCGTGGTGGCTGGGGGCCAGCTGCAATCTCGCTGTCCTCGGCTAAGAGCCACACTAGTGAATTGTTCCATTGGCCTCTCTCTGGGCTGTCAGGTAGCAGGCAGCCCTAGAGTGGACAGTGTGGCTAGGAAGATGAAAGTCAAAGGATATAAAATGAGTTTGAGGTTAACAAGGTAAGAGGACTGACCTGACCTTCCGTAAAGCAACCATGATCAAGAGACTGGGAGACTGGGACAGAATACACAAAGCGGTGGAACAGAGCCCTGAAACGTGTACGTACCAGTGAGCTGGCTGACCTCCCGGAAAGGAGCAAGTCCAGCTACATCAATAAAATACAATCTGGGTTTAAAGTCTTTGCCTCACCAGCAAAGGACTTGAGTCTAGATTTCTAGATCTCATATAAAAATGCCAGGCAAACACTTGGTATGCCACAGAGGCCTGAACCCCCACAAGAGTAGACAATCCAGAGGAACCCTAGGGCCCACAGAAGCAGACAGATGGGGGTATAGGAGGGAATGGGATAGATTGCTGCAGGGAGGGAAGAAAAGAGGGGGGAAGAAAGAGGAAGGCAGGGATAAGCTTGTAAAACTAGGAAAAAATTAAAAAGTTTATGTTTTTGTAAAAAGCTAGTTTTAAAAAAAAAAAAGATGCCAGGCAGAAATCATGGTGACTTGCAATTCTGGTCCTGGAAGACAGAACCTGGGAAACCCCAGAGCAAAACAACAAGAAAGTAGAACAATCCAGGATAACTCCCGATGACACCTTGGAGCTACACACACAGGCAAAATGAAAGGAGGAATCAGAGTCTTTTCAACATGGCGTAGCACAGGCTCGTGTAGACAGAAAGACACAACAATGGATGCAACCACAAATGTTATACAACATATTCACTCAAATAGATCAGGCTTAAATGTGAAGTATAAAACTATATACTTCTAAAAGACAGCACATAATAAAGCTTAGGTGGCCTTGGGGGTTTCAAGGAAGCACCAAAACTATAATAAATTTGATAAGCTGAACTATTATTAAAATGAAAACTTCTCCAAAAGTCATTAAGTTATTTAAGAGAATGAAAAGAAGCTATAGAATGAGGATAAATATTTGCACAAAACATGTCTATAAAGGGCTGGGGTCCACAATACACACACAATCTTAAAGCTCAATAACAAAAAAAAACAACCCAATTTAAAAATGATCCAAAAATCCTAATAGACAGCTCACCAAAGAAAATATGTAAATGTCAAGCAGTGTAGAGAAAGAGGCCCCTAGTGACTTGGTTACCAGAAACCACAACTGAAAACAGCAATAACAAGCTGTTGCAGTGTTATGTGCATGTGTGTATCAGACTCAAGAAACTTAGGAGGGGAGGGCATTTATTTTGGCTTATGGATCCAAAGGGGATAGAGTCTATTATGGTGAAATTACACTGTAGAAGGCATGACTGTGGGGAGAAGCAGGAGGCTGGTTCAGGTCACTGCAGATATCGAGAGGCAGAGAGAAAAGAGTAAACTGAGAGGAAGCAGGGTTGGCTACTGAACCTCCAGCCCCACCCCCTGTGCCATGCCTTCCTTTAGCAAGACTTTACTTCTTAAAGGTACCACAACCTTCCCAAACATTAAAATCAGCTAAGAATTCAAACACATGACTCAGTGGAGAATTCACATTCAAAGCATGACGACACATGCCACTACACATCTATTAGACTGTCCCAAATCCAGAACACGGATGGCACTAAACGCAGGGGAATATGGAGCAGCAGGGTTACCTACTCAGAGCTGACAGAATGCCAATGACATGCTGCTCTGAAAGACAGTTGGCATTTTTTTCCAACAAGAACACAACATACTCTTACTATGCAAACCAGCACCATACATCATACTAAACACTCAAAGATGTGATCACAAATATTTATAACTTAATGCAGACTTGGCAAATTTTTAAGTAATCAAGGTACATGGGCAGATTAAATCATGGTTAGCCAAACAATAGAATATGATTCATCAACAAGAAGTAAGCAATCGAGTCATGAAAAGCCACAAAGGAACCCTAAGTGAAAGAGAAGTGAGTCTGTGTTGTGAATTACACCTGTGTGATTCCAGCTCTCAGACATTCTAAAAGCAGGCAAAACAGAAACTGAAAAAAGATCCAGGACTGTAGGGTTAGGAGAGGAAAGGGAAGCGCAAGGGAGAGGTCTGGGAGGGGAGCAATCGGATAAATCTGCCGGCTACTGCAATGGTCAGCATAGGTAACAGAACACATGATGTCAAGCGTTATCCCTAATGTAAATGAAAAATTTTCGACAATAGTGCTGTGCCAGTATCTGTTGTATAAATGGACCTCACCAAAGCAAGACGATGATGAGGAGTAGAGGCGTGGGAAGTGGAGGGGAAAAACGGTTTGGGAACTCTATGTTTTCTGCTCATTTCCTTTAAAACTAAACAGATTTGCATGTAGAAACGAACACATGTAGACATAGACAAAAGTAAAGCAAAGTGCATATAGATGCATGCTGGCATGCACAGCTGTGGACAAAGGAAACTGGGTGTCTATTTCTTCTCTCACCTGGTCTGTATTTCTTATTATCCTGCTACAAAACATCAAAGAGTTTCAGAGAGACAGTGTACAAGTGCTCTTCTGTGACTCACAGAAGAAGGAGGGCAATTTGGAAGGTTCCTGGAGATGGTTCCCATGGAGAAGTCAGGACTTCTGATGAAGGAAAGGAAATGAAATGGAGAGCAAGAAAGAAATGGCTGGATGGTATGCAAGGAGCAAGGAGAACGGGAACAGTCTACGCATAGCGAGAGCTAAACATTCAAAGCTGGGAATGATGCTGTGTGCATAGGAAAACATATTCTAAAGCTGTCAGACACTTAAGAATTGCTATAACTAACATTTGGACTTCTAATGTTTGCGTGTTCATGTTCATGTGCACATACACAGACACCAGACATTAAAATCAGGTGCTTTCTTCAATTGTTTCTCCGTGATATTTTTGAAACAGAGTCTTTACCGAAACTGGAGCTTCTCAGTTGACTGACTGTCTATCCTCCTGTCTCCACTTCACCACCACAAGAAGAAACCACAGCTGCACACTATCACACTGGAGTTTTTTACATGGGCATCCAAACCCAGATCCTCATGTTTCTGCAGTCAAGCACCTTACCAACTGACCCATCTCCCCAGCCCTGTCTTACTTAATACTTGTAAGTTCGCTCATTTCCTCCACACACTTAGTCACAACTGGGGTCATGCTGACTCAACGTACTGGAGACTGAGTTATCCAATCCAGTGGCTCAGCAGATGCCCACCTGCTCCTGCCTGGACTCAACAGTACTGTTTTTGATGTGGGCCAGCATGTGATCAACAGAAAGCTCCAAATTTGGGGCACAAATGTGATATGAGAAGAAAACTCATCAGAAACAAGATCTGAATTTTTTTGTTTGTTTTATTATTCATTTTGGTGAACTTAGGAAGGCTCCCCAACACACTGACTTCATTTATTTTTTTTAACTTTTCAATTTTGGGACAGGGTCTCGCTAAATTCTTCAGGTTAACCTTGACCTCACTGGGTAGGTAGGCAAGACAGGTCAAACGTTCGATCCTCTCACCCGAGCTTCCTGAGCAGCTGGGACCTCAGGTCTCCTCTGTCATTGGTCCCAACCACAAGATCTAAACATGATAAACGTATCTCATCTTGCTTGCCACTACAAAATGGTTTAGCTCACCATGATTCATTGAGTCTCCATTATATATCTCTGGGATCATTAACTTCTTCATAGCAATGATTCTGGCACAAGAAGGAGAAATGAGTAAATAATTAAAGGGGGCTTCAGGAGCAAGGATTCATTCCCTTATCTAGCACATATCTATATGATCTATACCAGCCCCAGTGGGACAGAGCAATGGCCAGATGACCCTTCTACTGTTACAGGGTCCGGAAGGAGCTCAATACGCAGATGGAAGGAAGCACAACTAGTTAGGCAGTGTTTATCATTCTAACCAAAGGACTAGAAGGTGGGTCTGGCTTTCTTTGAGAGATTAAAAAGTCTTCAGTAGCATGAATGCCCACACATCTTCAGGAAAAGGCAGGTGAAGAGTATACGCTGGAAGTAGCTGTGCAAGGATGTGAGGAACTGAATGCAAACTGTGGTGGGAGAATGCTGGCTTGGCTCAAAGATGCTTCAATTTTCCAGGGAGCCTGGGATAGATATATTAAGGGTACAAGGAGCAGACAATTGAGCAAAGCTGTGTAGATCCAGCTGAGAAGCTAAGGTGATTATTTTAGAGCTCTGGGGAATCCTGACGTTCTGAGCTGGAAAGAGACATTTTCCCATCCATTAAAGTAAATGGAGCCAAAGAGTATATATTACATCTCCAACCTTCAGTTGTGATGTCTCTGGAGTTATGCAAAGATGAATTGCAAAAGCATGCTTGGCTTGTACTTATAGTGACTCCAGCTCCCAGTGCAGCCTCTCCAGGACCTGTGAAACTTGGAGAAGGTGCACTTCCTGGGTTCTTGCTCCACTGGCCACCAGGGGGCAGCACTTCACCATGGTAGACACCATTGGGGTGAGGGGGTACTCTGGGGTCACCAAACCTGCAGACTCAAGAGGGCCTGAGACACCACCTTCAGAGAGGCATGTCCTGGAGACTTTCTTGGCTTCTTGTTTTCAAAATCCAGAGGTGGCGCAGAGCCAGGAGATGACTCAGCAGGAAAGGGCCCAGGCTACCAAGGCTGGCCTACCTGATCTTTGAGTTCTGTTGCTAGAACCAAGCACGAAGGTGGGTGGGAAAAAAACTGACTCCCATATTGTCCTCTGATCTTCGTAAGAGTGCTGTGACATACCTCTGCTCTCTCTCACTCTCGCGCTCTCTCTCTCACACACACACACACCAAATAATAATAATAATGATTATTATATTAATTAAATATAATTATAAAATGCAAAAGGGGTCCCCAGTTTGTTTCAAAGCTATCTTACTACTCGTGAGGCCTCCAAGATGGCCGTGTGTCCCCGTCTTATCTAACAGTGCATCCTACACTGCCCCTTACATACCGCCTTTGGATTCCCTGTCTAGGCCTCAAATGCATAGCCACCAAATTGGGGCTGCTGAGAGTAGGTTTTGTCTAGCCCTGGCTGATTCTGGAAGAGAGGCCCCAAAGCCACCCCCCTACAGGCTCCACAAAGGTTCTCTGAGTTCCACTGAGGACCTCCCTTAAACTCAGTCCGGGGTCATTACACCACACCCAAAGAATAGAAACGTCCTGTTGCCCAGACAATGGACAGAATGTCATGCACAGGCCGGCCTTCCCTGCAATAGCATGTTCTCCTTAAATCCTTGAGAGAAGCATGCAAAAACAGCTTTTTAAATATCTGCCTCATAGGAAAAGGCACTGCCAGTATTTCAGACTGCACCTTGGTCTCTGCCACAAAACAATCCCAGGACTTGGAACTGATTCCTAGCCCACCATATCTCCTTTGACAGCCCAAAGACAGCTAGCTTGACATGGTCAGCTGCTGAGAAGAGTTCTTCCCGAAATATCTGAGGAAGCATTGAGTCTCAGAAGAAGATGTTTCTTTCATACTCAGTAATATCTGGATAACTTTCATGTGTTCCTGAAAGTGCACTCTTTCTGCTAAAGCTCAGGTTTGATACAAACTAGATATCTTTCATGTCTTTGATGTCTACCTAGCTTTCTGAGTGCCTGCCACTATGCTAAGTACTTTGTTGCAGACATTGTATTCTTTTTAAAATTTCTAGTGTTTTTTTTTATTGCTTCCATTTCTCCACTAAGAATTCTGTATTTTTGTTTACTACGAACATGTTTTCTTTAACTTCACTGAGTACAGTAACAATATTTCAACATCCACGTCTACCAGTTCCGGGATCCAGGCACGTCCAGCACATTCTCTGCAACCATCTTCCTGGTTTTCAGTAGACTGAGTGATTTTTCTATTGTGTTCTGGCATTGTAGCCATTGTGGAAGAAGTCTATCACCATCTATGACGAGTGCTAATGCTGCCTTAACATGGCGGGAGCTGTATACAAACTGAACCGTCTTTCTCAGGAAGAAATGTCTTCCCCACTCCCTGACCTTATGCAGGGATGCTCACAGCCTGCTCTACCTATGATAGCTTAGGGCCCAGCCTGAGAAGCAGGGGGGCTTACACACACAAGCAGACCCTAGCTTTCTGCAATCTCTCCTCAGAATTCTCCCTTTCTAGGTCACCCTGAACTTTAACTTCTTTTTTTGTTTTAAGTTGTAAAAGAGACAAATTGTCACTTGTAGCTTTAGCTCCTGGATGTCACAAGCCAAGGTTTGACTTTAGCTGGACCCTGCTGACTACTTTCAATGACTACCATATCAATCCACTGGTACCCTGCCAGTTTGAAGCCTCCTTGGTAAAGATAACACACACACACACACACACACACACACACGCACACACACACACTTTTACTGAAGAAGAACACACACTTTACTGAAGAAGAACACACACTTTACTGAAGAAGAAACATAGGCTCAGAAAGAACAGGTTATATATCAGGCAGCAGCTGACAAATGTCCCAGTCAGGAATCGAACCCAGACGACGCAGACTCTATGCTTTTATTCTTCAGGCTGTGACACAGTTGCCCTTGTCATCAGCTCCAGGTAGTTTCCAGACTGTCACCGCCATATGCATGCTCTGTGTTGTAGAGAGACTGCAGAGGATTGGCAGGAGCTCAGAAGAGAGGACTGGGGACAGCTGGGACCTCAGAGCTGTGGTTCCAATTCCTCTTCTAACAGGAAAGCAAGCAGTCGAGACGGAAGCAAACTGGTGGATAGGGTGAGACAATCTGACTTGCAGCACAGCAGGACAGAACATTTGGCAAGACAGAACATTCTTTAGAGCTCTTGGAGAGAAAATACAAAATCTCCTTGAGACAAGCGGTGGAAGGAGTCGGCAGAGCAGCGAGTCCAGCAAGGACTCACAAAGCAGAAGGGTGCTGACTATGCAGGGATTCCTAAAAGGTTACTTTCACCAAGAGGTGAAGGAAAAGGACCTCCCTGAATTATGAAGGGCAGGGCTGGAATGGGAAACTACTATACAGCAGAAAGTTCCAGAAGCTACCTATCTTTGGGCAAGACATGATTCCACATTTCTGGAAAATCAGGCAATCTAGAAGACTGCTAAATAGTTCTTAGTAGTATGTGGCTAAAAGCAAGAACCCTGAAGTATCTGAGTTTGAGGCCCATTCTACTGTTTTGTTAATCATTGTGTGACCTTGGTAAAGTTACTATATTGCCTAGTGCCTCTTCATTTTCAATAGATCATAATGACAATGCTCACTGTGGGAGAATAATGAAGGATCAGGTAAGTTAGCATTCAGAATGCATTGAGACTGCTGAGAAAGAGAGGTTACTTTCCACTATTACTACTGTTAAGAGTATCTCTACATCCACAATTACTACGGGTGCTGCTGCTGTTGCTATAACAACTGCTTTTGCTTTTGTTAGCACCATTACTATACCCACTGTTGCTATAATTACTACTGTCATTACTATATGTCTCTCTGGCTACTATGCCCAGGACTGCTCTTACTACTGTTGTTGTTACCCTAAGGTCAGGACTGCCTTCGACTTGACAGCTCACATTCATAAAACAGGAATTACTAGGAAAGAAGTAGGTTTATTCAAGAGCCAGGGATGTTGTGAAGAGGGAGAGAATCTACCCCTTTGGGAAGTTCACTGGAGCAACAAACGGGTTTTTCTGGAGAAGAAAAATAGAACATGCAGGAAGGCTACGCCTAACAGGGTCTTCTCATCCAGTCTCCTTTATTTTTTTCTGTCCCAGGTAAGTGATATGAGCAATAATTGATGTATCCAGGCCAATGAAATTCTCTACATTATTGATCTGGTTCCCTCACAGCATAAGGGCTGTGGAAAGAGGAGAGTCACCAAGGACAAGGTGGCTCCTTGCTTGGTCAGAAGCATCCTGGTCGATACCTGGGAGCTCCTCCTGTCTCTCATCATATTCACATCCACACACTGAGGGAAAGATGCAGGACTGGAGTTGCTCTAAGGCATTATATATTGCACAGAAATGTGGGCCAGGAGAGCTACTTGGTGGCAAATGCTCAGACAGCCTAAGCAGGAACTTGTCCATCTGAAGCCACTGCTTTCCCATGCCTCCTTCCTCTAGTAAACAGAGGGCAGCTTTGGCAGAAAGACATCACCTCCCTGCCCCCCAGTCTCCATCTTCAGAGTGTTAGACACCTAAGTGCCCACTGATAACAGCTCCATTACACTGCCAACATTCTTTCCTACCATCCTGGCTGTTAGAGTGCTCTTGAAAACTTACCTTCATCTTTTAAAACTAATTGTTATCAAGTGTTGTTCGGGTATTTATTTTGATAAAGTTATCTTGGTTGTCACATTCAATGGATAAAACACAAACCTTGATTTCACTGAAATAGGCCACAGTCCTAAGCCAATCCCAACAATGAAAGCACATTTTGCAAAGTTCAGCAGAAATGGCACCTAGTGCTTCACATTTAATTCCTGAAAACCTTGATTTCATTGAAACAAGCAAAAGTCCTGAGCCTTTGAGCCAGTTCCAACATTTGAAAGCACATTTTGCAAAGTTCAGAAAAGGCACCTAGCACTTCACATTTAATTTCTGAAAGTTTCTTTCAATCAATCACATCTCTTTGTAATGAAGATGGTCATATCTGAAGGTATGTAGAGAAAAACACTAGACCTCATCACTCCTACCACACAGATCACAGCCAGAAGAATAGAATAAGATGCCCAGTCATAGACCCCCATCAACCCACGGCCCTCATCACTCCTGTCTGCAACCCACTCTGGGCCCTCCTAAGGAAGAGGTGAAGGCCTAAGGGCCACACTGGTAGACATCCAGCAGATCATTGTCTCCACGGTTTCCAGAGTGGGAGCATGTCTGTTCACATGACAGTACGTGTATTGTCCCCCAGGCACAAACAACAGATGATGTGCATGCGTGTGTTGTCTCCTCCCAAGCCCTCGTGGCAATCACCTGACTTTGCAAACAGGTAACTGAAGCAACAAGGGTAAAGGGTAGGTTTCCAACACGTGAAGATGGAAGAAGCATAGGTCCCGGGTCCCGGGTCTGCTGTGCCTAAGAACCTACCCAGCTACAGATGTGGGTTTGAAGTTTCTGGTAACTGTGACAGATAAGGTAATTTGTTACTCAGCAATAGTAATGGGTTGTCAAGTGGCATTTTTCCTCTGGGCAGCCATCTTAGACTTTGATCTAGTCTAAGCTAAGGAGGAAGTTCCAGTAAGTAAACAACTCCTTATGCTCAGGAAGTTCCTGAGAATAACCAGCTAGGGGGCAGGGCTTCCGCTAGGATGTGGGAGACCAGAGAACAGTAAACAACGGGGGGGGGGGGGGGGGGGGCACGGGCAGAGAAAGAAGAAAAGAGAGAAGAGACTCTCGACTTTTGAGTAATGAAGAAGCCAGGAAGAGATTGCTGAATAGCCAAGCGGTCTGAAAAAGGTCAGGCAAGCAGTGCCATTTGAAGCACTGGAGCAGTTCAAGATCTTGTGAAGAAGACCTTGGAGCCGCAGCCTACGAGAGACTGCTGAGCAGGCTGGACAAGAAGTCAGGGAAAGAGAGGGAGGCCAGCAAACAGTCCAGCTGTTGGAGAGAAACCTCGGAGCAGCCCAGCAGCAGGAAGGAGGCTCCCCTACGTAGCAAGTCCTGCAGCAGAAAGTTCTAGAGGTGCAGCTTCCCCCATGCTGGGGGTAACATAGCTGCCTTTGAATTGTCCCTTCTCCTATCAGTAACCTTCGCCCTAATCTTATAAGTAACCCAAATAAACTCGTTGGCTTGTCAAGTCTTAGTGCAATTTTTACGTTGGTCTGTCCTGGACTCTTATCTGTTGGGCTACTACGTCATGTAGTGACCCTTCCCTCCTAGACAAAACATTTCATAGAAAGGTGCCTCCAGGCCCATACGTGCTCTCCTCTCCCACCCCAGATGGCGCCCCTGAGGGTTCTCTCTTCTCGTGTGTGTGTTCTCGCTGGTAAGCTCCAGCTCCCTGTACATTCTTCAGATAACTGGACCTCTTCTCTTACAGGGTAAAAACCCAAGTGCCCATTCCCTAGCTCACGCCCCTCATGCCTCCTTGGTTGTACTGTATATAAGATAGGAAAAAGCGCCCCGCTACTGTTCTATCCACTTGTGTTGGGACAGCCACTCTGCTCCTGCTCCTGTGCTTGGCCTGTGTTTTTTTCCTCATGCCGGGCATTGGAGGGGAGAAGTCTCTGAATAAACCCCCTTCATTATCTGGGATGGAAAGATAGTTGTGTGTGACATTTTGCCAGGAAAAGTCTTCACATGACACTAATACACACACGTTTCGGTGATCATGGCAGAGCAGGAGGTGTCTGGAAGCAGAAAAGGATTCCTTACCCTTTGGAAATGAATAGAGTCAGGAGGTCACTGTAAGTTCTGTCTGTCACACTTACCTGCAAGTAATTGACTTCCCCCCCCCATCATCCAAGCATCACCATCCTCAGCTTTCTTGTCTTCTAAAGTGGGATGTGTAATCAAGTGCCTGGAGAGAAGAAGAGAAGATCTGCATGTGCTTGAGCAGGTATGCTTGTGTGGTTACACACACAAATGAACATATATAAATCATATATTCACATCCAAATATGTGCATCGTCTCTGTGTATGCACATACTATGCCTATAGTACCTAGGCAAGAGACTCAGGCCATAATGATAGTGCATGCTTCATCCCTCCTCCAGCAAAGAGGATTCGCCATAAGTCTTCAAATAGCACCCTTCTCAAGCACACTTTAATGATGCACTATGCTTCCTCTCTCTTAGAGGCAGCAACCTCTTCTCTAGATGTCTCAGAGTAACCTTCCTCTCCCTCTCTAGGCATGGTGGAAGTCCCCGAGCCACATGCTTTTATTAACTGGTCTCAAGTTCCCTTGAGACCCTGTTGAAAGGCAGACTTTGAGTCAGAGTTTCAGGATAAGACCTGAGTTTCTGCATTTCTGGCAAGCCCCCAACTGATGATGAAGCTGCTCATCATAGATTTGACACAGTACATTTCCCAAGAAGCTTGTAGAGGGCTCACCTGGTCCCTCAAGCCCATCATTCCTACCTCTGTGAAGGACATGGGGCAGACTGAGCACAGCTCACAGTGACTGATGAGATCTTTTCGGCCACACATAATTTTAGTCCCTGCATCTTTCTTTGATGCAAATACTATGTAAGATTCAATCTATCAAAAAAAAAATAAGTGTGACCTCAAAGATATCAGTTTGTTACCAAAGGAGTCCTGTTTATCCCCCAGTGCAGTGTTCCAGACAAAGTGACAAGTTTGCTAGAAGTTAATTCACAAAACATCCAAGAAGCAGGTGACCCAAGACTTCATTTCCACCTTCCAACAAACAAGGTATATGGGAGAAACAAGTGGGTGGTGATAGAGTTTTCTCTGTCCCATCCTCCACCATCCTGAGTTGGATTCATTGATCACAGCCCCTACTGGCAGGCTCTCACTTTTGAAAAGCCCACTCTTTCAAGATCACTAATCATATACCTCGTGGTGATGGGGACATGAGGAAGCTGGCCTGGGTCCTTCACTGTTTCTACAAGCCCAAAGACTTTAAAAACCCTCCAACTTTCTTTTGAAAGTGCTGCTTCTCCTTCCCCATGAAGACAGCCTGGCAGTGAATCCCAATAGACAACCTGTTTCCCTTTGCATGGCTTATCGGATGGGGGTCCGAGAACCTAACAGGCGGTCTGAGACTTTAAGAACAGGGAAAATGATATCAGCAGAGGTCTGTGCATGCACAGTCATGCTTCCTGGCTCTTCATAGAAAGCCTGTTTCAGGAGATGGAATGGCCTTGCCCTTTATCGTGGAGGTTTCTTGGAGCGACAAAGGTGCTTTATTGACTCAGGTGGGCTTGATCCAAGAAATAGGGCTGTCACTCTGGATTAACAGACAGGTTTTTGTCTCAAAATTGTAAAGAATGAACAGTAAGGACAACAGAAGAAGGGTAGGTAGGCAGGGCTTATGGGACAAGAACAAAAACAGGCCGCAGAGAAAGGACTGGGGTTGGGTTAAGTCTTTCTGAAAAGCCCCTTTTATGCACAACTGGTGAACTTGATTGGTTGAAGACCCTGTATGTAAACAGATGATTGAGTTGGGAAGCTTCTGTTTGGCCAGATGGAATGGGTGTGGGGACTTTGGTGCAGTGCGGGGAGGAGAGTACCGTCTCAGGAAGAGCCCTCCCCACAGTGGGATGGCAGGGGGAAGCCTCCACCAAGCAGTTTGAAAAAAGGGAGGAAGATCCAAGAAATGAGGAGATAGGAGCTGGTGGTCAGCCATTATCAGAGTAAAGGCAGATGGGCAGGCTATTATCTTGATAAGTCAGGGCCTTTAACAATCCATAGGGAGCAGTAAAATTATGAGTCTATAGTGGGACAACATTATCTCCTGGACAAGGTGGGTCTGTGGTATCCATGATTTCACAGCAGCTATGTCCATTTTCACAAGACCTGCATGGGAATGGTCCTATCAACATCTCACTATAGAAAGGGAAAGAACTCCAGGGGCTCCACACCTCCCTGATAAGGAGGAAAAGGAAGATGCTTTCTTCAGTTGCATACCCACTGACAGAAGATTCATGCTCCAGCAAGTATCCAGGCTTATGTCACCAAAGGCAAGCCAGATAAAACCAGTTGGCCACACAAGTGAAGACTTGCGAATAGGAGAGAGCCTGGCAGGAGAGATGAAGGATTGTAAAGGGAAAGGGAGGAGGGGGGAAAGAGAGATAGCATTAGAGATTAAGGGGTAGAAATATTGAAAATTCACTCTATCCTTGCATCTAACACTAAAATATATATATATATGTAATAAATAAAAATCCACAGTTTCTGGGCTAAGTTTCTAGCTACTGAACTTTAAAGACAGCAGCTGTTTTCTTCAGGCTCAGTCTAGTACTCGTACCTAGAAGAGTTTCTGAGCTAGACCTAGCTCGATCCATAGCTTTTGGGTCCAGCTTCTACTCTGCATGGAGTTTACCTGGAAGAATCTCTGCTAGCTTGCAGGAATCTCTTCCCCTGAGATAAGCTTGAGACTTCTGTCTGTGAAGAGCTCATTGAGAAGCTGGCTCTGACAATTGGTGAAGATTTGGGAGGGGGGGTATTGTTTGTTTGTTTGTTTTATTTTCTCTCTGAGGCCTCCCAGCCTTATCTAGCTGCTAAACAAACAAACAAATACATAAATAAATGTATTTCTGGGTAAATAAATAAATGTATGTATGTCTCTGTCATAACGAGTGCTCAATTTAGACCCTGACAGCAATAGATCCTCAGTCCAGGTCTGCAAAATCCACATGAATGGGAGTTGTTTCAACCTGTTCACACTTCCGGTGAGCTGCTGGGAAAGAATTTGAGGGCTGTCACCATCCAGATCTGAGACTTGCTGTTATATCTATCATGGCCCCTTTCCTGTGTGGTCTCTGGCAGTTCCCCTTCCCTACTGTGTAGGTAAGTAACTCCCTGACCCCTGGCACAGCTCTGTCATGTGATATGAAACTTTCAGTTAACACTCAGCAAAATCTATCAAGATTAGAAACTCTCTTTGTCCCTGGGGTTTTCTCTCACTGGGCTGGCCAAACTGCTGCCTCTGATTACAGTGGTTATCTCTTCCCACTTCAAACTTTCTTTTGGATCTGAATGCTCTCACATGTTAAGCTCAATCCATGACCCCCAAGGCTCTGGATTCTAATAAAAATCCCTATTATCACGGACTTCTTCGTTTTTTCTTTCCTAATACATTGCATGCTGGGAATACACTACTTAGCCATCGACCTCCAAACTGATGATGTAGGCAAATAAAAAAAAAAAAAGTAAAAACAAATGAACCACAGGGTCTTCTCAGGTTTTCCTTGGGTTTCAACATGTGATTCTTCAGAGCCTCCCTTGACCTGTCAGACAGACAGGACAGGGAGTGCTAGCCCAGAGCAAGTCATGTGGAGGCATTTCCTCCTGCTCACTACCCCATTGTTTGGAAGGAAAACTCAGCCCAGTTACCACCCTTAGTAGAGATCTGTCTGCCTGATGTCCCTGGCAGCCCTTTGAATTAATCAAGAGACTCCAGGACACTGTACAGTTTATATGTTCAAACCTACCTCATTGTCTTTGGTTCTCTGCGGTCTGTACGTGTCATTTTAACAACCATATTCGCAGAGGAGGAAGATCTTTAAAGCAAATATTTGGCATCTGGGAAATACTGGCCAGCTCTGCATGCTGAAACAAGGCTGAAATGACTACGAAAGATAACTATCTCCATGACATTGTGGACACATTTAGAGGACAGGAAACACAAAGGAAGGGCACTCGGTGCCTCCCCAAAATCCCCACAACCTCACACATGGCAGGATTGAGGAGCGTGCCAGAGGCATAGAAGCAAGAGGGTATTCTGAACGGCTCCCCTCTACAGGACACAGGCTAGTTCCATGTGTGAGCAGACATTATGCAGAGAATAGTGCCTTTAAAAACTAGAGTATCCAAGATAAAGGTCTCCTGGGGAGCTGGATGGATTCAATCCTCTGCCGGCAGACTGGGAACAGCGGCCCTTTGTATCCATAGTCTCAAGCAACCACAGATTGAAAATATCTGAAAAAATATATAGACTTTCCTTTGCCATTTTTCCCTTAATATACAATATTACAAATATTTTCCTAGCAATTCTTTGGATTGGATACTACGAATAATTTTTTAAAAATATTTTATTTATACACTTATTTATTGTGTGTGTGTGTCCCTGTGGAGGACCAAGGATGACTTCTGGAATTATCTTGGATTATTTCTACCTCCTTCTTGCTTCGCTCAGGGAGTTCCCAAGCCCCACCCACCAGAGCCAGAAGAAGTGTAGGCTGCTATTTCTACCTGGCCTTTTTACGTAGGACCTGGGGTCTGAACTCAGGATCTTCTGCTTTTGACGAAGAGTCTTAAGCCCTGAGCCATCTCTCCAGCCCTGAATAATGTTTTTAAGATGGTCTCATCTTACTACATACACAGGCTGCCCTCAAATTTGCAATCTCCAAGGGCTGACATGTTTGAGCCATTGTTCCTATCTCTCTAGAAATTAATCAGACAGAGTATATAGGCATTTATGGCTAAGTTATATGATAACACTAAATCATTTGATGAATGTTGGATCCTACAACCAACCACCCATGGATTCTGTCATGGGCCTGTTTATTAATGGTTGGTTCTGGTGTACTTCTGCCTTTAAGCAATTTCAAATCCTAAAATAGCAACAGAGAAAGATACCCTTTAGCCAGTAGAAAAAAGAGAAAATGGTAAGAAGTTCAGGTGAGAGTGTATGGATGGCATGGGAGAGAGTGGGGGGCACAGTGCCAGTCTCTCCTTTCTATCTTTCCATTAACCTGTGGAAGTTTGTATGTGAAAAAAAGAGTCAGTGTGTCCTTTCATTCATGATCTTCTGATTTCCAGGTAGTTGTGGCTTACTACAGAATATCTAGAAGAAAACAGACTTAAATGACAAAATGGAATGCTAGGTTGGCAAGATGGATCGGTAAGCAAAGATATTTGCGTCAAGTCTAATGACTTGAGTTACATGTCTGAGCCCACAGTGTGGAAGGAGAGAATTGATTCCTTCAAGTTGTCCTCTGATCTTCACATGAATATGCACACTAAAGAAATAAATACATAAAGAAATAAATGGGGCTGGAGCAATGACTCAGGAGTTAAGCCTTTGTTTCCCTAGCAAAAGGACCTGAGTTCTGATTCCAGATCCTACGTAAAAACACAGGGTGGAAATGGCACTTTTGGCCTAGAAGGTCAAAGTTTTTGGCCTAGAGCAAAAACAAGAAGGTAAAGTAATCCAGAATTATTCCTGAAGTCAACCCTGGGCCTTCACAGACACACATAATGTCCTCTTACACACATACACAAACACACCAGCATTGAAAAAGGTGTACCAGTAACACAAAAGATTATATATACTCCCAAGTTCATTATTGATATTTTTTTCACATAACAGTCTCTCCAACTGGCTTAAACCAACTGAGAATAAGTTATAGATTCCCAGGTTCAATTATTTCTTAAATATTTCAATAGGTTTCTCTTAAAATCAAGAACATTCTCCTACAATATCACAGTGCAGTCATCAAAATCGGAAAATTTAGCATTGGAAAAATCCCACTGTCAAATCCACAAGCCACACTCAGCTGCTGTCAGGTGACCCCGTGATACCTTCATAGCTCTCACCTCACTCAGAATCCAACCTAGAGCCACATGCCTTTCCGCTACCAGCTCTGTTGTGCGCCCTGGCTGAACAGCTCCACCGTCTTGCCTTGTGTTCCTTGACCTTGAGGGTTTGGTTTTGTTTTTTGTTTTTTGTTTGTTTGTTTGTTTGTTTTTGGTTGGTTGGTTGGTTGGTTTTGCTTTTTGTTTTAGTAACAGGGTCTTGCTCTATGGACCAAGTCTGGCCTCAAACTCACAATCCTCCTACCTTAGACTCCCAAATGGTAGAATGACAGACATATGCCATTGTCATAGTTAGATATAGAAGTCAACTTGACAATTAGAGATTCAAGCTCTGGGCAGAATGGTGAAGAATTAGTAGTTGATTTAAGTCTTGAGCAAGCCTTCAGGAGATTGTCTAACTGATGGGAAAAGCCCAGTCCGTGATAAGTATGACCATTCCCTGGTCAGGTGAATAAGATGGAGGGAGCTCGTTAAAGAAGTTGCTATTCTTTGGCTACATTTGGCAAGACATGCTGGTCTGGTAAATGGAGTTTGCCCTTCTCTTAACAATTTTGTCAACTTAGTATGACTAGTTCCCTCAGCCCTCAACCAAGGGCTCTCCTGCCAAGCTTGACTAAGAATTATGATTGGACAGTTATAAGTTAAAATAAAGTCTATTGGTCCCATAAGCCTATTGGTGGTAAATTTACCTTCAGCAGACAGAATAACTACAATAGCTACCATGCCTAGCTTGAGGCTGATGGTTTTAGGGAATAATTCTCACTACTTTTGTAGGACATGCCTCAGTTTGAATTTATCCAGTGTTGTCTGAAGAATTGATTCAGGCCTTGTGCTTAGCCCAGTGAGGCTACAGACATGTGGATCAACATATTTGATGTTACAGAATGCTCATTTATTCCAGTGGTGATTTGAACCCCCTCCACTTAGCTTCAAGGCAGTGTTTGTTAGATCTTGATACTCCAAAATTATTAACCACTTCCTCATCTTTTGTTTGGTTTTGTTTCCTTTTGAGACAATCGTCAGGAAGCCCAGGATGACCTTGCACCCACTGTATAATTGAAGATGACCTTGAACTCCTGATTCCTCCCTTTACCTCCCACGTGCTGGGATTAAAGTTAAGTCACCACACCATACTTATACTGTTGCAGTCAGCGTGCATGGTTGCTGATAAATGACCATCAAACGGCTTAAGGGAACAAGGGTTTATTCTCTCTTGTGATTACTGGTTACAGTTCTCAGTCCACCTTGACGGGAGAGCACATACCAACACGAGGGCCGAGGGAACTGACCACACCATCATCACATAACAGCTGAGAGAGGGACGATCCTTACTTGCCAGACCAGCACGTCTGGTCAAGTATACAGAAGGATGCCAACTCTCTCAACCAGCTCTCCGTGATTTATTCCAGGGCCTAATCCCACCCACATAGGCTAGGCTTTCCCTATCAGCTAGACAACCTCCTGCAGGTTTGCTCTTGGCTTAACTCAACAACTAATTCTCTACAAATGTGCCCAGAACTCAAACTCTCAAATGTCAAGTTGACACCTGTGCCTAACTATGACATAGACCATGTTAGGAGTCAAACTCAAGTGCTCAATGCATGCTCCCCAAGCAATGTCCCAAATGAATTACATCCTGCCCTATTTTTTTTCCTTTCATGTACCACTATTTCAAAGCAAATTATCTTGGTCATCTTACTTTATATTAGCCAACAGTATTACTATGACTTCGGAAAGCATCTTTTTCTTCATGAAAAACAGTGAATTTCTTTTCAGTGTTCCAAAGATGGATCTCAAGGACCACGAGCCAAGAGATTGCAAGGTTTGCCTTAAGGCCTCCAATGACAGGAGAAGAATGGGGACCTAGATTACTCCACACAATCCTGAGGATGGCGTAAACCCTCACCAGTACCCCCTGTCCAGCAATGTTGAGGACATTGATTCTCAACCAAATCCAGAACCAAGTTTACAGGGACCACAGATTAGTGCCTGAGACCATGGAAAACAGGACCCAGAATTTTCATTTCTTTGCCCACAGGGATGCTAATGCTGCTTGTCTAGGACTTCTCCTTTGAAAACCAGTGGTCTAGTTGTCCTGAAGAATGACATCTAGCAGCGATCCGCCCTGCTATGGTTTGAATGTGTACCTTTTAAAGTCCAAGTACTGAACCACCCTACATGGGTACTATGTTGCTAAAACAGGCAGGGCCTTTGAGAGGGGACTGTACCTGGAAGGCTTCCCTTTCAGGGTGGCATGGAGGCCGTTGCCAAAGATCCTTGCTGCAAGGCTTTATGTTCTTGCCCTCTTGCCTTCTGCCAAGAGAGGGCAGTATCTTGCCGCAGTAAAGCATCATCTTGGAAATGGATAATAATGTAAATGAGATCATATACCTGCTAGCATCTTGGCCCCGTGATATCAGGAATCATCCTGGATTGCTTTAACTCCTCTTGCTTTGCTCTAAAGCTCCCCGGGCTCTGTCATCCTGGGACAGAATTGCAGGCCACCATTTCTGTCTGGCGTTTTTACACGGACCTTGGGATATTAACTCAGGTTCCTCTGCTTTTGAGGTAAAGGCTTTAATCCCTGAATCCTCTATTTATAAATTATCCAACGGGGGGGGGGAATTTTGTCCTACCAGCACAAATTACTCTAAGGAGATCTCTTTCTCTAGAAAATTGCCCTCTCCCTCTAGGCTCTCTTGAAAGGTGTATGGCTGCCATTTCAAAGTCTATTGACTTTTACTTTCTCACATTTCTTCCATTTGACACTAAATATTAAAACAATCATGTGTCATTCAAGTCACAGTAATAAAATTTATTTTATTTTTAATTTTTTCAAGATAGATTCATGCTATATAGTCCAAGCTGGCCACAAACTCTCCCCACTGTAGCTCAAGTTGGTCTTGAACTTTCAGTCCTCCTGCTTTGACTTCCAGTGTGATGGTGTTACAGGTAAGCCCTACCATGTATAGCTACAGAACTCAGAACTTTAAAAAACATAATGCTAAGAAAGGGCTGGAGAGATGGCTTAAGACTCGGTCTTATAAGCAGAAGTCCTGAGTTTGGATTCCAGGTCCCATTCAAAAATGCCAGGAGGAAATGGCAACAACCTGCACTTCCAGCCCTGGTGGGCAGAGTCTGGGGAATCCCAGAGTGAAGCAAGGAGGAGGTAGAAGCAATCCAGGATGATTCCAAAAGTCACCCTTGGTCCTCCACAATGCCCTCTGATACACACACACACACACACACACACACACACACACACACACAATAAATAAATAAATAAAATATTTTTAAATGCTAAGAAAATCAAAAACCTATTTTAACAGTTCTCTAAAAACAACCTTAGTCAACTTTCCATCACTGTAACAAAACACCTGAAATGATAAGCTTGTCAAGAAAAAAGTTTTACCATGGTTCACAGTTTGGGCCATTTCAATATGTGGCAAATTGACCTCTTTATTTTGGTCCTGGGAGAGACAGCACATTACAGTGGCAGCATTTGGCAGAAAAAAAAATGTCTGGCTTTATAGTCATGAAGCAAAACAAAGGAAGAAGAAGAGACCAGGAACCATAGTAGCTGTCCTGGACATGTGCCAATAAAGTAAAGAGCTCCCACTGGCCCTGTCGTTTTAAAGATCTCACCACCTCTCCGTGGCACCACCCTAGTGAGCAAGAGCACAGTGCCATTGGGCTTTTGAGGGACACTCAAGATCTGAGATATAGCACATGCTTTCCAACGCATAAACACAGCAGTGTTTATCAAATATGTAAACTCAGTGGCTCCAAACTCCACAGACTGGCTGCTGGAGAAAAATGGGTCCAGGAATCTGCAGAGTGCAAGAAAATGTAAGGATCACACTCAAGTTTGACAATCTTCGCTGCAAGCAGTTCACACAGCTTTTGTGTGGATTGACCGCAGAAATTGATAAACTTTTTTAAACTTCTGTTCTAGGTCTTTCTCCACTTTCTGTAGCAAATTACTTGGACTTGCCCTCTTCTGGAGCAAATAAAAATACAAGACACCGAAACGAGTGCTGGCAACAAGAAAGAATGATGGACTGAGCCTGCGCACTTTAGTGGACGTAGACTAGGTGTTTGGTAACGGGGATACCTACCTTTTGCCCCATTGAGGTACACAGCCAAACCCTCATACAACTGGAGCGGTGCAAGTTCGGAACCAGCCCCTGACCACAGATGTCCTGGATGCCTTTATCAGGATGCAGTCAGACACCTGGGATCTGTCTCTAGCTGCCTGGATGTATGGACATCTTCTCTTTGGACATTCTGCAGCCTTGCTCTTCCCAATTCTTTGGCTACTTAGGGTTGTATTGCAGTTCACTCTATCCATAATAAGGGCTGGCTTCTCCCGGGAAAGGAAAGAGTGAGAAGTCAAGACCAGCCTCTGTTGAGAAATACAGGAAGGATATAATTGAGAGTTTGGATATGTGGTCTATGATTTGATTGAATCTAGTCATGTCTGAAAGAAGTTGGCTAAGTGTAAAACTGTGTACTGTTGTCAAGGATGCCTAATAAAACAAGAAATTTCATGTCAAAAAACCCCTCCTATTTTATAGGATTGCATAGGGCCACTTGCATGCACAGGCACAATGGACTTTCGACACATCCATCTCGTCCACCTCTTCCCTCATCATTTTCTAAACAAGATCCTCTTTCCCACTTTTTAGAACAAGTCCTTCAAGTTTGGTTTGTGTTGGAATCGCCTGGGAAGTGTGTGGAAAGATTCAAGGCACAGTTCATTTTGCCCCTGAGTTCTCAAGTCAGCAGCTGGCCTTGCATTTGCCCAAGTCCCCCAGCTGTTTCTGAAAGCTTTGCTCCAAAGGACAGTCAATAGCTGCAGTCTAGAACCTCTGTAAGATGAGTGTTAAGTCAACCCCTTGGCAAGAGGGGAAGTAAAATACCAACATGGGTGTCAATATTTGGATTGTTACCCACCTACCCATGTGGTGCTGCTGCCCCTGTGCTCCTTCTCTGATCCCAGAGAGAAGTTTGAGATCAGAAGTCGGCCCCTGGTTCCATGATGAAGGCTCTTCCCTCCTCCCCGTTTCCAAATCACTGACCCAAGCTTTGTTGTGACCCAGACTGTACAAGAGAAGTAAATCTTTGCCGGCCTGTGCCTTCTTCCACAGCGTGTTTCACAGTCACTGAGAAGAACCAGGTATTAGCTTTCCATCACAGGTAGACAATCTTTATAAAGAGAGATTTGCTTATCCCACAGTTTTGCAATTTCTCTAAGGTGCAGTAAGTCTATGAATTTGGCTTCTGATGAAGGTGGTAGGTGGTGATGGTAAGCACCCGTGCCACATCAAGCAGTCACACCTCAAACCAGGAAGGAAATTAGGCAAGGGGAGAAACTGTAGTTTCCAACCCTTTTCAAGGGATCACTGTCAATAACCTAAGGACCTGCCATTAGGCCGCCCTTCCTAAAGGTCCATAGAACCTCCTATAAGCAATATTCCGAGGATCAAGTCTTTAATACAAGAAGGCATTGTATTAAATAGGCTTTACCATTCAAACCATAGCACCAGCATTTTGCTTTCAAACTCCATCTCTGAAAATGTTTCATCCAGTGTCTGCAACTTACAAGAATACCCACAGATAAAGAATGTGCACATGACTGTGTAACTAATGCAAAGGACTCAAGCTGCCATGGCAATGAGGACAGGAGCCTCAGGCAGAAGCTGTTGTCTGAGGACCAATGTAGAGACCACAAGAATTACATGGCAGGAGGGAGAAAAGCTGCTTATCTGGATCTTGAGCCAGAGGTCAGTTCTGCGTGTATTTGAAGAAAGAAGAGTAGGGATCGGTATGTGACAGGGAAATGGCAAAAACGACTACACCCAGAGTCATTTGTGGCATCGGGGTTTCCAGATGTCTAACTCTCCAGTTATGGAGAGTGGGAGAGGGAACCAGGTGAGCAGAAATAGTTTAAAGAGAAAAGGGAATCGTCCCCACTCAGAAAACCAAACATCCTCAGTTGGAGGTCATCTCTGATCATGTGTCCACTGTTACCCATTCTAAAACCTCTGCTTTCTTTGTGTTTACTCTCTGGGTTTTGTTGTGGTTGTATGTTTGTTGGTTGGTTTTGAGACAGTGTCTGAGGTAGACCAGTAGGCCTGGAACACCCCATATAGTGTAGGATAACCTTGAACTTCTGGACTTCCTGTCTCTGCTTGCTGTGTGAGGCTCATTGGGCACATGTCACCATGGCAGACCCTCTGTTTTGTTTTCACCAAATCAGCTCTGCCTTAATGACTCTTCCATTTTGTTAGGAGTGAATAATTAAATTGCAGAGAAATCCATGAAGCATCAGTCAGGATGAGAGTTCATTCAGCACTCAAGTCTAAATCTTTCTTTTTTAAGAACTAAATCTTATTTACTCAATTATAAAAGAGAAAGAAAAAGAAAGCACATATGTGGTGGCGGTCAGAGAATGACTTTAGGAAGCTACTTCTCACTTTCCACCATGCAGGCTTCCAAAGATTGAACTCAGGTTTCTGAGCAGGTGCATTACCTACTAAGTCTTCTCCCTAGCCCTAAATCCTTCTTTCTGACAAATGTTGATTATGAAGCTGGAAGGCTTTCGATGAAAATGAGGATGAAGGTCAGAAAGTGGGGTTAGCCGGCCATTTCTGACTCCTGGACTCACACATAGCCAAGCAAGCGAGATGGCCATCGACCTTGCAGGCAGCTTCAGGTCCCTGGAGTCCCTGTTGAGAAAGGGTTATGTTTCCAGAATGTCACAATTTTCCAAGGAGCAGTACTTCCCCCATGGTTCCTGCTTCATTGGGTTGCTCTTTCTGTTAGTGGCTAGATTGTTTTTCTTTCTTTTTTTTTCTCAGAAAGATTTGTACAAATAACACACTTCTGTGACACTCCAAATGACTCCGGTGCTTCACAACAAGCATAGAGCCAGAAACCCATTAAACGTGAGAGGAGCTGCAAGCATTGCTCTTGATGAACTCCACACCATACTGCAGGGTGATCCCCTTTGTTTTTTTGCAGTATTCAGGACATGCAAAGGTATAATTAGATAATTTTACTGTAAAGACCATTTTCTGCTGAAACTATTTGAGTTCCATGTGACAGCATCTCTTTATTTACTTATGTATTTTTTTCGAGACCACCTCAAGGCTGCAACAACCTAGGACTGTAAGCACAAGCCACCAGACCTTGCTGTCAATGATTTTCTCAATATGAGCAATTTATAAGATCTCCAAGGAGACAAATGCTAGTAATGAGGACGTCAGCAGTTGTGCAATGAACACTGGTTGAATGGGTGTTCTCTGGAATTGTTTTCTTGTCCTAGCCATGGAAGTCTTTGTTTTCTCCATTGACCCACACAAAGAGGGCAGGGCATTTGTGACAAATGGACTTTCTGCCGTCCACGTCTACTGGAGTCTGGACCCAAGCTGTACCAATTACATTCATGTGCCTGCTCATCGGAACTTGAGTCCCTGAGGGTAGTTGGCTTGGACCACTAAGAGGTGATACATGGAGGGCAGAGGTGGTTCAAAACCAATGTAGTGAGAGGTCATGGTGAGATGCATGTGGTAGAAGTGGGCAGAAGAGTGGGTCTGGGATTACCTTTCACCCCAGTGAACCGGGAGACAAGGCTCCAAAGACTCCCCTAAGTCCTGCAGCTCTTGGAGCTGAGTCCCCCATAATCTTTGCTCTTAGCTATCTCCATGGAATCTGCATAGCAAGAAAGTGGTAAGATGCCAATTCTAGGGGCAGAGGGGTAATTGTTTTCCTAGTAGCACTTTGAAGATAAGAAGGTTGTCTAGGACAAAGCTTTGCTATCAGTCCCTGAGAAAATTAAAATCTCTTAAATCCAGAGATTCTTCAACATTCATGTGCCTCTGAATTCCTGGGTCCAACTCTCTGTCCCATTCATGAGCCATAGAGGGAGGGGGGAATGACAGTCAGCTGTCAACCCTGCCCTGTCCCAGCTGTTATGACACCATGGGTGGGCTAAGCAGTTGTCTTTCAAGGAGGGCAAATCACCAACCTTTCACAGCTGTTGACAGAGGTAAGCAAGCAATAGGCTAGTTTTTGAGCTGCTGGGAACAAGAGTATGACATACCAACAAACCAAAACCCAAGAATTCACCTAGAGCATTTTCGGCTTTGAAACAGAATGACAGGAATTTCACTGAATCTATTTTTAAATATTCTCTTACATCCTAAACACTGTAGAGGCAGCTTGCTCCATGTATCGACTCTGACATCATCCAGCTGGGAGAGGATTTGAATTTCTCAACTCACACCGGACTGAAATCATTCTGCAAACGCCCCAATAATTTTCCTGTTGGGATGGTAGAAGAAAGCATGAGTTCTGCTGTTAGTCCAAGTCTAGCAGCAGAACTTCCATGTAAATTGAGAGCTAGTTCCTGCAATCCTCAGGATGAAGATGGAAAGTTTGAGAGCACGCAGGTTCCAACTTCTATGCCAAGTATTTTGTGTGTGCTAAGTTGGTGGAATCTTTCAAATAGGCAGACCATATAATATGATGTAACTGTCATCATTACCGCCATATAATCTCATTTAACAAGAACTCCAGTATTCTTAGGATTTAGAAAGTAAGGCTTAAAGATGTCAGTAATATTCCACAGGACAACGGATCAGAGTTTTGGACCACAAGTAACAAAGAGCATAGCTAAACACAATGAAACAAGAGCACCCAGTGTCTTCCATCAAAAGAAATCAATGGGAATGGCCACAGTTAGCTGTTCATCAACTCTGTTACCTGTCACTCAGATTCCTTCCTATGTGCTCCTCCATTCATACCACACTATCACAGTGGTTAAATCTTTTTCTAATCCTTTAACATTTTTTATTATTATTTCCGCTCATACAAACTTAATAGGTACACCAGTTCCCTCCCTCCCTCCTCCTCCTCCCGACCCCCTGCTCCCCCTCCCCTCACCCGTCCCTCCCCATCCCCCAGTGCCTCTCCCCCCAGTCCCCGGAGAAACCTTTAATGTGCATGCCAGACTCTCCTCTGGGCCCTCCTCTCCGATGACGTACAAGGACCCAGTGGCGTTTCCCTGAATCCTTTCCTGTGTTCCCTTTAAGCATAGGAACACTACTATGGCTGTCAATTCCTTGCCTCCAAGGATCTTGGTGCCTTTAGCAAATGCTAGACTTCGTGGGGTCAATAGTGTGTTGGACATTGCGCAGGGCATGCAAAGTCCAATTATGATTGCTTTGGCCCTAACTTGTATGGAGTATCTTGCATATCATTGCTCCTCCCATCCTTGTGCTCTTACAATCTTACTGCCCCCTCTTCCGCAAATTTCCCTGAGCTTCTGGATGGGGAGAGATTAGGCTGGTCTAGTTCTAGGTAGGTGATATAGAGTCTCTGAAGTTCTGGATTATGGTTCGTGGATTTTCTTTTGCAGTTTTGCTGCTCCTGCAATGCCCTTCACTCCATCCTGATGGGTATTGTATTTCACCCCTGGCCAGAGATAAAAAGCTGTTAAACTAGAGTCTTGTTATAAGAGTATATTCAAAGGTAGATGTAATAAAAGTAGGAAACCTCACAGTGGTTAAATCTTTTACCTCACAGTCACAAGTGGCTGTAGTATCTCCAAACATCCTATCTTCATGTGATAGGGGTCAAACCTTCCATAGAAGTCTCCTCACATATCTCCTTGATCAGAGTTGCACCATACTCCCACCCCACAAGTAATCCCTAGGCTCCAGGAAGGAAGTCAATTTGAACATGTGAGTGCGTTTAAAACATGACCCTAAACAGAAGAGAAGGTAGTAGGGCTGGGAGGTGTGCAATAGTTGCTAGAACTTTGCCAAAACCAGACTGAAACTCTAAGGTTTCATTTCTTTTCACTAGCATATACTGAGAGTATATTTCTTGCATAAAAGAATGTGTTTCACCATAACTTTTTACATACATACACCATGCACTTTGATCACATTCACCTCCTATTATCCACTCTTGTCCCTCCACAAATTCATCTCCTTCCTCCTCACAAATAGTCCCACTTCTACTTTCAGATCTTTATTCAAACCTCAGTTCTGCAAGTAAAAGGAACAAGCTTATTTCACTTAACATAATGATCTTCAGTTTCATCCGTTTTTCTACAAACTTGCCTTTAACTCCCTTGTTTATTTTGTCATTTCTCTGCTTCTTGTGGCTGGGCAAAACTCCACAGTGGATATGGACCATGTTTTCTTTGTCCTTTCACTTCTTGATGGATGGGTGACCGGGCTAATGTCCTAGTATAATGACTATCATGACAGCAAGGTCTATACTGCTTAGCTCTAGGGCCCCACTACCAGCCCTCAGCCATAGACACAAATGACTAGTGAGCACATGAAATACAGCTAAGGTGCTGAGGAGTTGAACTTAAGGCTTGTTTTATTTCTTGAAGAGCTGCCTGCGTCTCAGCTGTCATATTGATAGCAAGGATCACAATAATGGCAGAATCATTATAGAATAGAAATGCCTTCCAAGGATAAATAAAATGAAAAAAAATTAGAAATATCTGGGTCTAGAGTGCAGTAAAATTAAAATAGTGTTATTAATGCAATTTCAATTTTCCAACTACATTAGAAGAATTAAAGAGAAACAGGTACAATTCATTATATGATGAGCATAATGTATGTACTTCTACATTCACAGTATTGTCATTTCAAAGTGGAGCCAGGGGCTGGAGAGATGGCTTACAGGTTAAGACCTGCCTCGAAAGTAGAATGTCCTGAGTTTGGATCCTAGGTCCCACGTAAAAATGCCAAGCGGAAATAGTGGTGGCCTGCACTTCTGGCCCTGGTGGGCTGAGCTGGGAAAAATCCCAGAGTGAAGCAAAAAGGAGGTAGAAGCAATCCAGGATGATTCTCAATATCATCCTTGGTCTTCCACAGGGACACACTGTGCCCTCTAATGCACTCACACTCACACTCACACTCACACACACACACTCACACACACACACTCACACACACACACTCACACGCTCACACACTCGATAGATAGATAGATAAATAAATAAATAAATAAAGTTCAAAGTGGAGCCAATACAAAAATGTCAATGATATATTTCCACTGGTTTTCATCCTAAACCTTGAAATCTGCTGTCCCTGACACGACACTTCTGTTCTGTAGCACTCCACATGGCCAAGACTGGTCTAGAGATTTCCAGCATCATTCATGGAAATGTCCTTCCTGATACTTGCCTTTAACTCAGAGGCCAGCCAACCGGGGAAGCAGAGCTCAGAAGGGACTTGAGTAAGGCTATTGGGTTTGTTTCTTTGCTTGGTTTCATTTGTGCTCCCTTGTTTATTTTGACTAAGACACAGTAGCCCAAGCTCAATTCTGCCTCTTTAGTAATCTTCCCACCTTAGTCTCTTGAATACGCTGGGATTACAGAACATGCCACATCCACCTTAGGACTTTCCTCGGAGTCTTCTGGTGCCAGAGATGGACAGGCCCCCCTCAGCATTCCTGTACCGCAAGTCTGAGTGTGCCCATGAATGTTTATCTGCAGATCTCAATGGGATGGACCAGGCCACACTTTGAGAACCATTCTTCTGCTAGGCCTAGAAGTCCATACTTAGTAATTCTAACACTCAGGGGGCTCAAACAGGAAGGTGGGGAGTTCCAGACCCAGTCTGGGCTGCCTAGAGAGGCATTATCTCAAAATAGCCACAAAAGATTCATTGTTCTAAGGGAGTTCCCCACTGTTCATACCCCAATATTAGCAGTGCGTGGAAAATTAAAGCCCCTACTTCTGTCTGCTGGCTCCTTGTTTTGACATACAAAGCTGTGAAGCCAGGCAGCTACCAAAGAGCTACCTTCAATCTCCTTTCAGAGACTTCTGTCGTGGCTTGTATGTCCCATGATGGGCTGCAGTGAAAAGCAGTCCACAGAATTAGATGCTCTGGAACCACTTTGGCAAGTCTCGCATCCTGGGCAGATGTCTCCATCAAGATGACAAGTTGCATTATATGGATTTTAAGTGTTTTTTTCTTTTTTAAGAAATCTCTAGGTACAGATCTACTATCCCTTATCCACAATGCTAAGGGCCAGAAGTGTTTCAGGACTTGGATTTTTTTTCAGATTTTGGAATGCCTTCATATAAATAATGAGACGGAACCCAAACTGAGATGCAAAATTCATTTGTCTTATGTTCACCCTATACACATAGCCAGAAGGTAATTTACGCAATATTTTAATTTTTACTAATTTATATTGTTATCAGTTTTATGTTTTATTAATTCATTTTGGATATTTTATTGATATGTGCATAAAACGGTTTCATGATGTGGAATTTCCACTCATATCATGTCAATGCTCAGAAATTTCGGATGTCACATTCAGCTTAGGGAGGTGCAGCCTGTGATAAGGGCTGGAGGAAGGCTGTACCCTACACCAGCACTGGGTCTTCGTAGAAGAGCAGGGGCCATGTCCTTGTTCAGTCCACAAGGTCACTGGGCTTCAAGTGGAACTGGAATATGCTTTCTACACCTAGGCAGAGGTGCCCAGAAATCACTTCTGAAGCCACCAAGCACTTAACATGGTGTGAGTCACGCTTTTAACCTGAGCATCAGAACGGCTCAAAACACTTCAGACCATTTTGCTCTCCAGCAAGTGACAGAAGCAGCTCTCAGAACCCTTGTCAGTACATTTGAGGACAAGCTTGCCCCTCCATACTACTATTTGCAGGAGAAACTGCCACGTGTCCTTCAATTGGTGGAGGGGGCAAGACTCCAGCTTGCAGGTCCTCCCAGCTCCACGGCCTCACTGGAAGGATGGGGAGGAAAAGAAAGACACTCCCGACTCTGACGAGGAGCCTATCAAGATCTCATTTCCTGACACTAACGAGGAGCCTAGCAGGATCTCATCTCTGGAACTAGACAGGCCACAGGCTACTACTCTAACAGTTAGAACACCAACATCAGAGCTCAATTTCTACTTCCTATAGGCAAGAGCAAGGAAAGTGGAGCTACAGAAATATTTCCAGCTATTTTTCTCAGCATGAATGTTTCCTTAGACTCCCTTCTCTTTATGGAGCTCTTACTTTTTCTTTTCTGTTGGTTAAACGCCTGGCATCAGGTCCAGGGAAAATTATCCCCCTGAGTAGTGGGCTCTGACTGGGTTGAGGACCTTCTAGGAGGGACGAAAAAGCTCCTCACAGGCACAGAGATTCTAACTGCTGGAGCATCCCGTGACTTGCCATATTCTGCTTGCTCTAGAAGCACCCAGAATCTAAACAGGGATCTCCTCCCACTCAGAACCAGCAGCTGGATCAAAACTCTTAGAACCTCAGCCGTCGGATTTGTTTATCGACTCTGGGAAAGAAATGGCCATGCCATTCACATTCGTTACTTTCACATCACGGTGATTAAATACCTGCTGCAAACAATAAGGCTGGAAAGATTTATGCTCAGGGTTTGAGAGATTTCAGCCCATAGTTTTTGCACCATTGGTCCGTGACAGCTGGAGAATGAAGCAGAGGCTACTCATCCCATGCACACAGGGAGCAGAAATACAGGAAGACACAGGATCCAGGCATAACCTTCTTCATAGATAACGTCCCCAGGAGACCTGCTTCCTTTAACCAGGCACAAGCTCCCCAAGTTTCTACCACCTGCCAAAGTAGTGCCACCAACTGGGGACACGAGTGTGTTGTTATGGTTGACACTCAAACCAAGACAGAACTTGTTTTCCATCCACTTGCTGAATTTACACAAGATTTGGCTGTGGTTATGATGCTATGACCATGGCAGGGGCTACAGGCATCCACTCAATTTTACCCTCATTGGAGTGGCTTTTAAAAGCTAATATGCCCTCACCAGTGTCCCAAAGAGGGCAGAGCCAGGAAGTGCCAGAAGGGAAACTTTCTGAAGAAGAAATGGAAAGATTCCAAAAGCTCGTGTGCAAGGCAAGAGGACAGGACGGACTTTTCCAGGAAGGGAAAGTGCTGAGTGTCCAGTGGGCGAGAGGACAGCAGAGCAGGCGAGTCCAGGGAGGTGGGACTGTCTGGCAGCCTTCCTCGTACTGGACCCAGAGGAGGCAATCGGCAGAAGGGACATTAAGGGTCTCACTAGAATCCAGATTTATTTAGGAAAGCCCCTAAATACCTCCTCCTAACCCATCTGAGCTTCCCTTGTCCTTTTCTCTATTCTAAGAGTATAGTTCTATCCCATAGGGACAATGATGGGAACAAGAGTGCAGGAAAGGTCTGGCACACTTAAAAGAAATGACCATAAGTGGGGTGGAGGATGGCTAGGACACTTATCACAAGGTCCAAAAGCCAAGCACAAGGTTTAGGGTCAACTGTTCTGCTGTTCAGCCTTGATTCTGCTTGTGTCCTCCAACCCAATCCCCCATGGTAAGAAGTGATGGCCTCTAGAACAATCTCTGAGGGCCACCTGGCCCGTTTGGCCCTGTCCCTCAAACATTTGTCTCAACTACCTGGTCGGGAACCTGGGATTCCACCAAACCCAAGCAGCCAATCATAGCCTAGACCCACACTGGTGGGGAGAACAGAGCCAGGCAAGACTCCTTAGGGCCAGCTCTATCTTTGGAGGCTTAATTTCCAAGGCAAACCCGTGCTGCTAGTTCCTAGACACCCTGGATAAGCAATTCCAGCTAAAACAAAGGTGGTGGGAGAAGTAGGGCTGCCTGTAGAAGAGTCCAGCAGAGACAGCCAGCGAGATCAGCTTCTGGAGTTTGGAGGCAGATGATAGCCCAGGCTGGGAACCACCCTCCACAGGGACCATATAACGTGAGTGTAAATGGGATGCTCTCCCATCTTCTCCCCAGTAGACCCTGGACCGGAGCACTCAGGAGCAGAGCTTAGCTTTCTTTTGTGTGTATCTCTGCCTTTCTGTGTGCCTCTCCACTTTCCCGGTTCACCGAGTCCACAGAGCCCTCAAAGAAAAGGACCAGAGGGTTCTGCAGTTGTTGTTGCAGGAAGAAAAGGGGAAACTGGAACACACACACACACACACACACACACACACACACACACACACACACACACACAAACTGAAGAGCACCAGGATGCTCTAAGAAGTCTCAGATTCCTGCACCGCGGAATATGTTTAAGAGGAGAGCAGAACATCCTGGGAAATCAACAGGAGTAGGAGGTTGCCAGGTGCCAGCCTGCAAATGGCTTTGTGCATTCAGAGTAATCCCGAACAACCCCCAACACTTGGATACCTACAGAACTAGAAGGGTTGAAGAAGGCTTGATCCCAGACCAGAAGCGCCAAGGGATTCCCCATCGGGTGATGGCAGGACCCTCGGGCTGAGCTGAAGTTTCGCGGTGGGGCAAGGATGCCGCAGCAGGACTTGGGTGGCGAAGATAGGAACCCGGCAAGGACCTGAGAGCTTTGTGTGTGCGCGCGGAGGGCGCGCGCTGAGCGAGCGGCGCTCGGGCGGCTGAGGGGCACGCAGCAGCGCGGAGATTGGCAGGACTCCGGGGCCCCCCGCGAAACACTTAGGCGGAGCGAATGAGGCGCGCGTGTGCGCGCGATCCCGGGCCGCCGCCTGGTCCTTAGCGAGGCGGCATTCAGCTGCTCCGCGGCGCTGCGCCGCTGCCCGGTGCCCAAGGTATGAGCGCCCCTACGACTCTGCTCCCCGGGGGCGATGAAGGGCTGGAGATCGTCTGGTCTCCTGCGACCAACGCCAGCAGCGCCCCGGACCTGGAGGATGCTGCAGCGCGGTCCGACGGCTCGGGGGCGGCCGGCATGGTCACCATCCAGTGCATTTACGCGCTCGTGTGCCTGGTGGGTCTGGTGGGCAACGCCCTGGTCATCTTTGTTATCTTACGCTATGCCAAGATGAAGACGGCCACCAACATCTACTTGCTCAACTTAGCCGTGGCTGATGAGCTCTTCATGTTGAGTGTGCCCTTTGTGGCCTCGGCGGCTGCCCTGCGCCACTGGCCCTTTGGGGCGGTGCTGTGCCGTGCTGTGCTCAGCGTGGACGGCCTCAACATGTTCACCAGTGTCTTCTGCCTCACTGTGCTCAGTGTGGACCGCTACGTGGCCGTGGTGCACCCTCTGCGCGCCGCCACCTATCGGCGACCCAGCGTGGCCAAGCTTATCAACCTGGGCGTGTGGCTGGCATCCTTGCTGGTCACTTTGCCCATCGCTGTCTTTGCTGACACCAGGCCTGCTCGGGGTGGCCAGGCCGTGGCTTGCAATCTGCATTGGCCTCACCCAGCCTGGTCAGCCGTCTTCGTGGTCTATACTTTCCTGTTGGGCTTCCTGCTTCCGGTTCTGGCCATCGGCTTGTGCTACCTGCTTATCGTGGGCAAGATGCGAGCGGTGGCCCTGCGGGCAGGTTGGCAACAGCGGAGGCGCTCGGAGAAGAAGATCACGAGGCTCGTGCTGATGGTGGTGGCGGTCTTTGTGCTGTGCTGGATGCCTTTCTACGTGGTGCAGTTGCTGAATCTGTTTGTCACCAGCCTCGATGCCACCGTCAACCATGTGTCCCTCATCCTCAGCTATGCCAACAGCTGCGCCAACCCCATTCTCTATGGCTTCCTCTCTGACAACTTCCGGCGCTCCTTCCAGCGTGTCCTCTGCCTGCGCTGTTGCCTCCTGGATAGCGCTGGAGGTGCAGAGGAAGAGCCTCTGGACTATTACGCCACTGCCGTCAAGAGCAGAGGGGGCGCTGGATGCATCTGCCCCCCACTCCCCTGCCAGCAGGAGCCCATACAAGCAGAACCCTGTGGCAAGCAAGTCCCTCTCACCAAGACCACCACTTTCTGAAGACCGTTTCGCCCTCCCCACAGGTCATCTTCAATCAGGTCTGCACAAACCCTAACAGCCCAGCAGCTTCAAGAACCACCCTTTTCCACCAAGCCAGCTCCTTCCTGCAGTCTGTGTGCTGTTCTCAGGAGCCTCCGGACTCCTGCTGTCCCCTCTCCCAGGACTAGCTTGCTGGATGCCTCCGTGGGGGTAGGACTCATTTGGGAATTGGGCTAGGGTGCTGGGCACTCCTGAAGCTCTGGTGATTTTTCAAGGGCGGGAAGCAGGAGGAAGCCAGAGAAGAACGACCAGGTTCTTGTGACTTGTCACAGGGGCTGTTTGGGAGAGGACTCAGAAAGGGAGGCCCTCTCTTAGGCTCTTTGCCTATGGTGGGAGGGCAGTGCCCATGAAGAGGAAGGAAGATGCATTCCCTCCATGTCTGTGTAGGGCTCTCGTTGCTAAGTGAGAAGTCAGCAGCAGTGACAGGCACTTGCTTTTGCTCTCCACAAGTGTCTCCTAGCTGTGCAGGGCCAGCATCAGACTTCCTGTGAACGGGTAGGGTTTATAGAAACTCGATGTGGGGGTTGTTGGCATGAATAAAAAAAGCAGAGAAGATAAAATCTCATCTGTTGCAATTTTTTCCACCCCCATTCTTGAGTATGGGAACATGAAACCTTATTAAAGCTCCAAATTGTTTGAGGGAGATGGAATAGGAAAAGACCAGAAAGTCAGGCTAGGTGTTTTTGGACCTCAGATGCAGACTGAACACAGAGAAAGGCCATCCCTTTGTGCCTAGTAAGTGTCACAATTCAAAGGCTCTTTCCCCTGTGGGGAAAACAGGTTGTGAGCTCATTACTTCTGCTAAGCAGTGATGGGGGCTGATCATGTACTGCATCTGAGAGAGAGGTGGCTGATCACCGCCAACTCAGCATAGCAAAAGATCCTGCTGAGTTTTACCTGGCCAGCACTAGAAGTGCCAGGAAGATAAGCCAGGAGGAGCAAGAGGAGAACCTTAAAGGGTGAGTCCCTCTGCTCACCAAAGTGGCCAGCTGTGCAGTGTCCACAGTTGCCTGGCAGCAGGATCTTCATGAGAAAACACCCTGTACCAATCAGCCTCTAGGATATGGCTCTGTGCCCTCTAGGGCAGCTGGCATAAGTTCTAGGATGGGTGCAGGGGAACTGTTTGTCTTCAGATGGACTCTCCTGTGTTGTGTGCCCAGACCCGGGCCTTTATGTGATAAGAACAGTTGTCCGAATGTGGGAAGCTGACAAGAGGACTGAATTCTGGTCCCAGGCACAAATGCCTTTAACAAGTTCCCTTGGGACTCAGCCTGGGTCCTCTGAATTCTTGCTTGGAAAACCAGCAGTTATTTTGGCTGCTGGTCTTCATTTTTGGGGAGGGGTTGTTGTGATTTGAACTAGGATTTCGTATAACCCAAGCTAACCTCAAACTCAATACGCAATGGCTGAAGAGGACCTTTAATTTCTCAGCCTCCAGTCTCTACCTCCTGAGCACTGGTATTACAGACGTGTGTCACCACATCTGGTTTATAGGGTGCTGGAGACGGAGCTCTCATGCAGGTTAGGCAAGCACTATAACAACTGAACTATGTCCACAACACACATGGTGATTCTTAAAAGATCTGTAGTTATGGTTTGTCTCAAGGGCTGTAGATTCCAACTTCTCCCTTATAAAAGGAAAAGGGGAAATCCATAGGTCGAGTGCTTTTGGGCATATAAATATTAGATACTTACCTTTCCAAATGGTTGGCAGCTAGATGGTCTTAAAGGAGTAATTATTGTTGATCCAGAGTGTCTCAGAGGCCTTTGTGAGCAAGAACGATGTGGAAATCATTAGGGTTTGCACATACAGGTAAGTTTATCTCTCAGAGAACTGCATGGCCAGGTCTCTAACATATACTAGGGACATGGCTATACATCAGTAGCCCCCCACTGAGGCACTAAATCCTTGGGTGCCAACAACATACATGTACACACATTCACACAGGTGTGTGCACACAGACACATGTGTATGAAAATCCCTGACTTGTCATTACTCCCCATAGTCGCCCTGGGTACCCAGAGCAAGTCGATGTCCCACTGCCTGGTACAACAGCAACTTGTTGAAGGTCTTTAAAACCAAACTGTTTTTGTTGTTTTGTTTTTCATTGTTTGTGTCCCTAGTGCCTGCTACAGTTAAAAATACAGTTGAATTTCACTGCTTTCTGATGGCCCACACAGACACTAAGACATAATTGACTGCCCAGAATAAAACACTTCCTGTTTTTCAATGCAGCCTTTAAAAAAAAAAAAAACTGGGATTGATGATGGTTCAAGAAGAGGTAGCTTCAAGTATGGGTAAAAGTCACTGTTGACGGCAGAGGGAGGGCTTCAGCTTTAGCAAGCCCATGAGCAGGGATTTCAGTTCTCCAGCCTCAGTTTCCCTCTTCATATATGCACAAAGGGAGGTTTTGAATTTGGAGCTCTTCTGATCTGTTAGTGTGCTTCTCAAGCTCCTGAGAGGTACGTCATTAACAGGGAGGGTAATGCTGCTGCTGCATCACTCTTCTCTACATAGAGCTTTCCCTGTCACTAGGAAGCCAGAGGCATGTACACAGCCCTGACTCTGTCGTAATCTGATTGTGGTAGGCAGGGGAGTTCCTGATGGCTGCTTTCTCTATTAGCCACAGATCCTTTTCAATTTGGGAGCTGCACAACAGTTAAGCAGTCCAAGTACTTATCTAGGGATGTGTTGAGAGCCAGTCAATGGTCTTGCTGGCCCTCGCTAATAGCATCAATCCTAAGGTCTTTGCAATAGCTCTTGTTTATAAAACCTACCCTCATGGTTCATGTGCAGAAGAAAGATTGACGTCAGAGAGTCATACAGCCAGGGTCCCCCAAAATCGATGTGACACATCCCACCTGTGTGGGAGGTCACAGTAGAGGTACAATTTGATCTTCATCTTGCTCTGCTTATTAAGACTGAAAGTAATAGCTTTAGACTTCAATGCAAATGAAAACATTTTTTTGCCCTAGATTAAAACAGACTGTGGCTACTACTTAGTCCATTAGAGCACTCACTTAAACTTCTATTTTGTATATGTGTGTGTGTGTGTGTGTGTGTGTGTGTGTGTGTGTAGAGAGGGTACTGTGTGTCCCTGTGGAAGACCAAGGGTGATTTGGGGAATCACCCTTCTTCTTTTTCTCTTTGCTCTGGGATTTCCCAGACTCTGTGCACCAGGGTCAGAAGTGCAGGCCATCACTCTTTCTGCCCGGCATTTTTACATGGGACCTGGAACCGAACTCAGGTAAGGCAGAGTCTTAACCCCTGAGCCATCTCTCCAGCCCCATTTTGACTTTTAAATCTCCTGTTATTTACTGTTCCATGACAAGCAGGTAAAATTTTCCTAGGCAGTGGGACAGGTGTCCTTTGGACATTGCAGGTGGGTGCACTCCATCAGATTTTCTGCCCAATGAGCCAGCACTGTCTGAACGAAGGTACAGCATACTGCTTTCACGTACATCTTAAAACGCCATGCTTCACTTCCGTGGAAACCATCCTCATATCCTCATATCCTGAAAGCTGATACAAATAATAAGTCAGTTGTGAGGAGTTTGGGCTGGACTACTTCAGAATCCAGATGTGAATCCCTGAAGATGCAGATTGAAACACTTGTCTAGCCATCTGTAAGTTGTGCATTCTCTCTCTCTCTCTCTCTCTCTCTCTCTCTCTCTCTCTCTTTCTCTCTCTCTCTCTCATATGCTAAGAAAATGACAGCATAGCCTTATAAGCACAAACATCAGAAACCTGAGGCTGTGTTTGGTGAGACAGCTCTCCTGGGTTAGTCAGCATCACCCCCCAAAACTCTGTTCTGTTAGTCCATGTGCAAGTGCAAGAAGGCTGTACCCACAGACTGTGTGCTTGCTGATAGTGTCTCTTAGATGATGCAGCCAGCTCCCAGAAAACATGGGGAGTCTGCACAGATGGGGTCCCACCCTTATGGGACACAAAAGTTCTTGAAAAAGAGACATAAGCAAATACTTGCAGAAAAGCATGTATGATTCAGTCCTAAACTGACATAAGGGGATGCAGGCAGCTCAGAGTGTGGGAGAACAGCTTGGTGGAGTGCTTGCCTAGCACGTGCAAGGCACTGGGTTCTATCCACAGCACCACGAAAGAACTGCTCAGGAAAGGAATCTGGCTTGCATAATATAAAGAACTTGCCATGTCTTCGGAAGCAGGTGTCCCCCAGGACACTTCGGCAGTGGAACGGGGAAGTGTGGAGGCTTCTGTATGTTATTGCTCAAATTAGTCTTTCTTCAGTCATTTCGGGCAGGCTATTACTTCTTTTTCATCTATTCTGATGAAAAACATAATGTGCATGTGGGAAAATTCACTCTTTGCAACTTTTGCAAATGCTGACATGCCGCTACCATTCTGAAGCTAGCGCTAGACCCAAGTCAGGCAAGAGAGACCCTGTTTCTGTCGCCCTAGCTCTCGCAATGACTGTGAGGAGGACTACAGATGGGAGGCATATGGGATGGGGTGATGATCTCCCCAAGTATAAGAGGTGGCCCCATTGTACCTATCAAGAGCTCCTCCCCCAGGCAGAGAGACTTCAGTATGTGGACACAGGAAGCCACTTGCCTCCAGGCCTCCTAGACCTGGGAAAAAAAGCATTCTGGACTCCAGAAATCTCCTAGACAAGCTGAGACTTGGAGGAGTGTGTCCTTGGGCAGCTTGCTAATTACCTGCTTACCTTGCAGTCCTTTGAGGACTGGGAGTGTGGTTTCCCTCTAGGTCAGAGACCCCAGGCTCCTTTCCCAGCCCAATGTTAAGGAGTATTTTTCTAGATTCTGCCTTGGCCAGAATTTACCATTGCTGCTGCTAACTACAGCCAGCTTGCTGCTTGGTTTGTGCTATCGGGCTTCATCTTTTGGTATGGCTTCCCCATTCTCTGGAGGGTCTCAGACCAACTGAACCTGAACAGGGAAATCAGGTCTCGCCCTGAGGCCTATTGGGACTTTATTTTCTCTTGGTATTTTGTGCTGCATTTCTACAGGATTGCCTCTAAGGAGGTGAGAATAGGAGATTAAAGATGAGAGTTGCACTTCGGCAAAGAATCTCAAAATAAAATAAAACATGTATTATGTATCACAGTTCCAAATGTGGCAGGAGAGGAGTATGCTCTGAATAAAGGGAATAAGGTTAAAACTAGCACATGAAAGAAACCAGCTGACAGAGAGGAAGACGGGGAACACCACCACCGCCACCAAGGCTGACACCTAGGAGTGCACTCACAACACACACAGGACCTATAAAGGTTCCTGTTCTTGGGACATGAGCACCATTGAGCTCATTCCTCCACTGGGAGCGTTTCTTCTTCAGTGAAGAACGCCCCACATGTTCTTTCCCATTTCCTGTTCCAGCACACAAGAACCTAGTAATCCCAGTGGGTATCCTCCGGATCTCTACCTCCACTGATAACACGAATGGATGTCTTAAAGCTGAGAGGGCTTCTCTTGTGACCGCAGTGCTGCCCAAGGATGGATTGATGAAAAGTGAAAGGTATTCTCAAAGAAGCTCAACCCAAGGAGAACAGAAGGCAGAGAAAAGGATGAGTGAGGGATTCCTTGAAATCCTGATGGGTGTACCAGAGTGGGATCAACAAGAATGGAATCAGGCTGGACCAAGAGGAGATCTTGGAAAAGTTGAGACTAAGTCAAGTTTATTATGGAATCTAACCTCTTATATAGCAAGAAACAGGGGGTGATGTCTGTACACTGCATAGAGGGATGACGTCAATAGTGGCAGACAGACTACATGTACAAGGTCAACAACAGGTGGGCCAGTCCTTAACCATGTTAATATGCCCTAGTGGCCCCATTCATTGTGGAGAAAAAACAGGCTGCTGATAAGTCAGGAACATGATGACACAATTACAGTGATAAAACTCTGTGCCCATCCTTTAGATGTACTAATTAATGTCTAGATGGCTTCCAAAGAACAGGAAGAAACATGTAAAAAAAAAAACACCTCTGCCCTTGATCCCAATTTGAGACAGGTCAAGATCCATCCCTGCCTCTTGCAGGAAAGTCAACAGGAGTCAGCCTACAACTATGCTGGCATAGGCTGGCATAGGAGGCACATGACAACTGAGACCCAGAGTAATGCCCTTGACATCTGTCTTCAAGAAATGGAGGTCCCGAGTTTGAATGATCCCTATAGGAGAGGAATGTTTCAAAGCCCCCTTTCACTTGGGGGGCTGAACAAAGGCTTGCTAAACTACTAAGTGTCATAGCAATGGGGACTAAAGGTGCCAGGGTCTCACTAGATACAGGCCAGACACAGGATTCTGCCACCAGAGAGCTTCTATCCTGCAGCTTCCTATTTCAACAGTTTTCTTTCAGATAGAACTTTGAAGTCACACCTCTGGCCTGTGGTCTGGGTGGCACAACAGCTTCGGATCCTGGTGTTTTTCTGGGATCTCTGAAGCCTCCTGTGGTCTACTCCCCCTTGTTTGGTAGGCCTGATGTCGAGGGAACACATGACATGGGTTTTTTTGTAATCACATTTTCAAAGCAGGCTGAGAAGGATTTTGATTCTGTTAGAATCTGATGTTAGAATAATATTTAGTTTCTCATGAGAGAGGAAATCAGTTGTTTGCCCACATCTGACCATGCTGACTGAAAGAAAAAGGAGGAAGGACCCACTTGAAACAAAAAAAGATAGTGCTAAACTGACTGGGCCTGTGTTCTGGAAGGGGAAAAAAGGAGATCTGGGCGTGGCCTTTGTTGTTCCATGAAAGGTCAGGAGGTACAGTTGGGGGACCACCCTCTCAGAGTTCTGATCATCAGGAAAATGTGCTTTGTGTTCTCTCTAAGGCTATTTCCTTTGATGGTATAATAACACCAACATCAGTTAACTCAAGATCAACAGCAGCTCTCCAAAGTTAGACATTAGGGATCCTCTGCCACCCATCTGCCCCTGTCCACGCCACAGTGTTCATCATTCATAAGAGAGGCCTGAACTTCACATAGGTGGCAGATAGTTGCTTTTTAGGCATACCAGGGGTGTTATGTCTTCTCTGTGGTTTCCCTGGAACAAAAATGGCAGTTTCCACAGCCCTACATTTTGATAGTCCTTATTATCAGGAGAGTATGTCAGAGCTCATGAAACTGGATGCTGTAGCTACTGAAACTACTGTCACTATGCACAGGCATCTCCCTCCTTCAGCTGGGATGGATACCCCAAACTCTACCACTATAGTTCTTCTAGAACAGAAAGCATCCCCCCTTTCAAAGTAGATGCCTTGTCTTAAAAAAAAATCACCTTTAACTTCCTGCACAACCTTGTATTCACCCCCAATACTCTCTGTTCCAGAATAACTATTTTTTCATTCACTTATGCATCCATTAGTCACTGGCTCATAAGATAATGGTTATTAGGCATCTAGTATGTTTCAGAAACGATGCTTGCTCATCTTGCCTACTCCCGTGGAACCCTGTTGAGAGTTGCCTCTGGCATCTGCTCTTAAGCTTTACAGGGGTATCATGGTGCCTGTAATCATGTAATGCCAAGTGTCAGGCTAGAATGAGACCAAAGTGTCTCTGACATCCTCCTCCATGTTAGCTTTGCTGAGGGCTTACAAGGGTGATTTCAAGTTTCTATCCCTAGGGATCTGTTCTAGAGGGGTCTGTCATCTTTCTGAACAATTTCCAATTCCAGCATGCTCATGATAAAGCTCTTCAAGTAGCTCACTGCACGGGGTTCTCTGGACTCAAATTAGCATCTACCTGTACCTGTTTGGCCCCACCCACTGAGCTCTTCTTTCTCAGACTTACTGAACTGCTGAAAAACAAAGCTCACTTAGCTGTCTTCCAGCTTGCTAGGCTGCAGGCTGAAATCCCTACCTGTTCCTTTCCTACCGTAATTACTCAGATTAATAATAAAGAAGTCTGTCATATCAAAGTTTCCAAAAACAGCTGAATGTTTAACTGAACTTTGTCTTTGCTCATTTTGCCTAATGGAAACTTTCAGGTTCACAGCTACCAAATTCACTGCCAGCTTCACCGCTCCACAGAAAGGGATCAAGAAATCTATGCGATGAAGATCGGGTCTGTACTCACCAGCAGAGACAAAGATGATTTCAGATGGAATGAATCGAGACCTTGGTATGCAGAAACCATACTGGAATTCAAGCCACAGACCCTGCATGACAGCTTTGTGTTTGGGTATCTCTGAGGGTCTAGAATGCCAAGCCACACACAAGGACACTCCACAGATGCCCAATAGTTCCTTTAATGCCTCCCTGACTGTATCTGAAAACACAGACCCAAGGTATCCCTTATGCAGTCATTAAGGTTACAGCAAAAAAAAAAAAAATATTCACATACATACAACGATAAAAGGAGCTCCTTCTACATAAAATAATCTCTTACAGGAAGCTATGTGAAAGTCAGAGACAGAGTCATGGGCAGCTGGTATAGGTGGCCGGGTGCAGGCCAGCTGCGGTGCATTGTTTGTGGACCTCACATAGTGACATCAAATTGAGGGAACTAGGGATAAGAAGACAAGCAGAAACTCAAACAGCACAAGGTAATCTGTTTATTTTGAACATGTGACGTCATAAGCAAAGTTTTTGCCTGTGTTCTAGCTGAACTCCAATAAATAAATAACTATGTACAAACATGTTGAGTTTACACGACAGTGCAGTGGAGGGAAACTTACAAAAGATACACATATGTTACATTTGACCCTTACACTTAATTATGATTTCATTCCTAGCTTAGTTGAATAAAATACCTTCTGGACCCTGTGTGATAATGTCTAGAGGTGTGTACCTAGTCAATTTCTTGGTAACTTTACCAGAGAGCAAAGCTGTGCAGTGAAAAGTTCCTCAGTTTCTTAATGAATAAAGGGCCGGCTTGGCCTGCTACTTATTAGTGACCATCTTAACTGTTCTTCAGGAAGTTTGAAACCATTTAGAACCACTGTCCTCAAATGACTGGACATTAGGGTTCCTGTGGATGTTGTTAAAATGCAGCATCTTGCAAGCTAGGTGGGGCGGAACCTAGGATCTTGTAATTTAGCCAGCACCCAGCGGAGGTCGCAGTTCTTGTACAGAGACCACATTCCAAGGGTCGGGGCTAGAAGACCTCTCTGAAGTAGAAGGCATTCTCTAAGAGCCTCATGAAGACAAAACCCTAAGCGGGGATCCTCTAAGTTCCATTCCCAAGTTCCCTAAGCAGCACAGCTGTTTTTACTTCAGACTCTAAGCGACAAAAAAAAAAAAAAAACAAAAAAAAACCAGATGATAGTTCACTGTGGCAAGAAGCATGCAGCTCAAAGCGGTTTTAAGCTGTCCCCTGGGAGATGCTTCTCTCTCTCTCTCTCTCTCTCTCTCTCTCTCTCTCTCTCTATTGCAACCATATCCAACCTATGAGCCAACCACATGTGTCTCAGGATAGCTATGAATGTGGCCCAACACATCGTTTGTAGATGGCATGTCTTATGGTAATTGTCAAAAAAGTAGACAAGCAGTGGTCTGAACATTCACATCCTAGTCTAGAATTAATCATAACAATACAAGAACCAGCATTAAAAAGCATACATAATTAGCAATTTTCAGTCCAAATTAAAATAACAGCAACAATAATAAAACCCAGGCTCATTGTTTCAAAAATGAAAATTTTAAAAAAAAAGAAAACTCCCTGGTTTAACTTCTGTGATAGTCTAGCAATTAGTGAAGGATCCACTGTCCTATTGTAACCTTGGTTAAAATTATTTTGCTTCAGAAACCTGACATTTCATATTAAATTAGCAAAGCCAGTGAAAAGAAGAAGAAGCTATGTTTTTAATGTTTTGTTGTGGTTTGTTTGTTTGTTTCTGTTTCATATAGGGGTTTTGCCTGATATACAGTTAGGAGCAAAGTAGAATCAGGTCAGAAAAAGAGGAGGAAGAGAAGGAAGGAGCAAGATGGAGGGAGGGAAAACTGTCTGAGGCATGTGGGGAAAAAACTAAAGGATAGGGGAAAAAACCCCTAAATACTTTTTAAAAATAAATATCTGGGTCCTCTCTAGTCCATGGGGTCAAGGTTTGTCCTCAAGGCTACAGACCAATAGCACCCACTGAGGGCCTGAGACACTCTGCAGCCTGTGTCTTTAGTGTCAATTTGTCATTTCCACCCGGTTGTTCGGTAGCGACTTGGAAGGAGCTGAGCTCTCTCCTCCTGGGATCCTCCGCATCTTAGCTTCTCATGAGAGGATGGGGAAAGGTCTTTCTCCTGGTACCATTCCAGCTAGAGTGCTTTTGAGTAGCCGGCAGGTACAGCTGGGAGGCCAAAGAGGGGGAGAGGGGATGAGGCACAGATAGGAGGTAAGACCAAGGCACTTCCAGCACCCCTAGAGAGGGGGAGACCTCTCAGAGTTTCTGCGGGGTCCTATCAGTCCTCACATGCTGCAGCACTACCTCCTTGGAGGACGAGGCGCACTTGTATTCCAACTCCGCCCGAGAGGCGCCCTGCTTCTTGCGCAGGTGGCAGAGGAGCGCCAGAAGCGCCACCACCAGGGACAGGCTGGCGATGGAGATGCCTATGAGCACGCCTGAATGCACTGGCCCGGTGATCGGGGGACTCGTCGTGGAGTCTGGCGTTGGGCTCACCGGAGGCTCCCCAGAGCCGCGGTCATCATCGCCGCCTGCACTCACCGGGACGCGATCACAGTCCATACTAACCTGGCCAGCCAGGGGAGAGTCAGGTCCACAGATGCACTCATAGGACCCGGGAAGATTGTGGCACTCATGGTTGGAGCACTGGCCTGAGTCACACTCGTCGATGTCTGTGCACAGATACCCCTCATCCAGGATGTAGCCTTCGGGGCAAAGGCAGTATTCTGGGTTGTTGGGATCGCAGTCCGCGGGGCATGAAGTCTGGTTGCAGAACATCTGGCACTTGTGTGGTTGTCCCGGAACCGGCGCGAAGCCCTCAGCACAGGTGCAGCGGTAGTCAGTACGACTCAACTGCTGGCATTGGTATTCACAGTTAGCCCGGTAGCACGGGTCCGGGAGTTCCACGCACTCTCCGTCCACCAACTCATAGTCATCATAGCAGAGGCAATTAAAGCCGCCTTCGGTGTTAACGCAGACCTGCGGACACGGATTTGGCTCCTGTAGACAGTCATCCACGTCCTCGCACCGGTGTTGGTCGGCAGCCAGTTTGTAGCCGGTCTCGCACATACAGGTATAGGAGTCCAACTCTTCTGGGTTGGTGACGCAAAAGTGGTCGCAGAGATTGTTGCAGAGCTGCACCACGGGTGCTGTGCAGGAACGTCCGTCGGCCTGCAGGACGGCGTCCCCCGGGCAGAGGCATCTTGGCACGCCCGTGCTCCGATTGCACAAGTATTCGCAGCCTCCATTCTCCACGTTGCAATCCCAGGCTCCCGGGGCTTGCCGAGCCCAATGACCCTCCGCAGCTCCGGGAGGCGCCCTGCACACTAGCTCCAAGCCCAGGGGCGCCACCATAGCGGTGCTTCCGACCGGCAGCGCCTGAAAGTCCGCGTCGCGAGCCCCGAACGGGGTGCTGTAGGTGCTGGAAATGTGGGTGGCTCCTGGGGCGCGGGAATCCACCGTCAGCGGCCTGCAGGAGGCTGCGAAATGGAATTCGCAGAGGAAGCCGTCGGCCTCGGTCTCGCACTGCCGTTCTTCCCAGGCGGGCTCACCAGGTGCAGTGTCGGTTGCCACCGAGGCCGTGACGCAGAGCGGGCCGCAGAGTGGCGCTGCGTCGCCGTCGAGCCGCGCCCACCTGCTATAGCTGGTGCGATTGTCGCCGGTGACCCACTGGAAGCCCCGCAGGTCGCCTGGATGGCCCGAGTCAACGTCACTGCAGCCCTGCGGGAGGTGCAAGCCGATCCAGAGGCGCAGGTCCACGCTGATGTCGCTGCTCAGCAGAAGGGAGATGACGTCCGCAGCCACCGAGGAGCGCACGGTCATCAAGTGTCCTCGCCGGCTCTCGCAGGTCTGGTTGGCAGCGAGGAAGGTCACGGGACCCCGGAAAAGTGCGAAGCACTCGTGCTCGACGCACTGACTGCCACTGGGTTGCAACTCTGCTGGTGCGGAGATCCCCAGGCCGGCCGGGGCCAGAACGCCGAGAAGGAGAACCCCAAGCATGCTGTCCAAGAGCGCCAGAGAAAGCCCAGATGCTGCGATGGGTCCGGCGCCCGCTGGACGAAACGGAGCTCGAGCCGTCGCTGGCGACAGTAGCTAGATCGGTCGCAGCCCAAACGGTTCTGGCCTGAGGCGTTCAGCTCCGGCGGCGAGGCAGAGCTCTAACATGCGGATCTGCCGCGGCCCGGGTTTATAAACGCGTGGCCCTCCCTCCCTGGACGTTGGGGAAAAGGAAGGAAGTGCTTGGTGGGAAGGGCTGATGCTGCATTCTCGGATTACTGGGTTCTCCGGACGCCTTGCGCCCGCCCTCGCTCCTAGGATCACCTCTGCGGGATGAGTAAAGCCGGCCAGAACGCAGGGAGGTCCTCGGGCAGGGCGAATAGGCGTCGCCGAAGGACAGCACCGTGTCCGGCGGGCTGGCGACAGTTCCTGTGCTTCGATTAATATCGCAACCCCCCTTTCCTTCTTTCTTCTCCCCACATATGCTAGCACGCTGTAAAGGAAAAACTGGCTAGTGGGGTTCTAGGCAAAAACAAACAAAAAATAGAAGAGGAATTTGAGTGCCTAAAAGCTTCAAGCCTCTGGGCAGGGTTATCAGATATCAAGAAGACATGAATGGGATTCCGAGAAGAACAGTTTTCCCCCAAAGACGCAAGCTCCAGAAGAGCGAAGTAGAGCGAACTCCGGGGTCAGAGACAAGGAGTGCTTGGTCCCAGAGGATAGACATATGGCTGGGACCACGACCTGGCCTAGGGAGAGGGCTGACCTAGCGCCGGACGCCCGAGCTCCGCACCCCCCCTGCTGACCATTGGCCAGCGACTGCCAGTCCCTGGGATGGCACTGCCAAGGCCAGATTCCATGTCTTCCCGTGGGAAAGTCGCGCGAACTCTGTCTGAGCTCGGAGATCTTCCCTCTTCCCGAGTGGTGGCAATTCCTGCAGAATCCGGTGGGGGCGGGCGTGTCGCCGAACTCTTTTAATCCCCTCTGTATTTCATTCCTCAAATCCATTTTTGCACCAACAATGAAGTTGAAGGGAAGTCGCCACAAGGAGGCGCTGTGGGATCCAATTGAGCTTAGTTGTGATTCTTAAATTTGATTCAAGAGGCCTAAATGATTCAGGGCAGCTATGAGGGGTTGAGTGGGAATCCGGCACTTTCAACTTTATCTACTTATCCACTTACCAAGAATGTGGAGGTCTGAGTCCAAATCAAAATGAGAGAGATTTAAAATAAATAAATAAATAAAACAGAAAAACAAAAACAAAAAACAACACCCTTTACAACTATCTGCTGCGGTCACTTCCACTCGAGTTCCAGGAGGCGGCGCTGTTGAATTCTAAACGAAGCCAAAGAATAGCCAGGACTAAGGAAGGTTCAGCCTATGGAGAGCCACAGCTCAGTGTGGCTGTTACTTGGGAGTTTGAATTTCCTGAATCCAAACTTTTTAGAGGGAAACCGGAGGTTGTGGAGTTCTCAAAAGACAAGCACAAATGGACCAGTGACGGAGAGAGTAAGGGGTGGGGAGGAGCAGCACTTGGTCAAGAAATCCCTGAACTATGGCTGGATGGCAAAGCATTGGGAATAAGCAACATTACACCTGCTGCCACGCAGACCCTCAAAAGAGGAAGAAATGACCTGGAGAGTTCACAATGGGGTTGTCCTGTGGAGGAGGAGGAGGAGGAAGAGGAGAAGGAAGAGAGGGAAGAGAAGAAGGAAGAGGAGGAGGGGGAAGGGAGAGGAGGGTGGAGGATTCTGATATAGGACAACCTGCTGCTCCTCTAATGTACTGGTGAAAAATCTTCCCAATATAGGGAAATATCCTGGGCTTGGCCCAGCTGCTCAGCCTGCAGTGTGCCAACCTGGGAAGCCCTGTTCCAGGACTGTAACAGCACAGCGTTTAAAGAGAGCTGCCTGGCCGAGCACAGCTCGCTCCTGAGTGGGGCCTGCTGAGAACACCAGCCCTTAGTGAGCTGCAGGGCTGAGGTTTGTGAAAGAGAGTTAGCAGCTTCATCATCATCATCATCATCATCATCATCATCATCATCGTTGGTGGGGAGCTCTAGCCAGGTCTTCTTGAGTCTATTACTGCATCCTGCCAAGGGAAAAGAACAGATAGGGAAGCAGAACTCCCGAGAGTCTGCAGTGATGTCACTGCATTTGAAGACGCACTGATGCATCCACATTAAACACCAACAATCTGTAAGAGCAGAGGATTACCACATGGGGACTCCCCGCCATGTTGCAGATGACATAGCCCACTGGGCTTTTCTGACTGTCAGGTTCTGCCTCTGACCTTGAGCTCATGAAGATGACTTGCTGCTCTGCCATCGCCATTTTCCTCTTCAGCCAGCAGACTCTGTGTGTTGTAAACTAGCTTCTGCTGGAGGAAGGTCCCCAGGCCTTTGTTCTTGTTGGGTGCCCATCTTTGTATCAGTATCTCCTTGTCTCTGTGTGTGATGCACCTCCCTCTCTCTCCTTGGCTGCTCTTTGCCAGTTGCTCCCGCCAGACACCAGCCTCCTCGAAGACCATCATGTCTCAACTGCTGAACCTGAGAACAGTTTTTAGCCTTCACGCTTCTGGTCATCTTTGTGCCATTTATGCTCCGGAGGCTTCGTCTGGGTTTCCAACTCTGTTTCTGGCTTTTGCTACGCCCCTTCTCATTGGATGGCAATGCTGCCATTTTGATCCTCCTATTCCTGAGGTACTGCCCATAGGAGGCTCAGAGAAGCGTCCCTTCTTTACTCTGCTCCCACAAATGAGAGGATGTGCACTTAAGAAGGCTGGGCTGGAATTGGAACCCAGAACCTGTTTCCTGCCTCCTCACACAGCATCAGCCACACATTGCAATGTCTTACTGGTTCCAATGAATGCTCGCAGGTCCTGTCAAGAAATGTCTCATCCATCTCCCTTCCTGTCTGTTTCTCTCCTGTCTCTTCACCTGCTGGGAAGAACCTTCTCTTCGGCCCCATCTGCACCCATTGCTAACTCCTCCTTTTTTCAAAACCAGTTGACAAGCTGCCCCATCAACAAATGTCTCTAAGTAAAGCACAGGTGATGTCTCTGTGAAGAACTCATCAGCTCTTTCCTCTCCCGAATCCTTCCAGACTCCATAAGCCAATGTGTGCATTCACCTTTTGCTGCATTCTATCTGGTTTCCCCAAGGCGTGGCCTAGTTGAACTGGAATATTTCTGCATCCCTCTCATGTACAACACGTGCCGTGCCGTAATCACACCCAGGTGTTCACTGAATACCTATAGTATGTGCTTCTCTGTGTCCCTCTGACTGGCTTTCTTCAATTTTTTTACTTTAATATATATATTATTTTATTTAAGGGAAACTAAGAAGATAAAGTGAGGGATGGAAGTAGGAGAAAGGGAGGAAGGGGGAGAAAGAAAAAGAGACAGAGAGAGAAAAAAAGAGAGAGAGAGGCAGAAGCAGAGAGAGATCATATAATACAAACCTTGGCACAGGGGGTAAATGTCAGAAGGCAGTTTTCCAAAGTCCATTCTTTCACCACGTGGGCTTTTGGAGATCAAACTCAGGTGTCAGGTTTGCCATCAGGCACCTAACCACTGAACTGTTTTGTTGACTCTCTAGATGATTTTCTTATGTTAACCGGCAAAGTACAGCCTCAAGATACATTTAGAAGGGTAGGTTTTGGAGCCAATTTGACTAGACTTGAGTCCTGCCTCCACTATAGACAAGGTCTGTCCTTCTTTCATTTTAAGATTTAGCAAATGGCTGGCCTCTCTGTGCCTCAGTTTTTCCAACTGGGCAATGAGAGTCATAACGCTAAAGACACTGTGAGAACTAAATGATTCATCATTCAAAGCATCTAGAACCACAGGCCCTTAGTATCTTTTCAACAAATTTTAACTAAAAAGGAGACCCGCACATCCCCATAACTTTGATTCAGACACTGATTGGTATCAGCTAGTTCTAAATCAACTGCTATTAACTCACTCCGTAGCTGTTGGATTAAATGTAGTCTAGCCAAGCACCAGTTATAACATTCAACAGTTGTGGAAGTTCTCAACAAAGAAGCATACAGAAGGAACCAAAGATTTCCAGTACCGAGGTGCTCAGGCCTCAGTCCACACTGGAAGTATCCACTGCAGTTTCCCCATTCTCCAGATGCGGAAGCCTAAAGTCAGAGATGAAGCAAAGCTTCCACAGTCACGTAGCTAATGTGGTGAAGCTGGAGTTGCCAGTTGCTGTTAGAATAAAAGAACAGGTGCCTGCCCCACATGGCACTCCCTGGAGTCCACTCCATGGATTCCATGCCTGGAGTCCATGAGTTCTCCAGGGGCACCTGCTTCTCATGGCACTTCATGTCTGGAGTCCACGAGCTCCATCCTATCTCTCTTCTAATAAACCCTCCCTTAATCCTTAAAAAATAAATAAATAAAAGAACTACAATGTGGAAGACATCTGAGGCCTGATTTTACCACCTGTCAGGTGTTTCATAAATTTCTGGTACACAGACATACACACACACGCACACACACACACACACACACACACACACCTTTACAGAATGGAAGAAAATGTTTCCAAATCACAGCCTGACCATGAACTTTTCTGTAGGCTATGTAAGGAACTATTGAAAGTCAAGATTAAGACAGCTACTGTAAAACTTACATGAACAAAGGATCCCAAAAGACAATTTCCCAGGACCATGAAAAATGTTGAACATCAGCCAACAGAGAAGATGACATACCACTTCACACCCACCGAGATGGCTGTCATTAAAAACACAGACAATTGTAAATGTTGACAATGTAGGAAAATCAGAACCTTCCTATAAGTGCTGGTGGAGATATATAATTGGACAGTGCTTTTGAAAATATTTTGGCTATTTGTCGAGTTGTTGGCTGGTCCCCATATGGCATAACAACTGTACTCTTAGGCATATACCCAAGGAAAATCAACATGTTCCTGTAGATTCACAGTCCAACCTAAATCATCTATCTCCAAAGTCCCAATATGTTCCCTCATCTGAAGAAGCTTCTGTGAAGGAAAGAGAAGCCCTGGGAGTGGGGGTGGGGGGACCAGCAAGAGGTCACTAGCTGCCCAGCCCACTGAGCAACACGCCTTTCTGAAACATTTACCTGACTGGACATGGTAATCTCTGCTTGGCCAGTAACTGATGACCAAGAGGTCACAGTTGAGTCACAGACTACCTGTCACTTGGATGAAGGCCTGGGACACATTCTCAGAACAATATTTTTAAATAAATATATCAAATAAAACATGCAGAATCACTAAAGGAATCCATTTGCATTGAAATAGTATCACAAAACGGCAGGTGTTCTGCTTCGACTACCACCACAGTTTAAAAAGTCAGGATACAAAAAAGAATAGAAAACTGATACTATTTTAAAGAATCTGCATTTTGATCTTTTTTTGCTGAAATACATTATATTACAGTTTGAGATAATTCTAGTACAAAGTATAATAAAACTAGATGTATAATAAAACCTTTAAATCATTGTTAAGTGTACAAGTGGAACTGAAGCATTTACTAGACAAAGTAATGTTACTGGAATGGTTACTGTCTCATGCATTGCCACATTGTTATAATTTGCTTCATTACCTCGCTAGTTGATACATAGTGTATCTTTCTGTCACTATAACTTTTGTAATGATAAATTTTTATCTTACTGCACAATCAAAATGGCATTGATAGGAATGAACTCCAGAGGCTGGGCCTAAACAAGAAGTGGTCTCTCAAACCTGGTGCTCCATCCTACCACCTCTACTTCTCAACTTTTGCCCTATCTGTTAATATATGCTGTGTCATTAAATGCTTTTAAATCTAAAAAACCAGCAGATATAAGAGAGCCAATAAATGTTTCTTTTGGGGCATCTTAAATCACAATGTTGGGGACCTATCACTTAAATGTCATCATTTCAAACTGGTGACCAGCATAACAAATATTTCCAGTGGTCTGAAACAAGTATAATGTGGTGCAAAATATCTGTGACTCTCATTGCTGGCTCCTCGGGGTCTGTCAGCACTGCTGTGGCTTTTAATTCTTCTTCATCCTGCCCCCCCTCCACTTCTCTTCCTTCTCTTTTTTCTCTCCCTTCTTCTTCCCCCTCTTCCTCTCCCTCTTGTTCCTTCTCCTCCTGTCCCTCCTTCTTCTCTTTCTTTTCTTCTCGTTCTTTCTTTGCCTCTTTTCCCTCCTCTTCTGTTTTTCCTCTTCCTCTTCTTTTTCCTCCTCTTCTCTCTTCCTCCTTATCCTTTTCCTCCTCATCCCGGTCTTCCTCCTCATTCTGCTCCTTCTCCTTCTGAATGAAGGATATGCTAGTAGATGCAGATATTACCAAACATAGCCATGTACAGCTCTCCTTTTACTCTGATGGGACTTCTGAACTGAGAACTACAGAACTGAAAGCTCTTGGTATCAGCCACAGAGAAATGTTGTCAGGGTTTTATGCATGTGCGTTTGTGTTAGACTCTCGCTTTGTTTTGCACATAATATTCTTTCACAGATTCTATTTTAATTAGAAACACAATGCATATTGAGAAGAATGCTCTTCCAGGCAGCAGTGCTGTTCGGTACTTACGGAGGAGCCAAGAAATCTGAAAGTGTCATTTGAAATACATCATAAGAGCTTTGGCTCCTGGCAAACATTTCCTCGGGATGAGTTCAGAACTCAAGTGCACACAGAACAAGAAGCTTGAAAGTCCAGCATGTTTGGAGGACACAACTTATTTAGCTAAGCAAGAGAATATGAAAAGGGAACTGTCTATTTTAACGCTATGCCATAAAAATACATTTTGAAACACACTTTAAATGTATTAAAGTTGAGAAATTCGGCAATGAAATATCTGTCATAAACAGTTCATCATTTTTAAAATCAGAAAGCTCAATATTCTGTTACTATAAGAAGTATACTAAATTGATTATAATTTATAGATATATTGGGTAGAATGATATGGAAATCATTTAGAAAAAAGCTATATATAATGCAGCATACACACATATATAAATTATCTCTGAGTTGTATTATCATAACCAATTTTCTCTATCCTTTTTTGCTATAAAAGCAGTGAATTTCATAGCAGACAAAGATTCTGATCCTTTATAAAGAAGACAAAATTATTTCTGAGCAATGAGTACTAGTAACTTCTGAGTGGTTTGGTTAGTGATCCTGAGACAAGACAGAAAATTATTGGACGTGGAAAACAGAGGAGCCCCAGAGGCTAGCTGAAGTCTCTCATCGCCGAGAAGCAAGAATCCCAGCGTCACTAGCATCCGCTTAAGCCCTTTCTTCCTGCCCAACAGCAAGTCCACAGCTGTCTAGGACCCTCACTGGAAACCCCTTGAGAAACACCAGTGCCTTCTGATTTTGCCATCAGATTGTGATTCCATCCAGGGCACCTCTGGGTCTACCCCTTATCTTACTTCCCAAAAAGATAGGGAAAATAAAAAGCTTTTAGCATCCCTTTGAGATGTAACTTGTGAACCACCAAAATGATATACATGGTTGATGCTAATATCTAATTGTTAACATGTGATTGGGATGCTCCCTTAAGGGCTCACACTTGGATACTAGGAGTCAAAGCAGATTTCATGTACTTCTTTTTTAAAAATTGATTTAGCATGTGGTGTGTGTGTGTGTCCCTGTGGAGGAGCAAGGGTGACTGTGGGAATCATCCCGGATTGCTTCTATCTCCTTTTTTCTTCGCTCTGGGATTTCCTAGGCTCTGCCCACCAGGGCTGGAAGTGTAGGTTGTCGCCATTTTCTCCTGGTATTTTTGCATGGGACCTGGGATCGGAACTCAGGACCTTGTATTTGCAAGGCAGAATCTTAACCCCTGAGCCATCTCTCCAGGCCCGTTTTTCAAAGGGTGCTTTTGGATTTCTTGGCTGCTCCATAAGCACTGTCTTATTCTTTTCCTGGACATCTCTCTTTCTCTTTAGCTCCCATGCTTAAAATCTGCTTGAAATACCTTTGAATAAACTCTGACTCTTCTTTGAGCAGCCCATGTCATGTTCCCAGGTGCCTCTGTCCCCAGCATTCTGTACAATATACAGTCCAAGCGTTGCAGTTTCATGCAAACAGGAACTATTTTGATTCACTTAATCCCAGCTCTCTGGCTTTTCAAGTGCTCAGATGAATTTTGCTGGAGGACCATTCTTGGGATCTTAGAAAGTCGGATTCCTTGCAGCTTCTGGGCTCCGTGAGCTAGTGCCTCCAGACATATTTCACAAGAGGATATATTTTAATCCCATGAATAAACCAAGCTTTAAAGTACACATGCAGCCTCCCTCTACACATTACCATACCTGGCTTACTCTTTGGTTGAGACATTACACAGTATCGTGACTTGAGTTGATTTAGAACCCACAGATCTGCAGAAATGTCATGGACAGGCTAGAGCAGAGGCTGGCTTGCTTCCTTCCATAAAGGGTGAGAGTCACTTTTTCGGGCTACATGGGTCCTTCCACCTCTGCTGTGACCATTCAACCCTGCTTTGACAGAGCTGGCATTGTTCAAACCAACTGATTGCATGCTGCCCTGTAACACGTCTCCCCAGGACTGAGTGGAAGCAACAGTCAGTATTTGAAAATTTCCCTCCCTCCAGCCCCACTGTGGTTATTGAATGGATTTGAACATCTGGCAGGCAATATATTTTCATAAACATTTGATTCAAACGGGACTGGGGACTGAAGATTAGCAACTCCAGAGCTTTGATGGCTATGTCAGGTCCTGCAGTGTAGATTGATAGCTACAGGCACGTTGGCTGGGAACACCTTCAAAACTCAGAAAGAAGGGGTGAAGGCATCGGGGACAGCAGGTGTAGATGGACCTTTATTCTGGGTCAACACTGGCGTCCTCCATCACTTAGAAATCTCACCGCCACCCATGAGTCTGCGAGTAATGAAGACTCCATATCCCCTTGTGGAATGAGCAAGGGAAGGTTCTATGCTGGAGAGGCTTCAGATCCACCCACTTCTGCTCAAAGCCAGCCCACCCACCATGAGCTTCAAGGTAGAGGGAAAACGGGGAAGCAGATACTTTTGAGACTGAGTGATGTTGAAGCCGGATCCCACAGAGGCACTGGCGGAAGCTCCTATGTGGGTTTTATTCTCTTTTGGAAGGAACTCTCCGGACACAGGGCAAAATGCAGCCTTTTAGAGTCAGTCAGGGACCTCCCAGGAATATAGGACAGTCAGATAGACATTTATCTGCATGCTACAGAAGTGGGGAGGGATGCTTCCAGCTTGGAGCCAGTGGTCACTTTTCTCTTCTTGATGACCAGTCGGCCACTAAAAAAAAACCACAGAGCCAACAGCTGCAAAGGATAATTTTGGCAAGACTAGCTATGTACAAATTTAAAAGCCCAGCTGGTTCTACTGCAAGCAGGATAAATACAAACAGCTGAAAACGAGTACATTTAGAACTCAAAGTTGGCCAAAAGTCCTGTGGAACTCTTTTCTCATGGTGTCCACTTGCGGTTGTCCTGTGGTGTTGAGCTTGGACATCATTTTCATCCTTCAACCTGCCATCTAAAATTTGCATCTCAGTGAGAACTCAGCAGTCCCAAATGTATACAAAACATTTGGCTTCCTGTTTCTCTTCCTGTCTCTGCTGCTTCCACGGCTAATCCAGCATCTTTCAAGGAGTTGAGAATGTCTTTCAAATGTGTCAGTCCAAGAGTCTCTATTGAAGTGATGAAGACGCAGGTGCTCTTTCCCAGAATGCTGGTGCACAGCAGTTCCTGGCAGACAGAGAGGCAACTCACATTAAGAAGATGACCATGGGCTGGAGAGGTGGCTCAGGGGTTAAGCCTCTGCCTTGCAGGTGGAGGGTCCTGAGTTCGGATCCCAGATCCCACGTATAGACGCCAGGCGGAAGCGGGGGGCGGCCTGCATTTCTGGTCCTGGTAGGGCGGAGCCTGTGAATCCCGGGGCGGAAGAAGTGGAGGCGTCCATGGTGGTTCCCGAATTCGTCTGTGGTTCTACACACACAGACACACACGCGCGCACACATACATACGCACACATGCACCATTGAATAAATAAAAAAAAATTAAAAAAAAAAGAAGATGATCTGCTGCGATGCAGGCTGAGGAAGAGGAGAGAGATCCTGAAACAGGGCCTCTCTTGCAGCCTTGCTCCTCCATATGTAGTCCTCCCACCCTAGCAGAATTTCTAGCCTCACTCCGTGGTGTCTGTACAAGTTTGCCTGCTGAACGGATCTTGGAGTGGGGTATTTAGGGGATTTACTTCTCACACTCTCCTTGACTGGCTGGTTGGAGCAGGAGCCCAGGGATCGATTGACATGTGCTGCAGAGAGCTGGTTCTCCTTTTGCCTCCCACCAGAATGTGAAAGATCCTCTCTAGGGGAGGATCAAGACCACTACCAGCAGTTTGTATCTTCTTTAGTTCCGCCCCCAGGAACTACTGGGTCACAGCCTCAGTATCTCTAATCAGAAACTCTGGGAGTTGGAATCGGTCTTCCAGGGGATTCTGAAGCCCAGGTTTGAGGAACACAAGCTCGCTGTACTTAAAACACAAACAAAATGATCTCCAAGACTCTGATCCCATCCCTACCACATTACTTTTTCTTCATGGGCTTTCGACTATTGGTTTGGTTCTTCCCTTCCTTGGCTCCTGTAACCAGTTTCTGTCCCCGAGGCACAGGTATTCCATACCTTATCCTGAGGGAGGGGTAGGAATCAAGGAGAATAAAGGTTGTTGAATCTTGATACAAAGGCTGTAGATAATACATGGGCATCAATGTCAGGAAGCTACAAGTCACAGCAGATTATCACAGAATAGAATAAGACAATCCAGATGCTGAGATAATTAGAATCCACGGACCAGCCATGCTAACTTCTGAACTTCTTGTCTGGAAGGACAGATTCCATTAGACTCTGCCACTGCAGTGGGAAAACCGTCCCCTGCACCAAGTGACAGCCTAGTCAGCATGAATCTGGATAAGGTTTTAGCAATGGTGCACTAGATTGCCAGTTACTGGGTCTCAGCCCTTTTGGCTTCAGGCTGAACTTTGTCCTTGATCACTTATCATTATTACACAGTGTGATGTGCTGTAGTTTGCAAGGTCATACTCCTTAGAGCAGAGTCAACAGACTTTCTGCAGAGGGCCAGATGGTAACTACGTCAGTTTTTTCAGGCCATTTGGTCTATGCCTGGACAGCAGAAGAGTTGCTATAACCATATGTAAATGCATATGGCTGTGTTCCAGTGAAACTTTGTTTATGGACTGTGAAATTTTACAATCTTCACGTACCATGAAATATTTTTCTTCTTTTGATTTTTCCCAAACATTAAAATATGTACCAACTATTTTTATTGGCTCACGGGCCATATAAAAACAGACATTGGGGACAGGCTAAGTTGACCCTTGCCTTGCTCAAATTAACAAAGAAATGATCCCAAAAGACACAGCTTTTGCTTACAAAAATGTCCTCTGACTGAAAGAAGATATCGCGCTTGAATCAAGAAGAAGCATTTTCAAATGTTAAATTATTTTTAAATAAAAATAAAAGATAAAATTATTTTTTAAAACTATGGATATTGGGCAGTTCTCAGAGGTGAGAGAGATGCTATTTACTAAGAAGGATGAGGGGAAGAAGGAAATGAAAAATACCATGGATATTTAAGAAGCTGCGGAAGGAAAGGAAGATTGGATATGCTCACTGGCTTCATAGTGTGAGAAGAGAAAGAAGTGCTGGTCTGTACCTTCAAATGGAAAAGGCTTCCCAATACACTTGAAGATCTCAGTGGCTGCAGGACTTAGCTGAGGCCCATCCCCACTGGATACAGAAACCCACCGCCCTTGTTCCGTGGCTTCCAGAAAGTCTGACAAACTGCTTTATAGCCCTTCACACACTGAACTGACCCCTCCAAAGTGGGGCAACCACTTCACGGCTGGCCATTAACCGGTTCTGTCTTTTCTGCACCAAAGGTATTTCCATGTCATGATCAATTCATTTAGGTCCACCAATAGGAGTCAGAGCTGCTGATCCCCCAGATGTTGCACTTATGTACCGCCAACTGCGACCACTCTGAGCAGCATGGTCCTCCCCGTGATAGAGTGTGCATGTTTCTGACTGTTGCAGCCAATTAACACAACTGAGTAGCTTAAGGCAACAGGAAGTCATTATCTTATACTATCTTATATTTGGGATGTCTAAAACTGTGGTGTCTGAAAAACTGTTCTTCCTTCTGGAGAACCCAGGGTGAATCCTTTTCTTGGTATTTTACAGCTGCCAGCATTGATTGGCCCAAGAAAGCCGTTTCCCTCTTCAACATCAAAAGCATACAGACCATCTTTATTCTGCATATCTCTCTCTCTCTCTCTCTCTCTCTCTCTCTCTCTCTCTCTCTCTCTGCTTCCATCTCACTTCTCTTCATCAGACTCCTCCTCCTCGTCTTGTCATCTAGAGAAACTGTGATTACCTCTGAACTCAGAGCCTCCGAATGGAAAAACAAAAAAACCAAGGGAGGAAATCTCGTTCTTGCCCAAATGACATCATGGCCCTGATATATCTCTTGTAGCAAATTTAACATTCGGATTGCATTTTATGAAACCTTAAAATGACTTATAAATGACTTATTCATCTCTTTCTCAACTAAATTTACGATTTCCACTTAAAAATTCCATTTCTACATTTCATGAAATTTGAATCTCACACTTAGATCTATAATTCCATCTATCCTTTCCCAGCTTGGATGACATTGATGATGCAATGACTTCCTCTTCAGCAGAAAACATCTGGACCAGCTGTGTTTCTGGTACCCACTCACTGTGGCAAGTCATCTACTCTCTGTCTCCTAAACAAAATCGCCTCGTTGCAACAGCAAGAACTGCAAGAAAACTCAGTCTTAAGTTGATTTTTAATACTGAGCACCTGAGTTTGAAGGTTTTCTTAGACTCCTTCATCCTGGGAGACTTGTTTTGCTTAATGACTTGTAGCATGTGGGCTAGAAGGAGGAGGAAACTGAAACCGAAGATGCATGCATGTTGCTTCTTTCAATCAGCTTGTGCTGGTTCACTTCCAGAAGTCGCAGATTCAAGATCTAACCCTTAGACGCCCAGTCCTCAGACAGAATATACCACAATGGGTGGTCCTGGCAGTTTACAGTGCACACAATAACAGGGTACTCAGTATCATGCTAGGCAGGTGCTCTGCCAGGGAGCTCCACCCCTAGCCCATGGGGACTTCTTTATCCATCACTTTCAGTTTCTTTGTAGGAATCCAAGGCTCTTCTAGCAACCAACAACCAAAAAAGCACCATTTGCCTTGAAAGCAGGAATTGCCAACCCCTCCAAAATATGAAACAGAGGGGCTGGAGAGACAACTGTACTGCCTCACAAGCAGAAGGTCCTGAGTTCAGATCCCAGGTCCCAAGTAAAAATGCCAGGGAGAAACGGTGGTGGCCTGAACTTCCAGTCCTGGTAGGCAGAACCTGGGAGATTCCAGAGTGAAGCAAGAAGAAGGTAGAAGCAATCCAGGATGATTCCCAAAGTCACCCTTGGTCCTGCACAGGGACTTACAGAGCTTTCTGATGCGCACACACACACACACACACACACACACACACACACACACACACATACACACATACACATGCGCGCACACACACACACACACACACACACACACACATTTTTTTTTTAAAATGAAACAAGAGTTGTTCTTGCAACACAGCTTTCCCTCACACAATCTGTTGCACTCTTCCTTTCCAGTTTGGACCGGGCAGAATGGCTCCCACAAAGAAGGGTGGCAAGAAGAAGAAGGGCCTTTCTGCCATCAACAAGATGGTGACTGGAGAATACACTATCAACATTCAAAAGCGTATCCATGGAGTAGGTTTTAAGAAGCGTGCCCCTCGGACACTCAAAGAAATCCAAAAATTTGTTATGAAGGAGATGGGAACTCCAGATGTGTGCATCGACAACAGACTCAACACGGCTGTCTGGGCCAAAGGAATAAGGAACGTTCCATACTGTATCCACATGCACTTGTGCAGAAAATGCAATGAGGACGAAGATGCACCAAACAAGCTCTACACTTTAGTAACTTACATCCATCCTGTGACCATGTTCAAAAATCTACAGACAGTCAACGTGGATGAGAACTAACTGCAGAGTGTATAATAAAGCTGTAAAACTGTCAAAAAATATGAAACAGAAAATCCACTGTAACATGGTCACTTCTCTCCTTGTTTCTGGTATGGCCCTCCAACCCCATCCCTCCTGTTCACAATCCTTGCAATTACTGTATTACATAGATTTACCTATGAGTGTCTCAAGGTGGGCTGGGTGGGTTTGGTACTAGGAGCCACCTATTAGGGAGTACATACGGTGCTTAATTTTCTGGGTTTGGGATACTTCCCTTAATATAATTCTTTCTAATGACATCCATTTCCCGGCAAATTCCAGTAATTCATCATTTTTGATGGCTGAGTAGTACTCCTTTGTATAGATTCACCACTTTTCCTTATCCACTTGTCAACTGTTGGACATTTGGGTTGATTCCATGACTTTGCTATTGTAAACAGTGCTGCTATGAACATGGTCGCACTTGTGCTATTGAGGTGGATCTCTGCTGCATGGGGAGTTATTCCCAAAAGTGGAATAGCAGGGTCATATGGCTTTTCAATCTTTAATTTCTTTAAGAATCTCCAGATGGCTCGCCAGAATGGCTGTATGAGCCTGCATCCCCACCAGCAATGTAGCAGAGTTCCCCTCTCTCCACATCCTCGCCAGCATTTGTATTGTGGATTTTTGCCATCCTGACCTGGGTGAGATGATATCTCAGGGAAGTTTTGATTTGCATTTCCCTGATGACTAAAGAAGTGGAGCATTTTTTAAGATATTTGTTAGACATTTTAATTTCATCCCTGGTAAAATTTCTTTTAAGTTCCAGGGCCCATTTTTTAATTGGGCCATTGGTTTCCTTGGTGTTTAGTTTTCTAAGTTCTTTGTGCACTCGAAACAGAAAATCTAGAAGTGAGATGTGCATCACCTTCAGGGTGGGGGGGGCAAGAAAGCAGGACAGTCAGATGGAAGCAAGGTTTATGGTAGAAAGTTATAAAACAAGCAAATTATTTTTCTGTAGCCATCTCAAACGGAAAGTTCTAAGCTCCTTTGACATTCATCCTTGTCCTGATACATTTTTTGATATGCATATCAAGAGTCAAATAAGGTATATAAGGTCTAACATACAAATATATAATTAAGCCCAGATAACTTTAAGTATCTATGTTTTATTACCTCTGTTTTACAGAGGATAAGACCAAATTTAAGTGGTTAACCTGATCTAGATCCTGGGATATCTGTGAAACCAGGATTCAATTGTCAGTCATATAACACTAGCATCCAGCATGTAGCCATATGTCTACCCCCTAAAATGACTTAGCAAAAGGAAATAAATCAATAGAAATGCATGTCTTTCCTATTTTTAGGCATAGTGTGTGGGTTTGCTTCTGTAATATGTCAAATCTTCATTAACACAGTCTTGTGGAAAGTGGCATCTGGTAGGCATGGAGGCACAGACGCTGTCTTCAACAGAATTCCAAACTAGGAACACCCAGATGTATTCCTTCACTTTCACTTGCTATAATGGAATTGTTAAGTTGAAAAAGTTGTAAAGAAAAGAAGTTCATTTAGTTCACATCTCTGCTCTGGTTGTTAAAGAACATGGCACAACCCTTGGCAGATGGCATCAGTGATAAGAATCCATGGAAGGGCAGGCAGATGAAGACACCAAAATGTAGGGACAATCTGGCTTTTAACAACTGGATCTCATGTGAGCCAATTCATTCTCAAGAGTCCTAACTTCCTTGGTGTAGGTCCTAATCCCATCCAAGAACCGTACAAACTCCATGTCTTAAGGATGCTATTGATTCCTCAGTACAGTGCAGGGGACTGGGCTTTTGTCACATGATCCGTGGCTCAGGCTTCTGTCAACAGAAAAGTGGACACTCGGCAAACAGTGCACAAGAATCTCAAAAGCATCGCTCTTAGTACAGTGTGGCCCATACGCTGGACTTGGGCAAGAAATATTACTCTTGGCCCTCTTTCTATAATAGCGAAGCTCCCTGACACCACAATTCTCCTTTTAGGGAGAATGAAGGCTGTACCCCAGAGCTTGAGGCATCTTCTTTAAGCCCCTCTATGACATCCTGGGCTAGCACAGTCTTTTCCCACTCTGACTGTCCTCACCTTTCCAGTCAGGTATGTAAAATGCTGGAACATTTCTTCACGACTCCCTCAACTCATGTAAGATCCAGTTAGACTCTCAGTGGAGACCCTGCTGTGCTAGAGGGAAAGCCACAAAGCTGACATTTGCCCTGGGTCCAAAGTCTTGCAAAAGACAGCACGGCAATGAAAAGCTTTTGCTTCCACCTGGCTGCTGTTGCTGCATTTGCTGCTTACCACCGGACATCCCAGAACTCTCTCTCCTGCCAGTTGAGCTCCTGACACCCAACAAACATGGAAAGTGCATGGTAAGATCCCCTTGAAATGAAAGAGGGATGACAATGATGAGTGAATTGAAGATGAGTCATGGATAGAAAGACATATTTGCAAAGAATCTCTCTGATAAAGACACACAAAGATATATTACAAATTCCTAAAACTCAGCAATGAGAAATCAAATGACCCAAGTAATATTGAACCCAAGATCTTTTTTTTTTAATTTCTACTCATACAAACTTAACAGGTACATCAGTCCCCTCCCTCCTTCCCTCTAACCTCCCACCGCCCTGTGCTCCCTCCCCTCCCCGTCCCTCCCCGTCCCCAGTGGCTCCCCCTCCCATCCCTGGAGTATCCTTTAATGTTCATGCCAAACTCTTCTCTGGGTCCTCCTCTCCGATGAGGTGCAAAGACCTAGTGGCACTTCCCAGAACCCTTTCCTGTGTTCCCCTTAAGCATAGGAACACTACTGTGGCTGTCAATCCCTTGCCTCCAAGGATCCTAGTGCCTTTAGAAAATGCTAGACTTTGTGGGGTCAATAGTGTGTTGGACATTACTGCAGGGCATGCAAAGTCCAATTATGATTGCTTCGGCCCTAACTTGTGTGGAATATCTTGCATATCATTGCTCCTCCCATTCTTGTGCTCTTACAATCTTACCACCCCCTCTTCTGCAAATTTCCCTGAGCTTCAGGATAGGGAAAGATTAGGCTGGCCTAGTTCCAGGTGCTTGATATAGAGTCTCTGAGGTTCTGGATTATGGTTTGTTGATTTTTTTTTCAGTTTTGCTGCTCCTGCCATGCCCTTCACTCCATTCTGATGGGTATTGGATGTCACCCCCTGGCCAGAGATAAAAAGCTGTTAAACTAGAGTCTTGTTATAAGAGTATATTCAAAGGTAGATGTAATAAAAGTAGGAAACCACAGGGAGGGAAGGGTCAATCACCCATCTGCAAAATGGTTACTTTCTATCTGCCAGACTATATGCCCTCCCCTTCTGGTGAGATCATACCCCATCAGTTGTAAATGATCAGGAAGGAAAGTCTATGAACTTAACCAGATGTCTCATTACTTACTTGCAGTCCTTGATGGAGGCCTATTTTCTCTGCTGTAACATGGTTCCCTCTCTCCTTGTTTCTGGTGTGGCCCTCCTACCCCATCCCTCCTGTTCATAATCCTTGCAATTACTGTAGGTATTGCAGAGATTTATCCTTGAGTGTCTCTAAGTGGGTTTGGTACTAGGAGCCACCTATTAGGGAGTACATATGGCGCTTAATTTTCTGGATCTGGGATACTTCACTCAATATAATTGTTTCTAATTCCATCCATTTCCCAGAAAATTCCATTAATTCATCATTTTTGATGGCTGAGTAGTACTCCATTGTATAAATGTACCACATTTTCCTTATCTACTCGTCAACTGTTGGACATTTGGGTTGATTCCATGACTTTGCTATTGTAAACAGTGCTGCTATGAACATGGTCATGCTTGTGCTATCGAGGTAAATTTTTGCTGTATGGGGGTTATTCCCAGAAGTGGAATAGCAGGGTCATATGGCATTTCAATTTTTATTTTCTTAAGAATCTCCAGATGGCTCGCCAGAGTGGTTGTATGAGCCTGCATTCACACCAACAATGTAGGAGAGTTCTCTTCTCTCCACATCCTCTCCAGCATTTGGTGTTGTTTGTATTGTGGATTTTTGCCATCCTGACTGGGGTGGGATGATATCTCAGGGAAGTTTTGATTTGCATTTCCCTGATGGCTAAGGAAGTGGAGCATTTTTAAGATATTTGTTAGACATTTTAATTTCATCCCTGGTAAAGTTTCTTTTAAGTTCCAGGGCTCATTTTTTAATTGGGCCATTTGTTTCCTTGGTGTTTAGTTTTCTAAATTCTTTGTGCACTCTGGATAGTAGAGCGCTATCAGATATGTTGAACCCAAGGTCTTAAGAGACACCTCCTTAAAGAAGATGCAAGATGGTGAAATATAAAAATATATGTCATGGTGCTAGAAAGATGGCTCAGGGGTTAAATCTCTGTCTTGCATGCAAAAGAACCTGAGTTCAGATTCAAGATCCGACATAAAAATGCTCAGGTGGAAATGATGGCAAGTTATTCTTCTGGCCCTGGAAGTCAGAGCCTGGGAAGCCGCAAAGCAAAACAATAAGGTAGAACAATCCAGGATGACTCTGAAAGTCACCCTTAGGCCTCCACTGGCACATGCAGTGCCCTCTCCTGCATTCATGTTCCAAAGAATCTCTCTGACAAAGACACACAACGAATTCCTAAAACTCAACAAATGAGAAATCAAATGACCCAAGTAAACATTGACCCCAAGATCTTAAGACATACACACCTACATATGCACAAAACAAACTAAAATAAGTATTTTGCTAGGGAATTGCAGACTAAAGCAATGAACTGCAGCTGCACAGAGAACATGGACAGCACCAGGATAGGGGAGTGTGTCGAACATGTAATTCTAGCTCCCAGCTGTAACATTGCAGAACAGCTCAGATGTTCTGACAATTCCTTACAAAGTTAGACATAGCCTGAATGGCTCATCCTGAAATCCCACCCCTAGGCACTTATCCAAATGAGCTGAAACTCCAATCTGCACAAATATCTGCCCAAGAAGATTTTCGCAGCTTCATAAATGTCAAAACTTAAGAAGTGACCAAGATGTCTTTCAGTGGGTTGAAGAGATGACCGGGCAGTAGAATGTCAGTCCATGATAAAAATAAATAAATTGCCAAACCACAGAAATGTTTGGAAAAAACTTCAATGCCAAATGGAGAAAGCCTGTGTGAAAATGCTATACATTATACAATTCCAGTTATAGGATTTTCTGGTAAGGGTAAAAGTATGCAAATATAGAAGATCATGCCCACTAAGGATGCTGGGGAAGAGAGGGATGAGTGGGCACAACATGGATGGCATTCAAGCCATGGAAAGGACCCTGAATGCTGGTAGAATATATGCTTAGACACTGTCACGTGTCAAAATCCAGAGTGCTCCATATAAGTGTACCCTAAGGGCTTAGTGGGTGTGATGATGGCCCACGCCTGCAATCCCAGGTGAGAGTCCCAGGCCAGTATGAGCTCCATAGCAAGATGCAGTCTTAGCTGAACAGTAGGTCTGGGGACATGGCTCAGGAGCTTAAAGTCTCTGCCTTGCAGGCCAAAAGGACCGAGTTCAGATCCCAGATACCACATGAAAATGGCAGGACAGATATAGCAGCAGCCTGGAAGGCAGAACCTGGGAAACCCAAGAGCAAAGCAGTAAGGAAGTAGAGCACTCTACAGGCACACACAGTCAAGTGCTCTCTGGTACACACACACACACACACACACATACACACACACACTCACAGAGAGAGAGAGAGAGAGAGAACAAAACAAACAGGAAAAGAGAATCAGACGAAAAACAGCTGTAAAGAGCAAAGAAAAGAAGCACCTCCAGGGCAGGCCTGTCTTCCAAGTTCTGACTCTGTGGGTAGGAACTTCTGAAACAGGCAGAGCGCTGTGGGGTGTGCGTTAACTGCATGGCGGCCCAAGAATGGGCAATGGGAAATTCCAAGGCTCCACTGGTGTAATATTAGTCAAAACTCATCAAATTGCACAATTGGGACCAGTACCTTTCTCTTCACATGAATCCTATTTAATTAAAAAAAATTTCTAAGAAGTCCTGCTTGAAGGGATAGGCCTTTTGCAGGAGACCCAGAGACACAGCAGCCACATTGTAATCATGAGGATGAAAGTCACACGTTGATGAAGGAAGACCACAGAGACCAAATATAAATGACAATAGTAGCTGCAGCAGCAGCAAGGAACTTTTCTATCAACTGAGCTTCACCACACACACAGGCATATTCACTGCTAAGTAGTCTAACCCGCTTAGATATATCCAGAATCAGAATAAAATATCAAGACTGATTATTGATTCTCTTATATTTATTCAGTCATCATTTCCAATGCATCCTTTCCTTTTTTTCCACAAGTGGATTTAAACAGAGAAATCAATGTCCCACGAGATGAATGTTTTATCAAGTTGTGCAACTTTCTTAGAGCCCCATTTTCCCAATAGACCTTTACATTTTTTTGATTGTTTTCTTGTTTGTGAAGCTAATACCCAAGTTGCTTGAAGCTCAACTTGACTCCAAGTTTTGAAATAATGAAGCTCAAATGCATCATCTTTTCCTTTGCTCACACGGATTAAATAGCTCATGTTGAAGACCATTAAACATGTAATTAAAGTTAATAAACAGCATTTAATTCTAGCCACAAATCCATTAAGCATCCCATTCTGTTCCAGCGAGCATTGAAGAAGTCCAACTAGGCATCTGGTCTTCTCGGTGCAATGGCAAAGAAACAAAGCAAACACAAATCTCCCACGAAGAAGGGCCATGTCTTTACTACAGTCTCTGGTTCCCTTGAAGCTTGGTACTTGCAGACTTGCAGACTTAAAGAACAGAGGTGTGCTGGCCATGCCTAAGGACTGTGAAAGAACACGAAAGAAAGAACCCAGACAATGCTCCACGCAGTGGTGCTCCATACAGCTAGTGCTCCACACCACTATTGCTTAGGAGTTGGAGAACATGGCAGTATAGCAGATAGGGGAGAACCTTCAGGATGTGTTTGATGGTGCTCAGCAACCATCAAAGGGCTCTGCATGATTCCTGGGCTATGCTGTTTTTGTGGGATAGATGTAGAGGACATCTCACAGAAGGGTATCCCCACAGATCACTAGTGCTTAGATAAGGACAAAGTGGTAGAGAAAATCCAGATAACACAAAGCTAATTCCAGCCCACAATGGAATCATTTACTTTGTAGTACCTTCAAAATAATAAAGCCTAAAACAACTGAGTTTCATCTCTCTAGAAAAAAATTTCAGGCTATTTACTATCTTGAAAATAATATGTGAGCTCTTTCTCTCTCTCTCCTTTCCCTTTTTTTGGAGGATTAAGGAAGAGTTTATTAGAGGAGAAAAAGAACAGAACTCATGGGCTCTAGACATGGAGTACCATGAGGGGCTAGGGTACCCTGGAGAACCCATGAACTCCAGGCATGGAATCCACGAGGGGCAAAGAGCTGGAAAAGTACTTTCTCCCTTTCAAATAAATAAATACATTTTTAAAGACATTAGGCTCTGGTTGCATCAGACCTTTCCATCAGCATGTTCCATTTGAGTCTTTGATAGCCATGTGTAACCACAGGGTAATTTGTCATACTCCCTTGTTCTCCATTACTGCAATAAGCATACCATCTGAGATGGTCACATTGGGTGAGTGGGAAACATCCAGGGGGTCTGCCTCAGATCAGGCAAAGCCCATCTCGGGATGTATAGTGACTCTAGGGACTGCAGAGCGTCTTTAATACCAGTCAATACATACTTGGGTTACATAGACACATATGCTCTTCTGAACATTGACATTGTTTAAAATGCACATATTGCTTAGCCCTGGAGTATAACTATCTCAAACAGGTTGGGAGAGGCAGCCAGCTTGTTCCCGTGCTAATTGGCATGTTTAAGTCATGGTTCCTGTGTATGTTTCAAAAAAGGCAGTGAAAACCAGCCATCTACACCCTATATCAATATTGGACAGCTATGAACAGATTCTGAAATCTTCTCTGCCCCAACTTCTTTATCTTTGCTATGAGAATACAAAGCTACCTATTACTCAATAAATAGATGTACTTCCATATGTGGAAAGTCACAAAAGTCCAGTGATTTTCCCAGCTTAATAATGGTATATACAACATGAAAGAATACGGGGCTGGAGCGGTGGCTCAGGGGTTAAGCCTCTGCCTTGCAGGTGGTAGGTCCTGAGTTCTGATCCTAGACCCCACATAGATGCTGGGCGGAAGTGGTAGCGGCCTGTGTTTCTGGTCCTGGTAGGGCAGAGCCTGTGAATCCCAAGGCAGAGTAAACAAGGAGGAGGTGGAGGCGGTCCATAGTGGTTCCCGAATTCGCCCGTGGTTCTACACACACACACACACACATACATACACACATGTACACACAGGCACACATGCACAATTGAATGAATAAATAAATAAATAAAATTTTAAAAACATGAAAGAATACATCAGGCGGCTCTTCTGCCCAGAACAGCTGGGATGGAAAAGGGATTAAGAAACAATAAAGATGCTCCTCCGCAGCCACTGGCCTGTGTGATGAGGGCTGTTAGGGAAATTCTAAAAGAGAGTTCCCTTCTCAGGCAATCAGTTGTCCAAAGGAAAGGAGCAGAAAGAGGTGTGGAAGTGGGGTTCAGAGAGCAGGTGCGGGATGTGATGCAGTCTTGATCCTCAACATTCTGTAGGCATCTATCTGCCTGTTTTTACCTGCCAGTATTTGTGCATGTACCTGAAGGCTCCCCTACCTGGTGGGGAAGGTCATTATGTCCACTCCTCGGTCATTTGGAAGTGCTGAGACTTACCCATCCAACAGCACCTGAGCAGCCCTTTACCCATGATCCATAGGAGCTGGCCTCCGTCGGGATGCCCATGCTTTCAGCGATGTCACTTCCACATCTGCTACCATTTTCCTGTGAGCCATATTTGAATGCTTGGTTCAGAATGAAGAAGGAAGCTAATGCAGAAAGAGCCGGTGGCCGTGATGAGCATAGCCCAAGCACGTCAGGGTGAAGGTTGGGTGTGGACAGTTCCCTGTGGGAGACTCAGGACATGTCAGTAGCCTGTGCTATACAGCTGAACAACTGCGGTGACATGTGGTGGGGAGTAAGGTCATAGACAACATGGGTGCCACCCAAAGGGTCCCCGAACTCTTTCGTTGGCTCACCCTGCCTGCTACACTGGTAGGTCCCTCTCCAGCTCAGTCATGCACTCAACATGGATTCACTGAGTGCCATTCAATTTTAGGCCCTGGCATGAGGCAGTTACTTGCAGGTGTCAACTTGAAAATGATAACTGAGTCTTTAGATACATCTACGAAGAATTATTTAGTTAAGGTAAGTCTTCGAGTGAGTCTGTAGGAGATATGGAAAGATCCAGCCCATGGTGAATGGGACTTTTTCCTGAACAGGTGGATAAGATGGAATCAGCCTGTTCAATATTTAACAGATAGGCAAGCTACAAAACATGCACTCTCAATCAACTCTACCTGTGGATATAGTGTGGTTAGTTGCCTTGGCCCTTACCTGATAACTTTCCTGCCCTGAAACTGTGAAACCCTTGTTTATTATTTAGGTCATGCATATGTCACAGCAATGGAGATGTGAGACTAAGACACATACATATCGAAGATCAAAGGCAGGAACAGCCTGGTGGGGCTGACTTTCTAGAAGATAAATACAGAGAGAAATAATGAATCTTTATAATGAATAAATAAAATAATCACCCAAGAATATACTATCCATCTTGTGATGTGTGAGGAGAACAACTTAGATTTCTGACTGGATAAAAGAGGAAACAAAACACACAAAGTGAAATCCAGCTTTGTCATTGACAAGAGAACAGCAAAGTGAAGGAAGGTTTGGACTTCTTTTAATCTGACCAAATTTATCAGATGTAATAGAACGAATCAGGTACATTAAAGTCATACAACATATAATTTGAATGAAAATGTTCCCACAGCTATCGCTTACTTGTAAAGGAAGCAGTCTACCGAAGCATCAGCTGCTCACCCAAGCACATGGTTTTCAGCAGAAACAAAACGGATAAACCAAAGAGGAAGCTGACAGCGCCCAGTGTGGATGGAGACCGGCCACTGCAGGCCTGAGCGGTTGGACCAGCTGGTGTGGGGACGACACATGGCAGCACGTGGCACACCCCAGGGGGAGGACGGTCGGTTTTGACAACAGAAAAACACTTTAAATGAAATATAATGTTTAGGGGAGGGAAAAGAAGGTTCTAAAGAAAGAGTGTAAAGGCCACAATTATTTTTCACACATTTATTATTATTATTATCGACACATTATTTCTCATTTTTATGTTCGCTTTCTTTTATTTAAGCAGTCCACACATTTTATTATTTTCTTGCAGTATTCAAATAGACAAAGACACCAACAAGGCAGAAATAATCCTAGACTTTCATATGTGTGTATGCATTTATGTGCAAGCACATGCTTGCACACACACACACACACACACACACATGCATACACACAGATAGTTATAAGGCATGTACACACAGATAGTTATAAGGCATGATGCACAAGAAAGAAACGCTGCTCTGCCGCAGGAAGGGGTAGGGACACTAGGCAGGGACATTGGTCCCGAGAAAAGTCCACAGAAACAACTTGGTTTTGCTTCATATGTAGCCAGGTTGCTCCATGTAGCCTGAAGGAAACGGGACCTTCGTCAGATCAGGATGAATGCTGAGATGGAAACCTAATGGATGCTTTAATTCTTTCTTCTTTCTTCCTTTCTTCCTTTCTTCCTCCCTCCTTCCCTCTCTCCCTCCCTCCCTCCTTTCCTCCCTCCCTTTCTTCCTTCTTTCCTTTCTTCCTTCTTTCCCTTCCCTTTCCTACCTCTTTCTCCCTTTCTTCCTTCCCTTCTCTCCTTCCCTTTCCTTTTTCTTCCCTTCCCTCCTTCCCTTCTATCCCTCCCCTGCCCTCCCATTTCCTCCCCTCCTCCCCGTTTCCTTTCCTTCCTTCTTTCCATTTGTTTCTGAATATTGTAGATGTCCATGGCTGTCTGTGTGCATCACTTTGTCCAGCTAATTTCAACGCTGCCTTAGTCACTGTTCAGTTGCCATGCATAATACGTAACCTAAACAACTTAGGGGAGACATGGTTTATTCTTGACTTACATTTTCTGGTTATGCTCCATTAAGATGACAGGAGAATTACAACATTGTATCACAGAAAAGCTGAGAGAGACACACTTCCCAACTTGGCAGACTGCTAAAGCCAACCAGTTCTCTCTCTACTTCTTCTGTCTAGGGAATGCTCCTGCCCCCCACCCCAGGCTATGGACTGCATCTCTCCTTATCAATTAGATAATCTCAGCCTAGGCTTGCTCGAGGATTTGTCTTAATTAACTAAATCTTCATATGTACCTTGAGGCTCATTTCTCAATTGTAAAGTTGACACCTATATATAACTGGTACAAATATTTTGATGAGTTTTTAGCCACAGGAAATGACTTAGCATCGAAGTCATTGACTACAAACCTCCAATCAAAACTCAACAAGTAGAATTCCTCAAGAGACTTGTGGCTTGGGACCAGCTCCAGTCGTGAGTCCCCATGAGTCCCTAGGACATGTCTTACAGTACATTGAGGAGCTGTGTGGGGAACTTTCTGACAAATTCAGACTTCCTGGAATAGTTGTTATCTCTAGAGTCGGAAAAACTGGAAACTTTACCCCTTTCTTCACTATGTAGCCCTGGCTAGCCACAAGCTCTCTGTTCTCCTGACTCCCCCTCCCAAGTACTAGAATCACAGTTACACACCAGGCCTGACTCTTCTGACTCCTTTCACTCTATAATTATTATTATTATTGGGATTTTTTCATATACAAAAAAATTAGTTTATGTCCTTACTCTGGCACTTTCCTGTCCCATCTCTCCTTCCCGTTCTTTTGTCCATACCTGTCCTAGATTCTTTTTGGATGTAACTGTTTTTACTGAGATCTTCAATGGTCCATGGGACAGTGTTGATATGTCAGTCATTGTGTAGCCCTAGTGAGAGCAGATCTCATCACAATGAGATCCTGGATGTAGCAGCAGCCTGGAGTATCTTTGCTGAGCCTAGGGTTGGGGAGAGATTTTGATGGCTGAGCATTCCAGGGTGGCTAATATTTTGCAGTCTGGCCAGTTGTGATTTTCTGCCTCACTGATCTTCCATTGCAGTAGGGTGGTGTCTTGGTTGAGTGCTGAAAGCTTTTCTTATCTAATAGTATTTTAAAAGTGTTTGGATGATAGTTTTCTGTTAAGTATTTGTAGTTACTGTTCCTGTCTAGTGTCTGTTAACGCCCCTTTCATTATTGTTTGGATAAGTTTACAGTACCAGACATGCGTTCTCTAATAATAAAATTCTGTTATAGTCAGCCTGCTGATAAATCACCATCAAACGGCTTAAGGGAACAAGGGGTTTATTTTCTCTTATGATTTTCCAGTTACAGTTCTTAATCCAACTTGACAGGAGAGTTCACACCAACACCAGGGCCGAGGGAACTAGCCACACCATCTTTACATGGCGGCTGAGAAAGGAACAATCCTTACTTACCAGACCAGCATGCCTGGCCAAATGTACACAGCTGCCAATACTCTCAACCAGCTCTCTGTATTTTATTCCAGGGCCTAGACCCTCCCACCTTGGGTTGGGCCTTCCCCATTAGCTAGACAATCTCCTGCAGGTTTGCTGTAGGCTTAACTCAACCACTAATTCTCTACAAATGTGCCCAGAGCTCAAACCCTCAACTGTCAAGTTGACACCTGTGCCTAATTATGACAGGGAATATTTAGAACACATTCAACGAGTAGTTGTTTATTTTTGGGTTTTATATACCACTGTTCCTCCATTGCATTCTTCTTACCAGAGTTATTGTAGCTTGCCGCTGGGTGAGTCCATTGATCATTTATTTTTCCCCCAGCCTCTTATCTTCTCTCTCTCTCTCTCTCTCTCTGGTACCTTGCTCCTTACTAAGTAAATTCTGTCTCCTTTCTTCTTTCCCTTTTAAGACTTTTCTTTCATAATTGCCTATTTGTCTATTTTGTCTGTGTTCTTTTGTCTCTACTCTTTTGGGGATCTCCCCTTTTACTCCCCCCACCTACATTTCCTTAACTTGCCCAGTACTTCCTCTGAGAAGGATCTGCTTGGGGACCTAAGCTGTGAAGACAAATGCATTGACTTCTTGTCAAACCCTGCTCATGTCAAAACATTATTCACAGGAAAGTTGGATTAAGATTGTTTTGGTTTTTGAGTTTATTTTCTCTGACATCCTTTTCTTCTCTTCCTGAATAAATCTAAGAGCTGGCTTCTAAGAACTTGATCTGCTCATTCCATCCCTGCCAGATGCCACAGAACATCCAAAGTGTGTGTGTGCCTTTTCAACCTCGGCCGCATGCTGTCTGGGGGCAACACAGGTGTGCTTTCTGTCATGTGACAGATGTCAGGATAGGGCTTCGGCAGATGAGTGATTTTAGACAGAGATATTGATATTTCAGTAACTTTACCTGGTAGTGCAATCCCTAATGGTACTGAAGACATCTCATCATGGCTCACGAGATTTTCCTAAACAGAGGAATACTTGCCTTGGGTGTTTTCCAGTGTGAAACATATGTTAGAAACATTGTGTGTTTGTGCATGTTAGGGACATCTGGATGTCCATCTATGTCTGTGTATGCATATGCTTCTGTGTGTGCCACATGTGCTTTGTGTTTGAAGGTGTTCTCTGTGTGTGTGTGTGTGTGTGTTGGGGGTTCACTATGCTGCTCACTGTAGGGAGAGCTTTGTTAGTGCCACATGGGCTAGAGACTCGGCTTTATTTAATCTTAAATAATGGATATTTATTGCAAGTGTGCTATGCCATCAGCGTTGACGAGCAGAGCGCTTTATCCTGCTTAAGCCTTGCTCTTTACCAACCAGCGCCATCTGAAAAGCCCAGGCTACCATCTGCTGTTCCTCATTCTGGAATCGCAGTGAGATTTGTGCAGCCAAACAGGCTACAATCCCTTGTGCCTGTCCAATTAGCTAAATAAACTGAGAAGGCTTCCCAGACAAAGCGGTGATAAATGCTCTGTGATAATTACTGGATGATGTTTCACATCACACCAATTGGATGTATTTAATCCTTCACCAGACATCAGGCTCACGCAATTCACAAGATACCAGGAATTAAAGGTGACCATGGAGACTAGGATGAGAATGCTTAGCCCGGGAAACTCCCAGTCAGCTGCCAGGGACACTTCTCACCCTCTCATCCCCATCCCCCATTGCTGCTTGACACTGTATTCCTTGTCCCCAGGGGCAGCTTGCTGGGGGGAGGGGGGGTCAGTACTGGAAGAGACCCACACTAAGTGTCACCTCTGGTGAGAAACCATCGTGTAACTCTGCTAAGGGAAATACATATACTCATCTCAAAAAGAAGTTCTGCCTTGTGTTGTGAGTTGCCAGATAAAACAAGTTCATGACAAAGACATTTCAGAGTTTATTAGGATAGGCGCGGGAACAGAAAGCTCAGCTGCTACTTCTTCAGGGGGACCCTGAGGTGTCTCCACCTCTTGCTGTTCGGTTAAGGTATGGAAGAGAAGCTGGCCCTGGGAGCCTGTACCCTCCCCACACCTTATTCCCTGCCTTGAAAACCCAGCAGCTCCAGAATCAGCGACACTTATTTCAAATATGCATTTTAAAATATTTACATTCTCATGGAGGGTTCAGGATGTGGTTGCTGACTTGGATGATCACATGTAACATCAGAAAACAAGCCCCTGGCCGTCATGGGATCCTAGCTCAAACCGAATCTGTAAGCGAACTTCAGCTCAGAGGAGCAGGGGGTTGAAACTGCAGAAAGGAACTGCTTGCCAGCTTAAAGATCAAGTGAATGGTTCAAGATGGAAACTCCAGAGATTCTCCCTGAAACAGATGAGTGTTGTCTCCAAGAACAGATTGAAACACAGTGCATCTTTTTTTTCAACAAAGTACATGAGTGAGAATTTATCCTGGGAATCTGGGGGTGGATGTGGCATTTGACTACCAAATTGATATTATTGTCCTTGCTTTTCTTTTCTCTCTCTTTTTTCTCGTTCTTTTTCTCTTTCTCTCTTTCTCTTTCTTTCTCACTTTTTCTCTTTCTTTTTTTGCCTTTTTCTTAACAAGTCCTATAAATCATACAAATTAAGCCCCGGGTTTTAGGGAGCCAAAGTAGGGACAAAGGCTTTTAGGGCACATATCTCAGATTCCCACACTGAGGCTATTGTGGGAGGATATGGAAATATGCAGGCCTATTAAACCTTTTCACAGGTGCTAGAAAGCAATGCTTTCCTGTTTTCCTGATTTAGACAATGGCAAAGCTAAGAAGAAAAATAGTAGGAAAAGGCTTTCCAACATTTGCTCAAAAAAAAAAAAAACCCTGTTATTCTGAATTTAGTAACGTTTTTGGTCAAATCCCATCTCTGTTCTCCTAGTTTTCCCAGAAATATTTATAAGAGAAGAGGCTTGGAACAAAGGATCTGATGATCCCATCCAACCACTGAAAGGTCGCTTGGTGATCACATTCCCACCCAGAGGCTCCTGGTTAGGAATTAAAGAGAAGGAAAATGATATGAGGATAAAGACTCACTTCCTAAGCATTTTGTTAGGCACGGTAAACATCAGCAGGTGCAGAAATGTTTACCATTTTATTCCTCATCTCTCCTTTTTTGGGGACTGTGGTCAGGATGCACCTCCCAGAGATTTGCTAATTTGTCAGTGGACATAAGACATTTGCAGGATATAACATGTCTGTTACTATAACTGAGCAAATGACAGGAGCACGTGACACCATGGTGCAATGGTGATGATGGTGATGGTGAGGATGGTGATGTGGGGGCCACCAGAATCAGAAGGCAGATACAATTGGTTTTATATCAAAGCAAGCCAGCCAATTCCCAGGCAAAACTCAGGCTACATCTCCTTTACAAAGAGTGCTCAGGAGTCCTTCCTAAGGCGTTTTGAGGTACTTTGAATACTTAGAAGGGGGTGTCTTACTTTGTTACCTTTCTTCAGTAGTGAACAGAGAAACAATGCAATGGACTAGGAGTCTAGCTCAGTGGAGAACAATCACACTTGCAGACTAGGGGTCCATCCCCATCACCACAAAAAAGAGTAATAAAAATCACCTGGAATGAAAGATGACAGAGAAGATGATTCTACCTTAAATCACCTGCTTTGGATGGTGAAGTTTTGGGGGATGGAGAAGATGGATTCCACCTTAAATCACATGCTTTGGAAAGTGAAGGGTTGGGGGCCAGGAAAAGATGGGTATCACCTTAAATCACCTGTTCTCAAAGGTAAAGGAGAGGAAGTGATGAGTTTGTCTTAAATATGGCTTCTCCAGGGATTCTTTAGAATTTCTGAAAACGGGGGTGGGGGGAATCTCCGTTGCCTAGTGAAACCTTCTCCTGTCTTCACAAGAAGTGACTTATTTTGGTGTTGATTTTTTTTGGGGGGGCAGGGTGGGGTGGGGCATGGCCCTGGCTCCCTCTGGCTAAACTATAGCTGTTTGTCTAGTGGTGGTTGTTCATCCACCACTGTTTGGCCCCTCAGAGCCCCTAACCAAGAGTTTTCCAGCCTCAAGTTTGAGGACAGCAGGAATAGATGGGAGAATTAAGTGCCTGTCTGAGCGCGCAGGCTTCACGACAGACCACTCACAGCACCTGCGTGCCAAGGGGCTGACCATGAGAAACTGTATTCCTTATCCATCCAGCTCCACGCTGCCCTTGTTACTGAAAGGAGGACTTCATGGTGCCACTCACACCAGAATTTGAACACAGACCAGAAAAATAGGGTTGGACAGGGTGTGACTTAGAATGCTGCAAAAGAAAGCAAAAAGCATTAAGTGACCCTGGTTACTTCAAGGGTCACAAAGCCCAACCCACAGATCGTCTGGAGCCCTGGGAAGCCTGGATCTACTGGCTTCTAGGGTGGAAGGTTGGGAGGTCTGTAGGCAAAGTTGGTGTTCTTGCAATGATTTCACACGTGTGCAAGTATTGCCAGGTGTCAAGAATCACACAGTCATTCTGAACAGTGGTAGGGGTCCTAAGACCAGCAAACAAGGAACATAGCTCTGATTTCCCTTAAGTTGAAATGTACGTAGCGAGATGATTTTTTTTAAAGCAGAACTTTTATAACAACATGGAGCCCAGCAAAGCCTTGTCCTTCTCCTAATAAAATTAAAAAAAAAAAAAAAAATAACAAACGAACCAAAAAAAAAAAAAAAAAAAAAAAAAAAACACCCTGAACTCTAAAACACCTGCATTTTAAAATCAACAACAGGAACTTTCTTTCACTCCAAAGACCTTGTACCTAGGCTTATTAATTCCCACCCCAAGGGTGCTAACCTGGGGGATAGATGCCTTTGAATCAGGAACACCAGGGAGCCCCAGCCTGAGAGCAAAGATTTTGCAAGCTTAGGGGCACCTTAGGCCCTCCTGGATACTGAGGTGATTTTCCAGGACTGTTTCCTAGATCCAGCTGTGCAGTGTAAGGGGGACACGGGGGCACTACAGTGTAAGGGGAATGCTTTTGTAAACAACCTGAAATTTTGAAATGAGCCTGTACGCTATAACAATTCTAAGCCATTTTAGCTGTTAGGAAAATATTTAAGTTATTCTCTCCTCCCACTCTTTTTCCTTCTCACTTTTATTGAGCCAAATAAAAGCAGGGACATTAAAGCATCCCTGTGACTAGGGTATGTGCCACAACTAGAGTTCCAGTCTTCCAGATACACTCCTGACTGTGAACTGCATTAAACTACATTAAAATACTTTAAAATAGCTTTCAAAATACGGCCTAACATCTTGCTCACACATCCTTTGATATCATTCCGATGAAAGACTTCTGGAACTTTTTGAATGGATAAGCCATCATCCCAATCAGAGACAGTAGAAGTGGGGATGAGGTGGGGCTCCTCAGAGTGACTGGGGGCCTCTGCTGGCTCAAAGACAAGTTGTCTTTGATGCTTTTTCCCCTTGTGATTGCTATTCATCTCATTGTTAGTCAACTGTGTGTCAACAGTCCATTTAGGGTAAATTCATTCAAGCATCCCTAAAACAAATTCCTTCTGGCCCCTGTCCATTTTGGTTGTATGGTGACCTAGGTCTCTCACTAACTTCAAGCAACAATCCTCATACATTTCAAACCTCACTTGCCAATACACCCAAGGTTAGGAAGGAGGGGAGGGGATGTCTAAACTTCCTGCCTGCTTGCCACCTAAGCATCTCCTTGTACTTCCTCTTATTCTGAAGTGTTCCACAATATACTGAGGGGATTGGGGAGGGGAGGAAGGGGAAGGAAAACACAGGAAGCAAGTGTAGACAAAGGCATCCAGTCCTGAGCATGTTCCCTTTGGGGGAGGAGGTGATATGTTTCCTATAGACACAATTAAATAATCAATGGCTTTGTTTCTCTGACAGAAAGAGAAAAAAGTTGTCACTATCTTAATTAGCACCAGCAGTCTGTGTCTTTTCCTTCCTAGCGAATGACAAAATCAGTAAAACTTTCAAAAGGGGCCCCATGACTGGTGCCCTGATCCAGAGCCAGGGAGGGAGAAGTGAAATTGATCACTTTTCAATTTGATAAGAGGGTATGATTCACAAAACTCACACAATGACAGAAAGACGTATGGCTTCTTTTAGGGAGCTTTAGCTGCACCTGGGAATACCTGTTCACCCCAAGTCCCCAGACTCTCTGGGGTAAGGTGCACACTGTTAAGATTCCAGTTCAGTCTTTCAGGAGGGGGTGGAGTTCCCCGTCAATCAAGGAACTGAAGGGTCTGAGGATGCTGGCAGCTGACGGTGCTTCTGAGACCACTTTGCCTTCAGCAGTCTGTCCCGGGTGTTAGGCTGTGGAAAACAGAAGGCCACAGCGTTGGAAGCCACGGTGCCTTGTCCAGTCTGGATTCTTCCATCCATCCCACACCCCATGCACTCACAGGACAGCCGGTTCAGCCCCTTGACTGATGGGCCACTGGGGTAGGTTTAACATCACATGGCCATCTGCCTGCTTCATCCTTCCTCCGCCCCTCTGTACTGTGATTTGTGCCTCCCACTCAGCACCTGCCCAACCCTCTGCCCAGATCACTTTACCTGTACTGATTCTCCAGCGCCCGGTTCTCAGATCTCTTGGAGGCCCAGGAGTAGCTGTCAGCGGCATTCTGGGGCTTCTTCTCCTTTATCTCCTCCTTCCTGGCTCGCCGCTTGCGGTAGATCAGCAGCCCTAAGGCCAGAGCCAGCAGGAGGGAAATGGCCACCACGGTGCCCAGGATATAGAACAGGAGCAACTTCTGCCCGTCAGTGCCGTCATCACTCTGCTTATCACTCTGCTTACTCACTGGATCCTCATTTGTTGACTTGTTGTGGCCAGAGGCGGTGGGGAGACCTGTCACCATCCGGACGCCAGGGGACCCAGTGGTGGTCAACATCTCTGGGAGGGCAGAGGCAGTCTGTCTATCAGATAGCAGGGGGGGATTCCTCCTGGTAGGTACTTTTTTCACGGTGCTCTCAGAATCCCCAGTGGGACTGGACACAGTGGCAGGAGACGTGGTGCTTCTCTTTGTATCTCCTTTGTCCTCCTTCCGGGAGGCCCGGCTGCTGGCACTAAAGATGCAGGGTCCATGGTACATGAGACCCCATCGGATGCCAGCTCCCAGCCAGGTGCACAGCCGCAGTAGAAAGAACCCTGCGTGTTGAAGCACATACCATCACACGGGCTACCCCTGTGGTCTAGACACTCGTCCACATCTTCACACTGGGTACTGTCTTCCCCAGACAAAGCGTAGCCCTCCTCGCAGAAGCAGTAGAAGGAGCCGTCGGTGTTGATGCAGCCCTGGGCACAGGGTGAATGATCCGCGGCACACTCATCTACATCCTTACAGGCCTCCTCTTCAGAACCGCTGGGCTGGTAGCCCACCCAGCATTCGCAGTGGTAGCCTCCGCGAGTGTTAACACACTCCTGGGCGCAGGGGGAGTCCTGACACTCGTCCACATCCTCACAGTCCAGCTGGCTGGAGTCCAGCTGGTAGCCCCGGGGACAGTGGCATGTATAGTTTTCCCCCTGGGGTACAGGAACGCATGTGGCCTGCCCTGTGCACGGGTTAGAGCTGCAAGGATTCCGGGAGGCACAGGTCATTAGATCATCCAGCAGCTGGAACCCAGGCTGACACCCACACCTGAAAAAGCCTTCCCCAGCTTCGAAGCAATCCTGCTGACAGCCCCCGTTGTTGAAGCTGCAGCCGTACTCGGCGCTGACACACAGGGGGCCTGGGCTGTCCCAGAGGAAAATTCCTGGAGTCTTTTCCTTACATAGGAAATAAGAGCTCTTATTCTCAGCCCCACAGGAAACTTCGGCTTCGGAGGCGAAGGGCACAGCCTCCAGGGAGGAGGTGCTGGCCAGAAAAGGGGTATTATAAGTCACCCGGCCTGGACCCCCCAACACCAGAGGCCGGCACATGCCTTTGAAGCTGAATTTGCACAGGAAACCCTCGATGTTACTTACTAGAGCATCGGAGGCCCCACAGGGGCTATCAGCCCACTTGGGGAGTTGGCTAGGGCTGGGGTGTCAGAGATAGATCTAACATCAGAGACACACAGCGATTGGTGATGCAGGAACTCTTGGATTCTTTGTACCAGTTTGAGTAAACTGTGTCCATCCCACCATCCACCCAGCTGAAGCCCCTCAAGGGCAAATCAGGATCCAAGCACGTTCCCCTTTCTCGCTGGAGCCCAATCCAGAACTTGCCCATCTTGGTTTCCAGGGGTGCCTTGGTCCTCAGGAGCTGGGCCAGGGCTCGCTGGGTGAGCAGGGCCTCCTCCTTGCTCTTCACTGTGGCTAGGTTGCCTCCGCTCTCCTTGCAGCGGTTCTGGGCCTCAGCGGCACGCAGTTTGCCCCAGTGGGCTGTGTAACAGGCAGTCCCCTCACACACCACCACCTCCGAATGGGCTTCAGCCCCTGTCCAAGACTGACCCCCGAGCAGCAGCAGCAGCAGCAGCAGCAACAGACCTGTCGAGGTGGTCATCCTGGCGTCCATCCGTCTGTGTCCCCGTCTGGGAGAGGCGCGATAACCCCCTCCCTATCAGCAGTCAACTGGGACCTGGAATTGGGCACCCAGCTGTGCTCCGAGGGATGCAAAGGGCCGAGCCACAGCCTCCGCTCTGCCTCAGAAAGACACAATGACCTCGGGCTTTCCACGTCACCCTGACCCAGAGCTCATCCTGTGCTCTCCGACTTCTTATTCCTCACCGGATGCCGGGATTTCCTGCAGTGAATAGCGTTCTGACTCCTGTTGCCTTCATCTCCGTTGGGTTCACAGTGCTGGTTGGTTCCCTGGCTGGGAGCAGTGGAAACCCGGGCGGCTGATGTGGGGAAGACAGCTCAGAGATACCGCTGCTGCTGCTTTATTTTGGCTTCATTTGCTCGCCCGTCTCACACAGGGCCCTAATGACATGCAACTCAGTGAGCGGAGACTTTGGGGGCTAGGAAACTGGAAAAAGATCACCCGGTAATCCATAATAAAATTCCACTTGGGTTTACAAACCATCAAGAGAGGAGGAAAAATATTTGACTTTCGAGATACAAGGCCTTGGATGGTTCTAGTTTTCAGCCTTTTTTAGAAGCAAACTGAATTTTTCTTCTTCCTATCTCATGTCTGCTCATTGGCTTTGGAAGATTTTTTCTTTTATTCTTCCCGTCGTGAACTTTAAATAGATAGGCATTTTTTAAAGTTGGATCTGGGCCGTGGGAATGTCTGGGTTTCTAACACAATGCCAAGCTCCTCCAGAACATTAAATCTAATTGAGTAAAATTCATCAGCTTTCAGGGTTTCAGCGTGCAAATATTGCACCTTGAAGGTCAAACTCCCTAAATCAAAAGTCTTTTTTCTGCAAAGCAGTCACTTGACTATGGCAACTATGTTTAGTTGCTCCCTGCCTCAGGTGGAGCCTGAGACAAGTCTATGCAACAAGTAACATATTTGCAAAGAAGGTAGAACAATCAGAGAGGAGCCAACCTAAGGGATCTAATGAGCTAGTCCCCCCGGGACACATCACATCTCAGTACTCCCAGCTAAAGCATAAGGCTGGGCAATTCTGCAGCCACTCCTCCACCACTGGAGGTTGGCTATGCTTTTCTCTAACTTGGTCTTGAGGTCTCTCTGGCTCTTAACCCTGCCCAATCCCTCCCACAGGGAAGGAGTTGACATCAGTGAATGCTCTAAGGGCTCTTGCTTGACTTGGATGCAGTTGCTTGCTACCAAGATGCCTATTCTCTGAGTAGGACCAAAGTGTGGTGGTGAGATTTAAAGGAGGAACTGAAAAAACACAAGTTATGATAGAGGGTATTTAAAAAAACAACAACAATGAATCCAAAACCAATGGGAAGAGAGCAGCCATCCTGATGATAGGGACGGAGAGAGATTATTGGAGTCTAGGATGCTTCCCAGGCAGATTATCAGAGAACACTATAGGGGATTCAGAGCAAACAGGCACAAGTCCTGAGCCGTTATACTGTGATCGCTGTCGCAAATCTGCACATCCATGTGGGAAGCGGTTTCGGCGAGATGAGCCACTAAACTGCAGCAAGCTGTCCCTAGGGAGATGGTCACAGAAGAAGCTCTATGTAAGGTAGATCTGCAGTGACCACAACAAGCTGGAAGGAGGTAGACAAATAACTGTGCAAGGTGACTGAAGCTTGCATCTGGTAAGAGAAAACTCAGCTGGTGTTCAAAATCAATACTGAGGCCAAAAGAATTCATAAGAATGCATGGTATAGCACAACCCTTTGTGAGAGGATTCACAGCACCAGAAGACATGCTCAGGTGGAAAATCACAGGGCATTATCAAGAGGCCTCCATGGACATCTGAGTTGTGCTCTCCTAGGAGTTAGGAACTCTCAGTCTCCTTAAGCAATGAGGTGTCAGTCTTAGTCCCCAGCCTGGAATCCTTCACAGAATGTTCCTTTTGACCTTATTTTAGAAAAGATATTGAAGATCATTCTGAGTCTTTTTCTGTGAACCATAGGATTCTTCTTGGGATTCTTGCTGATTATGTGGTTCCATCCATCTTACCCACCTATTCACTTATCTATCCATCCATCCCCCCACTGAATCCTTTCATACATCATCTCTCCATCTATCCACCCATAACTTATTAGCTCATCCATCTATTCATCCATTCATCCATCTATCCATCTATCCATCCAACTATCCATCTATCCATTCATCCATACATCCATCGACACACACATCTATCTACATACCCATTCATCCATCCATCCATCCATCCACTCATCTATTCATCAGTTGACTATTTTTCATATTATATGCTGAGCTAAACACCAGATTCCTGGGAGGTTCCTGTCTTTATGATCTTCAGAGATATATAAATGCACAAATGTAACTAATTAGTATTTTCCCACCATGCCCCATTGTTAGTGTTCTAAGAATACAGGCTGATTGAGTGACTGACAATTTGCTGCCTAGTCTGACATTTATATCTTTGACTGTCATTCTTAGGTGGCTCGTCTTCGAGATCCACAGAGGTACTTCCAAATCTATCATTTTTCACTTAGTCAAGTGTTAATATCTTAAGGAAGACAATCAGCTAGGAGGAAGGAGGCTTTGTTTATTCCATTGGCCTAGAAAGGTAATTCTAAAGCACACCCCATGAGAAAAGCTGTGTAAAACACTCGAGCTAAGCATGCTGTTTCATGATTCCCAGTAAGTAGATCAGCCTGGCCTCAGTCTTTAAGACCCTCCTCTGTGAATAAGGGGTGGAAACAGGGCCTCTAACAACCTTCTCTTTCTAGCATTACCACAGCAACAACATGCTTTGTTCTCCTTCTGGAGCTGGGGAGGAGCAATGGGAAGCTTCTCAGGTGAGACCTTGACCACTTGTTCACTAGAATCCATCACATATGCCACCAAATCGTGGTCCAAAATGAACACATGAGCTTGTCCATCACATTGATATATGGAGTCACAAAATACAAAGTAGTCTTCCTCAGGGTTATTCACATCTCATTTTTACTCCCCCCCAATCTGCTTTATTTGTATTTTTGAGACATCTCCAAGCAGTGACGCAGAAGAACATGGCTTTGAACCTATGGTGCTCTTTTCACCTCTACCTTTCAAGTACTAGGATTACAGGTATACGCTACCATGCCTGGCCACCCTCCCTCTGTTGCAGACTGCCCGCTGGGGTCAGAAGGGTTAACTACTCAGGATTTTCCATATTAAAGGTGACATAGGTACCAGGTTACCTAGGATCTGAGGTCTGCAGCTTACTTTTCCAATGGGGGAAAGGGAGTGGGGGAATCTGGTTGTGTTTCATCAAATATCTACAACACCTTGAATGCAAACATTGAGAAACTTTGGCACCTCACATGCAAATCTTTCCCGTGGATCCTGACTGTGCAAAGTGCATCAAACTTCTCCAAAGACTGACCCTTATGTGGCAGAAATCAGCATCATGAAGACCAAAAAAACTGCTTTCCTTGGCAGGTGTTTGTATAAAAGCCATTTGCGGTGCTCTAGAACAATCCCAATCCTAACAGCATAGTGCCTTGACCCCAAGACATCCGCTTCTATTCTGAAGATTTATCGAGCACTCTGAGCTTTCTTTTATATTTTTCCTTAAGGAAGTATTTCACACCGTGCTAGGAGTGGAATGCTCTGGTCTTAAACTTGTGGGTTTCTTCATTTAATTTAGGAGCAAATTCATTGCTGTGGGACTCATTCAGGCATCTAACTGAATTCTCTCTTTTTTTTTTTCCTGAACAAAACTGTATTCTTCTTGGCACTCATAGCAGCTGTCCTGTGAGTATCATGGAGCACCTACCATGCAGCGGGGGAGGGCATGGGTTACATTTCGTTATGGGTCTCGTAGCTGATGGGCGGAAGGAGGGACAAGAGAACTATGGAAAACTGTCTCTGCAGCCGCCACCTCAGTGATGAAAGACAAGTTCCGAAGGTTACTCAGGCAAACAGGGTGTCGCAGAGCAGAGGGTCCATGAACTCCATGAGTCTGAAGGTGACCCTGCCAGTGCCTGAACACAGGACCGATACAGGTCAGAGACCTAGAAAATACAGGAAATCAGATGATTCATACACAAAGAACTCCAAGCTGGTGAACGCAATTAAGAATCAGTCCTTTTATAAGATTTAATTTTTACCTTTTTTGGTGTGTGTGTGTGTGTGTGTGTGTGTGTGTGTGTGTGTGTGTGTGTACATGGGTGTTTATGTGTGTTTGTGTGTGTACATGAGTGTAAGGAGGTCAGAGGTAAAAATATTTTTCCTCAAGAACCATCCTCTTTGTTTCTTGGTACAGAGTCACTGTCTATCTCAGGCCCCTGGAGTTGGCTAATTAAGTTAGACTAGTTGGCCAGACAGCACCAAGGATCTGCCTGTTTCTATCTCTAGAGCTAGGATTTCAAGCACACAGCATCCGTCTTCTTCACACCCGGGGTTGGAACGCAGGTCCTTATGCTTGTACAGCAAGCACATTCCAACTGAACCATTTCTCCAGCCCTTTTTGTCCGTTGGTTGTTTGTCATTTGTTGTTTTGACACAGTCTCACGCACACCAGGCTGGATAACCTTAACCCTCTTGCTGATCCTCCTGCCTCCACCTCCCAGATGCTGGGATTACAGGTATGTACCACCACATCTGACGTAAATACTGTCTCCACACGGGAGAGGAATGGAAGTACAGGCGAGGTAGGCCTAGTGGCTGATGTAAAGGGTCATGAATGGGACCTGAAGATAGAACGAGCTTGGAGAGGATCCTCTTCAGGTCCAAGAAGCCCAAGGGACAGAAGCTATCTTTACAGGAGTGAGTAAAAGCCTGAGGCTGGTTCTCAAAAGCCTTCAGAACATCCAGTGAACCAGGTACCATATCTTAAAGTATTGTTATCTGAGTCCCAACAGTAACTGCCTGAAAATTTTATGTTCAAAATTCAAACCAGAAACACAAAGCAGACGCCATGAGACCTGATGTTTTTGTTTGTAAGTCCAAATGCTAGTTCGTACATGACATACTGAACTGAATTGGATCAGTGTATTGTTCTGGTTTGCTGTGAGACAAGATTTTACTCTGTAAGCTTATTCTGCCTGGAACTGAATGGGTATCCAGATCAGCCTAGAACTCACAGTGATGCTGCTGTCTCAGTCTTCTAAGTGGTGGGATTACAGCTATGACTTAGAGCTGAATTTGAATGACATTTTTTCCCACTGTGTGGTACACACACTGTGTGCCAGAGAGCATTCTTGAAAGCGTGTTCCTCCAGAGGCCCAAGGGTGACATCAGGAATCATCCTGGATTGCTCTACCTCCCTATTTGTTTCGCTCTGGGTTTTCCCAGACTCTGCCTTCCATAGCCAGAATTGCAGACTGCTACCATGTCAGTCTAGCATTTTTAAGTGGAATCTGGGAATCTGAACTCAGGTCTTTTTGCTTTCAAGACAAAAGTTTCAACTCCTGAGCCATCTCCCGCGGACCTTGAACAACAGTTTTAAAAATTGCACGTCTCAGAGTCCCAGCCTGACTACAACCATCCCAGCTTGCTTCAGAAAAAGTCACTCAAGGACTATTTCTGACATAGGAGTGACTTGCCATGCCTGACCCTCAATCTGCACTGAAGGGATGAATCTCTGTACTGGGTCCAAATCACTGTGTTACTTACTAGCCATATGACCTTAGACAAGCTACTGAAGCCCTCTGGTCAACACGTTACCTCTACAACTTTGTCCACAAGCTCTTACTGGAACATACTCCCCACCTGGAGCCCGCTGGACTCAGCCTCCTCAAATCTGGGCCTCTTTTACTGGCTCTGGGCTTGAGTTGAATATGTCCCCTTTCTAGACCTTGGTCTTCCAGTTACCAAACCAGGAGAGTAACAGCCTATGTGCTGTGGGGAGGGTTCAATGAACCAAATCCAGAGAGACAAGTGTTTCCTACCATCATGACCTGCTGCAGCCACCAGTGAGTGGATAGCATTCTCTGAGATTCTGAGTGCGGGGAACAGAGAGGAGGCTGCGGCTGTTTCAGGCCTTATCCTCACCCCCACGAAAAGAGAAAGGAGCACAGGCACCTATCAGGCTTGGTGGAGACATGTCCCTTTCTTTTATTTCTGTTTCCGCACCTTTGTCTGGCTCCCTGTCTGAGTCAACATTCTTGTGTGAGTATTATTGATTTTTCCACATCTAGTAAATAGTCTCCTAGCCTAATTTATCATGCACAATATTTGTGGAAAGGCTGGCGGGGCTGCATGTTGCTTTTAAGGTCAACCCTTGTTCGTGGCTGATGACTGGCTTCCATTTCTCACCCTTTGGAATCTGCTTCTGGAAAGACAGACATAGTGGAAGGGAAGGTTGCTCGGTTGGGATATTTTACATGGAGTCTCCTGAGACAGCTCTGTGCCTGCGATTGTAAGGCACGTTCTTGCAGCTGGTATGAAAGACGCTCGGGTTCCCCACGCATTCTCAGAGGATCTGGTTAGTTACCCTGACAACTGAGTCCTGTTCAGGCAATGTAATGACTCAGAAATAAAACGTGATCTGCACAGCCCAACCGGTCAAGATTGGATTCTCCGTTGAGAACAGGGAAATAGCAGTTGTGGAAAAAATGCCATCAAGCTCAACAGAAATGCTAGCTTTGAGATGAAAATACAGTTTTCTCAGGAAAGATGCCTAGGAAATCTGTAAAAGATTGTGTAAACCAGATTCAAGGGACCAGATATATTCAGGCCTCCACTTAGGAATCCTTGGAGTGGGGCAGAGAAACCATCCATGGACTGCAGCAGGAGACAGCTGGGGTTTAGATCAGCCCCCCAAAGTCAGAGCGTTGAGCTTAGCCTCAGTGGGCATCCCTGAGCTCAGCTGACAGCACAAAATGGGAGCAGTCACTATCCTGTCTTCCCATCACTAGTCAAAATGGCTATTTGCTAGGCATGTGCCCTTGGGCATGAGCCTTTCTTCTCTGGCTTTGGCTGCCTTACATGGAAGCTCAGCCCCAGCCCACAGAGTCACGGGCATCGGCAGGTAAATAACATCGTAAGACTCTTGGCACGGGGAGGCTTAGTCACTGGTTGCCATGATCAACGGTGTAAATATAACCTCCCACTCACAGTTCTAATGATCATGGCTACTTTTGCACTTCTCAATCCTTCGGAAATGTTTCAGGAGGCAATGGTTTGCCATATCCAGCATTCAAGAGACTGAGACAGGAGAATAATAAATTCAAGGCTGGTCAGGGTTATATAGCAAGACCTTGTCTCAAACAAACTAAGGGTTAGGACTGTAACTCAGTAGTCAAGCATGTATATAGCAGGCATGAGAGCCCAGGGAGTGTGTGTGTGTGTGTGTGTGTGTGTGTGTGTGTGTGTGTGTGTGTATTTCCAAACCAATACTGTGACCAAGATCCCATACTGGGTCCAGGGAACTTCCTCTGCCTGTCTTGGAACAGCAGCACCAAGTCTTAGGGTTTGTGCACATAAATAGTAAAGATCCAGAATTTGAGAGACCAATACTGAGTTTGCTTCCAGGTGACATAACAGAGAAAGGTAAGTACTTGATCCTCCAAAACACATGCAAGACCTGAACATCCATGCCAGATATTAGCCCAGAAAACCTATGCTGATGGCTGTCAGAGTAACGTTCCCAGGGCCCCGGGTGTGCACTGGCCGGGCCTCACTCTCCAGCTGGCTCTGCTAATGTACCGGCCATGTATGCGTCTCTGTCCACAACTGGGGCTTATTTGTCTGGCTTTATTTCACTGGCAGGTACATTCATCCTCTGACCCTTCCTTCCCATCACAGCTCTGGTTTCCATCAGAAACTGTGACTCACGCTGTCACACCAGCCTCACTCCTGCACAACACGGGGCCTCCTCACCACAGACACATGCTCGTCTGCTCCTCTGGTGGGCATCTCACACTCCTTTCCAGTCCTTTCTAGAATAACAAAGCGGGCCGTGTCCTGACCTTGGTGAGTGTAACAGTGGTCTTAAGGTTTCTCCTGCAGCTCAAGTATCTCCCAAGCCTAGATTACTCTGCTTTGTGTATTGTCACCCCAGACCGATGTTTCCCAGTTCCAGAACCCAAATTACCCTTCTTCATCCTATATTAGAAGAGAGAGAGTAAGACTTTCCAGGAGGCTGCTTCAGATGAAGAACAAGCTCCCGTGCCAAGGGCTGAGTGGAGCCATGAGGTGGATGCTAATTCCTGCTAATACCAGGCAACGGCTGAAAGCAGCTGCAAGGGCGCCTTTGGAAAAGATGGCCTTTTGAGGACGCGTTCATGCTCTGCCACTTGTAGAACAGTGAAAGCAGAGCGCACAGGCAGGCTCATGGGGCAGATGTGCCTGAACTGGCCAGAGACCTGGAGCTCACACCCATACACCTGCGGCCATCTTCTTCCTTTTTCCCACGGGAATGATGTGGGTGATCCACAGCCAAGGCAAGACGCTCGTTCTTTCGAGTCGAAGCACGTCCGAGCTGCCTCACACTTACTGGGAGCAGTCTGTATCCTTTGCCAGCTCAAGGTGAAGCACGATGCTTTTTCATCACTCCACGGCGGTTCCTCCGTGTTTCCTAAGTCTTCCAGCACTGTACCTGCATGATTCACCAACAGCGTACGAGGTGTCATTTGGCTTTTGTTTGGGGTGTGTTCATCTCTGAGTCTCCAAGGGAAAAAAATCTATATATAATTTAAAACCATGACCAATCTTCAGGAGTTGGGCTGATCCGTTGTAAAACAAGTTAATTCTACAGAACCCAGTAAAACAAATGTATTTCCACTGAACTCCACGTTTCAAGTTGCAGGCAAAGGACAAAGAAACCTGCACAGTTTCACTAGGAGGCTGTAACCCAATACCCACCACGTCAAAATAAAACATTAAAGGATGTGACAGTCTGAATGCAGTTCTGCTGTGGTTGAGCTTCAAAGTTGATTTCTCCTCCCTGTATTTCACAAGCTGATATTGTGTGTGAATGTGTGGTGTGTGTGTGGGGAAGGGGTTACATCATAACATTTATATACATCTATGCACACACAAATACACCTTCAGCATACCTCCCATAACCTTTTTTATCTCTCCTCCCCACTTTCCTCTCCCACATCCCCAATCATCCCTCTTTTATATCTTTTTTTCCTCCCCCACTAGATGCTGAGTCTGAGGGAAAGCACGTGCTATTTGTCTTTCTGACTCTGTTGCTTAACATGATGATCTCCGGTTCCATCTGCTTTCCTGCGAATGACATAGTGTCATTATTTCTGGCTGAAGAAAACGCCGCTGTGTCTCTACACCTCATTCTCTTTATCTGTTTTTCCATTGGCTGCCACTTGGCTATTTTGGACAGTGCAGCAGGGGATCATACAGGAAAGCAGCCCACCTGGTGTTTGAGGACTTAAGGGAACAAGAGGCAGTTAACTCAAAACCCCAAACTCCAGACCTGAGGGCTGTGATCATCCCCAGCCTTGGTCCAGCTCTCAGGCTCTGGGCTTATCCCACTGCTCTGCCACCATCCAGCCCTTCCCCATGTCACTCTTTTTCCTGGGTCTACACATCCTGAAGTAGCCTTCACATGGGTCCCTGGGGGTCCCTCAGGGGCCTTTGCAATGTGTCGTTACTACTTGATTTTCAGACACTCCTCTCAGAGCATTTTTGCCTGTGGACGCCAACTGGATTGCGTCCTCTGTGTTTCTTCTTCCCTGCCTAATGTTGGACTGTTCCATTTGTCACTACACAATGCCACTCACTCTCAGAACCTCACGGACAGTGGCTTCCTGCAACCATGTCACAGTGTCCTTCTGACTCCAGTTCCCAGCAGCCCCCTCTCCCCTTGATGTTCCACCTGACCAGGCTTGTGTTCTCCTAGTCCTTCTTTCGACCAAGTGACATATGAAATGCCAGATGCTGGCGACCTTCCAGTCCTCTAATCTTATAGGTGTGATCTGTCCCAAGCTCTAAGCAGTCCTCCCTCTGCCTCCAGCTACTTGTACACCCCTGTTCCCCACTCTCACTTCCACCTTCCACAGGACTCTTCATGGCTCTGGTGAGACCCTCCTGAACAGCAGCCCCTCCTCCAGCTGTAAGGGAAGATCATGTGCACATACAAAACATAGACCACTATCCCATTGCTTTCAGGATAAAAATCAAAATCCTAAGCTAGTCTAGCACTTATCTTTTTGGCTTTATGAGAAGGGTTTTATGTCGCTTAGGTTAGTCTTCAACTCTCTGTGTAGCTGAAGATGACCTTGAACTTGTGATTGATCTTCCTGCCTTCACCTCCTGAGTTCTGGGATTTCAGATGTGTGCCACCATGCCTGGTTTATGTGGTGCTGGGTGGGCCCAGGACTTGGCCCATTCTAAGTCAGCAGTGTACCAACAGAACTATATCCCAGCCCCCTTAGCACCTTCATGTTTTTCAGCTGTAGTCCTGTGAGTTCTTCTACAGGCTTTTGCTTGGTTATGCATGCAGACACGTGGGCACACACAAACAGGTCAGCTTACCGACTCCGCCAACTTTGTAGGATCTTGCTGAAGCATGGCCATCTCTCTATAGCCAACCAGCCTCTGTTTTCACCTCTCATAGGAAACATTTTGGTTCTGCTCCTTCTGCCATTAGAACTAGAAACTTCCTTCTTACCTGTCACTGGTTCTCAAGTATCTGTCACAGGGGGTAGGTGCTTTGTGACTATGTTGCTCCAGGTACAATGAGGAGAAGTGGATGATTGACAAGTCCCTTTCAGGATCACATAAGTCTGACTTACTGTAGATGAAGCTTGAACTGGGAGTCCTTGGGTACACACGTATACTTACACCTGTTTATTACACACAACAGTGTTAAGAGGTACCTATAGTCTATGTCACTGGGAGGAGGGTGGAGAATGAGAAGTGGAGGGCTGGTTTGGATGCATATTCATGCTTGAATCTTCACTGCCCTTTGGTCTTACCTCAAGGCTACATCAAAGAGTGCTGTATATCCTTAATAGTTTCTTCTCTTAAGCAGGACCTGGTAGCTGTGAGTTCTCTGCCGTGGGCAGCCAATGGTCCACCCTCTTCTTGCTCATGAAAGTGAAAGCCACAAATGTCTTTATTTCACACAGGAAGCATCAAGTCCCTCCCATGGGATGTGAGTAGCAGAGACACAGAGGGAGGTTTCATGGAAGCTAGAACAGTCCTGAACCCTCAGTCTAGACTTCTTTGCAAAAGACAGAATTTCTCAGTTCTTGGAATTCAAAGATTTATTTCAGGGGACATTGAACTACACTCGGGCCTTCTTAAAGCCGGAAGTCTTAGCACCTCGTTCACCGGTCCCTTTGCCCGGCACAGGCACAACACCAGCAACGTCTGACTGCTCAGTGCACACTCAGGGAACTCCCCAGAGGCTCGACTGCTTCTCGCGTGGACGATGAACGAGTGCATCCCTCCCAGCTTGCTTGCTCTCGAATGCCTGTGAAACCTTGGGGACTCAGGCTCTGGGGCTGAGAACTCCCTGAGCGTTGTACCCCCACATGCTTGTGTTTTGAAAACTTGCTCTTTAGAGGGCAGCAGTATTTTGGGGTGCTGTGGAAACTGAACAACTCCTAGCTGGGACAAGGAAGTAAAATGGGTCAGTAGGGCAGGCCTTAGAAGAACATGTAGCCCATGGTCCTTGTTATCTCTTTGTAATCCATCACAATGGGGAAGAGACAGAGCATAGCAGCTCTGCTTTCAGCATGGCAGACCAGGGGGGAGGGAGAGAGAGAGAGAGAGCCATGGGTGATGGGAAAACCAGGTAATGAGGAGCTGGGGTAAGAAAGATTATGTATGATGTATTAGAGGATTATGAGAAGGAGCAGAGGCACTACAAAAGCCACGTGGTAAAGATGGAGTGGTAAATGGTGGAAGAAATGTGTGAGAGAGGAGCCAGGGGTGGTGGAGTAATCAGGATTCCAAGCTAGACCTGGGGTGGGAGCGCATGGAGGAACATCCCCCAAGGGTACCTTATTATCCCCTTGACCTGATGAGTCACCGATCAGGGAGCCTCTCAGGGAAAGGAATCTACAGTCAAAGTCTTTTGCCCCCTTGGGGTCAGACTCTGAAGCCCTGTTTGGCTTGGCAGTTTGTCTTGGCAGTTTTATTCCTAATAGCCTTAAACTAGGAACAACTCATATGTCCTCCAACAGATTCGTGGAAAATAAACTGTGACCTGTCCATACAGTGAAATGTTGTATGGTAATAAAATAGAACAAACTATCGACATACATTAGTATGGATGAGTCTTCAGGGGATTACGCTGAGTGGAACAGGCAGTCCCAAAAGTCACGTACAATGTGGGTCCACAGGCACAGTAATATTGAACCAATCTATGTATAGCAATGAGGAAGAGATCAATGATTTTCTGGGGTCCAAAGGTGGGTAAAGGAAAAGGAGTAAGTCGACATGACTTAAAAAGGCAACAGAAGGCACCATGATGGTGACAGAAAAGTCCTGAATCCTGACTGCATCTACACCAGTGTCCTGGCTGTGGTATGTTCTGAATGATGTCCCCTTTGGGAAACCTAGGTAAAATATACATGGGATTTTTCTGCTTTATTTGTTATGAATTGTATCTAAATCTGTAATCAATTCAGAATAGTAAAGGTTGTCCCTATAGGGCTAGTGGATTCTACAGGACCAAATCTTCTGGGCCTCTTTGCATAGGAAGTGCAGGTAAACATCACATGTGACTCTGCTAGCTGCAAAGGACCTCATCCTTTCTGCTAGCTGTGGGGAGATGTTGATCTGCTGCATAATGCCGATATAGGCAGTCTCCCAAAGGTTCTTTTTCTTTTAAACACCACAGAACACGTGTCATTTTTTTAATGAGGACAACAGAGGATCACTGCCACTTGGAAATTCAACCCAGAACTTGGGCAGTTGCCAACTACCTCAGAGGAAAAGAGCAATGTGCAGAGACACACCCTCGTCCTCTGTTCCTAAGAAGCGATGTGCCGTGAGCAAGCTTTTGTCACTCTCTCTGAATATCCCAGGCCTTCAAATGAGCTGGGAGCTACATCGAAACTCTTCTCGACTTGGATTCGCACACACAGGATGGTCAACCATATCGACTTATGCCCCATTATCTCACCCTTCCTAGTCTCTCTAGTTATATCCTGTACTGCGCTTGGCCCCAAATAATCTTAAGAGCATACCCAGCTCCAAGCATATCCAAAAAGGAATTATATGCATTTAAAAATACATGTATATAAAAAAGAAGAAAATGCATGCATAGCAGTTATGTTAGTTGAGAAAAAAATGGATGTTATTATTTCTGCTAGGGGTCAAACCCTCAGCATGCACTCAGCCCAGGAACTGCACTAGCCATCTTGCTTTTTTTCCCTTCTTTTTTTCTTTCCTAGTGATCAGATCTTATGTAGCCCAGGTTGACCTCAAACTTATTCTGTAGCAAAGGATGAATCTGAACTTTCAATCTTCTGCCTCCACCTACTTAGAGCTGAGACTACAATGTACATCACCAATCTTGGTTCACCAGTTTGTAAGAAATAAACCCAAGGCTTCATGCACACTAAGCAAATGCTCTACCAACTGAGCTATGTCTCCTAGTCCTTTTCTCGGTTTTGAGAGACAGTCTTACTTTGTAGCCCAGGCTGGCCTTGTACGTCCAGTAATCCTGCCTCAAACTCCCAATTACTGAAATTACAGGTAAGAACCACCACACCTGGCTTCCAGCTCCTTTCTATTTAATGTTTTTTGTTTCTGATTTTGAGACTGTTTTGCTGTATAGTCCTGGCTGTGCTAAAACTATGTAGACCAGGCGACCATGAATTTATGATAATCCTCTTGCCTCTTCCTCAACGATGGGATTATCGGTATGTGCCACCACTTTTGAGACAGATTCTTGAGATCCTCCTGCCTCAGCCTCTTGAAGAACCAGCATTACAGACATGTGCTACTACACTTGGTTTTTTGCTTGTTGGTGTGTGGACAGGTTTTTTTTTATTATTGTTTTGGGTTTTTTGTTTGTTTGTTTGTTTCTGAGAAGGCAGAGGCAGAAAGATGAGAAGTTCAAGGTTGTATTCCACTATGTATCCAAAAAAGTTCTTCCTGTACTCCAAAGAGTTGGAAGGCAAGACATACTGGCTGACATCCTGTGCGACTTGCCCCTTCCTTTCAACACCTGCTGATGTAGTTCCTCCAGAGTTATCAAACCTCCATTCCGATGCTGCAAAGCCAGGCACACTTCAATAATCTGGACGCCTAGCTCATAATAGAAGTCCCCAACGCCCAGCATCTCAGACCAAAATCCTTTTTGCAGAGGCCAGAGGATCCACTCCGATTGTGGCACACATGTTCTGGAACTGCACCCGAAACTCAGGGTTCTTCCGGATCTCCTGTTGGTGCTTGCTGGCGAATTCTTCCAGGTGGGTCTTGAACATGTCCAACTGTTTTGACATCTGGGCCAACTGTTCCTCAGCCAAGACAGTCCCTCGCTTCTTATCCTTGGCCTCGGCGAGCTGCTTCTTGGCGATGGCGCCGGCGCCCACCCCGGGCCCGCGGCCGCCCCGCTGCCCGGCCCACAAGTCTCCGCGTCTGCGTCCGGGGTTCCGCCACCGGCTCCCCAAAGGTTCTTTTCAAACATGATCACACAACAGAGACAGACACTCATCGCCACATCAGGAATCCGAACTCTTCCTACAAGAGACCAAATAATAAACACCTTCTGCTTGATGGTCTTTCGGTCTTTGTTGCGATTATTTGTTTCTCCCTGTAGCTTAAAAGCATCCACAAACAATATGCAAAGAAACAGACCACAGCTGTGTTCCGCTAGAACTTTATTTTATACAAGCCGGCAGTTGTCTTGGATTTAGATCATAAGCTGCGCTTTGCTGACCATCTCTCCTGTTAGCTCAGGTTGTATAGCATGCCTGTCCCTCACCTCTTAGGGGGTGGGGATAACTATTGGGAAGTTGAGGGGAGTCCCTCTCTAGCAGGAGAGAAGCACGGAAAAGCCTAGGCCCACACAAGAGCCAGGGGATCTGTAAGACCACTTTGGATGCTTACACTGGGTCCTGTGGGGATCCTTAGAGCCAGATGGGGAAAAGCTAACAGTGGGGCTGATCGCAATGTGCAGATGCTCAGAATTTCCTTCTCTTGTTGCCACTAAGGTAAATGAATTTAAACTGCGCTCTGAAAGTTCCGGATCAGGCAGCATGAGTGCCGCGCAGAGCAGGGTGTCCCCGGCTGTAGCCGCGGCAGCGTCTTCACTCTCACAGGGGAAGATGAAAGGCCACCTGGCGTCACTTTCAGGGGCTCTCTCCAGGCTGTGGTGGGCTCCATCTCTGCGGGAGAGAAGGCCGGCATCCCCTTCATGTGTTTTAGTCAAGGGGATACCATGAAGCCTGGCCTCAGGGCCAGACCCAACCATTGTTTCCAAGCCTCCCTTCTTCCAAAGTCATCTGCCAGCTCTTGTCTATATCTGGTAGAAAAGCCCCTGGAGAGACCAACTGTGGACTTGTAGACCCCGTTGCACAAAAGTTCCTTGGCTGCAGGAGACAAAGACGTGGGAAATGACTCAAATGCCAGGAAGGAAGTTAAAAAAAAAAAAAAAGGAGGGGGAGCTCATTTAAAGCAAGAACAAAAACTAATGAAAGGCAGGTTCACAGAATAAGGAAGGCATGTGAATCAACACGGGCTTTTTCCTATAAGTGATGCCAACCCCCCACTTCAAGGAGTGCCTAGAGAGTTGAGGTAGAGGGCAGAAAGGGTGGACGTACTTCCTGAGAAGAAAAAAGATAGGCTTAGGTTCTGCCCTTTGCACACACATGGTCTCTTTGGACTGAAATGACTTACCTGCAGGGCCAAGCCGTGCCTTGGTGACCAATGGATTTGCCCTTACCGGCCCCCAGATCAAGAAGCAGAGCTCTGCGGGCCTCTGGCCTCCCTCCTGTCTCACACATACATACTCCCCTGGGGGGATCCTCACTTGCCTGTGCCACCACAGGAAATAAACCATCACCTTGGGTCAGTTCACATCGATAGGTCGCTTGTGTGCTCTTTTGTGTCTGATATCTTTCCATTACTGCCGTGCCTGCCGGTTGTGGATAGAAGTAGTTCGCTTCCTGTCCTTGCTGAGCATTTTGGTCTGCAGCTAAAATCCACTCTGCTATGGATGAGGCTTAGAACAGGGGATTCTGTGGTTTGGAACCATAAGCTGAGCTTGGCTGATTCTGTAATTTAGGGCAATGAAGATTTGTATCTGTTCCACATTTACTGCTATGTGTCACTAAAGACAAGGAATATGGGTGGGTTGGGTATCGCTCCCCATTCTCCTCAGTTAAGGGGAGCTCCCAGCTGAGGGGAATGTGTGGCATAAGCTCCCTGATCAGCTTCCTTCCATGAAGTGGGAGGTAGGAAGGTAACCAAGAGTGGGACTCCTTTTAGATACTTAGCTTTGCTTCCAGAGCCATGACATCTTTAAAAATCCCCATTCTCATTCTCGTCCCTTCAACCACTCACCAGCAATCAGAAGACCTCAGTCAGCCACAAAGGTCTGGAATAAAATAGTTCTGCCTTCAAGTACTGGACAGAAGACTTAAAACCATCAAGACTTAGTTAAGTGTAATATTAGAATGTGTGAACAGGGTCTGGAAGCCAGACTGATTCACTGTCTTTGGCAGCGTTGAAGGCATGACTGAAGAGCCTTCAGACCTTACCAGGGTTCCTGGCAGTTGCCATCAGAGTCAAGATGAACCTAGAAATTTTGATTTGGGGTGAGAGACACAGAGCTAGGTTTTATTTCTGAAAGAGAAATCAAGGTGGAACCCCATCGACCTATTTCTGTTTCCCTCTTTGAAACACCAAGCCAGTCCACCTGCCAGACAATGGTGTGTTGGGGTGCTGGTGACAGGGGTTGTCACAGAACTGGGAACCAGGTACACTCGTGCCAAGCCTGGGTCCCAACAGACAGGGATAGTGACTCTGCATCCTGCTCCAATCAACTGCAGCTCACAACATAGCTGGCTGGCTGCCCGGCATGGACTGGTCCTCAAGAGGAGCTGACGACTCTTGGTTTCCTGCCTCAGAGGATAAAGAGCTGAAGCCGGCCTTTCCAGAGGCACCCCATCCCCCACCATTCACTATGCTTCACCTGAGATCCTCCCCACGGGCACCACAGCTCCTGTTTCTTCCCAACTAAAGTTCCCTGGATCCTGGTTCTGACAGTTGACTTCTAAACATTTCTAAAACATTACATAGCTCTATGAATTGAATATTAACATACACTTGACTTGGACCAGAGGCAGAATTTCAGAAGATGCAATACAACAGGCCCCTTCTCCCCACACTTCAGGTTTGGGGGGGACAACTCCCCATGGGGAAATTCCTACTAAGTCTTTCCACAATTTTTCTTTCCAAAGTAAACATGTCCATATATGTGTGGTCCTGCCCTGCCCTACTTTATCACTTGGAAATGTGTCTAGAGAGTGTCCTTACCAGCCGTTACAACGGGGCTGAACTTGGTGACCTGGTTCTTTTGCCTTCTTCGGTCATCCCTTCAAACTGCTTTCTTTGGAGGAAGGGGGTCTCTGTTTTCCTTTGAGATTTTGGTGTTTTTCTTGTGGAAATGCAGCATGTTTATAATGTTATATGCTTGTGAAACTTGTGTGTACCTTTCATGTGAATTCTCAGTCTGTCATTTGTTTTTCAGTTTCATTTATGGTATCTTTTTATTTCCAGAGCATTCTAATTTTTATCTAATTCAATGGATTACCCATGTGACTTTTGGCTTCACATTTGTATTTTGCTTAGTAAAGACTTTTCTTTGTCAGTCTCATTTTTTTTAAAAATCCATGTTGTATTTTTTAGTACTTTTATAGTACTTTTTTACTTAAATTTGTTTTGTTATAAGAAGAGTATGTTTTGTTTGATGGAAATGAATTATGGACCGACATTAATTTTATTCTTTTTTTACATTTATTTAATTAATTTCTGTTTGTGGTGGGAGCATACACGTATGCTATGGCACACATATAGAGGTCAGAGAACAGCTTGCAAGAGGGGTCTCTTCTTCCATGTGGGTTCTAGGGATTGAACTTAAGTTGTCAGACTTGGGTAGCAAGCACCTTTTCCTGTTCAACTTTCTCTTGCCCCTTAATTTTATTCTATTTTTTCTTTCATGTGTATGGAATGCATATGTGCATGCATGCATGTTTGCATGTGGGTGGGGAAATGTATATATGCATGTAAGTGCATGCAAGTGCACAAGCATGTGGAAGCCCAAGCATGATATTAGGAAGGATCATTGATTGCTTTTCCATTTTTCTCTTTTGAGACTGGTCTCTGCTTAAACCCAGAGCTCACTTCTAAGGCAAGTCTGGCTAGCCAGATTGTCGGGAGGTTCCCTGTACTCCATTGTTGGAATTATAGACCTGCCACGCTTAGCATTTTATGTGGATCTGAGCATCTGAATGCCAGGCTTTTTAACAGCTGAGTCACCCTCCAACCCTTAATTTTTAACATATTTTTGTGCTGTATGCATGAATATAGTGAATTTATGATATTTCATCCTTTAATCCCCAATCCTATGTCCCCTCCTTTTCTTACAACTGGTTGTCTCCCCTGCAAGACTCCCTGCTATTTTCATGTCTTTTCTCTTGTGTGACCCATTGCGCTTCATCTGATTTGCCTTTGGTGACATATGCCTGATATGATTCATGCTCCAGCAAGTATCATAAATCAGTGGGAATTCCATCGAGGAAAGCATCTTTGCTCCTTTGTTTCTCCATCAGCGTTGTCTTCATCAGTCTTTCAGAGAGGTATGGAGCGCTGTGAGATCTTTCCCCTTCTATGGTGAGATGCTTAACCCTTAAGTTTATTCTTGGTGATCATCTTATCACTTAAGTAAAGAACCAGTAATTTCTGTTCTATGATTTAAAGCACTGTCTTTATTAAAAACTATATATTCTGATTGCATCTGAGTCTGTTATTTGGGTCTTTTTGTTGGCCTGCCTTGGCTTTTCATGCACCAAAATGCCAGTTGGCTAGACTTCTGTAGACATTATAATGTTTCAATGGCTCTGAGTTTTTACATATCTGAATGATTTATCTAAATTTTGCTGGCATCTTGCTATCTTATTTTTCCTGTGGTTCTTTCACTAAAAATTTTCTATAGATAAAAACTAGCTTATCTACAGATTCCCAGCTTTCAATGCGGTTATGTTCTTCCACAAACCTATAAAAAAAAAAAAAAGAAAGAAACATGGAATGCATCTAACATGCCCAGCCTTACAACTCTTTGGTGCAGCACTCTAGATGATGAGCTGACCTGGAGCTGGGATCATTGTCCTGCTCAGAATCCCAGAAGAGGACTAGTTAGGACACCTGTAGCTAGTCACTGAGCCAAATGTGGCTACCTCGATGGTGAATTTCAATATTGCTTTTTCTATTTCTGGGAAGAATCAACTTGGCATTTTGATGGGAATTACACTGAGTTTGGATATAGCTTTGGGTAGACAAGATGGCCATTTTCGAAATATTAATCCTAGTAATCTGTGAGCATGGGAGGTTGTAATGGTTACTCTTAACTGTTGCTGTGAGAGAATACCCTAAGTTAAACAACTTAAGGGAGAAAGGGAGATTAATTCATTTTGCGTTTCCAAAGGGAAGATATAGTCTTTCATGGCAGAGACAACATGGCTGGTGGCTGAAGCTGGGGGCAGGCTTAGTCACTGCAAACATACTGGAGGCTCAGAGCTGCTCAGTCCAGTAGGCCAGTGGGTGATGGCTGAAGGTTGGAAGATTCCTGAAGAATCTCTCTTCTTTTCAGTCTTCTGTTCTGTGGTTCCTTTTATCTCATCTGCTACTGGGAGGTTCCAATCAGATCTAGGGCTGGTCTTTGTATTGTAAATGTATTGATCCAGATACTCTCTCCAGGTGGTCTCACAGCTGATCTTAGTTAATGCCAGATGTGGTCAAGTTGACACCCAAGATTAACTATCACAGAGGTCTTTCCACCTTCTAACATCTTCTTCAATTTCTTTCTTTAGCTTGAAGTTTTTATTGTAGGTATCTTTTACTTCCTTGTTTAAGTTTATTCCAAGGTATTTTTTTGAGGCTTATGGAATTATTTTCTGACTTTTTTCTCAGTTTATTGATACATAGAAAGACTTGATTTTTGTATGGTAACTTTGCAACTTGCACTTTGTTGAAAATGTTTATCAGGTTTAGGAGTTTCTTAGTGACATCATTAGGGTCTCTCACATAAAGAATCATGTTACCTGCAAACAGGGATACCTTGACTTCTCCCATTTCTATTTGTATCCCTTTGTATCTTCTTTCCTTGCTTTATTGGTCTAATTAAGACTTCAAGTACTATGTTGAATAAGAGTGAAGAAAGTGGACACCTTTTTTCTTGTACCCAATCTTAGCAGGAACATTTCAGGTTTTTCTCCATACACTGTGATGCTTGCTACAGGCCTGTCATGTATAGATTTACTGTGTTGAGATATGCTGCCCCACGCACACACACCTAATCCCTAGTCTCTCTAGATTTTTATCAAGGACAGATGTTGGATTTTGTCAAAGGACTTTTCTGCATCCATTGAGAAGATCACATGATTTCTGTCCTTGATACCATTTATGGGATGAATTAGACTTACTGATTTATTTATATTGACCTGCTGTCACCCACAGCCTTTATCAGAGAATCTTCTTATTGCAACAATCAGAGTTTAATGTAGACACTCATGATTGGCCAAACAGCTGAAAACAAATGAATGTGGAGTGCTAAGCCCTATGTATGATGGAGACATCTGCCCTCTAAGGCTCAGGGAAGGGGAAACAGATAGAATCGAATATCCCTAGTTGGGGAGAGGCGTTTATTTCTTTTCTTTTTTGTTGAGACAGTATCTTACTAAATTATCCAGAGTGGCTTCAAACTCCCAGAATTCTCCTGTCTCAGCCTCCCAAGCAGATGAGATGTAAATACTGATCACAGCTCCCAACTTAATCTTTCAGTCAGAAATATATCAAATATGTCAAATACCTTGTTGACCTCTATGGAAACTACTCTATGTCCTCTTCCTTTGCTCTAATAGAAGCTTCTGGCAGAGTCTCCTACCCTAAAGTCCCCCTGCCAGCTGCTGTGAGCAAGGCAGCAATGGCTCAAGGGTATACTGCTCTCAGAACACTCTCTCAACCCATGAGAACCCTTCTGCCTTGGAGACAAGTATAGCTCAAGTCAATAGGCTGCTTGTCTAGGACAGACTCTCACCCAGAAACCATGCAAAAATGCCACAGATCTTATTATACTCTTAATCTAAATGGACAGGTTATTCCTCCAGCTTAGGGATATGGGAGGCAATGGCCACTTGAATGGGTAAAGGCTTCCCCTTGCAGTAAAAATTGCTGTGTTCCCCTCAAAGACACAAGACTTTGGTGAAAGAGTCTTTCTTACTCATAAGGCAAACCACCACAACTAGATCCATAACAGTCAAGTAGAAATCTGTATCCCAGTTCCTTCTCTGAGAACCAGGGTTGACAAATGAAGGTAGTACTACCCCTATAGTCATACCTAGGTTCCACAAATTGGAGGCGAGTGCTGTTTTGTCTGTCTTTCCTTTCAGGGGAATATGTAGAGATGTCGGTCACCTGAGTCCTCTGCCCTCCGTTTCTGTACCATGTTCTTGGGCCCTGTTCAGAATGTCTGCTCAGCTAAGCACTTACAGACCAAGTAGGCTTTTTCCTGGCTGGCACATCCTCTGGTGGATGGAGCAGTCCTTGGATGCATGTCCTGACCTCAGAGGCGCCATAGCTCCCTGTAGGTGCATGTGGGCATTGGTAGGCAGGGTCTGCACGTGCAGGTAGACTGGCTGTCTCACGCATGTGAGTAAGACCCCCCTCAAAGAGCAGATCAGAGCTGGGTAGCAGCAATTGAGAGACCAGCTGTGGGCCAATTGTCAGGGCCAAGTCTGACCACACTTTATTATGTAGTGGGTAGAGTGGAAGATCTGCACATTCTCTTTTAAACCAGCTCGAGGATCTTTTAAAAAAGAGGGCGATAAATGGTCCTGTCTTTGTAATCTTGCTCCAGGCACCAAACAGACGTGAGTCTGGCTGGAAAAAGGGCTGTGGGGATGCCCATATTAGGGAATGGAAGCACAAAGAATAGTCTATGGGTTGCAGAGGGAAAAGCACTGAGCAGACTGAGGGGCATAAGCTACCCAGAATTCCTCTGTCTATCTCAGCACTTTTAACTTAGTCGTTCTGGGTCCCTAGCACTGGAGTGTCCCCCCACCTCCTGGTTTTTGAGTCCCTTGTGACATGGGAACTTCTGAGAAGCATTGTTTCAGAAATATTTTTATACACACACACACACACACACACACACACACACACACACACACACAAAGATTGTTCTTGAGGAATGAAGTGAAAACAATTGCCATTTACCAAGTAGAAGCTATTTTTAAATGCCCTTCTAGATGCTTCTTGCTGTCGTTACAGTGGTGATGGATCTCAGGATTTTGTGCTTGCCAGGCAAGTACTTTACTGCTGAGCCACATGCATACTTTTGCATACCTGGGGCACAGTAACCCCCTCCACTGCTTTGGCTGTCAGGACAAACTAAGGAATGAACCCTGAGACATGAAGTTCCCCCAGGAATCTCACACTGGGAGCAGAGAAGAACTGGCGCCCACCAGGGGGGAAGTTTGTCTCCCAAAAGAGATTTCTGACAACTCCTGAGACTACCTTGGGGACAGCAGGCAGAGCCACGCTTGGAGCAGAACTGCTTACCTATGCATATCTCCTGCTTGCCATTAAAGCTTTACTCTCCTGCCTAGATTTTTGAAGAGGGATTTTTAAAATAATTGAGCTAAATAGCCTCTTCCCAGCATAGCCTTTTTCTGTTTTTCACTGGCAATTTGAATTCTTATTAATTTAATAGAAGTGGGTGGGCAAACCAGAGGAACAGACCCAGCTAGGGTCTAGTAAGAGCACCACTCAGCATCTTGAAGACCTTGAAATGACTAAATAATGAAGCATCATGTGAGCCTTTCTGTATCCGAGGCTTGTACATCAGAATTTTTCAGAACATCTTTGTCCCAGGCACCAGGCTTCTCCTATGTCTCCCGACCCACCTCTATATTACCTGGGAACAAACCAAAATAATTATTAGACACTGTGGCAAATGGACTCCAGTGTGGTCACCTAGTCTTGTTGCTGAAGCCAGGTCCTGGGTCTCCTAACCTCAGGGAAGTAAGTTCTGCCAGCCGCAGTGTAAGCATAGAAGCACCCCTCTTGCCAAGCCCTCCTCTGAAGAGTGGCAGCTGCACCCAGCATGGAAACTGCATCCCCACGCAGAGGATCCAGCTCAGACTTTCAGTCAAGAGAACGCAGGTATATCCGTCCCAGCCATAACCAGTAACTGACACTTCTGCTTTTAGAAGAAACCGTGGATCTTCCTTTTCAAAAAAAAAAAAGAGAAAGAAAGAAAGAAAGAAAGAAAGAAAGAAAGAAAGAAAGAAAGAAAGAAAGAAAGAAAGAAAGAAAGAAAGAAAGAGAAAGAAAGAAAGAAAGAAAGAAAGAAAGAAAGAAAGAAAGAAAGAAAGAAAGAAAGAAAGAAAGAAAGAAAGAAAGAAAGAAAAAATGGTGATTGAAGTATTTGCCTTTTTATGCAAGATGAGTCTTATGGGACAAAGGCAAATTTTCTCCCCATGAAAATATTCCAGTTAATAAATGAAATAATAATGAATTTCTCTTTTAAAATAGTGGTTGTATAAAATGTGAGAGAAAAATTTTAAAAAATGAGAAAAATAATAATAAAGGTTACGTATCCCTCAAAAATATGGTGGTTCCACCTTGCAGAAGAGGAGGCAGCAAGATTGTAAGAATCTAAAGATGCGGAGGACCAACGATATACAAGATACTCCACACACGTAGGACTGCAGCAGCCAGGATTGGACTTTGTCTGACCTGCCCAATGGCTGACAAAGTCTAGCATGGATCACAGGGGAGAAGGCTCCAGGCAGTAGGATCCTTAGAAGAAGTAAGAGAGTGACAGTCATAATAGAGTTCCCATACTAAGGGAAACCCAAGAAAGGGCTGTATGCTATGCCACTGAGTCCTGAACCCTCACTAGAGTGGAGGACTCAGAGGGAGGTTTGGCATTCACACAAAAGGATGCTCCAGAGGAATGGGAGGGAGGAAGGGGGGAGGCACTGGAAGAGGGAGGGGAATGAAGGGGGGTGAAATGAAGAGGGGAAGAAGGAAGAGTGCAAAGGGGACTGGGGAGGGGAGAAGGAAGGGAGAGGATGGGGGTACCTATTGAGATTGTATGATTAGGAAAAAAGTAAAATGTGGGAGAAAAATGGTGGTTCTAATAACATTTCCTTGATTAATTAATCAACCTGAGAGAGAGATAAGAGAGGTGGGAGTAGACATACACCATGGCACATGTGGAACTCACAGGACTTTTGGAATTCAGTTTCTTCTTTCCACCATGTGGGCTTCAGGTGGCCGGGTTTTGCATACAGGTGTGTTTACCCACTGAGCCATCTCCATGGTTCTAATGATGAAACTCTACTAACACTCACTGTACCTGCTCAGCGAGTGATGGCAATGGCCATCAGTAGTTCCTAATGTGATATTGCCAAAAAAAACTCAGATAAATAGATTCACACCCGATGAGAACCAAACTTATAGGTCCATAAGTTCATGGACAATACAAGTTACAACAGCAGCAAAAACTATTACCAGATAGCACAGAGGCACAATCAGCAAAATTCAGATTATGGAAACTCTACCAGACAAATGATAGGTTGGAAAGGGAAGATGAGACCGGGGAACATACAGATTTTTTAAAAAGCTAAGAAAAAAAAAATGCTAAACTCATTGCTATTTAAAATCTTACGTCTGGGGGGCTGGAGAGATGGCTCAGGGGTTAAGCCTCCGCCTTGCAGGCGGAAGGACCTGAGTTCGGATCCCAGATCCCACGTATAGACGCCAGACGGAAGCGGGGGCGGCCTGCGCTTCTGGTCCTGGTAGGGCGGAGCCTGTGAATCCCAGGGCAGAAGGAGGTGGAGGCGTCCATGGTGGTTCGCGAATTCGTCCGTGGTTCTACACATACACAGACACACACATACACACACACACAGACACACACGCACACGCGCACATACACACAGTTGAATAAATAACAATAATAATAAAAAAAAATCTTACGTCTGATTAAAACTTGTCATTGAGATATCAGGGTAATTCAAATTCAAATTGGAATATTTAATGGTGATGGTGGTCATGGTGGTAGTGTTTTTAGTATGTTAATGCTTATTGAACTGTGTACTTTTTAAATTTTTTATCTTTTTTTATACACGAATATAGGAATTTTATGAGTTTTTCACACCGTAAGCCCCAGTTCCATTACCTTTCTCGTTCCTCCCTACCTGTCTTCCTCATATTTTCGTATCTTTCCTCACATGTATCCCACTGAGTTTCATTTGGGTTGCTTTGTTGGCATGTTCTGGAGCACTTTCTGGAGCATGAATCAAATCTCACTGGGCACTTATCATTGAGGAAAGCATCTTCCATCCCTCCCATAAACATTAATCTTTCCATGGTTAAATGTTGATAGGCCAAAGCCCATGCGGGTCTTGTAGAAATATACATAACTGCTGTTACATGGATGTAATAGCTCTGTCATCAAAAATATAATGCCTGGCTGCCCTGCCCCCCTGTGCCTTCAAATTCTTAAAATCTGACTCTTCCCTCTTCTTGAGCCCTGAGCCATAGGGTGAGGGATGGCTTAGATGTTCTGATTTTCTGAACTTTGGCCTGGACCATATATTTTTTAATTCTTAGTTTTTAAAAGATTTTTTTTTGCTATGCTTATACATGAATTATTACCTTGCTTCAAATTTGTTGCCAGTCAGTTGAGGAGAAGGATCAAGTGAAACCAGATTATTCTTATGATGAACTGATTGTCCTAGGGACATAGGCACATAGAAATCACTAAATTGTGAATTATGTTATTATTGCCATATATTCCATATGTGCTTCAGAATGTCCGCAATCAAAAGTCCAGATTGCAAAGGGAAAAATTGCCAAACCATGCCCAGATGTCTGAAGAGTTAGGTTAATTTTTATTTTTCCCATGAAAATGTATATAAACATGGAAATTAGTGACAAAATCACATTTGCTATGAGGAACAAATGTTATGCAGCCAAGTACATTAGTGTACATTTATCACAGGAAATAAGAAGTGACAGAATAATGGCTTTAGTGTGGAGTTAAGTAATGAACAGGAAGGAGATTCTCTCTCTCTTCTTGGCCTGTCTGGAGCTCTTACTTAATGGTGGTAATTTTTACAACGATCTGCAGAGAAACAGCCCATTTCTATAACAGCTCACTTCAGGATGAAGAGTCTTCATTGAAGCAAAGAAGTGTTTTGGAAACGTTGTGCTTTATAAGCCGAGTGCTGATTCTCCTACATGGTGCCTTGACAGCTTCCAAGGAACTGAGAGAGACAGGGACTAGCTGCTACAAAGGGAGGGCAGAATCTTAGGAGCAGGATAGGAAGAAAAGCATCTCCCTGCAAGCTTGCTCTACAGTCCTCACGAGGCGGGGCTGGCTTAGCCTGTGACTGGCATCAGATGTATCCCTGAGACAATTTGATTGACACATGGTCCCTCCGTCATTCTGGTCAAGCTGTCGTTTTTCTCCTGTGATGGCACCTATGCCTAGATTTCCGGCTCACCTCCCGCACTGCATCTTACTCCCTGTGAAACCGGGTGGTGCCCATTGAGAAGGACACAAGCGTGATTAGATGAGAACCAGGGTTTTGACCCAAGGTAACAGTAAGACAGTGATGATTAATCTGACTATTAACTTTTCATGCCTTCTGGCCTTCATAATACCAACCATGGGAAGAAGTCCCAACTCACAAACGAGGCACGGGGATATATCAAAACTAAGTTTCTAGACTAAGGTCATGGCTTGGTGGAATGTGAATTCCACGTCTGTGACTCTGCTCTGCTGCTTGCTGTGTGATACTTGGAGAATAAGGTTCGAGCCACATGGAGCATAGTGGTTCCCTGCTGTTGGACAGGGGTCTTCAAATCTTGGCCAAGATGCCACAGATACCCCAGTCCCTCCAAGGTGAGAAATGTGGGCTATAGCTCAGAGGAGCTTCTTGGTGGGAAGCCTGGGGATCGCCTGGTGTTCGAGTACCTGACACTCTGAGGTCCAGCAGTCAATTATTAAGTGCAGCTCCCCAGGGAGAAAAGCCCATTGTCTTCACTATTTATCATCGGTCTGCTGCTTTTGCATGGCCTTCTTTATGGAAGCAGGCTGTTTGCTTATTCTGTGGTATATGTGTTGTACCACGACCTAGCTCAGCTTCAAGGACAGTCCTATGGAGCATAGCATAGAAAAAGATAAGGGGCCACCCGTATTCCTCAAACCTACATACCAAGTGCCATGATTCCCCAAGGTCGGAATCCCATTCACAAAAGAGCAAACTCCTAGACTTTAAAGTCCCGAAGATCTGAGATCTTCAAAACATAAAGTCCTAGATGTTGAAATGTTGAACTCTGGTATGTTGCAAACCTCGGCTCCATGGAGATAAGCTAAGAAAGAAGGGTTGAGCTCTAAATATAGAAACACACTGCGGCAAACAAATCCTCCATATGGAAAGACGTCACTGTCTGCCCCTGGCATCTCTTCCAGCTCGTGAAATCCCAGGAGGTTCTAATGACCCAAAACTACATCTGCCTAAAGAAGCCTGAAAGACCCTGGCTGGTTGGAAAACAGTAAAGTGCTTGATCTGGTAAGAAGAAACTATTTAGTAAACAATGTGGCTGCCAGTCACCAAGGCTGTCCCTCTAAACCTGTGGCAGCCTCAAGGGCATGTGGGAGGCAGGTGCGACGCCTGCAACAGAAGGTGGAACAACTGAATGGTGGAAGCTGAATCCAAAGCTGAATCCACTAGTTGGTAGTGCGCTAATGATGTCTTCCTTAGTGCTGCAGGTGGCTTCACTGTCGCCTGTACAGCTTTCTTCATGGAAACAGCCTCTCAGAACTTAAATACTTTGATATTGTGATTTGGAGGATTTGAGACCTTAGGGACTTCTGATGTTTCAGTATTAATCTTTGAGAATTGAAGTATTCAGGACAGTGTCCTTTGGGAATAGGGCCCCAAGAACCTACCATTTTATAATATTTCCACCAAACTGTTAATATTACACACACAATATGAACTTAACAGCCTTATTACATAATAGTAATAAAAATTTATAAATTCAAAAGCTTTTTTATTTTAGTTTTATCATGTATTTTATTGATAAGTTTACATAGTTTTTTGTGATAATGTGTGTGAGATTCCTGAAAATTGTTAATCAGCTGTGGTCAATACATGCAGTCCAGAGCTGTGTGACACCAAATATGATGCCCCTGATTCTGGGTGCCCCACTGGATATAGGGGAGTACCTTGAGAGACAGGGCTCAGTCTATTTAGGAATGATTGGCGTGGGGTAGGCATGCACTTGAGGAGGTCGGTATGGTCCAAAAACCTAACACCAGGGAACATATGGTTAATGATTAAGTCTAACTCCTGCGAAAGAACAGAGCAGGGGGAGGGGAGAGGGGGCATAACTTCAGATCAGCTATCGGGTGAAGTCCTAATATGGAAGCCCAGTGTTTCTTCTGTAAGACAAAGGCAGGATTTCAGGAAGTGTGTCAGATCACCCTTTTTTTAGGTCCAGGAAACCATGTCAGCTGCTATTTACATCACACCAGCACTCGTCTCCCAACTAGTGTGTATGAGTAAGCTCCACCTTTTTGGACCCCCGGGGCTCTCCTGTTGTGTGGGAGGGAAGTGGGGGGCTGCCACCTAAACAGTCCAACAAGTGATCAGCATCAGTTCATAGAGTTAGCAGTGAGGACAGGACTCAAGAGATAAACTGGGAAAGGTTGACACATCACAGTCCTGTACTCGCTTATGAGGTGCGCAATGAACCGGAGAACCAGGTCGTATGGTGCCTTGGGCGCTTCGTGCTTACTGGTCTCTGGTGCTGTTCACTGCAGATAAGGAGGGCTGCATTCATATTGTGTATAGTTCTTGTTGTTAAATATTACAATATCAAAAATGTCATAAAATATCAAAAAGTTGCTTTCCAAAAGACAGCTCCCTTAGGACTTAGCCGTGCTGGGTTTTGGTTGGTTTTTGTGTGTATGCGTGTGTTTGTTTATTTTGTTTTTTTTTTTTTTAACTTGTAGCAATTTAAAAGCCTTGTGAGAAGACTGGGAGTGACTGACATGTTCATATACGGGTTCCATCCTCAACTTTGCAGAGAAGAAAAGCGAAAGAAAATAATCTTGTGACAGAGTTGATTCAGCTCCGAGCCTTGGATTTCAAATTATATGCAGTTAAGGTATTGCTAGCATGTAACTCCCTGATAACTCTGAGAACAAGACTCCCATGGTGTGAACAGGTTTGTTTTTTTTTTTTAAATGCATTAAGATCCAGAGCTCTGCCTCGCCATCATCTTGCTCATGCTTTTAACCTAGCGGAAGTTCACTGACTCTCCCAGGACCTCAGTTTTGTCAGCCTGACACATCACTTGGAAAACCTTTTCGGATGTTGCAAAATCACAAAAAACTATTACAGACTCAGCCACATGGCAACAGTCAGCCAGATGACAAGGTGGACCCATGTTCCCTGGGGCTGTAGGAAGGAAGTCAGGCTGGGACTCCAGGCCCAGAATTGTGTGCAAGTGAACTGTCTGTAGACTGCCAAGTCCAGACTGGATCTCGAGGGCCACAAGGACCTGGTGGACACCTGGAGTCTAGAGTTAGAAGAACTCTTCCAAATCCACAGAAGTCTGGAAATCCCCCCACGTCTTGCGGATGTTAGTGGAATGTGGGCTTCCTGCCTGAAGCTCATTAGTGAGACACCCTCAAATTCGTGGAAACCCACATCCATTCAAGTCTCCTCAGAGTTTGTAGCCCTGTGTATTATTGGCGATTTAAACAATTAGTTTCTTTCTCCAATCTAAAGGGAAGATCTGGAGAATTTTAAAGAAGTCATAATTTCTGGCATTTAATTCAGGGCCCTTTGAAGAAAAACAAAACAGGTCAAAAGAGAAGGAAGGAGACCTCTTCTAGAATCAAATGATCTTCAAAATGTCTCATGACAGAGCTTGCAGCTGCTTGCCTATTTCAGACCTGCTTTACCAGAATGGAGGGTATACTTGTGTGCCCACCACCCCTGAGTCATATCTGCAAACCAAGTCACTGGTGGCAGGAAAGACTTGGAGAGGCCAGACAGGGCTTAGGTTGGTCTTTTGCCCCGGAGATTGGGATGGACTTGGGTCTTTGCCTACATGTGAAGTATGATTGTACTGCCTGTGACTTTGACACAGCTCTCAGCATTCAGCTTGAGGAACACCAGGCTGCTTTGGCATGTCAGGATATGGAGACAGCTGAATCATGTGACCGGAAGTACACTTTTATGGCTGCATTCTTTTCTATACAAAATACTTGGTGGGATCTGGGGAGGATACTGGAGATTTTACCCCAGGTCTCACGCATGCCAAATGTGTACTCTATCACTACGCCATTACTTCAATCCTTACTATGTTACTTTTCTAACTTAAAATAGAGACGGAAACTACACTTTGCAAAATTTTAAAATTCAGATTCCATGGGGATGCTTGTGCAAGAATAATTTAGATGGTACAGAACCTTCTGGTGTCCTCTAAAGCACATGTTCAGACTTCTTTGGATTCATAAAAATCCCATGAAAAGAGCCACATTTCCATCCTCCAACCAAAGGGAATCTCCAGGTCTTTGAATCCAACCCCTTACTTCACATGGCAAAGGAGTCAGATCCAGAAAGGATAAGCGACTTGACTGAATTAAAGCATCCAGTTAGCTGCAGAGGCTAAACTAGAATCGGAGATTTACATGCATATGCATTTACATTAGCATGTGTGTATGCACGTGTGCAATGCCCATGCGTATGTATGCACATTCATAGACCCTTTACTTCTCTCCAGATAATTGTCCTTGATGGAATTCATCCCGAGGGAATGATCTTCATTATAAAACCAGTGTTTTGCATTACTCTCATGGAGCCATGGAAACAAGAATTAGAGGATTATAGCGATCCAAAAATAGTAAGTTAAGTAAGATGCCATGTCAGCACAGGATGATGAATTATGCAGAATCATGTTATCAGCAAACTTGTCCACAGTTCAGGTGATGTTTATCTTTACAGTCAAGCAGCAGAACCCCAAGGTGCAAGATTCTGCAGTCACCTCAACTATGTCAGCACTCGGAGGAAGCCACTGACCTGCAGGGAGCAGGGGGAAGTGGGGTGCATGGCTAACATTTGCTCCCAGACATGTCTCCATCTTTTCCAATTTTCACAATAATTACACATGGCACATATTAAAATCTGAACAGACACTAGAACGTTGTAGTCATTTTGTCACCTAGAACTGTTTAGGGACTTGACCTGTCTCAAAGTTCCATGTTGTTGCCTTAGCACATCTAGAGATCTAAAATGAACAAAGAGGAGGCAGGTTCTGCTATGCAACTAGCAGGCATTGCCCAGACAGAAAGCTCTGCTTCTCCACTTTCTTTAGAGTACTTTCCCTCACATACCTGTATGGCCATGCTGTGTGTGTGCAAATATGTGCTACATACACACCTGGCTGTTCCTGAAATCCAGACCCAGGCTTTAGGAAAGCTTGTTGTTAAAAAGCTGTACGTCCATGCTCTTCATATATGCAACTTGGAGAGAGTAGATCAGTGTAGGTGACAGCCCAAGGCATTGATGACCCTTCATGGCAGATTCCGCAGTGGACTGGGTCCCATATGGAAGGCAACCCGAGTCCTCCATTGAGTTCAAACCAGCAGCACTACTGGCCTCACAGACGCTGCGGGAGGAAGTCCTCCTACGGAGATATGGGTGAGGGAATCAGATGTGAAACTGACTTTAGGTATTAGGGAAGTTGTTTAAAACAACCTGACCCTGCTGCTCTGAATACTCAAGCAAACACATCTGCTGTGCGTTGATGACAGCTAACAGCTGGGACGTCTCACGCACAAGCTTCTTATTAACTGTCCTAGTGCTTTCCTGAAGCACCAGTTCTGCCCAGCAAGTGACTGTGGAGATTCTTGGAGTGCAACCACACTTTTCTTGGCTCTTGGTGAGCTTAATTTGGGGTGCTCAGGTCTGGGACAATCAACAACCACCGAGTCGCCCCAAGGCAATGGTTTCTGAATTCATGTCTCACACCACCCCAGAAGAATAAGGAAACACAGGAGTAAGCAGAACAAAGGAAGGTTTCTTAAGGGAAAGTGAGAAAAACAATTTCTAAGAGTGGGAGGGGCTTCAAGGGAGGAAGATTTGCGTGTGATCCCACAGCCCATGTGGAAGAGTTACTCATGAGCAAACTAAATCCTTCCTCCCTCTAAACATTTTTTCCTCAGGTGTCTGATCACAGTGACACAAAAATAACACATGAGAGAGGAATAAGATAGGGGAAACTGGTTTAGCAGAGTGTGGCATTCTTCAACACCACACTGGGACTGTTGAGATATTCAGATTCTGGACTGAGCTGGTAAGACCAGTGAATTCCATGAGGAGGAACCCACCGCTGTACTTCTTTAGCTGGTTCAGTGAGGTGATGTAGTTCAGACTACTTAGGCAGACAGGCTGTCTGTCAAGTGAGGTTTGCCCCTCTCTAAGAAATTACTGTGGGTATGGTGTGGCCAGTTCCCTCAGCTCTTGGTGTTGACCTCTGCTGCTAGCAGATTTTGCACTCAGCACCAGTTATACAGCCAGGTGAGCCTTGGTGAGTGGATGTCCATGTTCCTTCGGCCTGGTGCTGGGGTGTGTTCTCCTGCCAATGTGGACTAACAACTGCAATCAGGTTTGCAAGCCAGAATAAAATCCCTTGTTCCCTTAAGTTTGTTCATGAATTGTTGGTGATACATAGGTAAACTGCAATATTTCCCCATTGGTAGTTTGTGGAAATAAAAGGATATCTGAGTTGATGGACTGACAGGACTTTGATTCATTATTTGACTAGGAACCAATTTCTTTTGGAAAATGGCTATGACCTTTCTGTTGTATGAGTGCGAAAGCTTTTTTCTAGAATGAAGAGAGTGTGACTTCTCCAAGATCTGAGCCATAGTACAGCGTTTCTAGATTCCTGAATGAACACTGGATCTGGGTTCGGGAAATGACCTCTTCCATTCTCCAGCCCCATCTCTGAGCATAGCTGAACTGAACTGTGCAGACTATAACGAAACGAAGGTTCAGAAAAGTCAAACAAACTATCCAAGATCAGAGAACAAATTAGGTCAAGTTTAATTCTCCAAATTCCCATTTTAATGCTTTTTGTTGTTATTGTTGGAGACTGCCTTGGTGTATATCTTAGGTTCGGCTTGAATTCACTATGCAGCCCAGGATGACCTAAATCTTTCTGCCTCCCTCTACCTCCAGAGTGCTGGGATTACAGCATTAGCCACCACACACAACTCAGTTAGGAGAGCCTAGGGGACGAGTTGTGCCTAGAGGATCGGCTGTGCGTATTGGGACCAGTCTCCTAGAGTCCTAAAGCAATTGAGTTTTTGGTCTATAATTCATTCGCTGCTGGCATTTGAAGAGGGGGCTCATTATCTTAATGATGCGCTTGAGCCCTAGCAGAAACCACAAGTGAAGGCTTGTGGTCAGGTCTTCGTAGGGCAGAGTAGAAACACCTCTGGGGCTGGATGGGTCAGGCTGCAGCCAGTTGAAGGACATTTCCCTCATGAAGGTTGGGATTCTGAGGACACACCCTTGCACTTATCCAGGGGGCATATAGAAAAATTTGACCATCTATTAGACATGATTAAGTGCCAGCAGAGCAGAGGTGGGTACAGTCTCTGGCCCCTGATACTAGTTTTGTCTGCCCTTATTGGGATGTAGGAAGCTCCAGAAGCTGAGAGTACCTAGAGACTCAGAACAGCAGCTGCTTACCCATGGGGATGTGCTTGGAGACCCACCAAGGGTACAGTTGGCTTTGTGATGGGTCAAACTTCTTGACTTGCAAGTGGAGTTCAGCTATCCTTTGGTTTACAGGGGGCTGGTTCAAGAACTCCTCAGATGCCAAAAGCCACAGATGCTCAAGTCTCTTGTACAAAAGGAGAGTCGTGCATGGTGATGTCCAGTTGTGATCCTAGCACTTGGGAGTCTCAGGCAAGAAGTTCTTGAGTTGGAATTTCAATCCCAGCCTAGGCTGCATGGTGAAACTGTCCGTGATCGCTCCACACATCTCCCCACACACTTTAGAGCATCTCAGTGTTCTCACTCAGAGCTTTTGTCTCTAAAAAACAAGCAGAAGCTTAGGCTTTGGAAGTAGTAGCATCACTACCACATTGTTCCCACTAAGGCAGACCAAAGTCAGATTCTTAAACTGTGGGCCATCATGTCACTGAATATGGGAGTCATGAAACATTTGATAACAGAGATTTTTCTGAACATGCAATGAACAAAAAAAAATTCATTCAAAACCAAAGGTACTGGAGGTGGGGAAATGGCTCAGTGGTTTAAGTATTCGCCTTGCAAACATGAGAAGTAGAGTTCAGATTCCCACATAAATGCTGGGTGGGCATGGCAGCCTTCCTATAATTCCAGCCTTCAGAAAGCAGAGAGAGGGGATACCCAGAATAAGCAGACTAATGAGACAAGCTGAATCAGCAAGTTCCAGGTTCAGGTAGACAGCAATTGAGGATGATTCCTGCCATAAACCTCAGGCCTCCACACATATGTATGTGTGCATGTGCATCTGTACATCTCTACGTGTGCATGCATAACCTCCCCCCCCCACACACACACAAACAGAACCACACATACCACAAACCAAAAGTACAATGAGGGACTGGAGAGATGGCTCAGTGGTTAAGTCTTTGTCTTGCAAGCAGAAGGACCTGAGTTCAAATTCCAGATTCTACATAAAAACACCTGGTGAAATGATGGCAGCCTGTACTTGCGGCCCTGGGAGGAAGATCCTGGGAAACCTCAGAACAAAGCAAGAAAAAGGTAAAGCAATCCAGGATGATCCCCAAAGTCACCCTTGGGCCTCCATAAGCACATACCCTCTTCCACACAGACACACACACACATACACACACATCTATACACATTCCCACACATTTATTCACATCAGCACCTACACACATGCAAAAAGGGTATTGAAGGTGCTTCTGGTAGCATTAGCCTAGGTTGTATTATATGATATCACTACAGCCTTGACTCTGAACATACAACATGTATGCTTAGCACTGTGCATGCCATCATACTGCTCGAAACCAGTGAATGCTGCCTGAAACACTTAGGCTCAGATTCGGTCCTGTCTTATGTTAAGCACTGCAGAGGAACCAGATTATGTGGGGATGTCTTAGACAGTACTTCTATCACAGTTTTGCTCTGCGTTCCAGATAAAAACTTCTTGGGTTTTCCCTACACTGATCTCCTCTATGCTCCACCTTCTTGGTTCCTAAAATTTTTTAAGCGTGTCTGACTCTTTTCCTCTCTAGGGTAAATCATCTACTAGGTCCTTCTGTATTTTGGACAATTTGCCTTAAAGCTGGGAATGTTCCTCTGAGAAAACTGTGCACAAAGCTTGATTGCAGCCCAGCCAGGCTCAATTGGTGGCTTCCTGGTTCCATCCTGGATAGATGATGTAATGGTCTCCAGGGAACTGGAGTCAATTAGCTATCATTACAGAGATAATAAGGCAGTTATCTTAAAAATAACTCCTTTGTCCTCTGCCAGACCCTGTCTCCTAGCCCCATGGTGTGGACTGGAATGTTCAATATCTTTCAGACGTGGGAAATAGGAGTGTAGGCTTCAGGGACCCCAATGAGATTCTTGTGTCAACTCACAAGACACAGGGACACAAAAATGCACACCACTGTGAGAAGGACGAAGTCTGATGCTTCTTACTCTAGCATACCTCTCTCTTCCAATTCAGTTTTCATCACCTTTCAAGATTTATCCCCCAAAGTATCAAATTGTCCATGCTCTCTGCCATACTGGTAGGAGTAGCAGCTGAACTGTTTTAACACAGTGCTGTGGCTCCGCCTGCTCCCTGGTGTGACAGTGCTGCCCAGTTCACTAGGGTGACAGGCAATGGTGTGGTAGGAGGTCACAGAGGTCCTGACTCCAGGGATCCAAGGAGCTGGTGCCGAGCAGGTTGCCATCCCCACACATGTCTTTGTGGGTAGCGAGGTAATGCCTGGGCTTCCTGAGTGACAGCTACTGACCACTGTAGGAGCCCTGCTCCAAGGGGAAGTCTAGGCCTAATGGAAAGGAGATACCTGCCATTGGAGCTGTACTTGTTCTATTTGATTCCAAGTCCTTCTAAATTGTAGTATAGCAAATCCATAAATGGTAGACAGCAGTTTTCAGAGAATAGGATAATGGAGAATCCATCATATTAATGCTTCTAGTTTAGCATTCACTTTGAAGCTGAGAGTGTAACTCAGTGGTAGAACACTTACTTTGCAGTTGTGAGACCTCAGGTTATCTTGGAACTGGAGGAGGAAGAGAAGAAGAAGGTAAAGAAAGGTGAGGAGGAGAAAGAGAAAAAGATGGTAGATGAAGTATCCCAGACCCAGAAAATTAAGCGCCTTATGTACTCCCTAATAGGTGGCTCCTAGTACCAAACCCACCCAGCCCAACTTGAGACACTCATAGGTAAATCTATGTATTATCTACAGTAATTGCAAGGATTATGAACAGGAGAGATGGGGTAGGAGGGCAACACCAGAAACAAGGAGAGAGGGGACCATGTTACAGCAGAGAAAATAGGCCTCCATCAAGGACTGCAAGTAAGTAATGAGAAATCTGGTTAAGTTCACAGACTTTCGTTCCTGATCATTTACAACTGAGGGGGTATGATCTTACCAGAAGGGGAGGGAATATCGTCTGGCAGATAAAAGTAACCATTTTGCAAATGGGTGATTGACCCCTCCCTCACTGCGGTTTCCTACTTTTATTACATCTACCTTTGAATATACTCTTATAACAAGACTCTAGTTTAACAGCTTTTTATCTCTGGCCAGGGGGTGACATCCAATACCCATCAGGATGGAGTGAAGGGCATTGCAGGAGGAGCAAAACTGCAAAAGAAAATCAACAAACCACTATCCAGAACTTCAGAGACTCTATATCAACCACCTGGAACTAGGCCAGACTAATCTCTCCCCATCCTGAAGCTCAGGGAAATTCATGGAAGAGGGGGCAGTAGGATTGTAAGAGCACAAGGATGGGGGGAGCAATGATATGTAAGATACTCCACACAAGTTAGGGCCAAAGCAATCATAATTGGACTTTGCATGCCCTGCGCAATGTCCAACACACTATTGACCCCACAAAGTCTAGCATTTTCTAAAAGCACTAGGATCCTTGGAGGCAAGGGATTGATAGCCACAGTAGTGTTCCTATGCTTAAGGAGAACACGGGAAAGGGTTCAGGGAAATGCCACTGGGTCCTTGTACGTCATCGGAGAGGAGGACCCAGAGGAGAGTCTGGCATGCACATTAAAGGATTCTCCGGGGATTGGGGGGAGAGGCACTGGGGGATGGGGAGGGAGGGGTGAGGGGAGGGGGAGCAGGGGGGTTGGGGAGAGGAGGAGGGAGGGAGGGAACCGGTGTACCTACTAAGTTTGTATGAGCGGAAATAATAATAAAAATGTTAAAAAAAAAAGATGGTAGAGGAGAAGGAAAAGAAAAAGGAAGAGCTGAAGAAAAATGACAAGGAAAAGGAGGAGGAGAAAAATAAGGAGGAGCCAAAGAAAGACAAGAAAGAGGGAGAACAGGAGGAAAAGGAGAAAGTGAAGAAAGATGAAAAGAATAAAAGGAGGAAGAAGAGAGGGAGGAAGATGTGAAGAAATATGGTGAGGAGAAAGAGAAGAAGGAAGAAGAAGAAAAGAAGGATAAGAAGGGGAAGAAAAGGATGAAGAGGAGGAAGAGAAGATATCATTTAGGTACCAAAATTGGCTGAGGAAAAGGTTCCCATTACAGATTTCAGGAAAAACCTGAATATCTTAGTCATTTTTTACATAGATCAGATGACCATCAGTCACATTCAGCTGGAATCAGGCCTCATCTGCTTCTCATGGAGGAGCCATTGAAATATCAGGATTTCCAGAAGCTGGAATGGCTAGTGTTTCCCTTAGATAGGGCATCCCCATTCACCTGGCCACAGGCCCCACCATTCCCAGTAACTCCACCTGCGGGTCTCTCTCAGGCTCCACCACTGGCTTTGAAGGACATCTCATGGGTCTTAGGATGCATCTGGATTGCTCAGCTCAGGACCTAACCTGGGCTGAGCTTCAGAATGCAAGAATGGAGTGAGGCAGAGTATGCTCTGGTTGGTGAGTTTCCTGAGGTAAGACAGCAGGGCTCATGCTTGAAGGCTTGGTCCTCCGCTAGTGGCATTTTAGAGAGGTGATTGGATCATGAGGTCATTAGCTTCATCAATGAATGTAACCATTGATGGGATCACACAGAATGTGCTACTAGGAGGAGAGCTGGGGCAAAGGAAGCGGATGGCTATGGGTCACTAAGGACGTGCCTTTAAAGGATTTCTTATCCCTGGGCTTTATTTCTTCTCTCCTCCTTTTTTTCCTTCCTTTCTCTCTTACTCCAGTTACCAAATATACAAGGTAAATACTCTGGCACCAAGCTACACCCCAGCCCCAAAGAGAATAATAAAACCAAAGTATCTAATTAATAGTTAGGATCTCCTTGATTACCTTCTTTTCTTCCCTGAAGACTGTTTTTTCTCTCGATTTCACGTTTTCTCCTCTCTCTCTCTCTCTCTCTCTCTCTCTCTCTCTGTGTGTGTGTGTGTGTGTGTCCAAACCCTTCCTGGTTGCCATGAGAAGTGTAGTTTTCCTGCTTCATTCTTTTCCACCATAGTGTTTCTGCCTAGCTACAGCCGGAAAAAAAGCAGCAAAATCAAGTAACTCATACTCCTGAAACTCTGAGCCAAAAGACACTTAGGTTGTTTCTCTTAGGGATTTTGTCATAAAAATGGAAACATTCACTAGCAAAATGCCCAATATCAGTCCTATGTCAAGACTATTTATTATTTCCACCTGATGGGAAATAAGTGGGAGCTAGGAAACTCAGGGAGAAACATGCTGTTACCACACAGTGAACTACAGGCAATTCAAGTACAAATGGTTCAGCTTCTCCATGAAGACCAGAAAAGACATCTCCCTGGTCAATGTGTGAACATATGTTCTTGGAAAGAAGTTGTGTCTGTAAGGCTGGTTGATTATATTATGTATTATAAAGCCTCAATGATGTGAGAGGTCCAGAATGATACAAGTCTAGAGTGACATTATCTTGGGGCATCTTTAGCATCCTTAATAGATAGCTATGTATTACCCACCTTTATAAGTGATCTAACTTCTTTGAGTCTCTTAAGTAAATCCTTTGGAATATATAACCAGACTCCTGGTTTCCCTTAACTAAAAGATTAAGAATGTCATCAGAGACATATAACAGAAGTCTCCATTTTCCGACCAATGTATTTGAAAAGTACCTTGACTTATGGTTTCTTTTGTTCTGTGATTATAAAACCTCCAAATACTGTTATCACTGTGGAACACATGGAGTTTGGGGTAACCTGAATCTGTGTCTCCAGGCCACGGTTGTTCATATTCGACTTCATAATAAGCTACCTCTTATTCCCTTTAAGGTAAGAGTTGTGTTTTTCCTATCTATAATGAAATCAAAAGGCTTGTGGTTCATAGTTTTGATCTGAAAAGTGTTCTTCTGCTTTCATCTCACTGTCTCAGCTCTTTCCCAGCCACCAGCTTTCATAGCATAGTAAAAACTTGATGCTCAGATTTCCAGATCCCACGTTCTTCTGAAGCCCCACATCCAGCTGCACCGTGGACCAAGCCCTGGGTTTCCTGAAGGACAGCCATGGAAAAATCTGTTTCCTAACTTCCTGGGAAATCCAGGGTAGGCTCCTGGACAACCATGGTCAGGCCTCTCAGCCAGTTAGAGCTTTGCCAGGTCTGTTCTCAATGCAGTCCTTCAAGTAGCTGGTCACGAATGCTTAGAGCCAAGAGAGGTCTTGGCTTCCATGTTCAGCCCTGGCCAAAGTCCTCTCAACCAGAGTTGACATATAATAGAAGTCTCCATTTTCCAACCAATGTATTTGAAAAGTACCTTGATTTATGGTTTCTTTTGTTCTGTAATTATAAAACCTCCAAATACTGTTATCACTGTGAAACACATGGAGTTTGGGGTAACCTGAATCTGTGTCTCCAGGCACATACCCTTACTCCCACCCCACAGAGCAGCTCCTGTTTTCCATGTCACAAGCATGTGGTCTCGTCACTCATGGGGAACCTAAGCTGCACCCAGAAAAGCACTGGTGCTTTGTCTTCAAATGGGAGACTCGAGGGAGGTCAGAGAGTAAGTGGCCGGGTCCTCTCAACTCTCCCCAGATTGTTTTCTGAGTTCCCACAGGGCCACACTGAGTGGACAGATGACTTAGTGTCAAAGTCAAATCATGGTCCTGAAAGGGGGGGGGCTGTGTGCATCCAAGGAAGACAAAGCCTTTAAAAAGGATACCATCTGCAGCACTGTCTTCAGGGGTAAGGAAAACCCAAAGCAAGCACGCTGAGTGTCTCTGGAAGCAGAAGCTCATAGCCTCCTCAGACAGGCTTTGTGGAGACTCAGATCTCACGCTTAGGAAAGTGCACGTATGCACATGTGAGGCCTCTGCAAACTTCCTGATGTCCCACAGAAGAAACGGAGGGACACTGTCCTCGTCATCTTCCCCCTAGGTGAGTGTCCTCTCTCTCCAATCCCAGCTCCAGACATCAAGGAGCTTCCCTGTGAGACAGACAGCCCAGTCGATCTTTTGGATACCAGGGGGTTCCTGTGGGATGCACGTGTTGATCTCCCATCAGAGAGAAGGAAATGAGAGGCGCACGCCCACGTGTTTGCCCAGGAAAGGAAGAGTCACCAGAGCTGATATGGCTCTGGATGCCCCCTGGACTGGGGCAGTGCGTGAATCACAAGGCGCACATTTGTGGATGGAGAGGCAAAACCTTCAGTTTGAGAGGAAGGCATCTGTGTCTGAGTGTGGAGGCCGACTCGACTGCACAGCGGCTTCCCATTTCCTGCTGTAGGGAGCCTGGGGGCTGCTGCCTCAGCACCACTGCCCTAGACTCACTGCCCAGTCCCAGCCCAGGCCAAGCCACCCAGAAAGCCATATCAGGACAGGGACTGATCTGGCAGGACCGCCTGTCCCCTGCACTCTCTTCACTTCTGAGGAGGCCTCTGGGTGGCCCTGGCTAAGACACGTGGAGCCTCTTCCCACCTGGCCCTTTCCTTCCTTCCCCTTGCAGGGGTCAGCTCCCTAGCAAAGTCTGCACCCCCCTCCTGTGTTTCCTTCTCTTCCTACTTCACAGACACCTGCCCCCCATAAATCCTTTGCATATCTGCATGGTTCCATGGAATGCCTGGGCACAGGACTCCAGAGAAGGAGGCCTAAAGAGCAAATACTGTCTTGTAATTGGGGGTGAAGGCTGAGATCCAGATACGAGCAGAGACGGAGGTTTGTAAGAGCCAAGTGCACATATGTGGTCATTTTTTCCTAGGACCCTTTATCATCCTTCCCTTCTAAGTGTATGTTTCTGTATCCAAATTTCCCCCATTTTTATACAGATACCAGTTGCTGTAGCTTGCCTGCCTGTTGCTGATAAATTCATTACAAAAGGGCTTATGGGAACAAAGGGACTTTATTTTGGCTTACGATCATCCAGTTCCAGTTCTTAATCAAACCTGGCAGGAGAGCCCATACCAACACCAGGAGCCAAGGGGACTGGTCACACCATAGCCACCTTGGCACCTTTGAGAGGTGAAGCCTTGCTGGAGATAGGTGGTCACAGGGGGTGGGCCTTGAGATGGATTAGTCCCACTCTACCTCCAGGAGGAGTCTACCTTTACAGCAAGAAATCTTGCAGCTCTCAGCCTCACAGATGGAAGTGACTTAGCCTAACTCCAGCTTCAGCCAGGCAGCCATGCCACCTCCACCATTGAAAGACTGTATTTCCTCTCTGGAACCGTAGGCTGAATAAATCTCCCTTTCTTCCTAAGTTGATTGACTTTGAGTGTTCTCTCAGAGCAACACACAAGAGTAACTATTACAGTAAGGTACCAGGATATGAGGTGGATGGTTCCCATTATATCCAGTCAAGAAACAGAGAGATAAATACTGGTGTTCCAGCGACTTTCTTTCCTACCCTCTTTCTATTCAATGTGGAGCTTCAGCCCATGAGAGGGTGCCGTTCACATTGATGGCAGGTCTTCCCTCTTCATATACACCTCTCTGGAAACATATTGAGAGATGGGTCTCCTAGGTGATTACAAATCCAATCAAGTTGACAGTGAACACTAGGTGTCACACCCATGTATCCTATAACATCTGGGCTGGTTTCACAGAAGGGCGGTCTGAACACGGACACCATGGACTTAAACTGCAGTTTAAATTTGCACATGTTTCCAACCTGCATGGATCAGAACTTGGGTCCTGAGGCTATCCCCAGGGAAATAAAGGTGGTTCAGATGGGTGACCCGGCGAACCACAGTGGAAACATCCAAGTTGGTATCTGAGGTCTGGATGTAAGAAGGCTTTGAACCAGGCTTCTTAGGGAATACATGCATGGTGAGTAAAATAAGGTCCTTAGGAACCAGAGAGCAGTCTGCCAGAATTTTCAAGACATACTGCTCCCGCTGGGGCGCGTTCACTCCCTGTCAGTGAGATGTGACTAAGGATAGCCTTTTTTTTTTTTAATTTTTTTTTTTATTTATTCAATTGTGCGTGTGTGCGTATGTATGTATGTGCGCGCACGCGTCTGTGTGTGTGTAGAACCACAGACGAATTCGGGAACCACCATGGACGCCTCCACTTCCTCTGCCCCGGGATTCACAGGCTCCGCCCTACCAGGGCCAGAAACGCAGGCCGCCCCCGCTTCCGCCTGGCGTCTATACGTGGGATCTGGGATCCGAACTCAGGACCTTCTGTCTGCAAGGCAGAGGCTTAACCCCTGAGCCACCTCTCCAGCCCAAGGATAGCCTTATAACACTTTTATAAAATGAAAATAAGGGTTAATCTGGTCACTTACTTAGAAGGACAGGACAGAAACTCTCCATATAAACAGGACAAGCTCTCCATGGGCCCTTGCCTGTAAAGTCTGCTGGAGATGCTGAAGGCAGCTTGGAGAAACTGCACACACTTGCTCCTGAGCTTAATCCATTAAAGCTCATGTGCCTAGTCTGCTCTAGACAAGACTGGTGAGGCCCAACCTCTTGCCTTCACCCTTCTCCCACCAGACTCTAAGGTAAAGTCGCCCATTTTGGGAGGAGAGTAAGATTAGTAACAGGAAGGGAAAGGGTCAGGCACACCCAGCCCCCAAAGACCCACTGCCAGACAAGGGGAGGGGACAGAGTAGGAAAATAAATAAACCAGGAGACTGCCGGCAACAGGCCCTCCGTCTCAGTAACACATCTTCCTTCCTGTGCTTGAAACAATGTGCTGTGCCGTGCCGAGGAGAAAGCGCCCAGAAAGGGCCCATCCGTCAAAGTGAGTTTATACAAACCGTCGCCCATCAGGAGTAAGATCTGCTCGGCCAGCGCCACGGATGGAGCTCTTTGTCCTGAGACGGCTGAGATGGACTCCGTGCCCACACCCTGCCTGGCCAGACTTACCACCATCCTTCACTGGCCCTGTTCCCTGTCACCCTCACCTCCGCTGACCCCCTGCATCTGCTCCGCGAGTGTCGAGGTTTGGGAGGAATGATCCCTGCTTCGTGTGTCATCCAGAGCCTCCGTCTGGTGACGCACAGACTTGCTCCAGCTGTCCCTCAGCACAGGTCCACGCAGGAAGATGTGTGTGTTCCTGTTCCCGGAGATACCCCCTCAGAAGGCCAGAGTCTCCTCCTGTTTGGTCACCTGATCTTGGAACTCTCCATTCTTTACTCCACCTTGATGTTCCCTCTTCCACATCTGGCTGAGTATCAGATACCAGTGTCCATTCACAGATGTCTGCTTCTTTCTTCAACACTGACCAGACTGTACTAGAAGATGCTTAAGTCACCCAGTCACTATGGCTCCTCTCCCTAACTGCGTACCTAGGGTCCTTTCAAAGTGCACATGGATGAAGACAGACCCTACAAGCATCTCCTCGGGGTTCTCTCACACTTGGGAGCTAATTAAGTCATATTCTACATCTTTGTTTCGGTTTGGCTGTATGTTGCTGACAAATTCACAACCAGCCAGTTTAGGAAAGAAGAGGTTTTATTCTTGCTTATGATTCTCCATGATGGTTCATAATCCAATTTGGCTGAGAGTTCATCCCAGCACCAGCAGCTGAGAGGGATTGCTGAGAGAGGGGCAAATCCCATTTGCCATACTGCAAATCTGCTAAAGTTTGCCAGCCCACTGGGCCAGCTCCCTCCATCTTACCCAGCTGCCCCAGAGAACGGCCCACCCACTTCAGGCTGGGTTTTCCCACATCAATTAGACAATCTGCTGTGTGCTTACTTACGGCTTATCCCAGCTACTAATTCTTCACAGATGTACGCAGAGTGTATCCTTCAATTGTCTAACGATTACAAGCTTCTTCCTGAACCTTTCTGTTCCCACCATGTGTAAGGTTGCCCTTCTATTCTGGCCCGACTCAACATTTTTCAAAGTTCAGAAAAATCAATATAATGTTCAATACCAAAAATATCTCTTCACTTAAATATATAGTACAACACGGTAGAAGTATGATTCTGATCATTTCAGAAATTCTGTCCTAATCCCAAGCAAAACTTTATTTTTAAAATTTTTTTATTATTATTTATTCAATTGTGCGTGTGTGTGTGTGTGTGTGTGTGTGTGTGTGTGTGTGTGTAACCACGGGCGAATTCGGGAACCACATGGACACCTCCTCCTCCTCCTCATTTACTCTGCCCTACCAGGACCAGAAACACAGGCCTCCCCTGCTTCCACCCGGTGTCTATACGTGGGGTCTAGGATCCAAACTCAGGACCTTCCGCCTGCAAGGCAGAGGCTTAACCCCTGAGCCACCTCTCCAGCCCCCCAAGCAAAACTTTATTAAATGGTGGGGGGGGGGGGTTGTTCATCTGTGTGTTTATTTGAAACTCAAGTCAGCAGTTCCAAAACAAATTTTTTAATATTTTATTTATTTTTATTTAATGTGTATGGGGGGGCACTGTGTGTCCCTGTGGAGGACCAAGGGTGACTTTTGGAATCGTCCTGGTGCTTTGCTCTGGGATGTTCCCAAGCTCTGCCCACCAGGGCCAGAAGTGCAAGCTGCCATTTCTGATTGGCGTTTTTACATGGGACCTGGGATCTGAACTCAGGACCTGAGTTCTGCTTATGAGATAGAATCTTAATTCCTGAGCCATCTCTCCAGCCCCTACACAGCAATTTTTTTGCATGTATATGGGTGTATGTGTGCATGTGTGGGCATGTACCCAAAGGGACGCTTGAGTGTGTGTGCCTGTGGAAGCCCAATGGTGACAATGGGTATCATCCTGGATTATTCTACCTCGTTATAGCTTTGCTTCGGAGTTTCCCAGACTCTGCCTTCCAGTGCCAGAATTACAGATCATAGTCATATCTGGCCCAGCATATTTTATATGGGATCAAACCTTTTAATATATTATATTCCAGACATACACTTATTTGAGACTTGCATGCTGAAAAATAATGGTAGGGAAATAATATAAAAGTCTTATTTTTGTAATTAAACTTTTATTTTTCTATTAAAGAAAGTAAATATAGTAAATAACATCACAAGTCATAATATAAGATAGTCTCCAATCTGAACTGAGGTATTTCAGGCAGTGTTCACTGGTATTGTGTAGTGTGAAAACAATTGCAATGCACAGAGCATACATGTTGTGTGTCCAGAACCAAGGCTTCTGTAAAGTCATATGATGCTAAACAATATAAGCAATGGAGCTCTACCAGGAACACCTCCATTCATTATGTGGTTGATCTTTAATTAATTTTTGTTCCTTACATTATAGAAAAGTTTTAGTGTTGCTCATTTTTCACAACACCCGCCTCACCACATTTACCTGCATGATCCTTACCATAGTCAGATACAGGTATCTCCTTGACTGTTGAAGTTTGGAGTTCTGGGCATATTTGTAGAGAATTAATAGTTGGGTTAAGCCCAGAACAAACTTGGAAAAGGATATCTAGTTGAAGACAGATAAATTGAAGGGAACTGGTTGAGAAAACTGGCATTCTTCTGTTTACTTGGCCAGACATGCTGGTCAGAATTGTCCCTCTCTCAGCCATTATGTGGATATGGTATGGCCAATTCCCTCAGTACTTGGTTTACCAAACTAAGTAAGGAGCTGTAGCCAGACTATTGTAAGAGAGAATAAACTCTTTTGTTCCCTTAAGCTGTTTTGTCATGACTTTGTCAGCAACGATGCAGACCGTCTGCTACAATCCTATAGGTCAATCCCGGACGTCACTGGTGATGATACGTCACCAGTGATGCTTAAACACTGTGAGCCAGTGTGTCAGTTCCATATGGGTGTTATCTTGACAATCGAAGGCTGAACCTTTAGGTGTACTATGAAGATATTGGTGATACGGAAAGACCTAGCCTATGTCATTAGGACCATTCCCAGACCCGTAGATAAGATGGAAATTGTTGGATCAGTATTTTAGGCATATAAACATGCAGACAAGCAAGAAAGTATGTCTCTCAGCAAATTTTGTGGATACGGTGTAGCTAGTTCCCTCAGCTCTTGATATTGGTATGAGCGCTCTTATCATAGGATGACCTGTAATCAAGATTGGTAAGCTGGAGTAAACCTCTTGTTCCCCTAAGTTATTTAGGTCATGTATATATCAGCCAATAGAAGAGAAACTGGATCAGCCATTAATCTAGTTTCTTTTCCTGTGGCTGTGATAAAATGTCCTGAAAAAAGCAACTTAATTGAGAAAGGGTTTCCTTCAGCTTACAGTTACAGGTAGATAGAATTCACCGTGGGAGGGAAGGCATGGTGGCAGGAGCGTGAGGCCAGCCCCCCACATTCCATCAACAGTCAGGAAACAGAGTGAGGCTAGGAAGGGGGCATCTTCCTACCCAGTTTGGAAAGGCATCCTGGGTGAATAAAGAGGACCTGTGCAGGCTTGGAGGAAGAAGTGGGTGGGGGGGGATCCTTGCTTCAGCTGCATCCTCACTTCAGCTGCACTAGGAACGGCCCCAAGAGCTGAAGAGTAAAGCCAAGTGTACTAAAATGGTGGGCGACAGATTCACGATTGTGACCCCGAAGTGGGGAGACAGGGGTTGTTGAGGGCTTTTGGAAACCACAGTAACTGGCAGGGATCTTGGGTCTCAAAATTAGACCTATTGTACCCAACACCAGACACACTATTTGAGTTGTCTCAGTTAAGACACACAGCACAGCCTCCAAGTCTTCTGCAGTTGGCTGCTGGGTCCCTATAAGACAGCAAGAAACAGAGCGTGCCCATCACTGTAGAACGAGCTGCCCAGTGGATGTTGCCATCCGCCATGCCAAACAAGAGCTCATAGTAGGGTCTCCGAGCCTCCTTCCAAGTACTCTGCCCTCAGGGCCTCAGCTTGGAGCCATTTTGCCTCCCACTCACTCCTCACTGCAGTACTCTTGGCATTTAGGCCAGAGGGTGATGCAAGTATCAGAGACTGGACAAGACACTTAGACTTTGGCCCAACTGGAAAGAAGAAGAGGAGGCAGAAGCCCAGAAAACCCCTGGCTTGAGTGTGGAGTCATGGACTCTGGGGCATACTGCCCTGGACAAACGAGTAACCAGAAGGCTGAGGAAGGAACCATACAGATCGCTGGGACACCGTGTGGAAGAGTCAGGATATGGGATAAGTGGGGTGATCCATCTGCCATCTGGATGAGAATGTAGAGTTCCAGGTGCGACCTGGTGGTGTCCAGAGTGGTGATCCACAGAACCTGAGGAACAGAGACCAGGCTAAAGGAGAGAGCGGACTGGACTAGCAGATCAGGAGAGGCTGAAGATGGCAAAGGTGTGGCATTCACAGCCTCGGGCTGATAGTCCTGGAGCCTCAAAGAAGAAAAGCGAGGACCTCAGGCAACGAGTTAAGGCAAGGACCACAGGCAAGGAGTTTTTCCTTGCCTGAGGACCTGCTAGAACTCTGAAAGTCTGTAGGCATTATTACCTCACCCTCAAGTAAAATAACCATCGTAAGAATAGACCTCAGACATATGAGGTCTATTTGACAATTTGTATTGACAAATTTGAAATTTGTATTGATAAAGGTCTTAGGTCTTTATGTGTCCGGGTTCTTATGTTCGGGAGTTGAAGACTTGAAAACCAAAACACGCATACAGGATTAAGGCACAGTTATTAGAGGAGAGAAAAAGAATGGAACTCCGTGAAAGGTAAGAGACCTGCCAAGAACTCACAGACTCCAGGCGTGGAATCCATGAGTGAGGGAAAGACAGAAAAAGACTACAGAAATGGAATTCCATGAGGGGCAAGGAAACCAGAACTCACAGAATCCTGACATGGTGTATTATGAGAGGTAAGGGAGCCAAAGATGGTATCATTTATACTTATAAATGATATGGGTATATTTATAAGATTAAGCTTTTCCTCATTGGTTAGCTCCAGTTTCTGCAAACTTAATTGGTCCTCTAACATCTCATTGCTCTGATCATATTGGAATCCAACCCAGTCGATCTTGTGCCTGACCTCATGGTAGGACTGAGCTACAATGGAGACTTAATCTCCATATCCTTTCATGAACAGAGAGTTAGAGGAAGTTGACAACTTCAGGGTATATTCCTTCAGGGTAATCCAAGACTTGGGGATGATCTTTGCAGACCTTCAGAAATTCTCCTAGTGTGGCTGCTCTAAAACTGCCAAATTCCCTCCTTAATCTTTATGAGGACTTGACTGCTCAGGGGATGAGGGGTAAAGACTAATCTTAACAATTTCCTGGTGAGTTGGGGTGAAGAAAGTGTGAACAGTTGATAGTCCTCATTTATGAGATGCTGGGATGGTCCAGAAGTCCCCAGAGTTGAAGCTTTATGATATTAATCTAGAGGAAACAAAACAGATAAATTAAGCCTACAAAATCCAAACATAAAGATTAAACCCTTGTAACTGGGAAGGCAGACGGGATAAAGAAAAGGATCTTAGTGGTCTTACTGTGGGCGCAGGCAAGAGACCTGTCATCTTACCTGAAATAGCCACTACCTTTGTCTTTCATCGGAGCAAAGAGCAGCAGGCAATCTACGTGCTGGACATTAAAGGATTCTCAGGGGAATGGGGAGGGGAGGCACTGGGGGATGGGGAGGGAGGGGTGAGGAGAGGAGGAGCAGGGGGGTCAGGGGGAGGAGGAGGGAGGGAGGGAACCGGAGTACCTATTAAGTTTGTATGAGCGGAAATAATAATAAAAAATGTTTAAAAAAATCTACGTGCTGGAGAAAACCTTTCTCCTCTGGCGGCTGCAAATCTGCAAGGTCACATTCTAAGGCATGTCCAAAAATAAGTAGACTGTCTCTGAATCCTTGGGGCAGAACAAGCCAAGTTAGCTCTCCTTTCTCTTCTGAGTTCTTTTTTTTTTTTTTTTTTTTTTTTTTTCATTCATACAAACTTAACAGGTACACCGGTCCCTTCCCTCCCTCCACCCCCCTCTTCTGAGTTCTTAAAGGCAGAAAATTTTGGCTTTCTGGGACCAAAGGAATGCAAAAGAACACATCTTTTACATTTCAAGTTGTTGAAAGTCTGAATCATTCCTGCTCTAGTGTCTGATTACAGGGGCCACTGTTTCCAGCATGGAAAATTTTGTGTGTCTCTGAGCATTATCTTTGCTGGGGAGGCTCTTAGGGCTTGACCCATGTTCTGGGACAAGGCCCATACCTGAGACAAAGCTTGTATTAAATTTTCTTTGGAATAGCCTGGACAACTATATAGCAAAGCTAAAGTGTTCCATGAAGTCTAAACCTAGAATGTTTGTAGGGCATTCAGATATATAAACAAAGGAATACCTAAAGACCATACCATTAAGTATACAAGGAACTTCAGTAGTTTCTTTGCTGAACCTGTCATTCCCCTGATCCTAAGAGTTCTTTTAAATCAGAGATTGACAAAAGTCAAGAAAGGAAGTCGAACACTTAAAATTGTGCTCCTGTGTCTATTAAAAGAGAAACAAATTGGCTTCCCACTTGCATGTTAACCCAAGATTCTCAAGATACTAAATCAATGGCATTTGGGCTCTCCTACAGTGGGTATCAGGGACAAGTTTTTCCTTTGCCTCCAGCTCAGGCTGCCACTCACACATTCACACAGACTTTGAAACATTCCCTCGCCCATTTCATAAGTACCCTTCTCCTTCCCCTCTCTCAAGAAGCCTGCTTGGAGAGGTGAGCAGAGATAGAACTCAGCTTCTTTTACCTTAGCTGCTGGAATAATCTCTTGCCTCCTGCCTCTTAGATTGCTGCGTCAGTCAAATACTTCATGGAGTTTTTGATCTCCTGTGCTTGCCAAATAGATATGTGGATTTCAGAATAGAATTGTGTCAATGTTAATTTTCTGGTGTCTTTTCTTTCTTTTTCTTTTTTCTTTCTTTTCTTTTCTTTTTTTTTTTTTTTTTGATTAATGTACTGTGGGCTGGAGAGGTAGCTCAGGGGTTAAGCCTCTGCCTTGCAGGCAGAAGGTCCTGAGTTCGGATCCCAAGTCCCACATATAGCACACACGCACAATTGAATAAAAAAAAAAAAAAAAAAAAACCTATCAGCTCATGATTAATGTACTGTGGTCCTGCATGATAATGTTGCAGAATACCCTCAAGGTCTAAGTCAAATGGAATGTCTCAGATTGTTGAGGGCAACTCCTGGAACAGCCATTATACCAAAATCTTTAGATTAATCCATATCTCTTCTCGTAAATTACCAGATTGGAATTTTTCATATAGGCCTTATGGGGTGAGCCCAGTTTACAAGATGAGTTCTCTTTTGTTCATCACCTTGTTATAATAAGCTTTGAAAGATGTTTGAAGAGTATGTAGGAACCTTTTTTTAACTACTTTTTTAAAGTTCTTTTATGTCTAATTCACTGTAAAATATTTTTTAAAAATTAAAAACTTATACTATGAAAGAGAGAGAGAGAAAGAAAAAAGAAAGAAGGAAAGAAAGGAAGGAAGGAAGGATAGAAAGAAAAGATAGAAAGGAAGAAAAGATAGAAAGAAAGGACAGAAAGAAAAAGAAACAAAGATAAAGAGAAAGAAAAAGAGAAAGAGAAAGAAAGAAAGAAAGAAGGAAAGAAAGAAGAAGAAAGAAGAAAGAAAGAAAGAAAGAAAGAAAGAAAGAAAGAAAGAAAGAAAGAAAGAAAAAGAAAGAGAGAGAAACAGAACTCAAGCACTGTGAAGGGAAAATGCTTGCTCCACAGTCCTACTCTGAAGAGCCAAGGGTCCTCCTCTCTCCTTTCCATTCTCAACTATCCTCTACTTCCTGCGGGCAACACCCAGGGCAGTTTCTTAAGCAAATACCCTCTTGGGGTAGCTTTTAAAGTCCCCTCCCCAAGGCATGAATATACTGCGTAAGTCAGCCTTCCTGACCCTGGTGAAGGGGGTGTGAAGATAGTAGGAACCAGCTGCTTCTTGTCTGGGCAATAAATAACACCCTCCGCTCAATCCAGAGGGGTCAAATGTCAGTTTTAGCTTCCATGAGAAGTAGCTAGGAAAGCAATATATATATATATATATATATATATATATATATATATATATATATATATATAGTCAAAACTTACGCAGACTCTTAAAGTCCATGTTGCGCCTCCGGCTTATCTGGTATTTTGTCTTCTTATGACAGGATACCTTACGCAAAAATACCACCAATACAGCACAAGAGCAGAGCAAATGCCAAAGAGCACGTCACCAGTTTGCCAGCACCCAGACTTCTCATTCACAGGTTTGAAGATTCAAGTTTTCCAAAAGCAACATAAAGATGTTGGGACAGTCGGACTATGTGACAGAGAGTCCCTGGCATGTCACTTCACGCTCTTTACAGAATGACTGCGTGAGAAAGGTTTCCTTGTCCTTACCATTTCCCAAGCAGTATCAATGAAAGAAGAAAGAAAGAAGAAGAAAGAAAGAAAGAAAGAAAGAAAAAAGAAAAAAAAGAAGAAAAGAGAAAAGAAAGAAGGAGGAGGGGGAGGGAAGGAGGGAGAGGGAGGAGGAGGAGGAGAGGAAGGAAGGGAGGGAAGGAAGGGAGGGATGGAAGGTAAGGGAGGGGATGGAAGTTCTTTCGGTCCATTCTAGACTTTCCTTGTTCATTCCTTCCTTCTTTTCCGGTCCTTAATTGCCTTTCTTCGTCCTTTCCTTTCCTTTCCTGTTCCGTTCGAGTTCCTTCCTTCCGTTCTTTCCCTTTATCCATTTCATTGCGTTCCTTTCCGTTCTTCCTTCTGTCCTTTCGTTCTTCCTTCCTTCCTCCTTCCTTCCTTCCGTCACTTCCCCGGTCCTTCCCCTTCCTTCCCCTTTCCTCTTCCTTCCCTTCCCTTCCGTTCGTTCCTTTCTTTCTTCCTTTCCTTGTCTTCTCGTTACTTTCCTTTCCCGGCTTTCTTCCTTTCCTTCCTTTCCTTTCCTTTCTTTTCCTTTTTTCCTTTCCTTTCTTCCCCTTCCTTGACTCCTTCCTCCTTTCTCCTTCCTTCCTTCCCTTTCCTTTCTTTCTTCCTTCCCTTTATCCCCTTACCCGTCTTATCCGTCCTCTACTCCTTCTTCGTCCTTATCCTCTTCCTCCTTCCTTCCTTCCTTCCTCCTCGCTCCTTTCTTTCTTCACATTCTGTTTCCTCCTGCTACTCTCGTCTATTCTCTCGCTCTCTCTCTCTCTCCCCCTTTTCCCCCTCTCTCTTTCTTTTTGCTCCTACAACTTGTCAGTGGTACTCCTTAATAAATAAATATAATAATAATAATAAATAATAAATAAATAAATGAATAAAAAGAAAAAAAAAGCTTGAGGGTCTTGCAATGAAGTTTCTTCCACATTTACCTCCCTTGTCACTAATGTACATGTTAGCACATTAAAGGTACCAACAACTTATAAAAGTAAGAACTCTGGAAGTGTTCTCCAAATCCCTGGGAGTTTTTCTGATTGGTTAAGTAATACCAGTTAACAGCCGGTAAGTGCTGAGTGTGTGTGATCTCAACGCTGGCACTTTATGTCCAAAGCCATCTAGGCACGCTCTGGTCCTGCTCTTCCTCCTGATCCAAATCCAATGACTTGGCACATGCAGAGAAGTGGAACAGCCAGCTTCCAGGCTGGGCCAGAGAGAAGCTAGCTCTTTCTCCTTAGAGTTCACAGGAGAACAGCCTGATTGTATTTTCCAGCAATTGTTGTCGATTTCATAATTGAAAGACAGCTTCAGGAGCATTGCCCTTGTCTGACGGCTGCCAGTTGTCATATTCACAAGGGCACACGGCGTCCATGAACTTGCATTGATAACCTTGCACTATCTACTTGCAGGCTGAAACGATCAGCCATCTCTTCCATAAGTGAAATAAATGACAGTGAGGCCTTCTCAGAGTTGGGGAAGAAAGAAAACTATTTCCCGAGCCAGGCGCTGCCTTCTGAGCATAAAGACTATCGTCCTAGCAGTGCTCTTTCCCTGAATCTATTAAGTCTCTGTTTCCTGATATTCTCCTGCCAACACAAGTCTTCTGTTTTGTTAGTGTGGATCATGCATCTCTGTTTCCTGGTTCTTCCCTTTTTCTCCACTCCCCAAAACAGCACAAGCATCCAGTCCACCTGGCTGTGGGTTTATTCTACCTGGAAGGAGGCTTCCAGGGTCACAGAATCCATGTGTCCAGTGACTGGGGATACAAGTGAGTCATGTCCATGTCTTTCCATAGAGTCTTCAAAGAGGCCATGGGAGTAGTGGATGGATTGCTCAACGGCAGCTGCAACCTGCTCACAGACCCAGGACTCGCTCTACAGTGCACTTCAGCTCTCTCAGCACTTAGCATGTAATAAATATTAATCACTTAAGATGTATGCCTGGGAAAGCACAGAATTGTCCCTCTTGCCTGCAAAAGTGAATTTTTCTTCCTCCATTTTCTAAGAGAATCAGAAAAATTTCAAATGTGGAAACCACCCTTGTGTCTTCTTTCTAGAACAAGTGGGAGGTGAAACGTCTGCTACTTCTCTGGGTAGAGTGAAACCTGCTTTGGGGGCATATCAGGGGACTGGGTAGGGCCAGTTCACAGCTCAGGGGTGCAGGGAGACCCCGCCACCTAGCACCAGAACTCAGTGCTACCACTGACACAATGCACAGAACATTACAAAGGGGTGCCTATGCCACCCCGAGAGATGCAAAGTAGAAGCTCTGTGTAATGAAACTCCAGTGTGGTGTTTTGAGACAAGAGTGCAGTCCCCAGGAAAAGCACTAGCTTCCTGGCTGCTACCTGTCTTGTCACAACTCAATACTGGAAAGAGTCCCTCCGTGACCATCTTAAAATTCTCCCCCCTCCCAAACACAGGCATACACATTTATGTTTATCTTTATGGAGGGCATGCATGTGGAAGTCGTGGAACAATTTGTAGGTGATGGTTCTCTTTCCACCATGTGGGCTCCAGGGATGGAACTCAGGTTATCAGGATTTGCAACAAGTACCTTTACCCATCAGGTCATCTCACTAGCTGAGCCATCTTGCAAGTCTGAATATTTTTTGAATGTCTGAAGATCTGTAGAAGGCTTTTTGTAGCCAGCCATGCTTCCGTGTATTGTACATCTATGAGCAACTGGGTCTTAAAGGCTGATGGAATAACCAGTTAGGTAACTGGGAAATGTGCTAATTAGATAAATAGATGCACAGTTGTGAAGAATTAGTAGTTCTGGGCACAGTTGTGAAGAATGAGTAGTTAAGATGAGCCCTGAGCAGGTCTACAAGAGATTGTCCGTTGGATGTGGAAAGATCTAGTCCTCAGTGGGTGGAGCCATTACCCGGGTTGGAGGAATAAGATGGAGGGAGCTGATAGCGATAATGATACTGATGTCGGTATTCTTCAGCACAGCTGAGCAGACTTGCAGTCTGGCAAATGAGGATTACCTCTCCCTCAGCAATTCCTGTCCAGTTTCCTTGGCTCCTGAAGGCGGTATGACCTAGTCTATCGCCAAGCTGAACTAAGAACTGGAATCATCTAGAATCATAGAAAAGAATAAAACCCTCTTGTTCTCAACTCTTCGGTCATGACATCGGCAACATGCAGACAAACTGCAACAAAGGGCAAAGTCCTGTTGCAGTTATATACTCAGATGAGAGCTGGACGGTGTTGGTTTTTAACACCTCTTCCTTTCTGCTTCCTAAATGGTCGAATTTAATACTGAAAGGTGGACCTACAAGGTACATAATTGCCTCCGATGGGCTGGGGGCCAAGAAGTTAGAGTCTTGAGCAATCTCTGGGGTTTGCCTTTTTCTGGAAGTAGAGGCCAGCAAAAGACAGAATCTAACCTCCCCCCAGCTTCTGAAGGAGGTGGGCTTCCAGCACAGCCAGGTGGGGCTCTCCCTTTCTCAGCTTATGGTCCGCATCTCTGGGAGCACACAGCAGGTCTCCCCTCTCCAAAGGGATTGTCCTAACAATTCCAGGAATTGTGAAACCAGAGGGAAGGTCACGGGTGGAGGGAGCCACTGGCCTAGCGCCAGAAGTGTGGCTGCTGATAAGGCTGCCTGGGGCGGCAGCTAGACTTCCCAGCTTCCAACGCCCAATCCACTTCCCCAGCAGGGCTGCAGAGCCATCTGTCTTTCTGAAGAGACAGCAACAAGAGTGGGTGGCTCCTTCCTTAACTGGGGGAGCCTGATCACTTTCACTCCAGTTAAACGGTGTGCTTTAGAGAGGGAAGGGGAGAAGCCACCGGGGTATCCCTGACTTTATCACCTTGGTGGCTCTTTACTACATTGTGATTTCACCATGGATTTGTTTTAATGTCTGTCTATGAATTCAGTTGATTTTGGCTGAGGCCAGAAGGAATCTTGTTAGCCAGCATTTTCTAAACCTCCACTTTAGCTCAGTGGTCATTACTCCCTAGTAACTCCCTAGTAACTCCCAGGCCACTCCTTAGCAATGTCAAGGACTATAAAAGATTGTGACCCAGGGTCTCTCCTCTAGCTTTCCAAGGTCTCTGGTATCTCCACCCACCCCCCTCTTCTCTTTCTGCCTACCATATTCCCCCATGTTGTCCCGATTCTCAGTTGTCTGACCCTAAACTATCTCTTCTATCTAATGTTAATTGCTCCCACTTCAAGGCTAAAGTATGACTCTAAAAATTAAACGCCTCTTTCTCAAGCTTCTCCCCTGCATCAGTTACTTCCATGTGGTACCCACACATGGACAGAGTTGCTCTCCATTTCTGTCCTTGCAAACCTGACAAGATTGATGGATTACAGGTTTGCATTGTGCTGGTATCATTGATGAGGTTGATAAGATGCAAATCATCTTTCAATATCAATAGGCATGGTGAGTGTGCATAAAAGATTTAACATCATTGGAAGGCAGGGCATTGCAAGGCCCAGCTCTTGTTATATTTATCCACTGGGTATAACATGGACATTGTAAATACTTGGCCTCCCTGGACACATGTCCTTTCTCCAGAGCTAAATGGAGGCTATCCAGGGTTCTTACAGCTGCACAGATTCCTAAGATCTTACCTTAGCTAGATTCGGAGCCACACCCATCACCCAAACATTCATACAGGATCTACTAACAATGAACTGAAAAGGAAACCAAGATAATATTACCATCTGCGACCATATTGACAGTAGTAAGACACATGAGAATAAACTTGATCAATGCAAAAGACTTGTGCACTGTAAATACACATCAGGGATGGAAGAAATTAAGGAATGAACAAGTCAATGGAAACATACCACATTTCTGTGAATTACAAAATGTAATACTGTTAATGTGTCAGTAAGCTAGGAATTTGGCTAAACCCTACCTCCTGCTTCCTTATTAAAGGTGGACTCTCAGTCTCTATTCTTAAGTTAAATCAGGTGGCACAATTGTTTCAGGGTCCCTCTTGGGTTTTTATATTTCCAGGTTTTTGTGTTTGGGAGTAGAGGATTAAGACAGAGTTTATTAGAGGAGAGAAAGAGTAGAACTTTCTCTTGAATTCACGAAGGGCAAGAGAGCCCTGGAGAACTCAAGGACTTCCAGGCATGGAATCCGTGAGGATAAAGGAAAGATAGAAAAGGAATTAAAGGACTCCAGATGAGGGGGAAGAAGGCGGAAAGATGGCTGCTAGGTTCAAGGTTATAAGGTTAGGCAAATGGCGGTGGGGCAGGGAGGGGAATGGCTTTTCCTCATTGGTTAGTTCCAGTTTCTGCAAACCTGATTGGAACTTATGGCTGGTCCTCTGCATCTCATTGGTCTGTTTATATTGGGATCTAATCCAGCCAATCTTGGAAGTTTCATCTTGATTTTGTTCATATCTTGCTGAAAGAAGGAGGAGGAGAAATAAGAGGAAGAAGAGAGGTGGAAGATTAGGAAGAGGAAGAAGGGGAGAGAGACAGGCTGAGAGAGAGCTACTGTGGGTACAGAGGGTGACCCCCCCTCCCATCTCTTTGCAAGCTTTCAGGCAGATCACATTCCCTGGGAGGTGAGAATGTTGCCAGGTGATTGTTAGGCAGTTTTAGAGCAGCCACGCTAGGATAGTCTCTGAAGGTCTCCCAAGACCTTATTTTAATCCTTCCCCAGCCCTCTGTTCATGAAAGGATATGCAGATCAGTTACCCACTGTAGCTAAACCTTACACATGATTTGTAATTTTAAGATCCAAGTCTTGCTCCAAATCTCTGGATGCTGGATGCTCCTCGTATAAACTTTAGGGTTCAAAAATGGAAACTTTCTATCGGTTTCCTCTCTGATCTTTGATTGGTGGTCTCTGCTGGGGCCAGCTTTGAAAGTCCCCCTGGCAGGCTTTGTGGCGGACCCCCTGGTGGGGTGCCTAGGTGCTGAATTCATTGTAGGCTTCAGGTGAGCTTTCCCATTGTAGGTGTTGTCTCTCACACAGGCTTGTGGGCTTGCTTAATTTTCCATGGTCTTTCCTCTCTGTGCTCACTGCCTAGAGAAATCTACCTCCATCATTCCCTCTCTACTTTTAAAAAAATTTTAACTGCTGTGGGCAGGGGGAATAAATAAGATAATCCATCTGACTACTTCCTGCTGAAGAGGGGCATAGGAGGAAATTGCACTCAAATATCCTCAAAACAAGGACCAGAGGAATCAAGAGGGCCATAGTGTGGGAGCTTCTTGAATCACCATTTGAAATTTGATGGAGCTTAACCTGAAAGAGACAAAATTGACAAGATTAAGAAGCCAGAGTCCAAAAATAAGGAACAAAAGTATTATAACCAGGGTCCAACAAATGATATAAACTAACGTTCCAGGAAGAGGTTATATCGAGTTTCTTAATTATCTGGTTTAGTTTATCTAATGACATCCTTATCCTTTTGATTGGGGGAAACCAGCGGTCTGTTTATATATTTCAAAGAATGTACCTAATAATCGCCAGGATGTTAGATCATATCAGAGGAGGGCAATCCCTACCAGAAGCCCAGATGAAGTTGTTTAGTTTTGTCTTGTTTGACAGAAATAGAAAATCCATGCTAAAATTTATACATGGCCCCGAATAGCCCAAACAATCTTGGGAAACAGATTTTTTTAAATGATATAACTGAATAAGAAGAAGAAAAAAAAGATAAAGAACCCTTAGAAATACAGAAAGGCAGATCCGCGAACCCAGCACTGACTGCCAGGGCAAGACAGTATCACGGACACTTCAGTACCTACTGCTGGATGAAGACTTTATTTGCCTCCACCTGCTGGCTGAAGGGGTCCAGCTGGACTGACGACCCACCTCACCAGGCTTACCTCCATCTCCCATTGCGTGGCTCCTTTCTGAGCTCCTCAAGGTCTTCAGGATCATCTAGTCCAGCTGGATGCCCTGTATGTTCCTATGCAAAGAAGGACAGCTGGACTTTTCACTGGAGCATCTCAGTAAATTCCTCACTAATGCATTTTGGCAAGTATAAAATGCTGGTCCATCTCCAAGATGCATGAATCAAGAGATACCTGCCCTGTCCAGGACAATCATGCGGCTGTCTATATATGCTAAGGGGCAGAAAGACTCAGAGTTCCCTCCCTCCCTACACACACACTGCCCACGTGCCTGTGGCAAGGGTGGCTTCTCAGAGAATGGAAACGCAAGCTCTTGGCTTTTATTTGCTTCCTTTCTGGTGACCCCAAGAGATAAGCCAGAAAGTATGACGCGCGTTTGGTCAACTATGAACATACTAACACGGCAGGAAGTACATTTGAACTTGCGAGTGAATAGGAAATGAGAGTATGGGGCCCACACGATGGCTCGGCTGAGGAAGGTGCCTATGCACAAACCTGGTGACCAGAGTTTGATCCCTGGATCCCAGAAAGTGAAGGAGAGAACTGAAAGACATCCTCCTCCACCACTGCTATTATCTGTCGGGGCTATCAAAGGAGTAGACTCTGAGACCTGGAAACTTCCCTAGGAATCTCATGCCGGAACAAACAGGAATTGGTGTCAGCTAAGACTGGCAAGATGCTGGGCATAGCTACCCACTGATGACCAGTTGTTCCCCAGTCCTGACTATTTCTTTGAGCCATTCCTAGGCAGTTGTCCCACCTGTCCTCAGAGTCACAAAGGGGAGAATGAGAACACGGGCCATGTCCCCTTTGGGGAAGACTATGCTACCACTGAATCCAAGGCTGCAAATGCTCCTGGTGCTGGAGAATCTCCACCCCCACCTCCTCTCTCCTGCCTCCTGGGCATGACCCACCAGATCTCCAGGGACAGTGTAAGGCTGTAGCTGTTCACTGAGCATTCATGCCCTTGCATGGGGCTTACAGAGCCAAAGGGAACCTGCTTCTGGCCTCTTGAGGTTCATAGTGTTTGGGTAACAGCTGCCTAAATAGGTGACAAGAAGGCAAAACTCTGGAAAACCATAGAGCCAAAGCAGGCACAGAGCTGTCTGCTGAAGAAAGAAGTGTGAGCTGAGGTTTTCGGGCAAACTAATGGTGGCCAGACTGTCTGAGGACAAGACTTGTTCTTCTGGCCCTGTGTCTGTGCACTGTGCCTCCTGTGGAAATCTGTGAAACGGAGTAGAAGACAGAGATAAATCACTCGTGGTTTTGGTCCACTCATGTGCCCCATGAGAACTCAGTCTTCCTCTGCTCAAAGCCACTGAACGCTGCCCTATAGTTCAACAAACAGCAAACATTCATTCCTACAGCTCGTCCATTCAAAGTACATCTGTCAAGTTTCTACTGAGAGATGCTAGGACTCGGCGAAGAATGAACTGTAACAAGTCCTGCCCCACATGAACTGACCTTCTGCTGAGGTAAGAGCAACAGCCAACTGGACCAGTATTATCTCAGATAGATACTAGCTATAAGTAAAAATGTAAGCCATGGGGGCTCAAGACGGAAGAGGGGTGATATATTGGGAAGAGTGGTCAGAGAAGGCCCAAAGAGTTGACATTTGAACTGTGGGGGAACCATGATGTCTAGGGGAAGTTAAGCAGGATGACCAGTTCACCTCAGAGATGGAGAGATTCTCATAAATAGTAAACGGTGCTCAAAGCGCCAAATTCCCAGTTCATCAAATCACAGAAGGATAACATTTAGCCCCACAGAGAATGAGTGGCCAGGCATGAGAGACCCTCAGGAGGGCTTTGAGGTCAGCAGATGCCAGCCCACCACTCTTCTGCCTCCTGGGCATAGGCCAAAGATCTCTAGGGACAAAATGAGATAAATGCAAATGTCCTCAGACAGACCCTGGGCCGCAGGAGCATCATCTAGCCTGACTGGAACAGTGACAGCCCGGCCGAAGTACAGAGCAGGGGGGATGCTGCAACCAGGGGAGGCATGAGTAAGAGGCAGGGTGCGCCACACCCGCTGAGCATCCTGGGTGGTGGCATTCTTGTCAATCAATATCTGAGAGCAAAATTGAGCCAGTAAAATGTGACATTCTGAAGGTACCAGAGGTCCCTGTGCCTCCATTGCTCCAACATGACCACCACCAGCAGATTTCTGTCACTTTTAAACAGCAGTGCTCTTCCTCGGGGCCGTATGTCTAGCATCCAGACTTGCCTGTATGTCCTTTTCAACAACTTATGAATTTTAAATTTAAGTTTATTTCATTTAAAAGTGAAACCCATGGCCTACATGCTAACACTCCCAAAAAAGGAAAAGTGGTCATCCCTGCAGTGAAGAGCCAGGAAAACCCCAGATGACTTGGCATTCTTGACATCAGGCCACTTTCTGTAACACTGTAGGGAAAGGGGAGCCTTGAATCTGGCCTGTGCGACAGAGTCTGTCAGCTCATGGCAGGGACGTGTGGTGGCTGATCTTCCTCTGAAGGACACAGGAGTCCAGATGAAAGGGACCTTCCAGAGAAAAGACGCCAGTAACTCAGTCTTGTGGGAATCCTTAAAATAGTTGCTTTTAAATACAACTATTTTGAATTCTCAGAAAGTTTCCATTGACCTTGGGAATCTATATCTGGTAAGAAGAACAAAGAAAAAGCTATTCTTTTACAACTCGAAGACTCAAGTTTTGAAGTTGAACACACTTCTAAAATTGCATCAAAAGCATATAACTTATGGAAGGCAGGAGTTGGTGTCCTAGAGCTTTTCAAAGCTGCTGGTGGGTGACAAAATTTCCATTTCTAAGAATGGAAGGAGAGAAAGAGAAAGTCAGAAGGATAGAGATGACTGGTTACATAAATAGATGACAGAAGGATAGACAGAGAAAGAGAGAGAGATAAATAGATGATATCTATAGATGGATAGATGATATATGAATATAGATGGATAGATAGATAGATAGATGAAAGATAATAGAGTATATGACCAAAAGGTAAATCTATAATAAATTGATTAAAAGATAGATAATAGCTATGTATGTAATTGATAAATATAGATAGAAAATTATACATGATAGATAGGTTATAGATGATAAATTATCAATAAAAAGATATGGAAGATAGATATAGAAACAGACAGATAACAGAAATTTTTATGTGCTTGTATGCATGTACTTGGGTGCATGCATACATGTATTTGTGCATGTTGTGTGTTTGTGTACCTATGCACACATGCGTGTATCTCTGAGATGTGTCCTACCTCATGCATCAGCCAGTTCTTTTTTATTTATTTATTTATTATGTATTCAGTTGTGCATGTGTATGTGTGTGTGTGTGTGTGTGTGTGTGTGTGTGTGTGTGTGTGTGTAGAACCACGGGTGAATTTGGGAACCACCATGAACCGCCTTCATCTCCTGTTTACTCTGTTCCTTGATTCACAGGCTCTGCCCACCAGGACCAGAAATGCAGGCTGCCCCCGCTTCTGCCCAGCATCTATACGTGGGGTCTAGGATCCGAACTCAGGACCCTCCGCCTGCAAGGCAGAGGCTCAACCCCTGAGCCACCTCTCCAGCCCCATCAGCCAGTTCCTGCCTGAATCATGCTCATTGCTCTTCTTCCTCCCAAGAGGCAGCTGGCCACTGCAGTACTGTGAAGAAGAAAGAAAACTGAGATCACCAGTTTCCTCAGACTTCAGCTGATTCTTGGTCTTCCCCACATGGTGTCTATCCTCTTGTTAGCTTCTTGCCCTCTGCATGTCCCATGATAAATATTCTTTTTTAGGAACTCTCTTTAGCATGACCTTAAAATGAATGTCATGACCTTAGGTAAATGTCAGTGCCTAGATACGGTTACCGTTTGTCACAAAGGAGTGGTGCTGAAACTGGAAGAAGAAGAAGAAGAAAAAAAGAATAACAAACCATAATTCAGAACATCAGAGACCCTACATCAATCACCAGGAACCAGGCCAGCCTAATCTCTCCCCATCCCAAAGCTCAGGGAAATTTGCAGAAGAGGGGTGGTAAGATTGTAAGAGCCTAAAGATGGGGAGGAGCAACGATATGCAAGATACTCCACACATATTAGAGCCGAAGTAATCATAACAGGACTTTGCATGACCTGCGCAGTGACCAACATGTCATTGACCCCCCCAAAGTCTAGCATGGATCACAGGCTCTAAGATCCTTAGAGGCAAGGGATTAATAGCCACAGTAGTATTCCTATACTAAAGGGGGACACAAAAAAGAGCTCTAGGCAATGCTACTGAATCCTTACACCTCATCAGAGAGGAGGACCTAGAGGGAAGTTTGACATGCACACTAAAGGATGCTCCAGGAATGGGGTGGGAGGGGGGGCACTGGGAGAAAGGGAGGGAGGGGGGAAAGGAAAGGGAAAAGATGGGGAGGGAGCTAGGGGATACAGAGAGGGGTGGAGGAGGGAGGGAGGGGAATGGAGTACCTCTCAAATTGGTATGAGTGGAAAAAATTAATTAAAATAATAAAAGAAGACAGAAAAAATTTTTTTAAATTTTTTAAAAAACCAAAGGGGTGGTGCTGAGCAAGCTCCACTGTTGTCCCTGTGGTTTCTGGGATTTCAGGGTCAGGGATGTCTGACTGTTACCTCTGGGAACAGGACATGCATTCTGAGACACAGGACAGCAATCAGTGCAGCTGTGTCTTCTGGGTTAAAGACACCTGTCCTAGCTCTAAAGCTGCCTTCCTGACAGTCAACATGGCTGCGTGGGCCTCTCTTCTCCCCCAATCTCAAATACGAGCTGTGCTTGGAAGCACACTGCTTCCCAGAAGCTTTTCAAAGTTTGCTCCTCATGTTTCCAAGACCTTTGTGATGCTCGAAGAACTTCAAGTGTCCTCAGCCCAGAATTTGAGAAATATACGTTCTGATCACATCAAGACTCTAAGGAGACTTCCTTAGAAAATTGCTTTGCCTCAGGGGCACTTCCATGTAGCCCTTTTCCCACATAGACTCTTGACGGGACAAGAAGCAGGTGGGCAAGAGATAAGAGGCCCCAGCTCCTTCCAGAAAAAGGAGGCAGTTCTCTGTGGACTGATGGGGCTGTCCTCTCAGCTGGTTGGAAAGAGTTCAACCTTTGTGACACAAAGATGCAGTTCAGACAAATGGGTTCCCCGTCCCTGATCCTCAGGGCTGCTGGCGTCAGTAAGCTCCTCCTTGTTCCTCGGTGACCAAACCACAGGATAAGCCATGAAGATCAGACTGCAGGTGGCTCATGTTTGTGGCCAGCCTTTAAGTCAGTGCAGTGGATGAATGAAGACAGAAGGCTGGGCATCCTGGAGCAAGACCAGAAAGGCCTGCTTTAACCAAAAGGCAACAAGGAGGGACCGGCAAGAGGAGTTCAGGAAGAATGGTGAGAAAAACAGCCTGAACAAAGGTTTGCCCCAAGTAAAAGAAAATTAGTAATGAGGAACCGAGTCTTGGGGTGACCACAGAAGTGACTAGATGTGACCATATCGGGCAAGAGGGATTCCAGGAAAGGGGGTTATCACCACTGCTATGGAATAGGACTGCAGGCCTTCGATGATTGGATTAGTCACCAGCAAAGGCCTATCTCTTGATCTCTAGCCCACTGCACCCTTGAGAGGTAGTAGAAACTTAAAGAAGCAGATTTTGAGAGAAATAACTAGATCGGTGCAGGTAAGCCCTTCCACAAGATTGTGGGACTTTGATCTCTTCCTCTTTTACTTCCCAGATGCCACGGGGCAAGCGGCTTGCTCTGCCAGGCGCTCTTACTGTGATGCATTGCTCACCATAATCCCAGGAGCAACAGACCCACTGACCATGGACTGAAAGATCCAAAACCATACACCAAAATTAACCTTTTTTTAAAAAAAAAGTAAGTCATCTCAGTGACTTGTTATAGTAACAGAAAGCTGAGTAATAAAATACTGATGTTCTAAAAGACCATTCTTTTTGCTAGTTGAGGAAGGAAGATCAGTAAAGGTGGGAGGCCAGTAAGACACCAAGGAAGCTCCTATAGTTGGTCCAGCAGGAAGTGACAACCATGTGATAAAGTCAAGTGAGTCAAAATGGAGAGAGTTTTGGATTTGTGTTGTCTGGGGCAGGTGCCCACTGCCAGACAGGCTTGCAGGGAAACATCAGATTGGAAAAGGACCAAGAGAAGATCCCAGAACCCGTCTGAGTGGAGCCCCAAGGGATCAGCCTAAACACATGGTTCATTTGACTCATCAGCATAGCACACTATACAACAAGTAAATTTACATTAAATACAAACATCTTGAGAGGTGTGTGGCTTGCTTGTGAAACTCTTCCTTGGAAATAGCTGTCCTCTTGACAGGTGTGTGACTTACTTATGAAGCTCTTCCTTGGAAATAGCTTTCATAGAAAGAGGAAGGTTTGATTTAGAGGGAAAATATGCTTATGAGAAACAGAACTTGACTAAATAATGAATAACCATTGTCTTATGTCCCTAATTATATCTTAAAATGGAATGCACAAAGCTGGTTACAGTCCCTTGGAACACTTTCAGTTACATCTTCAGTTCTCGGGAAAGTGTCACAGGCCACTCATAGTTGTTGATTCATTCTAGCAGATTTCTAACTCCTACAGCATCTGCCATCTTCCAAAAGTTTACGAGCTGTGTAACGAGTCAATCAACATTACTTGATGGATGATATCACTATTCCAAGATCTCAGGGGAGTTTTCAAACTAGGCGAAACATGGCCCTCTGCTCTTGAGGAACCAAGTTGAATTTAGTGATACTGCCAGTCTCTCAGAAGCTCAGCAACTCAATTGTGGGACTCCCTATAGGAGCCACATTGCACTGGGCAGAGTCAAGATAAATCACATGGGATCTACATAGCATTGTCCGGGTAGACCACACAGATCAGAAACTTCATGGGGCTCTGTCTGTTCCAGTGGATCAAACAATTGACTTAAGAACAACTCGCCAGGGCTGGAGAAGTGGCTCAGGGGTTAAGCCTCTGCCTTGCAGGCAGAAGGTCCTGAGTTCGGATCCTAGACCCCACGTATAGATGCTGGGCGGAAGGGGGGCGGCCTGCGTTTCTGATCCTGGTAGGGCAGAGCCTGTGAATCCCGGGGCAGAGTAAACAAGGAGGAGGTGGAGGCTGTCCATGGTGGTTCTCGAATTCACTCGTGGTTCTACACACACACACACACACACACACACACACACACACACACACACATACACATACACACACACGCACAGTTGAATTAAAAAAAAAAAAGAACAACTCGCCTACGTGGCACACATGTCTCACCTCTTCTGGTTTATGCCACTCTGTCCTGGGAAAAGGTAGGTCTCAGAGACTGGACGCAAGCTGAGGGTCAGAATCTGGGGTTAATTTAGATTGGGGAAGATTGGAGTTTAGGATCAGGAGAGAAGACATTCTGGAAAGGAAAGCAAAGAATAAGATTTATTGTGGAACTGCAAAGAAAAGTTGAAGGATGAATGTTTAGTGAAAACATTTGGAGAAAACTATGGAAATTCTAATCTGTCTCCTCTCTGCCCCAGTTCCCTCTAGGCCAAGTCTCCAGCAAGCAATCACAATGAAAGGAACTTGTAAAACTATTCCAAAATCTTAGGAGAAATAACATTTCACCAGGGGCCCAATGAACTAAACTTCCTTTGGCAGAGGTCAGAGAGGCTTATCAAAAAATATATTTTCAGGGTCCCACCCAGTGATGATCCAATTTGGAGGAGCCAAATTGTGCCCAGGAATCTTCATCCTTAGTGTGTACTTCAGAGATGTGAGGCAAGTAGCTTATGATAGTAAGTTGGCTGTGGTGACAAATCTCTGTCTTGACTATCTTCTCCGAAGAGCAACCACTTGTGTAGGTTGACCTTATTGGGCATTTAAAATTATCTCATAGGCAACAGTTCCACACTGGACCCATCCTGCAGGTGGTAAGTCAGGGTGTCCTTTATAACCATGGGGGCATCACCCCTTTAAAAAAAATCAGGAAATCTGTACTGGGGAGAGGATCAAGGATTGAAGTCTTTGCCACAAAACAAAAGAACCTGAATTCAGATCCCCAGATCTTATATAACAATGATGGGTGGCAATGGTGTGACCCACACTTCCGGCTCTGGAGCAGAGCAATCTGGGGTGAGTCCCAATGTCACCTTTGGGCCTCCATAGGCACACGCATTCAAGTGCACCCTGGTGTGTACACACACACACACACACACATACAGCATGCACGCGTGCACACAAGCACACACAAAAAAATCAGGGAATTGAAGGTCAAGGCGGTTCCAGAAGGTGCCCAAGGCCCAGAGCTAACCTGGGCATAACCAGAGCCACCGCTGAAACCTAATCCAGAGCTCTGTTCTTTCTTTCTTCCACACTGTCACCTCCTTGCCACCTTACTTTCAGAGGCTAGAGGATTCCAAGCAACCAGGGACAAGGAGTCAGGAAAGAGTTGGGGGGGTTGTTTTTACAAAGATTTCTTTGAAGTAATTACAGTAGCTGGGGAAATGATTCATTTGGTAAAACGCTCACCATACAAGCATGATGACCTGAGTGTGAATCCCCAGAATCAACGACAGCACTAAAAAAGCCCAGTGGGGCACAGCCCAGCCCCCAACCAACCCGGAGCCCCACGCGTCCCTGCGGCGGCGAGCACCCAGGCTGACTGTGGCTTGGCCTGTGCCCCCCCCGGCCGGACCGACCCCAGACCCCTCCGCGCCGCCCCGCCCCCGCCCCCGCCCAAGGTGAGTGAGTGAGAGAGAGAGAGAGAGAGAGAGAGAGAGAGAGAGAGAGAGAGACCAGCCCAGCCCCCAACCACCCCGGAGCCCCACGCGTCCTGGCGGCGGCGAGCACCCAGGCCAACTGAGGCTTAGCCTGGGCCCCGCCCCGGACCCAAGCCCCTCGCATCCTGCCCCCTGTGCGCCTCGCCACCCCCCTGGATCCCAGGTGAAGAATTCTGCCATTGAGCCAGGGATCGAAAGAGCCCAGCCCAGTTCCGCCCCCCACCCTGGAGCCGCCCGGCCAGCAGCACCACGCTGCGCAGCCTCCGGCTTTGCTCCCGGGGCCCCGCCCCTCTCCGCGCCTACCTTCCCAGATCGCAGGTGAAGAACTCTGCCATCAACATCAGACCATCTGCCTCTCTGGCCCACCGGGGACCTACGCACATGGTCCACGGAAGACACACTGCTACTCAGAATTCAATAGAGCCCAAAGGAAACTCAGGCAAAATTCTAAGGAACAAAAGGAGCACAGACCATACATCTGGACTCCACTATAATCATTATATCACGTGGGCGAGTTTCTTCTCATCCAGCCCAAAGATAAGTAAACTTTTTCTTTTCACCTTACTGATCCTTTAAAGTACCAATACTGTAGATCAACTTTCTCATACAGCCACCCCACAACATACAACTCCAGGGAGTATACCACTCACCCCCACATTTCACCAAGAAACTAAATCGTAAAAGTGCACTACCAAACTAATATTCACCCCCTGGTAACATAACCTGACTTAACTGACATACTAACAGCCTAGTAGCCTCATCTAGGATATAATAATAACAATACACAAACATACCCAATCCAAGGTAAGCACTAGTAATAACTGGCAAGCGTAACAATACTAACTACGTCGACTCAGTGAAAAACACAGAAACTGAAAGGTCCTAAAAAGCAAAACAACAATGTACAAGTCAAAGTGCAGATCCACGAGAAACAAAACCCAAGAAGACCAATCTCCTGCCGAAATAATCAATCCCATAATGAGGGATTCCGACCAAAACAAATCCACAGAAAATAGCCATGGAAGCCAGACCCAACATAACGACTTTCAGAGTATGATCCTTACCATGATTAATACTATGAAAGAGGAAATCCGAGAAAATTAAACAACCGTATCAACCACTTCGAACAGGAACACAACAGGCACTTGGAGGAGTTGAGAAAAACAGTTCAAGAAACAAAAATAGGTATGGAGCAATTAAAACAGTCTCAGGCAGAGTTTAAAATTGAACTAAAAGATAAGTTATCTTCAACCCAAAACTCAACAGAGAGTCTTATCAGCAGAACAAATGAGGCAGAAAATAGAATTTCAGATCTTGAAGACAAAGTGGGAGAATTAACCAGCTCAATGGAAGAGATTGTTAAAGCCAAAAAGATACTGGAGAGGAACATTCAAGAGATATGGGACACCCTGAAGAAGCCTAACATGTGCATTCATGGAACACCAGAACAAGAATCCCAAAATACCACACCTGAGGAAATATTTCAATTCATCATAAATGAAAACTTCCCACAATTAAAGAATGAGAGGCCTATCCAAATACAAGAGGCATTTCGCACTCCAAACAGATACGACCAAAATAGAAAATCGCCACGGCAAATAATAGTCAAAACACTCCACATTCAAGACAAAGAAAAGGTGCTGAGAGCTTCAAGAGAAAAAAAGCAACTCACTTTTAAAGGTAAACCTATTAGAATAACAAATGACTACTCAATGGAAACAGTAAAAGCAAGAAGAGCTTGGAGAGACATACTTCAAGTATTAAATGAGCAAAAATGCCAACCCAGACTGATATACCCGGCAAAACTATCTGTCATGATTGAGGGAGAAAGAAAAGTTTTCCAGCACAAAGACAACTTGAAGGGATACACGTCTACCAAACCAGGCCTTCAAAAAATCCTAGAACTGATACTCAAGCTTGAAGAAAAGAACAAGCATATCCAGGAGGACAGAAGGGAAGTATAATACCACCAAAACATAAATATCAAACAACATGCTTACAAAATCTACTAAACATAAAAAATGTCCAGAATTAAAAATAATTTCTCCATTATAACATTAAATGTCAATGGTATTAACTCACCAATTAAGAGACACAGATTACAAACTTGGATTAAAAACCACAATCCAACAATCTGCTGCCTTCAGGAAACTCATCTCACCACAAAAGATAGGTACATCCTAAGAATGAAAGGCTGGTCCAAAATCTTACAAGCTAATGGAACCAGGAAACAGGCAGGGGTAGCAATTATGCTTTCAGACAAAGTGGACTTCAAACAAAAGAAAATCATAAGAAACACAGATGGATACTACATTTTAGTCACAGGTACAATTCACCAGGAAGACTTCACAATCCTGAACATTTATGCACCCAATACGGGCCCCTCCACATTCATTAAGAAAACCCTACAGCGTCTAAAGCAAGAAATCAACCCCCAAACGATAATTCTTGGGGACTTCAACACCACCCTCTCAACATGGGATAGATCAACAGGTCAAAAGCTTAACAGAGACACTTTGGAACTTAATCAAACCCTGAAAGAAATGGACCTTTCAGATCTCTATTGAACTTTTCACCCACGTACCAAAGAATTCACATTTTTCTCAGCAGCACACGGAACTTTTTCCAAAATAGATCACATATTGGGCCACAAAATGAATCTACACATATACAAAAAAGTTGAAATTCTAACCTGTGCCCTATCAGACCACCACGGCCTAAAGCTGGACATCCACAACACATCAAACAAGAGAAAATACACTAACTCCTGGAAACTTAACAATATGATGCTGAATGAGAACTGGATTCAGGAAGAAATTAAAAAGGAAATTCAAGATTTCCTGAAAGTGAACGATAACGAAAATACAACTTACCAAAATCTCTGGGACACAATGAAAGCTGTCCTAAGAGGTAAGTTCATAGCTCTTAATGCCTACATCAAAAAAAATGGAAACATCAGAAATAAATAACTTAACGATGCAGCTTAAGGCTTTAGAGAAACTTGAGCAATCTGATCCCAAAAGTAGTAGAAGAGAGGAAATTAGCAAAATAAGGGGAGAAATATCTGAAATTGAGACTAAGAAAACGATAGAAAAAATCAACCAGTCAAAAAGCTGGTTCTTTGAAAAAATCAATAAGATAGATACACCCCTAGCTAAGTTAACCAAAAGCAAGAGAGAGAAAACCCAAATTAACAAAATTAGAAATGAATATGGAGTAATCACTACTGATACCCAAGAAATCCAGAGAATTATAACATCATATTTCAAAAACTTATACTCTGTGAAGTTTGACAACACAAAAGAGATGGATGAATTTCTAAGTAAACACATCTTACCTAAATTGGATCAGGAAGTTGTGAATTACTTAAATGGCCCTATAATATATAAGGAAATTGAAGAAGTAATCTCGAATCTTCCCACCAAAAAATGTCCTGGACCAGATGGATTCAGCACAGAATTCTACCAGACATTTAAGGAGTCAATAACACCAATACTCCTTAAACTGTTCCATCAAATAGCAAAGGAAGGAACACTACCAAATTCCTTCTATGAAGCTAATATCATCTTAGTCCCAAAACCTAATAAAGATTCACTTAAAAAAGAAAACTATAGGCCGATCTCCCTGATGAACACAGACGCAAAGATTCTCAACAAAGTCTTAGCAAATCGGATTCAAAAACATATCAAAAAGATTATTCACGGGGACCAAGTAGGCTTCATCCCCGGCACACAAGGTTGGTTCAACATACGCAAATCAATAAATGTAATTCATCATGTAAACCAGTCCAAAGTCCAAGACCACATGATACTCTCGATAGATGCAAAAAAAGCTTTTGACAAGATCCAACAGCCTTTTATGATCAAAACGCTAGAGACAGTAGGAATGGAAGGAATCTTTATCAATATAATAAAAGCTGTATACAATAAGCCCACAGCAAGGATTATGCTCAATGGGGAACAATTGGAAGCATTCCCACTTCGATCAGGAACTAGACAAGGCTGTCCACTCTCACCACTTCTATTCAATATTGTACTTGAAGTCTTAGCTGAAGCCATAAGACAAGAAAGGGACATAAAAGGGATTCTAATCGACAAGGAAGAAGTCAAGCTATCCCTATTTGCAGATGACATGATCTTATACCTGAGGGATCCCAAAAACTCCACCAGGAAGCTCCTGGAACTAATTGAGAAGTTCAGCAGGGTGGCAGGATACAAAATAAATGTGCAAAAATCAGAGGCCTTCCTATATGCCCAGAATGAAAGAAGTGAAAAAGCCCTGAGAGAAACAATCCCATTTACTATAGCCCCTAAAAAAATGAAATACCTTGGTATAAACCTAACCAAGGAGGTAAAAGACCTTTACAATGAAAACTTTAAAACCCTAAAGAAAGAAATTGCTGAAGACATCAGAAGGTGGAAAGACCTCCCATGCTCCTGGATTGGCAGAATCAACATCGTAAAAATGACCATCCTACCAAAGGCAATATACAAATTCAATGCTATACCAATTAAAATCCCAAAGCAATTCTTTAAAGGGAAGTTGACCAATTAATCTCAAAATTCATATGGAGGCACAAAAGACGTAGGATAGCAAAGACAATCCTGAGTAACAAAAACACTGCTGGAGGTATTACCATACTGAACCGTAGTCTATACTACAAATCCATAGTTATAAAAACAGCCTGGTATTGGCTCCAAAATAGACACTCAGATCAATGGATAAGGGTTGAGGACCCAGATATAAGCCCACAAAAATACAGCCATTTGATCTTCGACAAAGGGGCCCAAAGAATCCAATGGAAAAAGAACAGCATCTTCAACAAATGGTGCTGGCAAAACTGGATCTCCACATGCAGAAGATTAAAGCTGGACCCGTACTTGTCACCATGTACAAGACTTAATTCCAAATGGATCAAGGACCTTGATATCAGGCCAGAGACTATAAAATCATAGTTGAAAGGATAGGGAACTCCCTTGAGCTGATTGGGCTAGGCCAACATTTCCTAAACAGACATCCAATGGCACAGTCACTGCTACCAACTCTCAACAGTTGGGATCTTGTGAAATTAAAGAGCTTCTGTTCAGATAAGGAGATTGTCACACGAGCTCAAAGGCAACCCACAGAATGGGAGAAAATCTTCACTAACCACATATCTGATAGAGCTCTACTGTCCAGAGTGCACAAAGAACTTAGAAAATTAAACACCAAGGAAACCAATGGCCCAATTAAAAAATGGGCCCTGGAACTTAAAAGAAATTTTACCAGAGATGAAATTAAAATGTCTAACAAATATCTTAAAAAATGCTCCACTTCTTTAGCCATCAGGGAAATGCAAATCAAAACCTCCCTGAGATATCATCTCACCCGGTCAGGATGACAAAAATCCACAATACAAACAACAAGTGCTGGAGAGGATGTGGAGAGAGGGGAACTCTGCTACATTGCTGGTGGGAATGCAGGCTCATACAGCCATTCTGGCGAGCTGTCTGGAGATTCTTAAAGAAATTAAAGATTGAAATGCCATATGACCCTGCTATTCCACTTTTGGGAATAACCCCCCATGCAGCAGAGGTTCGCCTCGATAGCACAAGCACGACTATGTTCATAGCAGCACTGTTTACAATAGCAAAGTCATGGAATCAACCTAAATGTCCAACAGTTGACGAGTGGATAAGGAAAAAGTGGTACATCTATACAATGGAGTACTACTCAGCCATCAAAAATGATGAATTACTGGAATTTGCTGGGAAATGGATGTTATTAGAAACAATTATATTAAGTGAAGTATCCCAATCCCAGAAAGTTAAGCGCCGTATGTACTCCCTAATAGGTGGCTCCTAGTACCAAACTCACCCAGCCCACATTGAGACACTCAAGGGTAAACCTATATAATACGGTAATTGCAAGGATTGTGAACAGGAGGGATGGGGTTGGAGGGCCACACCAGACACAAGGAGAGAAGGGACCATGTTACAGCAGAGAAAATCGACCTCCAAGGAATGCAAGTAAGTAATGTGACACCTGGTTAAGTTCACAGACGTTCGTTCCTGATCATGTACAACTGAGGGGGTATGATCTCACCAGAAGGGGAGGGCATATAGTCTGGCAGATGAAAAGAGATCATTTTGCAAATGGGTGACTGATCCCTCCCTCACCGAGGTTTCCTGCTTTTATTACATCTACCCTTGAATGTGCTATTATAACAAGACTCCAGTTTAACAGTTTTTTGTCTCTGACCAGGGAGTGACATACAGTGCCCAGCAGGATGGAGTGAAGGGCATTGCAGGAGCAGCAAAACTGCAAAAGAAAATCAACAAACCACAATCCAGAACTTCAGAGACTCTATATCATCCACATAGAACTAAGCCAGCCTAATCTCCCCCCATCATGAAACTCAGGGACATCTGCGGAAGAGGGGGCGGTAAGATTGTAAGAGCAAAAGGATGGGGGGAGCAATGATTTGAAGAGTCTCCACACTAGATAGGGCTGAAGCAATCATAATAGGACTTTGCATGCCCTGCGCCATGTCTGTCACACTATTGACCTCACAAAGTCTAACATCAGCTAAAGGCACCAATATCCTTTGAGGCAAGGGATTGATGGCCACAGAAGTGTTCCTATGCTTAAGGGGAACACGAGAAAGGGTTCAGGGAAATGCCACTGGGTCCTTTTATGTCATCGGAAAGGAGAACCAAGAGGAGAGTTAGGCATACACAATAAAGGACTCTCTGGAAATTGGGGGAACTGGGGAGGGAGGGAAGGGGAGCAGGGGGTTCGGGGGGAGGAGGAGGGGGGGAGGGAACTGGTCTCCCTATTAAGTTTGTATGAGCGGAAATAATAATAAAAAATGTTAAAAAAAAAAAAAAAAAGCCCAGTGGATGGAGGTTGAAGAGATGGCATAGGGATTAAGATTCTGTCTCACTAGCAGAAGATCCTGAGTTCAGATCCCAGGTGCCACATAAAAACACCAGGCAGAAACTTTGGGGGCTTGTACTTCCAGCCCTAGTGGACCGAATCTGGGAAATCTCAGAGCAAGCAAGACGGAAGTAGAAGCAATCCAGGATGATTCCTGAAGTCATCCTTGGTCCTCAACAGGGACACACAGTACCCTCTGAACACACACACACACACACACACACACACACATTTTAAAAATCCCAGTGGTGGCACTGTACACCCATAATCCCAGAACTAAGAAGGCAGAGGCAGGAGGATCCCTGGGGTTCACTTGCCAGCCAGTCTAGCCAAGCTGGTGAGCTCCAGGCTCAGAGAGAGACCCCATCAAAAAAAAAAAAAAAGGTGGGGAACAATTGAGGAAGACACCAGATGTTAACTTCTGGCCTTCACAAGTATGCACACATCTGTGCGTGTGTATACAGGTATATATACACATGAACACTTAGTTCATCAGAATATTTTGTAATGGTACAACCAATTGTGTGAATCGAAATTCATTCACAGCTTTCAGTGGATGTGCATCATGTTGAATGTTGAATGTGATTCCTCTATTGCACACACACACACCAGAAAGAGAGGAGAGAAACACACATCCATAAGCACATGCCCATGCATGTCTGCACACACAGGAACATGTATACATACATACAACAGTAACCCAATACACATACACAGTTATACACAGGAACACATACATATGCATACACACCAGCCACACACACTTGAGAGAGAGAGAGAGATGCACAGATGAGACACCATGCTAATGCATTTACAGTAACAGTTTTGGAGATAGAGATTGGGGTATTTCTTTAGTTTGACTAATTCCCCTCTGACAAGTCCACCTCACTTGCATAATAATTTTACTTTTAATAAATGGGAACAGCTGCTCCTCAGTCACTATCTAGTTTGAGCACTAAACCTCAGGAATCTGGAACATCCATTTGTTCAAGAGATTATACCCAGGGGACTAACTTCATGATGAGACATTTAGTCTCCCTCACCCCTTCCAGACCTAGGAAATCCTGTGCTTGGCTTCTGAGTCCCGCTGAGTAACTATTGTCGCAAGGGTGACCAGGCATGACTCAGAAGGACAGAGAAAGTCGCATCACCGTGTGCAGCCCAGGAAGTTGCTTCAGTCCTCTCTCTTGGGGATCCAGACACGGAGAGGACAGTCAGGGCTCGTGGCTTCTTCTTTCATGCTCCTGTTTTCGTTATGAAGTACGGGCAGTGAGGAAAGCTGTGGTTTGCCAGGAGCCCTACAGACTGGAGCATGTTGTAACCACAGTACTTAGCCATGTAGGCTGGCTTGTGTTTGGTAGTCAAAACAAAAAGCACTGAGAAGATAACCAGCACTCAAGGGAGGGTGCTGGGATTCAGAGTTTCTGGAACGTGTGGTCTGGAATACTTCTATTCCTGTCACCTGTCATCATGGATAGAGCCAGCTGATATTGTTAACAAGTGTTTGATGAACTGCACAGCAATCAGATAAGTCGAGACATCAAGTCCTATGAGCTTTATTTATTTATTGACACATACTTGGCTGATGGATGCTCAGTCCTTTCTTTTTAATTTTATTTTTTATTCTCTTAGAGTTTCATAGATGAATCAGTGAATTTATGATCTTTTCACACTTTAATCCCCAATCCTATCCCTCTCTCCTTTTTTCCATTACAACTCTCCTTCTTCCCTACCAGTCTCCCTCCTATTTTCAGTCTTTTTGCATATATTACCACTAAGTCTCATTTGGTTCACTTTCAATGACAGCCCTTTCTTGAACGACTCTGAAGATGGGTCATTTTGCTGCCTCATTTTGCACGGGTTTATCCCTTAGAAATCACTTTTCTTTAGACCTAGAAGCGTGATCTTCACAGTTAAGCATGCACCAGTTTGGGGCAGATCCCAAATTATTTTTTAAATATAAAGACCATATCATATATTCCAATCCCATACTTTAAAACTACTGATTTTCAGATGCCAGTCTGATGTTGGCTGTTTTCCTCCACCTCCCCTCCATTCTCAAACTGAGTAGGGGAAAAAGCAGAATGTCAAAAATTATATCAACATACATTAATCTTACCTCTGGTTTTAACCTCCAAAGGCACACAGGACAAGTCCTTCTCTGTTCTATATTTAATGTCTCTAATTTGTAGGTGTGGCTGTCATATCTTCTTTTAGAAGTTGACATGCAAACCAGGCAAGCATGGCTCAAAGAGACACCTGCCTTACTGAGATCCCAACCCACAGAGATTTACGGGCAGAGCTCGGACATGGTCGGTGGATCTGCGCTAACATCTTCTCATCAAGGTCACGGTGAAAGTGAGAAGCCCTGTGCTTTCTTTGTAACCTGTACCAACCTCCGGCTAAGTCGCCATGAGCGCACTTGTGAAGTATGTGCTTCTGGGGCTTCCATAAGAGTCGTAGCCATGAGTTGGAGGGTTGAGATCTTGGGGTGGAGTTCTCCTGGGTGCGTGAACATGTGAGATCCTGACATCACTTGTCGCACATGTCCTGCCACCTCTTCCTGTTGGTGTGAATCACAGCAGCCAGTGCTCTGGCTCCTCCTTGGGGGGGACAGCCTGGGAAAGAAGCCACATGCTTCCAGGCATCCCTGCGTACATGCTTGCTGTTGCCTCCCTCCCCTGATTCATGCCAAGCAAACACTACCCAGGTCCCCAGTTCACTTGCTAAGGGAGGGAACAGCCAAACAAGAGGTTCCACTTAACCCTGTCTCTGCCACGTGCCAATAGTGTGTAAACCAGCCTTTCTTGGGAGGACTTTAGAAGAAGCTAAGGCCCCAGGGGATCACATTGTCTGTATAAATATTCTCTGTTCAGGGTCTAAGGCCATTGCTCTTCTGCAACTGGATGTAACCTGTTACCAGGACCTTTCAGATGAGTAGGATGAAACCACTCACTTCTCTGCAAAAGACAAGACGCATGTCACATGGATGAGGAAAGAAGCTGTGGCCATCTTTTCTCCTTGAACGAGTCCTCCCCCTTCCTCCAGCCCCATGAAAGAAAAAGATCCAGAGTTCTACTCAGGGTCCAAGTCATGCATCCTCCACAGCTGCTGAGAGAGGTGAGCCTCACTCTGCCTTATTTATCTGTGTTCCATGCTAACACTGTCACTTTATACCAGATGAGTTCTGGTTCTAGTTTTGGGTCACCTTCTACCTCACTGCCTGGAACCTTACATGAATGTCAGCAATAGAATTAATCTAAGCTAGTGTTGGGATCATCCTGCCCTTTGAAGATCCTCTTTACATTTCCCATGCTGGATCTTCTACAGGTGACACTTTTCATAACCCCCATGATACCACTTAAAGACAAAAACGACGAAGGGGGGAGATGGAAAGAAGAAACCTGTGCAGCTGAAATCAGTTTGGGCAGTAAAGATGTCCTCCAAAACCAGCCTCACTGCACAGCCAAGCATCTCCTGCTGGCCTTTGGAGTGAGCTCCCAAGAGGACCATATTCCTTTCTCTGGACGGTTAATGAAATGCAGTTGAATCTGTGGTACCAAAAGCTCTGAGAGGTGCAAGCCTCTGTGGACTTCGGAAGATACTCAGTATGGGAGAAGATCCTAAAGATGATATATGAATCTCAGGGAAGGGGGTGGGGGTCTGTCAATGAGGAAGAAAAGAACTCATAAGCCTCTGGAAAAGGAAGGCCTTGAAAGAATGCAAGAATGCGTAAGGCAAGGGCCATCTGGTGAGAGGGTGGAGTGTAGCCCTAAGGCACAAGACCAAAGAACAGATGACCAGGGAGGAAGAGAGCCAGTGCCCATTGCTCTCCTGCAACTGGGATGTAACCTCTCACCAGGACCTCTCAGATGAGTAGATGAAACCACCCACTTCTCTGCAAGAGAGAAGATGCATGTCACATGGATGAGGAGAGAAGCTGTGGCCCTGTCTTCTCCCTTGGGCAAGGGTGAGTCTTCCCCTTTTTTCTCCAGCCCCAGGGAAGAAAGAGGCTGCCCTGTACCTTGCCTTTGCTCAGTCACAGCAGGCCTGAGTGGACAAAGGAAACAGACCATGCTATCCATGAGAACTCTCTCTCTCTCTGTCTCTCTCTCCTTCTCCCTCCCTCCGTCTGTCTGTCTGTCTGTCTGTCTGTCTGTCTGTCTGTCTCTCTCTCTCTCTCTCTCTCTCTCTCTCTCACACACACACACACACACACACACACACACACACACACACACAGGATCCTACAACTGGCCTTGTCACGACAGCCACTGGAAGGGCACTCTTACAGAAGTGGCTCCTCTTTCTGAAGCACTGGATGAACACATCCCCTTCTGTTTCTGGGGCACTCCAAGAGGATCTGGACCCGGGGAGGCTGGACCCGGCGGCCTCCAGCTACTGTTCATTCACCACAGCCTGTACCTCTGTGTCTGCTGGAACCCTGGTGCCTGTCAGTCTGAGATACTGAAGGGCATGCCCATGCTGACCCAGATTGAGGTACCCACAGGACGTCCGTCCACACAGACTCTGTTGGCCTGATCTCTCATTCCACTGTTCCAGTAGCTGTACTCACATCAACTAGGCCACAGGGAACAGCCAGCTACTTGGGCTTATTGCACCTGGCCCGAGACTCAGGTTGAGATGCGTGTGAAGGCTGTCAGTCCACTTTTTTTTTTATAAATGTCTCCATTAACTCCCAAATGTCATAGCTTTAAGCAGCAATCATTTCTCACTTTTCAACTGGCCTTGTGAGCCAGCCGGCCCCATTCAGAACTCATGTTGTCTCAAGGTCTACCTCTCCACATAGACTCTCTGTGTGACCACTTCAAGTGGTCTGTTTTTATTATTTGGCAACCCAGCATCTGCAAAGCACAGACAAGAAGCAACAGGCCTTAAAGGCTGAGATCCAGCACTGAGCATCATTTCCATCATGCCCAGTTACTGGATGCTTCAGCTAGCTTTGAACCTTTCTTCTTTTCTTGTTTCTTTTCTTTTTGGTGTTTTGAGACAGTGCCTGTCTACATCACCCAGGCAGCTTAAAACTTGTGATCCTTCTGCCTCTGCCTCTACCTCCTTAATGCTCAGATTAGAGGTAAACAACATCACACTTGGCTCATTTTTGAATCATATTTTTACCAATGCAACTCATTCAAAGCCATGCCTGATTTGCATCAAAGGAGACTAATACAACAGCATGGACAGAGGGAGGGAGCCAGCATTATCAAGGATCTGGGGGGGAAGGAAAATACTAGGTAGGTAAAGACCTTTTCCCATCTCGACTGCTGAACAATTGCATTGCAGTTTTAGCGTATTCATGAAAACTTTGACAAGAGTTTTATCTTTGGAAAACATCTCATTGTATGCCCAATGCCAGCAGCAGACAACGGCCTCTATTGGCAGCACTTACATCAGGGGACATGAGTGTTTTCCCGCTACAGTCATTGCGTGTCACCCTCTGATGTAATGTGTGCGTGACACCCACTGAGGTAGGTCTTGCATCCATTGGGCAGGGGGAGCACTATTGCAAAAATCTAGGTAACTATGGCGTAAGCCGCAGTCTGAAGCCACTTAGCCAGGGTCAACCCAAAGCAGCAAGTGTTAGTCAGAAGTACCGGCCCCACTGTCACAGGCAGGCATCACCCTAACATCCTTGTCTGGTCCCTCGGCAGAATGACTTTCGTGAGCAGTTCCAGCCCCTCTCTACAAGCATATCACCCTTAGCTATGACTAAAGTCTTCAGCCCTGTACTTTGAGGATGTGTCTAAGTGAAAAAGGCTTTAATCATGTTCCTCTTAATGCATGAGCTGCATTTGTTTTCCACCAGGAATCAAATGGAAGCCCTTGAAACACGAGCCATGCTCAGTGAGTGCATGTTAACTTACTATTTTAGAAAAAAGAAACCATGGGTGTGGTGTACTTGGGACTTAACTCTGAGCCTTGGAACAGCTTACATTTCCCTGTGGAATTGGCATGGGAAAAAAAAAAGTCTACATTTACAGTCCGTAACCTTGAGTGGAAGAGCTGTTTAGAGGAGGCTTCACCAGACCCACTATAGTTTCTAGAATCTTCTTTATAGGATACCTATGAAGATGGAATCCTAACCTTATCCAAAGAAAAGAAAAATTATGGGCAGCTGTTAACAGTACTGTTTTTTTTTTTCCTGCCTGGAGCTACAATTTTTATTGCTTCTTAAAAGAAAACTGCCTTTCCTATTAATCTTAAAGATAGTATTAGAATTAGAATACTCATAAGATTATCATGGGCAATCCTAACAAACCATGATAAACCTAACTATCTCCTAGAAACTGAGTATCTTTATTTAAAGAGGTAGTATAGTATATAAATACCTTAGATGAAATTTTCACCTATTACTGCCCTGGGCACCATTTTTGTGTAGTATAAATGGCATGAGCTATGTTGCAGGTGAGGGGAATGGTCACCCACCTTTGTGCAGTAACCTGCCACCTAGTGAATCAACATGAACGAAAGCAGAATTCAGTTATTTCCTTGTCATCTCAAGAGAAGCAAACAGTCACCAAACCCTATATCTATGGCAGAGAAGTCACCATGTAAGGTCACTATGTTTAAGATAAACTGAGGGTGACTTCCGCCCTGAACCTCCCACCCCACCCAATAAAAAACAGGGGAGTAAATCCCTTGCCAGAGGACGTCATTGTCATGGGACCATGTTAATAGTTTGGTATTTTATTCTGGAATCAAACAACAATCCATCCCATAAAATTGGCTCAAGTGCTCCATAGACCCAAGAGAGGTAAGTGAGTTCTACGGACAGACGACCAAAGAGAGAAGAAACCAAAGAAAGTGAATTAATTGTTTCAAAGCCACTTTCTTTGCAAACCAGAGTAGGGCTACAGAATAGTAGGCAAATTGCTGATTAGGCAACATCTGTTGACTTTAGGTCACTTCTTTAGTGTAAGGATTAAGGCAGAGGGAACAGCTAATCCTGCCTCGGAAAGCCAGTTTCATGTGCTTTGTAGAGTTTCTGGATGTCAGAAGTCTGAGGTCGAAGTGAGGCAGCTGGTCTCCTCTGCCGCTCCTCTCTTTGCTTGCAGGTGCTGTCTCCTCAGTGGGATTTCATGAAGTCTCTCTCTGTGCACCTGGGCTTCACCCGCTGCTTATTAAAGATACCAGCCTTGTTAGGTCAGGACTTGCCCTGTTGATCTCATCTGATCTATTATTATCTCTTGAAAGATCCCAACTGCAATCCAGTCCACTTTCTGAGGTACAGGAGACATAAGAATTTTGGCAGGGGCACAATTTAGCCTAAAGCAGGAATCATCCTACTCAAACTGCTAGACTTCTGAGAATGACCCCACATCAGCACATACTAATGAACAGAAGAGAAAAGGGCAGAGGCACCTTTCACCACCAATACCACAGAGACCCTCACAGGGGGAAGCGGTCCTGGTGCATCAAGTTCAAAGGGGGAGACAGGGAGGAGGGAATGAGCCCCTGAGCTCCACCCCACAACACGTGCCAAAGCCAGGTGTGGTGGCATGCACCTGCAATTCCAGTGGAAGAGAGGTGGAGACAGAGGGATGCCTGAGGCTCACTGGCCCATCAGCCTAGTTAATAGAGAGCCCTAAGTCACAGAGAGATCTTGTCTCAGAAAAAAAAAAAAAAAAAAGATAGATGGCTCCAGAAGAATGATGTCCAAGGTTGACCTCTGGCTTCCATATGTGTATTTGTAAGCATATGCACAATAATTAAATTAAAATGGGGAGAGTACAGCAGCACAAAGAGGAGGGGGAGACAAGGAAGAAATGTGTCCATTCATGACAGACTCCCTCTGAATTTGGCTCTGAAGACACCCAAACACCTAAATGCCATGAACCCAGGTTTAAAAACAGCATCATCAGTGAGTCTCAGGGAAAGGTTTGGAATTAGAAAGCTGGTAGCCTGTTCTTTCTCACCCAAAAGAGAAACGGGTGTGTAAGAAGCCCACTTCTTTTGCCCCCATCCTCCAAACAAATAACTCTAGGCAAGGATTTGGTTCTGCGACCAGAGTCCTGATTCATTGGTGATTTCTCCCCTTGTCTCTGGGTCTTGTGGCCCCTGCGGGTAGGAGAAGTCAGATAGTGAGCTATACTTTCCTTCCATGGAGGACTCTCGGAAGGAGTCATGTCTTTGATGGACTGTTGCAGATAGTTTCTAGCTCACTCCTTGATAATCTGTAGACATCATACTCTGTTGACATCATCAGGCATGATGAAAAGCGCTCGGTGGGACCTTATGGGCTGAGTAATGGCAAAGAAGGGTCATCTGATTCATGTCCCTCATCACTTTAAACCCCAGCTTGTCATATGACTGTATATTGTTCGGTCAGTATGAGCCCAGTGGAAGTAGCAACAGTCTCAAGGTGACGAGACATCTGCCCTTAACCAGTGATCAGGACCCGTAAGACCAGATCCACCTGCCACTGGCAAAGACATTTCCAAACAGACATTGGCCTCCATTTGTTTGAAACACAAGAACTCGGGGACTGGCAGATGGCTCAGGAGTTAAAGCCTTTGACTTGCAACAAAAAGGCCTGAATTCGGATCACCTGATCCCATGTAAAAATGCAGGGCAGAAGTGGTGGTAGCCTGCACTAGCCTTGGAAGGCAGAGGCTGGGAAGCCCCAGAGCAAAGCAAGGAGGCAGAGCAATGCAGGATGATTCCTGAAGTCATCTTTGGTCCTCCAGAGGCACACATGTTCCAGTGTCCTCTTGTACACACACACACACACACACACACACACACACACACACACACGCACACACACATACACGCACGCACGTGAGAGAGAGCAAGAGGGAAGCAAGACAGAATTCTTCGACTGTCTCTGTTTTAGCAGTCTTTCCCTAGATAAAACTCACCGAGTTTCTGAGACAGTCCCAAGCTGTCATTGGTCATTCTCTTCCTGGGCCCTTCATCCCCAGGAGCCCTGCGTGTGACAGGAAGGAAGAAGGGACTAGCAAGGACTTGTTGACAATCACTGCATAAACTTTCCTCACTCTGGAAGAACCCATCATTTGTCCCGAATCACTCAACTAAGGAACAAATAGAACAGAATCACGTCTACCATGTAAGAATACCTAGAGTTGGGCACTGCTCAGGAGCTAGGTAGGTGCCTGTGTGATGCCAGGGGGGGAGGGAGGAGAGTTGTCCAGACTGACATGAAAGCCAAAGACACAGCCTCATGGAGAGAAAGAAGGGCTCTGAGCTGTCCTGGCCCCAAGTTTGATATACGTTAGACAGCACTTCAAAATGTTGATGAAAAGAGTCACCCCCACCCCTTCAGGCCAAGTCACCCAATTTTCAGTTCCTGCAGGCTTCAGAAATCACTGGAACTGAGGTTCTCAGACATGATGTTCGCCTACATTGTGAACTTGTGGATAAAATGTCAAATAAACTGAAAAGCTGTGATTGGTCATGCCCAGGACCCCTGCCCTTTCCTTGGAGCTCTGATGTTGGGCACAGCATACTGGCTTCCAGGGCAGAGGGCAGAGAAAGGCACAGCCTGTAACTGACTTGGCTTGTTGTTTTAGCTAGCGAATGGGCAAAGCATTTCCTCTTTCCCCTTGGCTACCAGAGAACCCAGACATAAAGGACATACTTGTCTTGCCCCGTGCAATTTACCTTACAGCCTTGTCTTCTGTTCTTTCAATACAGGAGATGTATTTTTTAAGTTTTTTTTTTTTTAAGATAATTGATTTATTTGAGGGGAGAGAGCGGACACATGCATGCCACAGCAGTACTCCATATGGAAGTCAGGCAACTTTTGGGAGTCACGTCTTCCCTTCCATCATGTGAATTTCAAGGATCAAATCAGGTTTGTATGTGGACTCCTTGACCTCTAAGTCACCTTTCCGGCCCCTGGTTTATAGATTTTTTTTCAATTTTATTTATTTAGTATTTGTGTGTTTGTGTATTTGTGTGTGTGTGTGTATGTCTGTATGTATGTATCAGAGGACACCTTGTGTGCTCATGGAGGCCCAAGAGTGACTTTGGGAATCGTCTTGGATTGTTCTACCTCCTTTTCTGCTTTGCTCAGGGATTTCCCAGGTTCCATTTTCCAGAGTCAGGAGTACAGACCACCGCCATTTCCACCTAGAATTTTTATATGGGATCTGAATTCAGGTCCTTCTGTTTGTGAGGCAGAGTCTTAATCCCTGAGCCATCCCAGGGTTTTAGATTTTTGGTATTTATCTTTTCCTTACCTTGTTCCCTCTCTTTTATGATAAATGGTGTTGACTCTTTTGTCTAAACAAAAGAAATCCAAGTTGTGTGGAAAGAACATTTTAACTCCCCTTGCAAATCCATTTCATAGTGTTAGGGATACAGCTCAGAGCACAGAGTTCACTGCTTTGCTTCTGTGGAGACTGCTCATTCACTCAGAGTGACACCACGCACTCTGAGCTGAGCCAACTGTGAATCAGAGCCAGTGACCCCCGTGGGGTCAGCAACTGGGCTGCTTGCTCTAGTGTGCGTCTTGATGAGACAGCAAGTCCCTAAAGGCCATCTGAGTTCATTTGGGAAAGGACACTCGGGAAGATACTTCGTTCGCTCCCAGTTTCACTCTGGCACAAGCTTGTTGTATCTCCCCTCTCCTCCCCAGCCCCCCCTTCCCCTGGGCTTTTGGGCAGTCCTGAGTGTAGCCTAAGAGTGCCAGGAAGATTAGACCTCCCAGTGTCTATCACCATATACTGCATGACATCAGGGATGGCTCCTCAATAGACAACCTATACATCTAGTCATCACCCCTCAACCCACAAAAAAATATTAAGTGGAAAATTTCAGAAATAAACAACTCATATGTTTTACATAGCATTCCTATGATTGTTCAATCTTACTGTTAGCTAACGTCAATCTTGTACTGTGGCTGACTCACAGGTTGCTCATTGTCATAGGTATGTATGTAAAGGAAAAACCACCTCACAGAGTTTGTTTCTATCCATGGTTTTAGGCATGTGATCAGGGGCTTAGGATCTCCTCCCCTCCTCCCCTCCCCCCTTCAGATAAAGAGTGCTGCATTTGCCAAATGATTGTGCAGATTCAGGCAAGTCACTTGATCTCTCTGAGCTTTGATTTATATGAAATGGAGATTATATTCAGGCACCTTCCAACAACACTCAAGGGGATTAAAAGGCACTCAGAGAGCAGGATGCTTTGTGAAGTACTCAGCGCTGATAAGGATGTGTGACCGTTATCTTATTACTCATGGTTAAAAAATGGCAACCAATGCCCAGGAGAGTGCTTTCTGGCCCTACAGCCTTTACCAACCCCAGAGCATCTTTAGTTTTAGCATCATGCCAAAGTGTTTACTCAGAAGGGATGGCAGTGGTGAGGTGAAGGAATGGGCATCCTGGAAGACTTCCCGAGGGGAGCCCAGGTCCAGAGGAGACACATCAAATGTCACACCCCAGAAACAGACATGCTTAGAGCCACCTTGCTTCCACACATCAAAATCAGTGTAGGACGTATCTGCTAACTCTCTTTGGTAGAGGAGCTTCGGTGCTGGGTGAGAATCCACCCCTGCTCCGACTCCTCCCAATCGTGTCTCTCTGGGGGAAGAATTCAACTATAGTCTCTCCACAGTAGACAATTTGGGAAACTCACCTTGCACTGGTACCAAGGATTTGGGGCAAGAACTTGGAAGTGGAGTATAAAAACTCAGTGAATATACATACCACAGGTATGCCAAATCTTTCTTTGGCAAGATTTGTAACCTTAAAAATAGAAGTCATGCAGATTACTCAGCCCTAAATAGGACATCTAAACCATCCCTACCTCCCACACCAGGGATCATCAAGGACAAGTGGGCAGGTAAGATTGTAAAAGTCTGAAGTAGGGTAGAGGTACAGTCAGATGCTATCTTCTGGACATGACAAGACCATTGTATCCATGAATTCACTCTAGCTATGTATATTTCCACAAGACCTTCATGGGAATTACCCTGTCAACATTTCACTGTGGAAGAGGAAAGATCTCAAGAGGCTCCACGCCTCTCTGAGAGACTGATGAGGGTTGATTCTGATGGGGAGGAAATGGAAGATGTTTTCTTCCGTGGTATACCCGGCTGAGGGAAAAAAGTCAACAAAATAGGAGGAAGTCTGGCAGGGGAGAAGGGTTGTAACAGAAAGAGAAGGGGGATGGGATTGGGAATTAAGATATCAAAATATCATAAATTCACTGTATTCGTGTATGAAACATAAAAAGAAAAAAAATTAGAAAAAGAAAAAAATAGAAGTGGCATTTTCTTTACCCATAGGGCTTCGGTTTGATCAAGCCAGTGTCTCCTTTGCAGTAACCTGGGTTTGCATCTGGGGTGATCAGTCACTCATGTGGTTTGCCTGGTGCATCTTGTCCTTATTGACAGCTCATACACGCTAGACTTGGAAACACAGGTCCACTCACATGGTAGGATCTTCCTAAAAGCATCAGGGTGAGAGGCTGGCTTGGTACGCCATTTCTCATCACCCAATGCACTGGATCTAGTGCTAAATCAAAGGCTGAGGGTGAAGACAAAGGGGCTTCTTGGTGTGACATTTCCCTTCCCTGGGCTGAAGTCATGAGCGAAAACAGGAAGGGGACGACGCCTTGTTTGGAAAAGGGAAATACAGAGGAAGTGTGGGGCAGGGTGGAGGGAGCCTGAGCTGTCTGGAAAGGGCCAGTCTTGGCCCCCGGAGAAGCCAGATGGAAGTGGGTCAGAGGAGGGGAGACCACTCCCACGATTGAATTTGTAGGACAAGTTATAGGATTTATTGTTGGCCTTTCCACTAGCCAGATGGACATAAAATACTAGCCCGAGATTCCCATTCATCTTGCCTGTGGATTTTCCATTCCTCAATTCTCATTTGCTGGGCAGTTGTCATCTTGACAAATCCCAGGAAATCTGACAAACCCAATGAACACTGGGGTGTGTCCCTAGAGGGAAGGAACCCCTCCCGATTTAATGGTGGTAGTGAGAAGTATGCTTGGGGCTGTCTTTAGCAGATTACAAAGGCTTGTCTTGTTACTGCTCCTCTCTGTAGCATGGTTCACTGTGAAATTTCAAACAAAGAGGAAACTTCTTCCTTAACCTGGACATAATACCTCTTGATGAGTTGTAATGCCTTTGCCAAGGAGGAGAATGGGATAAAGCTGGACTTTAATCAGGCTTGAGGAAACCAGGAGTGCTTCAAGAATATACAGATGCATTTGTATGGTGCAAATGAGTAATCTCCAGCTGTTTTCCTTAAACACGTCACTGTGATCCATATGTATTCCTATGAAAGAGTTGGAGGTCAGATTAAGGACCACGCGCATGCTCTTCCACTGAGCAGCACTTGAGGTCCCATTCGGATCCATTTTTATATGGACCGTGGCTGTGCGTAACTCAAATATAAACTGGAGCTTTGTAGCTAGCTCAGTCTAGCACAGAGTCAGCCAGAGAGGCATAACTCTGAAACACAAAGTATAAAAAGTGAGTAGCAGTTTCCACCCTGGTGTCTAGGGACTTGAATGCATTTTAAAGCAAAGGAACACGTGCTAAGAGTCTTGACTTGGTTCTCCTGTCCTTCAATTGCGCGGTCTCTCGCTTGAAATGACAAAAATGTCACATTGTTCTGGCCTCTCAGTGTTCTCTTCTTAACCCCATCTGTGTTCTGTGGACAATTTACACAGACTGGGAAGTTCCTCCATTCCTTAGGGCATAACTTGAATTCTTCAAAATAATCAAAGCATAAGAAGATTCTAGGGAACTGATCCAAGAATGAGCCCAGCACCAGGCATCCCCAGAAACCAGTAAAGAGTGAGGCTGGGCTGTGACCTTGAGTCCACTGTGTGTGGCATGAGATGGGGGAAAGAAGAACAGAGAGAGAAATTTGAAAATATTTTTCATGTGAATAAGTCACACTACCATCCCACGCCCTGTGCCAAACTGTGTAGGCATCTGCGAGGAGAAGCTCATGGTGACCCATAGCAGCCACAGTGACTCCACCCTCAGTTAGAGCCCTGTACATAGAGACTTACCTTTTCTATGGTGAGTGCCACCCTCTGGCCCGTCCCTGAGGTTCTCCTAGGCTGACAGTCTCCCTACTTTCTCCCATGCCTTGCGTGGTAGAGTTGAGTTCTGCAGGGACCTTGTCTACAGACATTCACAGAAGAGGCTGTGCGACCTGTCACCTCCTCAGTGTTTCTGGAGAACTTCATACCACCCCTGCCTCATGCCATCTCACACAGCACTGAGGAGAGATAAAGCAGGGCTCCATTCGGTGCGGAGCACAGGGAGCCCCCAGACTAGTACTCAATGCATGACTGTGCAGTTTAAGCACACTTGAGCAATACATATGGCTTGCTTTCTAATCCCCAAGTGAGATGACCACAGCCCTGCTGTCTTGGCTCCACCGCCAATGGTTCTCACGTGGGTGTTGCCACTAATAAAATCAGCATGCTTATAACCCCAGTTTTGATATCTGTTTGGTTTGCTGTTTGTGTCAGTCAGTTTTTCATTACTATGATAAATACCTGAGCTGGACAAAGAAAAAGGGTTTGCTTGTCTCCGGAGACTTCGTTCCATAATCAGTTGGTACCACTGCTTTGGGCCTGTGGTAGTTTATCATGACAGAGAGCACATGGACAGAACAAAGCCACTCAGCCCAGTAGCAAAGAAAAAGAGAAAGAGAAAGGGATGGGGCCCCACATTCTCTTTCAAGAGGCCCCATCCTCCTAAAGGCTCCCACCTCCTGGGAGCACCATGATGCCGCCAAGCCTTTCAACACAGGTGTTTGGAGTCACTCCAAATCCACACTATCACCTACTGTCCTGGGGGCCTGTGCAGGTTACTCTCTCTGCTGCTGCTTCGAGACACCACTCAGGCTCAAACAACTTAAAGGGAGAAAGGGAGATTTATTTGGCTTACAGTTCAGAGGGAAGATACAGTCCATTATGATGGGAAAGATATAGCTGTTGCAGTTCACCTGCATGATTGTTGATAAATGACCATCAGATGGCTTAAGGGAACAAGGGGTTTATTTTCTTACTGATAGTCCAGTTACAGTCTGTAGTCCAGCTTGACAGGAGAGCATGCACCAACACCAGGGCCGAGGGAATTGGCCACACCATTTCTACATAATGGCTGAGAAAGTGACGATCCTTACTTGCCAGACCAGCATGTCTACCCAAGTATATACTAGGAAGCTGACTCTCTCAAACATCTCTCTGTATTTTATTCCTGGGCCTAATCCCACCCACGTGGGCCTTCCCCATCAGCCAGACGATCTCCTGCAGGTTTGCTCTGGGCTTAACCCAACCACTAATTCTCCACAAATGTGCCCAGAGCTCAAACCCTCAAGTTGACACCTGTGCCTAACTGTGACAATGGCAGACAGAAGGTGAAGGAGACTTAGGTGATTGAAGACATCATGGAGGCTAAGAGAGAGCAAACTGCAAACTGTGAGAGCCAGTTCCTAGCAGAAGCAGGGCATGGCTAACCAACCTCAAAGACCACACCACCTGTGACATGCCTTCTTCCAGAAAGGCCCCTCTTCCTAATGTCGACCTGACTTTCCCAAACATCAACTAAGGATTCAAACATATGAGCCCATGGGGGACAACTCAGATTGAAAGCATGACAGGGCCCTCCACTGCGCTGGCTCATAGCAGAAGCCATTGACTGATACATTGACTTAGCAAGCCCCCAGACATAGGCCCTACAGACATGGAGTCCTTGTCCTTAGGGAGTTTACCCTTGATCTACAGGAAGTGAGTAGAGTGACATATGGAATTACTACAAACGATAAGAGAGAGAATGAGAAAGAGAAAAGAAAGAAAGAGAGGGAGAGAGAGACAGAGAGAGACAGAGAGAGGCAGAGAGAGACAGAGAGAGACAGCCCTCTGGAGTGGGCATGGCTGGAAGGAAGTGTCCTAGTGCAGTGGCAGAAGTTGCACAGATTAGACCACCAAGGTAGATATGATTGGCTTGGGCCAGAATGTCCCAGCCAAAAGGCCAGTAGACACAGAGGTATTCACCTCGGGATGAGTGATTTCACAAGACAACCACTTCCTGGCATCTCACATTCAGAAGGGTGTGTGTCCTGGGATCAGCACATTAGCCAGAGAGTAGGTATGTCTTCCTATTATTTTCTCATAGCACTTTTTGGTTAAAACTTGTGCTTATCACATCTTTAATCTAGAAGCTCTGCAGGGCTGTTGTTCACAGCCTGTCCACCACCAGGCACTGCACTGTACCCTGGATTGACCTTGACATCTGGTCCACCAAGTACTGGACATGAAACCCAGTATGTTATAAGACACTTGATTGCTCTGCCCTCGCAAAAGTGTAATTGCCTGGCCTGCTTTTAGCCCATCACAGGCATGGATAATGCAGAGGGAGGCTTCTCTTTTAGCTTAAGCGCATGCGTAATTGCTGCCATCTGCCCACAGACATCCCCATGGACCTTGGTCCGTACCAGACAGAACCTCTTGGTAGGACCCTCATTGATGGCAGATGGCACTGCAGAGAGGAGCCTGGGAGGCTCCTGCCAGGGGTTTCCTTTGCCCCACCCTCCGCTATACTCCTCACTCCCACGTTGGGAAAGCAGTCACTGCCCCATACCTTCAGCTTAGCTCCTGCCAGGCCTTTCCCTCTGGGCGGCTCTGGCATCCTGGAAAGGGGATACTGAAAGCAGCAAATAAGCTAGCCATGCCCTCTGCTGGCGTGGCCTTGCTCGAACCAAGAGACCAGCAGTAGAGTCTGGAGCTTTCTGCATAGCCTTTCCTCCAAGACCAACCTCCTTCTCGAGGCATGGAAGGAATTGTCTGGAAGAGCAGGAGGCAGCATCACTTGTAGGGCCCTGTGCAGGAGTCAGCCCAGCACATGGCAGCGGAGCATACCAAGCATGGCTTATTTCCTGCGTAGCAAGAACACAAGCTGCAAAGGAAGCCAGAGGCACATGTGTCTCATCTTTCAACTTTGGAATTGCCCTTATGTCCATTCACAAGCCTCAAGGGAAAAAAAAAATACAGATTTTTTTGTAACCGCAATTTTTTTTCACAGCAGTATCACTGGACAGTGCCTACTCTTATCCAGCTGAGCCTGAAGTTATATTTGACAGTTTCCAAGGGGAGATCCAGCCTTCCCAGCCAGCAACTGAGTCCCTAGGGAGGACAGTCAAGAAATAAGCCACCCGCTACTTTGACAGAAAGTGCTAAAGGGAATCTTAGAAGTTTCCTGACTGGAAAGGCTACTCCAGGATTGACAGCTCAGAGGGGACAGGAATGACACCTCAAACGACCCCAGGCAGCAGCCAGAGAGGGGTACAGGTAAACAGATATGAGCTAAGTCACATATGCAGACTGGCCCCGTGGGCAATTGGATGGGTCAGTGCGGAATTTCTGGACACTGGAGACCAGACAGACTTACAGGGGTACCCAAAGACTGGACTCAACAAATAGACATTGTCATTTGTCTTCAGAAAGGTTGCTCTTACTCAGGTATGAGATGGAACTATCAGTCACAGAGGAGGAGTGACACACAGGAAGTCCCTCCCACGGTATGGGGGAAAGCAGCTGGATCTAGGAGCAAAGAGAACTAGCTAAGACAAGTCGGAGAAATCATACTTCAGTGATATTTTCATCTTTCCCTTCAAAGCCAGCATCTCAACTTTTTCTGTGAACTAGAGACACTTGGCAAGCTTTATAGAGTGCTGTACTTGGGCCTTGCCCCTTGTGCTAGTTAGATATATAGGTGTCAACTTGACAATTGAAGGCAAAACTCGGGGCACATCTGTGAAGAACTGGTAGTTCAGGCAAACCATAAGCAAGCCTGCAAGAGACCATCTCATTGACGAGGGAAGAAAAAAGAAGTCCTTGGTAGATGGGACTATTATCCGGGCAGGTGGATAAAATGAAGGGAACTGGTTCCGTAGTTTAGCATACACATTTTTGCATGTTTACTTGCTTCGTGGCAAGCAGGTTTGCCTCCCTCTCAACAATTCCTGTGGATAGGATGTAGCCTATTTCTTCAGCTGCTGGTGTTGATTTGAACTCTCTTATCAAGGTGATCTATGAGCTGTAATAGAGATGCATAAATAAGAGCAAGATCCCTTTGTTCCCCTAAACTGTCTGGTCCTGAATTTATTGGCAACATGCAGACAAACTGCAACACCCATGGAGGTTTAGAGGTTCAGAGATTCTGACTTCTGATGCCTGGTTACCAGAATTTAACCTGGAGTCTTTCTTTAATGCAAACGAGGCTTGGGAATCACTTCGTGTGGAAGCTCTTCAAAAGAGATCTAGCCTGTGGGCTGAAGTGGCACCTGCACACTGAGGAGACAAGGACAGGCAGGCTATAAGAGCAAAGGGGGTCACAGCCACCTCGAATCCAGATGGGCATCCCTGAAAGCAAGGAATTGATTGCCTTCTTGCTTCTTCCTCTGACTTTCTGCAGCTTCCCTGGTAGCAGAACCAATCAGAAGAAGAAGAAAGTGGATCCCCAAGCCAGGCCATTCTAAGATGCATCCTGGAAAAATGCCTGGGGCCTAACAGGACTGAACGCCCATGATGCATCAGGCCACAGTTGCTTGCTCTCACACCACAGCAAGTGATGATGGACACCTGTCACTAGGAGGTCTTTGCCTTTCGGACAGTGTCTTTTGCTAGGACCTCGCTGCATGGGCAGTGAAGGGCAGGGGACGCCATCTTCTTCTTTAGCAGCAGTAGCAGCTTGCACACAGGCTTTGCCAGGGGTGGGACCCTGGCTGCTCCCCATGCTGTCTGCCTCCGCCCGCCCCGCCCATTTGGAATGCTTTCCAGGGGAAAAGGCCTCCATCAGCTGTGAGAAAGAGCACACACATTCCTGAGATATCTGATGAACAAATATTATTCCATGATCCATCCTGCTGGCCACATTGAGTGATTGTGGTTTGGTTTCCCTCTACTGTTTGGAGGACGGCCTGGCCATTTGTCCCCTCCTCTTTGTTTCTCTCTGCAAATCTACTCTTCCCTTCACATTTGTACTTCTGTCCTTGAGCTCTGTATCTCTCCAAACTATAATGTTCAGTCTCTAAAAATGGTTCCGGATGGGAGAGTTCTGTAAAAGGCTTTTGTGTGTGTGTGTGTGTGTGTGTGTGTGTGTGTGTGTGTGTGTGTGTGTGTGTGTTTTAACAAACATCAGAGGTGGAGGTGGTGGGGAAGGAGGAAGAGAATGATAAAGGAGGGATACGCAATTTCTCTTGGTACTGGAGTGATGGCTCAGGGGTTAAAACCCTCACAAGCAGAAAGTCCTGATTTTGGATCCCAAGTCCCACATAAAAATGCCAGGTGGAAACCATGGCGGCCTGCACTTCTGTCCCTGTGGGTGGAATCTGGGAAATTCCAGAGCAAAGCAAAAAGGAGGTAGAAGATATTCAGGATGATTCCCAAAGTCACCCTTGGTCCTCCACAGGGACACACAGTGCCTGCCCTCTGGTACACACACACACACACACACACACACCTCTGGTACACACACACACACACACACACACACACACACACACACACACAAGCACACACTAAATGAATAAAGTTAAAATTTTTTTTCTTTTGGAGAAAAACTTGAACTGAATTTTGCCAGAAAGGAGAAAATGCCTTGGAGAATAGAGCTGGGTGGGTCACACCAGGGGGATGGGAGCTGTGGGATCATGGTGCTCCCTGATGGAGCTAGCAGCCCGAGGGGGCTTCTGGAACATGACCACAGAAACTCCTCCCATTCTCCACCCCTGGAAGAAGCCACCCAAGGACCTCACACATCCAGCAGGAATCTGCTCATTGACCCTAACTAGGGTCCTCACAGTCACTCCCAGCCCAGGAAGAGCTCTTCATGGGTTATCCAGAGGCTGTCCAGTCTCCAGGTATGACAGGTGTGGAAGATGATTATAGACTCCTCCTCCAGGTAATGGATAAAATCCCAGGCATCAATGAAAGCCTTTTACCATTGTTAAAGCATGACCACAGGCTTTGGTCCTGTCCGGGCACTGGACCTTCCTAGATGGGCCTAGAATGAGTGAAGTGCTTAGAACTGATCACTCTGGAAAAGACCGCTGTTGGTGAGGCATGTTATTTACTGAGAATGGATGGGATGCCTGCTTTGATGCATTTCAGAACAGCATCTTCAGACAGCTCTTTTCCTCTTCCCAATGTACTTTCCGGCTTCAGCAACTTGAAAATCCCCCATGTATACTGGGTGCTGGATGATGGGCTTCAATGCTGATGTGGCTCTACTTTATCTCTGCTCTATGCATGGAATGCTGTAGGGAAGGGAAGCCAACATTCCCTCAGGCAACATGTGCAAGGCAGGCCTCATTATAGATTCTGTGCATGGGGACAGAGAGGTGGTAGACAGAGTTCCCACGCTCATGTGTCTTATGTTCCAGTGAGGGGAGTCTGACAACCACAAGCAAGCTCTGCATAAGAAAGGGGTTCCTTCCCAGGGCAAACATCAGATAGGGTTCCATGGTAGAGACCATGTGGAATGTCTCCTTAGAAGCGTGTCCAGGGATGGGACAACCCCTGAGCTGGGACCTGTTGTGACAGTGAAGCTAGCTACAAAGACCCTAAGCAGGATCTGTGGATATGAGAACAGAGAATTGAAGACCCCAGAGACAAAAGAAGCCACTGTGGCAAAGAACAGGTAGAAGATCAGTGCATCAGAGCAAAATAACACCATAGTGCACCACGTGCCTTGTGTGTTAAGTGTGTTAATCAGGAGTCAGATCTCAGGTTCTGAGGAGGAGGAGGAGGAGAAGAAGAAGAAAAAGGAGAAACCAGAGATCAGACAAGCCATGTCTAAGCAGGTGATTGTATGCCATTAGTTGTGTTACAAAAAATCCTTGAAAATGGACTATGAAAACAAATACTCTTTAGACCCAAGAAATCAATGCAATACTGTCTATGTTCACTAGACCTCTATAATAACTGACTTGGCAACACTTTACCATGGAACAGAGAAGATCCCCTCAGACATGATGCTACCCCGAGGGACTGTATAGGACTGATACTAGACAAAAGGGAGGCAGAGCCTCTATATTCTACACTTTGCCCACTCGTGAACATTCATGCCCTGACAGATGCCCAAACATCAACTTTCTAACTAAGCATCCTAAAGATAATACAATAGCTCAAAAATGAAAGGAGACATAGGAGAAGGCAGGAGAAGGGGAAGGTTCAGAAGGGTTACAGGGTAGAGACAGGTATGGACAGTAAAAACACATTAACACATTGTTAATATAATTTAAAAATACATAAAGCTAATTAACAAAAAAAGAAAAAAACAAATACTCCATCCATTTGCTTACTCTGTCTTTGAAATAAAAATGTGAATGAATGCCAGTGCTCCTTCTTGATCAGTGAAGATCCTGTGAAAAGCAGGAACAAGATATAAGTCATTACAGACACCATAGAAATCAGTCTGGTGGTTCCTCAATGATTAAAAATAGAAAAAAAATGAGAGTATCTAGTTGTATCACCTCCAGGTATAGCTGGGAGACTCTTAAGTCGCTATACCACAGAGATAATGCACATTCACATTTGTTAAAGTACTATTCCCAACCTCAAGATACTGAACCAGCCTGGGTAAATCAACAGACACAAAAATGTGTTCCATATATATAATAGCGTTCTGTTCAGTCATGAAGGATGAAATTGTGTCACTCGCAGGAAAATGGATGATACTGGAGATCATCATGTCAAACAAAGTAAGACAGATAAGAAAGACAACTATTGCATGTTCCCTCTCATATGTGAAACTGGAAAATGTTAAAAAATAGAACATGAAAGTAAAAAGGGGAAATCGGAGAAGAGTAAGGGGGAAGAGAGAGTTGGAGGGGACAAGAAAGGGCAATAAGGGTGAATTTATCAGTGTACATTATATACATGCATTAAAATGTCATAACAAAATTCATTGCTTTGTGGAATAAATATATACTTAAAAAAGAATAGGCCATGGGGGATAAAAGGTGAAGAGGGGAATAATGGAGTTTAAGGTTGAAAGGAAATGAGAGAACGGAATATTGAAAGGAGTAGGAAGAGAGTGACAAATAACACTAAGGTCGTAATATACAACCAGATATTAACCTTCTACACTATAAGTTTATAATGAAATAATAACAATAAATTATGAATAGACATACCTTTCTCCCCCTCAAAAAATATGCAACCATATCCCAATGGATAAAGCTCTCATTGTTGATTAAAGGGAGTCATGTATGAGCCCTTAAACTCAATATTGCATACACCATTATACAGAGTAGGGAAGAAAACTTTAAAAGGACAGAGAAACCAGCAAGAATAGCACTCAAAGCAGTCAGACAGTCCTGCCAGCAGCTATCCCTTGAGCAGGACCCACTAGGCTGAGCCCCTTTGTTTCTGTGGATGCACTGGACATGCAGAACAGAAGTAACTGTAGCACAAGGTCGATGTCCTACCCAGATGGCCTCCAGATGCAGAGAGTGAAGGCAGGTGAGGAGGTGAAGATGCTAGAGGACAAATGAAGTTAATCCCTAGCTTTTGGAGAGGTTAGTTCTTTTCATAGACACAGCAAGGAGACTCTCAACATCTTTGAACCCAAACATGACACAGTGAGGTTGCTTTAAACAAAACTCATTCAGGGAGGCATGTCCTGGTTTGGAATCCCCCAAGTCAAATGAAAAGAACAGCTTTGCTTTAAAGAAAATAGTTTGTGTTGAACCAAAGATGAGTGCCTATGGTCTAGGAATGGAGATTCAACTTTCCCTGAATGAGATATGGGACAGGGAACGTGAACTCAATAGCCACAGAATAAAGAAGACTACATATAAATGGAGACACTAGTAAAACTATCAGGCAGGAGGGTTTCTGCAGAGCAGAGTATCTCTCATAGGTTTCAAGGGTTACAGTATTCTTGGCTTTAAGATTGATGAGGTCTAAAGAACAGCTAAGTTGGTCTGAGAATTTCCTTCTTGATGGATCGTTTACACAGTACCAAGGAATACTCTAGAAGCTACTGGGAAAGAATCACAGGACTCATCAACTCATGAGATCTGTGAGTTGCAATAAAAAACATTGTAATAGTGGCATGAGTATCAAGGAGACAACCAATAGCTTTCTGATTGAATTCAAGATCTATTAGTCAGAATGGAACACATTCCTGTTACTGTTAACTACAAAAAGAACCTTAAAAAGGGAAGGAAATAGATCAATAGGGAAAAACAGCCAATGAATCTATAGGTAGGAAAACAGTACACCAAACTGCTCTGTAAATAGCTGCTATTATACCAATAGATTTGAAGAACACTTAACACTCAACCTAGAAGTCTTCTTCTACAACAGAGGTAGAGGATCTCAACACCCTGACAGGATGCAGCCTATGGCAGTGGAAGAGCAGTGAAGTGGACAGCAACAGCCAGCCATAATGCAGTGTACCTGCAACCAAGCAAGGCTCATCTAGAATCAGGCCAACCTAATCTCTCCCCGTTCTTTTTTTTTTTTTTTTTTTTTTTAATTAAAAATTTAATTATACATTTTAAAAATTTTTACCAGTTCCCTCCCTCCCCCCTCCCCTTCCCCCAGTGTCTCCCCCCCAATTCCCAGAGAGTCCTTTATTGTGTGCGCCTAACTCTCCACTGGGTCCTCCTCTCCGATGACATATAAGGACCCAGTGGCATTTCCATAAGCCCTTTCTCTTGTTCCCCTTAAGCATAAGATTACTACTATGGCTGTCAATCCCTTGCCTCCAGGGGTCTCGGTGCCCTTAACAGATGCTAGACTTTATGAGGGCAACAGTGCGCTGGACATTGCGCAGGGCATGCAAAGTTCCATTATGATTGCTTTGGCCCCAACTATTGTTGAGAATCTTGCAAATCGTTGCTCCTCCCATCCTTTTGCTCTTACAATCTTACCGCCCCCTCTTCCGCAAATGTCCCTGAGCTCCAGGATGGGGAGAGATTAGGCTGTCCTAGTTCTATGTGATTGATATAGAGTCTCTGAAGTTCTGGATTGTGGTTTGTTGATTTTCTTTTGCAGTTTTGCTGCTCCTGCAATTCCCTTCACTCCATTCTGCTGGGCACTGTATGTCACCCCCTGGCCAGAGACAAAAAGCTGTTAAACTGGAGTCTTGTTGTAATAGCACATTCAAGGGTAGATGTAATAAGAGTAGGAAACCTCACTGAGGGCGGGGTCCATTACCCATTTGCAAAATGATTACTTTTTATCTACTAGACTATATGCCCTCCCCTTCTGGTGAGATCAGGAAAGAACGTCTGTGAACTTAACCAGGTTCCTCATTACTTACTTGCAGACCTTGATGGAGGCCTATTTTCTCTGCTGTAACATGGTCTCCTCTCTCCTTGTTTCTGGTGTGGCCCTCCTAACCCATCTCTCTTGTTCATAATCCTTGCAATTATTGTGTTACATAGGTTTACTTTTGAGTGTCCCAATGTGGGCTGGGCGAGTTTGGTACTAGGAGCCACCTATTAGGGAGTACATACGGCGCTTAATTTTCTGGGTTTGGGATACTTCACTTAATATAATTCTTTCTAATGACATCCATTTCCCAGCAAATTCCAGTAATTCATCATTTTGATGGCTGAGTAGTACTCCATTGTATAGATGTACCACAGTTTCCTTATCCACTCGTCAACTGTTGGACATTTAGGTTGATTCCATGACTTTGCTATTGTAAACAGTGCTGCTATGAACATGGTCGAGCTTGTGCTATCGAGGCGAACCTCTGCTGCTTGGGGGGTTATTCCCAAAAGTGGGATAGCAGGGTCATATGGCATTTCAATCTTTAATTTCTTCAAGAATCTCCAGACGGCTCGCCAGAGTGGCTGTATGAGCCTGCATTCCCACCAACAATGTAGGAGAGTTCCCCTCTCCCCACATCCTCTCCAGCATTTGTCGTTGTTTGTACTGTGGATTTTTGCCATCCTGACCGGGGTGAGATGATATCTCAGGGAAGTTTTGATTTGCATTTCCCTGATGGCGAAGGAAGTGGAGCATTTTTTAAGATAATTGTTAGACATTTTAATTTCATCCCTGGTAAAGTTTCTTTGAAGTTCCAGGGCCCATTTTTTAATTGGGCCAGTGTTTTCCTTGGAGTTTAATTTTCTAAGTTCTTTGTGCACTCTGGACAGTAGAGCTCTGTCAGATATGTGGTTAGTGAAGATTTTCTCCCATTCTGTGGGTTGCCTTTGAGCTCGTGCGACAATCTCTTTATCTGAACAGAAGCTCTTTAATTTCACAAGATCCCAACTGTTGAGAGTTGGTAGCAGTGACTGTGCCATTGGATGTCTGTTTAGGAAGTGTTGGCCTAGCCCAATCAGCTCGAGGGAGTTCCCTATCCTTTCAACTATGGCTTTTAAAGTCTCTGGCCTGATATCAAGGTCCTTGATCCATTTGGAATTAAGTCTTGTACATGGTGACAAGTACGGGTCCAGCTTTAATCTTCTGCATGTGGAGATCCAGTTTTGCCAGCACCATTTGTTGAAGATGCTGTTCTTTTTCCATTGGATTCTTTGGGCCCCTTTGTCAAAGACCAAATGGCTGTAACTTTGTGGGCTTATATCTGGGTCTTCAATCCTTATCCATTGATCTGTGTGTCTATTTTGGAGCCAGTACCAGGCTGTCTTTATAACTATGGATTTGTAGTATAGACTTAGGTTTGGTATGGTAATACCTCCAGCTGTGTTTTTGTTACTCAGGATTGTTTTTGCTATCCTGGGTCTTTTGTGCCTCCATATGAACTTTGAGATTGTTTGGTCAACTTCTTTGAAGAATTGCTTTGGGATTTTGATTGGTATAGCATTGAATCTGTATATTGCCTTTGGTAGGATGGTCATTTTTACAATGTTGATTCTGCCAATCCAGGAACAAGGGAGGTCTTTCCACCTTCTGGTGTCTTCTGCAATTTCTTTCTTTAGGGTTTTAAAGTTTTCATTGTAAAGGTCTTTTACCTCCTTAGTTAGGTTTATACCAAGGTATTTCATTTTTTTAGGGGTTATAGTAAATGGCATGGTTTCTCTCAAGGCTTTTTCACTTCTTTCATTCTGGGCATATAGGAAGGCCTCTGATTTTTGCACATTTATTTTGTATCCTGCCACCCTGCTGAACTTCTCAATTAGTTCCAGGAGCTTCCTGGTGGAGTTTTTGGGATCACTCAGGTATAAGATCATGTCATCTGCAAATAGAGATAGCTTGACTTCTTCCTTGCCAATTTGAATCCCTCTTATGTCCCTTTCTTGTCTTATGGCTTCGGCTAAGACTTCAAGTACAATATTGAATAGAAGTGGTGAGAGTGGACAGCCTTGTCTTGTTCCTGATCGAAGTGGGAATGCTTCCAATTGTTCCCCATTGAGCATAATCCTTGCTGTGGGCTTGTTGTATACAGCTTTTATTATATTGATAAAAGTTCCTTCCATTCCTACTGTCTCTAGCGTTTTGATCATAAAAGGCTGTTGGATCTTGTCAAAAGCTTTTTCTGCATCTATCGAGAGTATCATGTGGTCTTGGACTTTGGACTGGTTTACATGATGAATTACATTTATTGATTTGCGTATGTTGAACCAACCTTGTGTGCCGGGGATGAAGCCTACTTGGTCCCCATGAATGATCTTTTTAATATGTTTTTGAATCCGATTTGCTAAGACTTTGTTGAGAATCTTTGCATCTGTGTTCATCAGGGAGATCGGCCTATAGTTTTCTTTTTTAAGTGAATCTTTATTAGGTTTTGGGATTAAAACGATATTAGCTTCATAGAAGGAATTTGGTAGTGTTCCTTCCTTTGCTATTTGATGGAACAGTTTAAGGAGTATTGGTGTTATTAACTCCTTAAATGTCTTGTAGAACTCTGTGCTGAATCCATCTGGTCCAGGACATTTTTTGGTGGGAAGATTCGAGATTACTTCCTCAATTTCCTTATATGTTATAGGACTATTTAAGTAATTCACAACTTCCTGATTCAATTTAGGTAAGTTGTGTTTACTTAGAAATTCATCCATCTCTTTTGTGTTGTCAAACTTCACAGAGTATAAGTTTTTGAAATATGATGTTATAATTCTCTGGATTTCTTGGGTATCCGTAGTGATAACTCCATGTTCATTTCTAATTTTGTTAATTTGGGTTTTCTCTCTCTTGCTTTTGGTTAGTTTAGCTAGGGGTGTATCAATCTTGTTGATTTTTTCAAAGAACCAGCTTTTCGATTTGTTGATTTTTTCTATCGTTTTCTTAGTCTCAATTTCAGATATTTCTCCCCTTATTTTGCTAATCTCTTCTCTTCTACTGCTTTTGGGATCAGATTGCTCTAATTTCTCTAAAGCTTTAAGCTGCATTGTTAAGTTGTTTATTTCTGATGTTTCCATTTTTTTGACGTGGGCATTAAGAGCTATGAACTTACCTCTTAGAACAGCTTTCATTGTGTCCCAGAGATTTTGGTAAGTTGTATTTTCGTTATCATTCACTTTCAGGAAATCTTGAATTTCCTTTTTAATTTCTTCCTGAATCCAGTTCTCATTCAGCATCATAGTGTTAAGTTTCCAGGAGTTAGTGTATTTTCTCTTGTTTGATGTGTTGTGGATGTCCAGCTTTAGGCCGTGGTGGTCTGATAGGGCACAGGTTAGAATTTCAACTTTCTTGTACATGTGTAGATTCATTTTGTGGCCCAATATGTGATCTATTTTGGAGAAAGTTCCGTGTGCTGCTGAGAAAAATGTGTATTCTTTGGTGCGTGGGTGAAAAGTTCGATAGAGATCTGTGAGGTCCATTTCTTTCAGGGTTTGATTAAGTTCCAAAGTGTCTCTGTTAAGCTTTTGACCTGTTGATCTATCCCATGTAGAGAGGGCGGTGTTGAAGTCCCCAAGAATTATCGTTTGGGGGTTGATTTCTTGCTTTAGACGCTGTAGGGTTTTCTTAATGAATGTGGAGGGGCCCGTATTGGGTGCATATATGTTCAGTATTGTGAAGTCTTCCTGGTGAATTGTACCTCTGACTAAAATGTAGTATCCATCCGTGTCTCTTATAATTTTTTTTGGTTTGAAATCCACTTTGTCTGATAGCATAATGGCTACCCCTGCCTGTTTTCTGCTTCCATTTGCTTGTAGAATTGTTGACCAGCCTTTTATTTTTAGAGCGTGCCTATCTTTTGTGGTGAGATGGGTTTCCTGCAGGCAACAGATTGATGGATTGTGATTTTTAATCCAAGTTTGTAATCTGTGTCTCTTGATCGGTGAATTAAGTCCATTAACATTTAGTGTTATAATGGAGAAACTATTGTTAATTCCAGACATTTATTATGTTTAGTAGCTTTTATAAGTATATTGCTTCGCTTTTAATGGTGTTATATTTGCCTTCTGTTCTCCTGGATATGCCTGTTTTTTTCTTCACGCTTGAGTATCATTTCTAGCAGTTTTTGAAGGCCTGGTTTGGTGGCCATGTATCCCTTAAAGTTGTCTTTGTGCTGGAAAATTTTTCTTTCTCCCTCGATCATGACTGATAGTTTTGCAGGGTAAATCAGCCTGGGTTGACATTTTTGCTCATTCAATACTTGAAGTATGTCTCTCCAAGCTCTTCTTGCTTTTACTGTTTCGACTGAGAAGTCATTTGTTATTTTAATAGGTTTGCCTTTAAAAGTGACTTGTTTTTTTCTCCCTTGAAGCTCTCAGCACCAGTTCTTTATCTTGAATGTGGAGTGTTTTAACTATTATTTGCCGCGGTGTGCTTCTAGTTTGGTCGTATCTGTTTGGGGTGCGGAATGCCTCTTGTATATGAATGGGCCTCTCTTTCTTTAGATGAGGAAAGTTTTCCTTGATGATCGTTTGAAAAATTTCCTCAGGGGTGGTATTTTGAGATTCTTGCTCCGGTATTCCATGAATACGCATGTTAGGCTTCTTCAGGGTGTCCCATATCTCTTGGATATTTCTCTCAAGTATCTTTTTGGCTTTAACAACCTCTTCCATTGAGCTGGCTAGTACTCCCACTTTATCTTCAAGGTCTGAAATTCTGTTTTCTGCTTCATTAGTTCTGTTGATAAGACTCTCTGTGGCGTTCTGGGTTGAAGATAACTTGTCTTTTAGCTCAGTTTTAAACTCTGCTTGAGTTTGTTTTAACTGTTCTATGCCACTTTTTGTTTCTTGCACTGTTTTTCTCAACTCCTCCAGATGTCTGTTGTGTTCCTCTTCAAAGCGATTGATTCGATTATGTAATTCCTCCCGGATTTCCTCTTTCATAGTATTGAACATGGTAATGATCATATTTTGAAAGTCGTTATCCTGGGTCAGGCTTTCTTGGCCTTTTTCCGCGGGTTTGTTCTTTTTGGAGTCTAACATTATGGGATTAATTTCTTCAGTGGGAGATTTGTTTACTTGAGTGTTGCTTCTCATGGATTTGCACTTTGACTTTGGCTTTGTCATTTTAACTCTTAAGATCTCTCAATTTCACTAAACTGAATTATTTGGCCTGGGGTACTGGTGGGCGGGGCCTGAACGGGGACTTACCTAGGGAGCAGGGTGAGGCCCGGGTGGACCGCGGGTGGGGCGAAAAGGGAGGATGGGCGCGTCGGCGTGGAGCTATTTAACCCGAGGGCAGCTGGGGCGGGGCCCGGGCGCAGGGGGAGGTCCTCCTCGTTCCCTCGGCCCCCGCGCGGCTCCGGCTGGATGGCGGGAGTCGGAGCCGGGTCCCCGTGGGCTGACCTGGGGTCCTAGAGCGCGCGTTGAGGCCCGGCTGGATCTCGCCTACGCGTCCCGACCGGCGGAGCAGGGGTGGGGCGAAAGAGGGAGGATGGGCGCGTCGGCGTGGAGCTATTTAACCCGAGGGCAGCTGGGGCGGGGCCCGGGCGCAGGGGGAGGTCCTCCTCGTTCCCTCGGCCCCCGCGCGGCTCCGGCTGGATGGCGGGAGTCGGAGCCGGGTCCCCGTGGGCTGACCTGGGGTCCTAGAGCGCGCGTTGAGGCCCGGCTGGATCTCGCCTACGCGTCCCGACCGGCGGAGCGGGGGTGGGGCGAAAGCCCCGTTCTGAGGCTTTGGGAACCTCACAGAAGAGGGCAGTGAGATTGTAAGAACCTAAAGATAGCAAGGTTCACCATTTGACAAGACATTCCATTCAAGGCAGGACTGCTGCATCCAGGAACTCACTGCAGTGAGACTTGTCCTTACCAGACCTGCATAATGACTGACATACTAACATACCCTATTGACTATCAAGGAACTCAAGAGAGATAAGAACATACAGTGGAAACCTTGGGGACTAAAGATGGATGAGTGAAGGGAAATACTCCTATCAGTGGGGTAGCCTGAGGAGAGGCAACTTGGTATGCCACAGGAGGCCTGAACCCCAACAAAAGTAGACAAGTCAAAGGAAACCCTAGGATCCATAGAAGCAGACAGGCAGGAGGGTGAGAGGGAGTGGAATGGATTGATGAAGGAAAGGGAAGGAAATGGGCAGGAGGGAGATAGAGGGAAACAGGGATAGGTGATAGGTATCCAATATGCTTGTAAAACCAGAAAAATGAAAATTAAAAAAAAAAAAAAAGATCAGCTAAGTATAGCAATAGCCCTGAGAAGTGTGCCTCATAGTCAAGATGTTAGGTCCTAACAGAAGTTAAGAATGAATACCTGTTAAAGGGAATAGGATGGCCCAAGAGTACTTGGATTCTGCGCCTGCAACATTCAGTCCCTGTGCAGTCACTTCATGTTAGTCAGTCAAGGCCAAGCAATCTACAGAATTCCCCCACACAGATGTGGCATCTTTGGAGAATGTCGGTTCATAAATCCCACCAGAAACCCTAGCACACTGCTAATCTCCTGCCTCAGCGCCATCATGACCAAGGCCAGGGCACTAGGAGAGTCCACTCTCAGCCCCTCCCTTGCAGCCGGCAGCAGGGGCAGGGCCGGGGAGGGCATGTGTCAGAGCGTGGTGCACAAAGGTGAAATCTCTGGGCGATCTTGTTACAACACAACTTCTTCTATGGCCTGGTTCTCCTTGCAAAATGTTTTTTTTTTTTTTTTTCACTAACACCAACTGAGACATGCAAGCAGAGAACATCTGGCATGACTAGACAGCACACTTTCCCATCAAAAACAAACAAATGGAGAGTGTGAATGTGAGGGAGCCCCAGACGGTTTAACCCAGTCACCCCAGGAGAACGCCTTGTAGAAGGTCCCATCTTCACCAAGCCATTGCTGTCCTCTGACCAAACCGAAGAAATGATGAGACAAGGACGTGCAGACCCTTCCAGGAAGATCTTTCACCCTGCAGCACTGCTGGGGCTGCCCACTTTTTGAGTTTTAAACAAAAGGCAAATATTTTCCTTGCTTATCTTTCTGTGTCTTTACCCAAAAAGACCTCCCTTCAAGTGTGTCTTTTTCCCTGATATCTGGGCTTTCTCCTTAGTTTTCTAAAGACCCCCTACTCTTTCAGCATGTGGATGCTCTCTAACCTCCATCCATATCTAACTGAAAAGGCCTGTCCTATGGTTTTATTTCAAAACTATAATAAAATGGTCCTCACAGTTAGGAAGGAAATAAGGAAGGGAGGGAAGAAGGAAGGAGGAAGGAGAGGGGGAGGGAGGGATAGGGGAAAGGGGAGAAAGGGAAGGGGAAGAGAAGAGAGAGAGGGGGAAGGAGAAGGGGAGGGAGGGAAAGAGAGGAAGGAGGGAGGAAGAGAGGGAGGGAAGGAGAAGGAGGAAAGAAGGGAGGAAGGAGGGAGGGGGAAGGGAAGAAAGGAGGGAGGGAGGGAGGGAAGGAAAGGGAAGAAGGAAGGAAGGAGGGAGGGAGAAAGAGGAGGGAAGGAGGAAGGGAGGAAGGGAGAAAGGGAAGGAGAGGGAGGGAGAGAGGGAGGGAGGGGAGAAAGTAAGGATTTTTTTAAAGGGTGCAGTTGGTTAAGTGGCCTCTGAAGGGAGGGTTTCTTCGCTTGCTGCATTCTCCTATTCATTCGGTGCTGCCAAGTATGTGGGCAGTTCTTTATTCAGCAGACTTGATGCCCCGAAGGAGCCTGCATTTAAGCCCTTTGCCTCCCAATGCATAGCTCTCAGCACTGATGAGATCAGTTTTATGTATTCTGGATTTTCTGGACAAACAGCTGCCTGGAAAAGGTATCCCAATTGGACCCATGGTCTCTCTGCACCCAGACTACATCTATAAATTATATTTTACTTATTTATTTACTTATTTATTGTGTGTGGTTGGGGCAGAAAGAAGACATACACATGCCCCATTGTGAATGTGGAGGACTGAGGACATCTTTTGGTAATTTGTTCTTTTCTTCTACCGTCTGGGCTCTAAGAATCAGACTTGGGTGGCCACATTTGCACACAGGTCTTTTATCTGCTGAACCATTTTACCCGCTGTGTCAAGGGAGCTTCTGTCTCCTTTGTAGGTATTGGGGGCGGTAGGGGTCATGGGAATGACTTAGCAAACGAATCTGCCTAACACGGTAAAGATCAATAGCTTTGAGACCAATGGAGGGACAAGAGAAGAAGGCTCTCTATTGGAACGTTGCCACCTCTGACAAGCTCAGCCAAGGAGTCCATTCTCCAAAGTAAGATCTGCCTCCCCATGGGAGACAAGGACCTAGAGCATCTCCCCTAGATTGAGTGTCAGTCATGGACTTTAGGTCTACAGACAAATCCCTGAGATGAACTGGAAAGTAACGTGACCAAGATCATAGCACCTGCCAGAGATCATTTTTCTTTCCTACAATCTGAACTCAGGATATGTGGCCTCTGGTATAGATACAGACAGGGAACAGGCTGAAATGTTCCTTGTGAGAAGACAGAAAAGTCACAGGTCAAGAAAAGAGGCCTCTGCAGTCTACACGGTATCAACTTAATATTTAATTAAAATTAGCCACACCCAGGTCCTTTCTGACCAACGACCATTTCAGACACTACTTGGATCCCTGGGACACAAGACAGCTGTAAGGCACAATTTCCTAGAAGGTCAACATTACTATTCAGAAATAAAAATAATTTGTTCCTTGCTCGGTAGAGGTACTACACGCTGTAGCAGTACCACTGCTACACTGGCAGCTTAGACTGCAAATATTTATATTGTCACAGTTCTTAAGGCTGGAAGCCCCCGAGGTCTCCCTCTTTGGGTTGTAGGTAGCCACTTCCTTGATTCCTCTTCATATCATCAGCCCTCCATGGATAAGTCCGAATGTTCCATTCTGATAGGAACACCAGTCAGATTGATTAGGATACATCTATACATTCTTATTTTACCTTGATTACCTCTTCTAAGACTGGAATACAACCACATTCTGAAAATGCTGGGGTGAGGATTTTGACATGAATTTGGAGGAGGTGGCACAACCATATTCATATTTAAAAAGCAAGAAATCATCTTTTATTTTGATATGACCTGACATATATAGAGACCCAAAGAATACACAGAAAAACTCCAGAAGCTAATACAAGTACTAAGCAAAGTTGCAGAACAAAGGATCAATGCACAGAAAAAAATAATAATAATAGCACATAAGGGCTGGAGAGGTGGCTCAGGGGTTAATCCTCTGCCTTGCAGGCAGAAGGTCCTGAGTTCAGATCCTAACCCCCACGTATAGACGCCGGAGGAAGGGGGGTGGGGGGGGGAGGGAGGAAGCGAGGGCAGCCTGCGTTTCTGGTCCTGGTACGGTGGAGCCTGTGAATCCTGGGGCAGAGTAACCAAGGAGGAGGTGGAGGCGGTCCATGGTGGTTCCGGAATTCGTCTGTGGTTCTACACACACACACACACACACACACACACACACACACACACACATACATGCACAATTGAATAAATAAAAAAATTTTAAAAATAATAGCACATAAATAAAATTAAGAGAGTCATTCTTCTTACCATAAGCATTCCTGCCTCACACCCCACTTCTAAAATAGGTTACTTGGTAATAAGTTTAACTGAGGTCTCACTCACAAGGAGATAAAAAGAAAATCTTAACAAAAAACTGAATGAAAAGACATCCCAGGCCTATGGATTAAAGAACTCATGCTGTTGAGATAACAAAACTGCCTAACAAAATCTGCCATATGTTAATTTGTGTATTTCATAGATGTAGTTTATACTTGGCTACAAGAATGAAAATTCAGAAAATTTATTTATTTATTTATTTATTTTTTTACAAATGATAACTTATATTTATACAGTAAATAAGTATCAACAGTCAACAGAAGTTCAAAACAAACCACCAGCCCCTGGGACTGAGAAACATCCAGGTTACTTCCTCCACCTGTCCATCAGAAGGGGGCATGGTGATACGTGTGCAACACGCATGAAATTCAGAAAATTTAGACACAAAAGCTGAACAGTTTTCACTACACTTTGAGGAGAAACACGCACACACAGACACACACACACACACTCACCTTACCTTGATACCACACTATGCATCCTAGCTACCATTCCAGGCTTTCCTCCCATCTTGCTATACATACCATGCTTTCGCCCACAGATTCTAATGGCATATCAAGACGCAAGTAGAGATTTAATATCTGTGGACCTGAATACTATTTTGGAAGAAATAAAGAAGACGAAGAAGAAAAACTGGATCAGATTTCCTTTTGTCTCGCCAGAATGTCTCTTAAAGGTGATTGACAAGCTTCTACTCAGTAATGACCAGCCCTTATATCTGAGGTCTGCCCAAGTGTTCGTTGTCGGTCATTCAGCTACACTCCTATCACTGCTGAGTCCAAGCAAAGCTTGAAGCCTTCTTCTGGATGCCTCAGGAGGGACATCCTGTCCCGCTAATTATAGCAGAGACAGTTTCTCCCTCTCTCTCTAGCAGCGTGCTGCCAGATCCTTCTGCCTTGCCATCTTCAGTAGAATAGGGCACATATATTACAATCTACAGAGGTTCTGTATAAATTTCTGTGCCTCTGGGAAGGCAAAGTCAGTGATGTCAACAAGGAACGACTGCTGGGAGGCCACCGTGGTATCTGACAAGAGGCTGCTGGCTTTAAGTTGTTGTTGTTAGGCATGCTCCGAATCCGGAGAGATTCTGGTACTTGCAGGGAAGTGTTCAGAGATGTTGTCCTGCACCCTTTGCCTCTGTTTAGAAATGAAATCCATATGCCTCGCTTCAGAGCCCTCAGCTACATAGCCAGGCCTGCCGGCCTTGGAGTGTTCCACTTACGCAGAAGCCCTCTGTGTTCTCCAAGTGACACCGAGTACTCATTGATATGGCAATGAGGACCTGGGCCCAGAGTAAGATGGGTTCTCAGCGGGGTGGCATCAGAATGCACTCCATCCTAGGTCCTCTCAGTCCCTTCTCAGTGGTGATCCCAGGAGCACACGTGACAACCCCCCCATCAGGGTCACCCATGTGACAGTCAGATGTAGCAGTCAACTTAACAGTTGCAAGATGTGCTTTAGGCATGTCTGTAGAGAATTGATTATTAAGGCAAGACCTAAGCAAACCTGTAGGAGGCCATCTAACTGATAGGAAAGAACCAGCCCATGGTGGGCAGGAGTATTCCCTAGGCAGCTGTGGATAAAATATGGAGGGAAATGGTTCTGTGGGTTGACCCAGAGGATATGCTTGGGTCAGTTCCTTCAGCTTCCGGTGTTATGAGCTCTCCTGCCAAGCTGTAATGGGTAACCATAAGAAAGAATTAGACCCCTTGATCCCCTAAGCTAGTTGGTCATGAATTTACCAGCAACATGCGGAGTAACTGCAGCAGCAGCCTCGCTGAGAACCGAAGCCGCATGGTTTCCTTTGCCCTGCAGAAAGCATTTCCTTCTGATGTCATAAGTTGCTGACGGCAGTCCCCATGGCTGACTCTCTGGGAGCCCCAGGATGTGGTTCCCTCATCTTTGTATCTTTGTATTTGCCCACTCACTTCCTCTATCGTGACTGGCTGAGCCCATTTTGTCATTGTAGCAGGGCCTCAGTGGTGCTGTCAGTACCTATGTCCTCCTCACAAACCAGGCTCAATGTGCACGGTGGAGACAAGGTAGATAACAACACGCCCATCTGAACACAATGAGACCTGGGACAGATGGCACACCTTTCTGGTCTCTGTTGTCTCCACTATGAAAGTGAGGAGGTGGATAGGTATAACTCAGGCCCACCAGCCATAAAATATTATTGGTACTGAACTGGATCTTGAATGCCAAATAGCAATCACCTTGGCTTTCCCAAGATTGGTGCATCCAAAGTTCTCCACTGAGTGGTCCGTTCAGTTCAATCACTATACCCGAATCATATGATAACTGAGATTTTTTGGAAGATCCGTGAGGCTCCCAAGAGAGTTGAGAGGGCACAGAGAAGACTAGCATGTGAGTCCACATGTCCTGACCTTTCCTAAAGAGGAAAGGGTTAAGGATGAAACAAGACCGCTAGTGTCCTGACATACCCCAGTTCTCGGCAGCTCTTTCCTTAGCAACCAAATGTAGCAGCTCACAGCAGCGACTTCTGTTTATCCCCCAGCCGGAGCCAACACAGACACTTGCCTGGGGCTGAGAGTGGGAGGAGGAGGCAGTCATCCCCAGGCAGGCCCCGGGGCTGGGGGCTGATCGTCTTCCTCTTCCTCCGCCTCTGAGGGAAACAATGGCAGGATCCAGTTGCTTATCTGTACGCTTATCCCAGTCTGCAGGACTAACAAGGCCTGCAGCTCAGCACAGCCCTGCGGGCCTTGCAGGACAGCAAGGGACAGGTTCACTGAGACCTGGACAAGTGGCACAAGTCACCAACGCTCTGTGCTGTCTCCTGGAGAGCCACGGAAGTAAAGCTTCCTTGTGTGACTGACTTGGAAGTAAACACTCAGCGTCAGCTTCCAACAAGACCAGCCTGGGCATCACCATAGCAGCTCTTTGTATTGGGCCTGCTGGTCTGATATTGATCCTGAAAATCCTGTATGTATGGCCTGACTGGGAAACAGACTTCTCTGCTTCCTGGCTTTGAACACAAGTATCACCGAGTCTCTGTTTTGCCACTTGGGAGTGGGGATCAGCACCCCAGATTCTCAGGGACGAATATGGAAATCATGATAAGTAACACAGAAGGTGAGCGATCTTGATTTCCACTGGATAGGGAACCCCAGCTGGAGACTCCTATTCATCTCTCAAAACCTAGCTCTGCAGCCATTATCTCCCAGGAGGGTTTTCCGAGCACCGATCCACCAGGGACCAGGGCTAAGTGAGCAGGGAACAGTATTTCATGGGGCGCATGCTTTGTGCCGCAGACAAGAAGCATGGGGCGCCAGACTTGCCTCCACAAGCACCAAATGCTGTCCCTTTTGGGTCATCCATCTCCAGCAGGAAAAGCAGAGAATCTAGGCAGACACTTTCAACAAGACAGGATGCTCTTCAAGGCACAGGGAGCTGAGCCCTTTCCAGGGGTAACCAGCACCTACGCCTGTGAGTAGCCCCATAAAGGCAGCAACAGGAACTAGAATAAGTTCCAAACAGATCTGCTTGTTTTCTCCATGGTCTCCTTTTCTTTCTCAACAGAACTGTGTGTGGGTGTCTCTGGAGGTGGGGTTCTCAGAGTCCCATTGGCATCTGTCCAGACAAACCCTTGCAAGGGATCAGCAGGTCACAGTGGGGGTCAGGGAAAGGCAGCGGGACCTCAGCAGCTGTGGGCAGAGTGTGCATGATGCTCAGCAGTGACCGGGAGTGACCCCTCAGCCACCCAGTCCCCTCCTTCCATCTCTCTCTCTCTGGATCCTGGACCACACACTGCGTGCTGTGGCTCCACTATTGCATCCAGTGAAGGTGGGATGACCGTGGAGCACAGAGCCACCCAGGAAGTCACCCACCCCAGAACAGACCCTGCTCAGAGGCCTGAGCTCTCGCTCCCTGGCACTGCTCAGTCTTCCCCTTCCTGATGAGAATTAAGGACAGCCCAGAGCAAGGGGACCGATGTCTTGACAGCTGCACACAGCGGTGGAGATGGAGCTTTCCCAACGAGAGGGCTAGCGGAGCATCACCAGCATGTTTGTGAGTGGACAGAAAGCTGGGATTCTACTTGAGGTCAAACATAGACCAGGTCCAATTCAGCACCGGGAGGACAAATACCAATCTCTGGCATCTCAAAAGCTGTTCTTCTCCATGAAACACATCTCTCTTACCCCTTCTGCTTCCCTAAGTATTCCTTACCCCGGCAATGACCTTTTGTAACAAAACAGCACTTGGCAACAAGCCTCCCTGCGTCCTGTGCCAAGGAGCTAAAGGTGTATTACATGAGGGCCTAGGATTTTCTGTGAAAGACTCTTTGGATAACTGATGCTTCTCTGAAGCTCCCGCCTGAACCTCCATTGGCATCACTGTGATCCTGCAAGTTTTCCTTGTCTGTCTTTCTCACCACCCTTGCTTTATCCTCTCATCTCAGCAGCCACTGTTGTGTTTATACAGCACCTGGGTGGGTAGATTAGAACTCTGGTTAAGTGGACTCACTCCATTACTCAGGAGGGAAAGTGGAGGCTCCATGAGGTTAGTTATAAATTTACTAGATACTGAAGCTAGTGTGATGGCTCAGTGGACACAGGTGTCTGCATGCAAACGCAATGATCTGAGTTCAATACCCAGAGCCCACACAGTGGAAGGAGAACAATCAATCTCTCAAAGTTGTCCTCTGACCTTTGCACATTGGCTATGGCATGCACATTCCTCACCCACCCTCCCCCCTTTTCTTCTCTCTCCCATATAAATAAATTTTTTAAAGACCAATGTGTACTGAGTCTCAGACTTAAACCCTGGCTGTCTGGGATCACAGTACATGCTTTCGTTTATTTGTTTACTGATCTTTGCCACAGCAGGTGGCATCTTGGCGGATTCAGGGCTTCTGCCTGCTGGACCACCGGGGAAGCTGAGAAAGCGAAGCACTGCTTCCTTGGCTAGTGCTTTCTTCCTCGGAGGGGTTTCCAGGGCCACCCAGATCATGGTGAGGAAGACGGAAATAATATTGCACAAGGGAGAAAACTAAGGGATGGGCAGGGTCACTTGCCTCAGGCCCCACAGTCATGGCAGATTTAGACTGGGATGAGATCTGGAGTGAAAGAGGGTGTGGGCTTGGCACCACTACACTTCACAGGACCTCAGCAAGCACCCAGGACCCAACTCCTTCGCTGTGTTTACAATATGAGTCACCAGACAATGTCACAAAGAGGATCCTCTAAGCACTTGCAGGCAGGCTGGTGGGAAGAACACAAGTATCGACCTCATGTTCCAGGTACAGAAAGGTAGGCATCTATCATGCTCCTGGCTGCTTTGGGTGCAGACAAGGCTCTGTACACAGAAGAGATGCTGCAAGATGCCAACAACATAAAGATTCCCTCAGCAGAAAGCAGTTCAGATGGTTCCCAACTCACAAGTCAACTTGCAATGTTTTTAGTTTTATAGCAGTGCAGTAGCATAATCGTTGTGATGTTCACCTTCAATATAGCATCCAGTCAGTACCATAAGGCACTTAACATTTCACTATAAGAGAAGCATCAGATGATGTTACCCAACTGTGGGCTCAGCTGGCATCTCGAGCACATTTAATCTGAACTGAGTTAGACTATCACGTACAATAGGTCACACACACAAAAGACATGGTGTCACTGTGAACCAAGGAGGCTGCAGTCCAATTAAGACGTAGGCAGGTTAGTCAGTTTCTCCTGAGACCTGAGGGTTGAGGCTGCTGTAAACCTCCTTCCTCTGCTTCTTGGTGGTCATCATCTCCCTCTATGCTTTACTTCTGTGCACATTTGTCTCTGAATGCAAGTTTCCCCTTTTTGTAAGAACACCTGCTCTATTGGGCCAGGACCCCACTCACAACCTCATGGTAATATGATAGCCTTTGCACAGACCCAGTCTCCAAATAAGGTTGCATCCCGAAGGACAAGGGATATGAACTCCGGCACTCGTTTTTGAGAGGGGGATGGGAAACACAATCCAACCTGTACCACCAGAGGGGCCAGAGGTGAAGTACCCCAGCTGAGAGGCCGAGGACCGGATATGTGACCTTCTTTTTTAGTGGAGAAGGAAGTGGGGGGATGAAAGTCACCACTGAAAGAGTGGTAGGAGCCCCAGCAAGAAGCTTAGTTTCCCTGAATCAGATCTTGAGCACAGGCCTGTGGAACAAGTAAGTGGGAGAGATGACATCAGGAAGCAAGGGAGAAGGAAGAAAGCCCAGAAGAGGGAGCTAGTGAGACTGTGATCTCTGGTGAAGCAAGGAGGGCGGGACTTACTGAGAACATTCCAGTCACTTCCTCCCAAACTGCTTACTATCCTGGGCTCCAGCTACACAGAGTCCCTTTGGGAAGACTTACTGCCAAGTACAGTCTATAGGCACAGGTGTGGCATGTTTAGAGGAAGGTTTGCATGAATAATGTTCGCTTGAGTAATATCTTTGTGTCTGTGTGGTGTGTTTGTGTGTAATACATTTGCTTATGTCTGCGTGGTGCCTTCATTGGTGTGTAGTCCATATGTGCGAAGTGAGCATGGGATACCTGGGTGTACATGTGGTGTTCTGTGTGCACATACATGGATTTTGTGTGTGCTTCATGCATTATGCACATGCATCTGCATATAGAAAGGAATTTTCTCCAGATGAGTTGAAACCATAAAGGCAAAGATTCCTGCCAGAGGAGGAAGCCAGAGCGGAGGATCCAGTGTACAGTGCTTTGTCTTGTCAGAGCAACAGCCTGCCCAAGTGTAGGAATTGCAATCTACTCTCCAGTGAGTCATGGAGTCTCCAGCATGGAGTCCCCGCCCCTGGTGGGGAGAAGAGTGGTACTTGGGCCCAATCCCCCTGTGTCTTTTCCTGTCTTTGTAAGGCTGTGAGATCTCAGCTGTCTCTGAGCATGGTGTGTGTCCAAAGGAAGAACGCAGCCAGCACCAAGCAATGTATGACTTGCTTGGAGAAAGTAAGTGGTTACCAGATATGATCTTCAGCATGAGTTCTGACTCCCATTGCAGATCTTCAATCAACTTACAGTCAGAGCAGAGGTGAGGTGGCCAGCAGCTGCCCTCTGCCCATTCCAAACACAACAGGCAGCAGATTTGTCGTATTTGACACGGGGAGGGAGAATTTCCTGTGCCCGAGACCGAAGCAGTAAGGTGTCCAGCACTGAGAGGAAGTCACAACTTCCAGAATAAGGAACCAAAGGCTTCACATTAAAAAGGGGCATCTCAGCCCGAGACCCACGAGCCCACCTCCTCCTCTGCTGCAGCTCCAGGAGAGCTGGCACTGATGCTGCCCCACGCCCGCCCCTCTTTCCTCTCCTTGAAGCGCCGCCGCAGCCACAGCCTCAGGCACCATGGCATCCGGAGTTACAGTGGATGATGAAATCATCAAAGTTTTTAGTCACAGGAAAGTAAGGACATCTACACAACAGATCAAAAAAAGAAAGAAAGCGGTCCTCTTCTGCGTAAGCGATGACAAAAGACAAATAGTTCCAGAGGAAGCAAAGCAGATCTTGGTGGGCGACATTGGTGATATTGTAGAAGAACCCTACATACACATCTTTTGTGGAGTTGCTACCTCTGAATGATTGCCGATATGCTTTGAACGATGCCACATACGAAACAAAAGAGTCTAAGATCCCAGTATGTATATTCTGGGATCCTGAAAGTGCGCCATTAAAAAGCAAGATGATTTATGCTAGTTCTAAAGATGCCATTAAAAAGAAATTTACAGGTACTAAACATGAGTGGCAGATAAATGGCTTGGATGATATTAAGGAACACTCAACACTTGGAGAGAAATTGGGAGGCAATGTTGTAATTTCACTTGAAGGAAAGCCATTATAAAACAGTCCAGTGCCACATGGATCGTAAGGGGCTTACGTTTCTCCAGCTCAGCCCATTGGAATAGGATTAGAGGTTTTTTCTGTTTTGTTTTGGTTTTTGCGCCTTTCCACTAGACCCTTCCAACACAACGAATGAAGGAGATATCATTAATTTAAGCAGCCTGTCAGTGATTGCCATTTGACTAATATGGTTACTTTTCTTAGAGCCCAAGAAATGTCTTCCCATTATATTTTAGGCAAAACAACTGGCTCCATGCCTTTCTTGCAGCAAACACTGCAATGGATGTGACCATCAGTATGAGTAGCTTACAGTACTGCAAAGGGTAACCTGAGTGAGTAATGCCTTGAAAGTATCATCCACTGGTCAGATTGTGAAGTTTTTCATTATTGTTTATAGCTGCACTTGCAGTTCTGTGAGGTGCTGGAGCATTTGTACTCACCTGCCTTGGCAAGCCTGTTTGTGACATGGCGGCACATATGCATTGTAAGTACTTTTTAAAAAATGACTTTAATCCCTTAAAAGAAATGCCAATTTAGACCTGGAGAAATGGCTTAGGGGTTAAGACTCTGACTCACAAGCAGAAGGTCCTGAATTCAGATCCCAGGTCCTACATTTAAAAAAAAAAAAGCCAGGCACAGACAGTGGTGGCCTGCACTTCCAACACAAAACACACACACACACACACACACACACACACACACACACACACACACATTAAATAAATAAATAAATAAATAAATAAATAAATAAATAAATAAATAAATAAATAAATAACAATTAAGGTTCATAACTATCATGGACTTATCCTAGTACCTCAGTGTTTATTCCTGTCACTCACATACTTTCCTCGAAGAAATAATTGTCTTGATGCCTTCTGCTTTCCATTGAGTGTTTACTACTGAATAAGTGTAGGAGTTTTATGTTTACCATATGACTCTTGAAACACTGAATATCTTTTGAGTATCAGTCATGATGGCAATTTCTGTATAAAGAGCCTTAAATGGAACAGAGTTTTGAGATCACTGGCCCCACCCTCGCAAAAATGACCATGTTGCAATAAAAATTGTGGTACAGAATTTGTTTTCCTTGAAATTTTTCAATACATTGTGTGAAACAACTTTTAGGGCTAACAGCTATTTATCTCTGCACTGGTTATTTGAAATTTTTTTTGTACAACTCATGTTTGGCATTTTCTAGATTTGTTGGATTTCTTTGATTAAAAAAAAAAGTCATTTATATACTGTCATTGAAAGAGTAGTATTTTTAAAAACATGATTACTTATTTATGTTTTAATATAAAGATCAGAAATTTTTTGCACTTTAACATACTCTTCTATATCATTTTTCTTTAGGTAAATTAGGATGGTTTGGATTTTTAAAATTCATCTAAAACTGCAAAATACATAGGAAATAAGAGCAGAATGTTTTAATTGTTTGCTTAGTCATAATGAAAATAACATGTAAAATGTCATCCTTCAAAAGTTTAATGACAATTCTGATGTTTAGCTGCTGTCCCTTAATATATTTTCCAAGTTGAGTTGAAGAAGGAACTGGTATAGTGTTCTTAAACATCAATAGTGGGATTTGACTAAACCATTCTGGGTTCATGGTTTGCTATTAGCCAGAGTAATTTATGGCAAACAAATGCCTTTGTATCTTGTCATAGTCATCTGCAAGGGGCAAAACTAAACTTGGTTCTACGGGCATGCAAAACAGACATGCAATGAGCAGTCAGCCATGACTCTGAGCATCAATGCCATGTCTTTGAAGAATGCTTTCATCTGAAAACACTGTTTTGAAGTGTGGAAGTTTTGTGTGTATAGTTGGACTTTCCCCCCACATTTTCAATAGATCATTTTCAAATGACAACACTAAAACGTAGAGGTTAAATGCCTAGGCTTATATTTTAAATTATATGACTAACGTGGGCTCTTTTTAGCACTGAGCCATTTTATTTCAGCCTTCCAGCTATCCTTGTGAGTTGTTCTGGATCTTTCCATGGCTTTTTGGCAAGGCCACTAATAAGCAAAGCATGAGAATGCTAATATATACTAATCCATGTGTTTAACTGGTAATTTGCATCAAAAGAAATTTCCACAAGTTATTTTGTCATTCTTCTAAAATAGCAGATTTCTAAAAAGTAAATCATTTACCTTTTGTTTTTATAGCTGATTTCTAAACTTCTTTATATGCCTCTTTAAGGAATGACTGCAGAACTCACTGCTTTGGACAATGATATTCTGATTTGTTAGATTGGCAACCTAATATTAATGTAGTTAAGTCCATCTTTGCACATTTGTACACAGAACAAAAGTAATGATTCAATTTAATAACGGATCATATGCTGAAACTAATTTGATATTTGTAATGATCATCTTATTTTGCAGTCATTTACAGTGAAACAATGTTCCAGTTAGCTTTAAAAGATATGCAGTCCTAGTGAGAGCAATGTTTTACTGCTAGCTTGCAAAATTATAAGTGCTTAAAAATAAAATACATGAAAATATTTAAAAAGTGGGGCATCTTGGGTTGGGGTAAGTGCTCAGTGGTTGTTACACAAACAAAAATGACCCATGTAAAATTCTGGGAGGGTATGGTGACTCACCTGTAATTCCAGCCTTGGAAGACAGGGAATCCTGAGCAAGCTGACTACTCTTTAAGTGAGCTCTTGGTTTGATTAGACACCTTATGTCAAAAAGAATAAAGTAGATGATTCCTGGTATCAACCATGGGCTCACAAACACACACACACACACACACACACACACACACACACACACACACACACACACAGTGCCCATAACATACAAACACACATACGCAGGTGTATCCACCTACTCTAATATATCAAAATATAAAAAGAGTCTTGGGGGACATCTTTTCAATATCCCTACTATTGTTAATCTCTCCTTAAAAAAAAAAACTTCAGAAACTGCTAGATGATTCAAATGACCCTCCCCCAAAGCGAGTGTTCTCATAGACTGAGAAGGAAGGAGGAGGACAAAGAACAAAAGCAGATGTGAAGGCAGCAAGGGGGCGGTCCACGTGCGCTTGGTTGGGGCTCGTGCATCTGCGTGCTCCGCTGTGTTCTGCTTTTCCCCTTCCTGTCTCTTCTCTATCTCTCTCATCTGAAATATGTAGCAAAGAGATATTTCAGCTGTGTGACAAAAACAGTTTCCAAGCTGCCAAGTATAACAAATCATTGCCTGCTTGATGCATTCATTTTCTTAAGGAAACATGCTCAGGAGTTCGCTTGCCGGGGCTTGCTGGCCAGTCAGTGCAGCCCAATCAGTGATTTCCAGGTCTTTGGGACACCCTATATCAAAAAGCAAGGTGGATGGCTCCTAGGGAAAGGCTCCCAAAGCTGATTACTGGAAGCCTCCACATTCGTGTGCCCATACGTGCACATGTAGCTGTACTAGTGCACACATAAATACACATGCAAACACACACACACACACACACACACACACACACACACACACACACACACACACAAGAAACATAGGAACAACATCAGATTAAAGAAAAACTCCTGCTTTAACCAGTGTAAACCAGCTGTCTCATTACCGAAGACCCAGATTCTCGCTGTCTACAGATGAGAAATCAAAAGAAACCCTGGGAACAGTAATGCTCTCTAGACCATAGCTGCTCTTAGTTTCCAGGCTTGGGTGATTGCTCTCCCTGCTTCCCCGGATAGGCGGCACGTTAGGCTTGGCTTTGGATAGTAATTCAACATGGCAGAATCTGTCTCTTAAATGCCAGAAGGCTTAATATTTCCACATCTATGCTTCCTTGGGCCATACTGACCAGCAATGACTTCAACAGATGTACTCTATTAATCAGAGTCCTATATAAAGAACACCCCAGGGTAGAACCCTACAGCTAACTCCTAATGGACATGGAAAACATGTATACAGAATCTGCTGTTCGTTGCTTAAATTCAATGTAAATCACTATTGTACAGCTAGGCTAATTCTATTTGATACATGGTTAGTTTAGTTTTCAATTACCCTGTGCAGAAATTCAATACATAGATGAATGAGAGAATAAATGGAGAGGGGAAGGATGGATGGATAGATGGATGGATGAATGGATGGATGGATGGATGGATGGATGTTTGGATGAATGAATTGGGATAGACTCTCCATGGATCTTTAACTATAAATCTCAACATTTATCATTCCTATGGGGGAAGGGAGTTGGTTTATGGTGTGTGTGCTTGTGTGTGTGTAAGATGAAAGGTCTGTTGGGAGTCAAGGCAAAAACTGATTTTGACTTCCAGTTTAAGGATATTTGGCATCACAGTGTGAAATACCTTTGCTTGGGAAGACAAGAAAGGATCCTTGATGTCCTCAGGTAGAAATTCTTCACTTTATCCTGGAGTGAGTCCGTGCAAAGGAAGAGTTTGCTTCTATTCCACTTTCCTCCTCCTCCTCCTCCTCCTCTCTGTTCCCACAAACTCCAGCCTAAGGTAATCAGTAATTCTTTTCTCTTCCACATCCCAGCCAATCCTCCAAATAAACATGCTCTTGGTTGTAAAGAAATATATAACAAAAAAGAATGCTGGGGTATGGTTAGGAGAGAAGGTGACTATGAATGTTAATATGAATTGTCTACCTGACACCTGGGAGACAGGCGTCCAAGACCACCTGAGGGATGTTCTCTAGGTTAAGATAGGTCTATGAGCATGCCTGTGAGAGATTGTCTTGATTACACAATTGAAGTAGGAAATATCAGCTCACTGTGGGTGGGACCATTCCCTAGACATGTGTCTGACACTGGATTAAAAATGGAAAGAACTGGTTGGCCATTGGCAAGCTAGCTAGTACTCATTCATGTATTAGCATCCCATAGATGGGAGAAAATATCTGCAAATCTGTGTACCTGATGGGGAGTTGCTATTTGGAATATGCGAAACTACTATAACCCAGAAACAAACCACAAAGAATTCAATGAACATTTCCCCCAAGATCTACAGATGAAACGCCAAGTTTCCGCTCCTGTGGGTGAGAGCAGACACAATCTGAGCTCCGGGCTGATGCGGAACCCTGTTCACACTCTTCCTTTCAGGTAATTCTTTCCCCAGTCTTTGGTAATTTATCCTCACACATGAACTCACAAGTAACTGATTGGTTATCTGCGGAGGCCCTGCACATACCTCTGGCCCTGTTCTCTTTGTCTGCACAGCTTTCTTCTCTCGGATGCTCTGTCCTTTGACTGTCATCTGTTCTCCTGGACTCTTTAGGTCAGGCTCTTCCGCTCAGGGTCCAGTAGGCTCCTCTGGAATGCTCTCCTTGCACTGTGACCTAGACAACTGTCAAGGCCGGTCTGATGGGCCTGTCATCACATACGTCTCATTTCTTTCCTGTCCTCAGGCTTTCTGCTCTCTGTTGCCTGCTGTCCATTCTCTTCATGCTTTGTCTGGTTTGACTCTTTTTTCAGGGGAAAATATGTCTCTTTCATACATCCACCTTGTCCTGAATTCTACCTATAAGTCTGTGGTATGAAGAAAAATGGGATTAAAAAAAAGACATTTCTTGGCCCAATTAAAAAATGGGCCTTGGAACTTAAAAGAAACTTTACCAGGGATGAAACTGAAATGTCTAACAAATATCTTAAAAAATGCTCCACATCCTTAGCCATCAGGGAAACGCAAATCAAAACCTCCCTGAGATATCATCTCACCCCGGTCAGGATGGCAAAAATCCACAATACAAACAACACCAAATGCTGGAGAGGATGTTGGATAAAAGGGAACTCTACATTGCTGGTGGGAATGCAGGCTCATACAACCACTCAGGCGAGCAGTCTGGCGATTCTTAAGAAAGTTAAAAATTGAAATGCCATATGACCCTGCTACTCCACTTTTAGGAATAATCCCCAATACAGCAAAAATTCACCTTGATAGCACAAGCACGACCATGTTCATAGCAGCACTGTTTACAATACCAAAGTCATGGAATCAACCCAAATGCCCAACAGTTGATGAGTAGATAAGGAAAATGTGGTACATTTATACAATGGAATACTTCTCAGCCATCAAAAAAGATGAATTAATGAAATTTGCCAGTAAATGGATAGAATTTAAAAAAATTATATTGAGTGAAGTATCCCAGACACAGAAAATTAAGCGCTGTATGTACTCCCTAATAGGTGGATCCTAGTACCAAACCCACTTAGTGACATACTCAAAGATAAATCTCTGTAATACCTACAGTAATTGCAAAGATTATAAACAGGAGGGAAGGGGAAGAAGGGCCCCGCCAGAAACAAGGAGAGAGGGTATCATGCTACAGCAGAGAAAATAGGCCACCATCAAGGATTTCAAGTAAGTAGTGAGACATATTTTTTTTCCTAGTCACTTGCAACTGAGGGGGTTTGATCTCACCAGTCAGGGAGGGCATAGAGTCTGGCAGATAGATGGTAACCATCCTGCAAATGGAAGACTGATTCCCCCCACACACCGCAGTCTCCTACTCTTATTCCATCTACCTTTGAATCTACTCTTATAGTAAGACTCTTTTATCTCTGACTAGGAGGTGACATCCAATACCCATCAGGATGGAGCCAAGGGCAGTGCAGGAGCAGCAAAACTGGAAAAAAAACAAATAAACCATAATTCAGAACATCAGAGACCCTACATCAATCACCTGGAACCAGGCCAGCCTAGTCTCCCCTCATCTTAAAGCTCAGGGAAATTTGCGGAAGAGGGGGTGGTAAGATTCTAAGAGCCTAAAGATGAGGAGGAACAACGATATGCAAGATATTCCACACAAATTAGGGCCGAAGTAATCATAATAGGACTTTGCATGATCTGTACAATTTGACCCCCCAAAATCTAGCATGGATCACAGGCACTAGGATCCTTAGAAGCAAAGTATTAACAGTCACAATAGTGTTCCTATACTAAAGGGGAACACAAGAAAGAGCTCTAGGCAATGCTACTGAGTCCTTACACCTCATTAGAGAGGAGGACCCAGAGGGAAGTTTGACATGCACAGTAAAAGATGCTGGGGGGGGGGGGTAAGGGGAGGCACTGGGAGAAAGGGAGGGAGGGGAGGGAAAGGAAGGGGAAAAGGGGGAAGGGAGCAAGGGGATCCAAGGAGGGGTGCAGGGAGGGAGGTAGGGGATGGGTACCTATTAAGTTTGTATGAATGGAAAAAATTAATAAAAAAAAGAAAAAGAAAAAAAAGGCATTTCTAAAGTGTATTCGAACTAGTCAAAATTCAGAAAATAAATGACTGTGGGCTGCCTGCACCTAAACAGGACATCTAAATCACCCCCACGGCTCAGGAAACACCACAAAGGGGGGGTGATAAGGATGCAAGAGCCTGAAGTGGGGCAGAGGTGCAGTTACACATTATCTTCTGAACATCACAAGGCTCCGTGAACTCACTGAAGATATGGCTAATTCAACAAGAACTGCACAGGCTTATCAATGTGTAACCTTAGAAGGGGAAAGATCTCAAGAGACCCCACACCGCCCCTAGAGACTGCAGATGGGGTGAGGGGAGATACTTTCCCCTTAGGCTATACTACAAAGGCAAGCCAGAATAAACACAGTGGCCCATACATGCAAAAAGACATGAAAATAAGAGGAAGACTGGAAGGGAAGTGGAAGGACTATAATGGGAAAAAGTGGGGAGATGGGATTGGGATTATCTCAATCTGATACCCAAGGGCACTGAAAGCTTTGTACACAGGGCAACTATGGGAATAGTATTCCTAAGAGCCAGTAGGAGGAAGCCCAGTTCTCAGAAATGGTGAATGGACCACCCACTCCTGACCGCCCATAGAGAAAAAGTGTAAGTCCTGGATTGCTCCCAGAGAGGTAGCAGTCATTCATTCCTGCACTCTGGTGTTCAGTCACAGGCATCAACTGAATCCAGCCTTTTTGATTTTACAGAGGAGGAAACAATATCAGGGTCCAAGGGGACTGACCTTATCACAAAGTCAGAAATCTCTTTTATTTTAATAATTTATTTTATTGCAATATCTGCAGTGCTAGAGATTTGTGGGGATACCCAAGAGATTCTTTAGAAGCCAGGGAAGTCAGAGGGTTAAACCCAGAGAAACGCAGGCCCTCCTCCACACTTCTATTCCAACAGCTCATGTTCACACGTGAGGCTATTTCATCAGAAAACCTTTGACATAAAGAAGGAAAAACTCATAAAGGGTTATCCAAGATCTGAGATCAAGCTCAGCATTGACCTTGGATCAAAGCCTTAAAAGTCTGCCTTAGTGACATGCTCTTGCATCTCAGCCACAGAGGGTGTTGATGAGAAGAGGGTCACCAGAAGTGGGGTGGGGGGAACCTCTGATTCCTAATTCAAGATGATACAAACCATGCATTTGTCTTGAAGAGCCATGAAGCAAATGAATACAGGATGCTTTATGGTAAGTAAACCATTCACAATGACTGTGGTCATCAGTGTGGTTACTGCTGTGGAGCTGGCTGGCAGTTCCGGGCAGGCTGGAGGTCAGTTTTGTGTGGCATGACACTATCATCGCTGTCATCTTCAGACTTGTTCTTGACATAGGTTCTGTTTAACAGTTTGACATATCGATCAAGCTGATCTATGAGAGATTTTAAAGATGCCATAGACGACTTGCAAGTAGAGCCTCTCCCAAGGGTGATATACAAGTGGGAGAAGAAAAGATGGGAGTGGGGCACTGGGCAACTTCATCCCATGTAACCATCTTGACAGGAAAGAAGATATTCTAAAGAAGTACTGAATTCCAAAGAATGAAAATTTTGCAGGAATCCCAGACTGGGGGAAAGGAAAGGCTGAAACCCTGGGGCCAACCTGAGGAAGAGCTTGGCTCTCCTAGACAAAACTTGATACAGCTGAGCCCAGACAAGAGTGTATCAATGGAGGATGGGACTGCCCCTTGTCCAGGACTGCTTAGCTATGCAGACCTCTTGCCTAAAGCTCACATCAGTAACTCCCCCCCAATAGACTTGATGGTCACTGAACTTCTTTATCTGTTCCTCTACTCACTGTGGTCAGATTGAATAAATCGCCTTTCTCTGTTTTTCTCTACAACTGGCTTACTGGGGACAAATGACCAAGGCTTTGATCTTGAGCGAAGTCTTTGGAGTCCAATGGGCAGGTGTCACGTGCTCTCAGGTCACTCTCCAATAAACCAGAAATCCTCTGAACACACAGCGTTCCTGCAACCCCAGGACTCAGCTCCAGTGTTCTGGGTGAGCCCCTGATTGAGTGGCTGATGATGAACAGATTAATATTTCTGCTTGCTTGTGTTCATTGGCAGGGAAGCTGCACAGACTGTGAGCTGGACTTGTACTGCACGGAAATACGGCAATGATCTCTCTGTTTCTTTTTCACTCATGATCAGCATTGAATCTGCTTACTTTTATTTTTCTAAAGTCTTTATTTTGCAAAGTAAGTTTAGGCTCATTGCAAAAAGGTGAACTTTTAAATTATGAAGCACACTGAAGGCAATGTTTCAAAGAGTGACTCAGATTTGCAGTTCGGTCATCTATACTTTATTCCTTTTGCCATTCTATACACATGTGGTGAGTCTGGTGCTGTGCATGGCTGAGAGAACTGATGCTCAGTCATCCTGGATAGAGTAGACACATGGTCGGCCATATTCCATATGGATGTAGTAAACAGGGACTAAGTGAGCACTCTTACCAAGTGCGTGCTGGGATCTGAGAGTTTTGGGTACTGGCAGAGCCATCCAGTGGTGGGGACCCACTGAAACTTCTTAGGGGGGAGTATGAAGGGCCCCTCTTATGCTGAAGCTAGCAATGAGGTAAATCTGAATAGTCAGTTATACTGGTGGCTGGATTATTCTTCTTTTGGGTAAAATATCTGGGCAGAAAGAACTCAGTGACTAAGTCTCTTCCACTCTAGTAGAAAGGCAGCCTCAGTTCATTAGGATTCAACACTGGGATGGTCTGGGTTGACCCACTAGAGACCATGTCTGAGCTCCAGAGGAAGTAAGATGGAAGAGGTACTGCCTCAGTCTGTTTTCTGTTGCTGTAACAGGATACCTGAAACTGGGAAATTTATAAAGGAAAGCCATTTGCTTAGCTCACAGTTCAGCTAAAAGTCTAAGACTAGACAGCCTTATCTAGCAAAGGGTGCCAGACTGCATTACAACATGGCAGAAAGGTACAAGGAGGCCAGGTGTATAAAAGAGAACACACAGTAGCCTGACTTTTTTAACGAAGCACCATCATGATGGCAAATGGAGTCTTATTAGAGAACTCATCCACTCCTAAACACAACCCAAACCCTTGGTCCTCAAAGAGGTTTATTAATCCCTTCAGGTAGATGGACCCTATGACCAAACCAACTGTTCCAGGTTCGCCTTTGCACACTGCTACATCGGAGGCCTGTGGGCTTGGGAGGAGACACGGAGCATCCATCTCAAAGCCTGCTGCTGTGCTTTATGTCATGAGGGTGGAGCAAACACCAAGCACAGGGAACGGACAAAGGAGCTGGAAGGTGAGAGCCTGACACCTGGTGGAGAACCAGGGCCTGGCAGCCCAGCCCGGACCTTAGTCAACAGATGCTGCGAGCATCCGGAGCTGCAGACCGACTTCTGGTAGCAAGTGAGGATCTGGCCGGAAGCAGTGACACTGGACGGGATTCCATACTCTCTTAAGCACAGGGGAGAGACTCTCCAAAACCTGCCAGAAACCTCGGGGAGCCAACAACCTATAAGAAGCAGGAAAAGAGCCCTGGGATTGGGGTTACTCTTTTTTTTTTTTTTTTTTAAATTTTTTTATTATTATTTATTCAACTGTGTGCATGTGCGTGTGTATGTGCGCGGCGTGTGTGTCTGTGTCTGTGTAGAACCACGGACGAATTCGCGAACCACCATGGACGCCTCCACTTCCTTCTGCCCCGGGATTCACAAGCTCCGCCCTACCAGGACCAGAAGCGCAGGCCGCCCCCGCTTCCGCCTGGCGTCTATACGTGGGATCTGGGATCCGAACTCAGGACCTTCCGCCTGCAAGGCGGAGGCTTAACCCCTGAGCCACCTCTCCAGCCCCTGGGGTTACTCTTAATGTCCCAATGTCCCAACAAATAGAGAGACTGACAGAAAAGTGACTTTGAGTTGTCATGTCATTAACTAGCATGATCTTTAGGGTAAGACGCAGCTTCATGTCTTGGGATTGGGGTTACTCTTAATGTCCCAATGTCCCAACAAATAGAGAGACTGACAGAAAAGTGACTTTGAGTTGTCATGTCATTAACTAGCATGATCTTTAGGGTAAGACGCAGCTTCATGTCTTGGGATTGGGGTTACTCTTAATGTCCCAATGTCCCAACAAATAGAGAGACTGACAGAAAAGTGACTTTGAGTTGTCATGTCATTAACTAGCATGATCTTTAGGGTAAGACACAGCTTCATATCATGAGTGAGCAATTAAATCTCTCTGAACCCGTTTCTCCATCCATCCAGTGGCAATAAATTCACTCCTTCCTGGAGTATCTCAGAACTAAATGATAAATCAAAGACTTATCACAGCACTTGGCCCAGATGGAATGCTCTTTAAGCCTTGACCAGTGTGCAGGGATGGAGAGAGGCAGGCAATAAACAAATAAAATGCAAAATATATTGAATTACAAAAGGGGATAAGTGTCATGTGGTAGAAAGTACAACTGGTGGGACCAAAGAAGCTTAAGATGAAGTCAGAAACAGCTCTTCCTCCTCCCCACCCCTGCCTCCCTGCTTCTCACGTCTCCTGGCAGAGCCCATACCTTGCTTCACACTTGCCCCTTTGTGACTTGGCCCTCTGCGTGCATCCTCCATACCTTCCGTATTGCTGAGCTCAGCTACCTATTTCCAGTTGATCCCCCTGAAAACACCTTCTCTAAAAATGACAATGGCAAGTTAGATTGTTTGCAGCGCCAAAAGTTTGCTGAGCACAAACAACTTAATATCATTCACATTTCAGCTGGGGAGATTACTCAATGATTCCTGTTTTTCAATCTGATTGTTCAAACCTGATAAGTCTGCTTATTTTTGTTAATGAAAGCGCTGTGTATTCCTCCAGCTACGTGATGTTTAACTGCATTAACAGAGATCTGAGGCCAAAATAATTGGCCACAAAGAGTAATGTGGATCATAACAAGTCTCTGTGAACATTTAATTGAAGTGACTTTGATGGCTTTAGGAAGCACGGCCCCATCTGGGTTTGCAAACAAGGCCTCTGGGTCATGGGAGAGCTAATAATAGCCTGCTGGCCGCCCTTTGCCCCAGGGCCTTAACTCATTAGGGCCCTGGCAGAGGGCATTGTTCAGTCCTCAGAAAAATATTTTTGTTTTGAAACGTACTAAAATGTTTTTGTTCTGAGGAGTTAATAGAAATGGGTTCTTTTCCCCATTAATACTTTAAGAGCTTCCCAAAATGAACTTGGTGGAAAAAATCTAGCAGTGCCAAACAATACAGTGCTATTGACACCATTCTCCTGCCGGAGGACCTGAGGAGCCTGGATGCTGCTCGCCTAGGTGTGGTGCTCCTCAGCGATCTGCTGTGGTGCTCCTTGGTGATACAGCTCTGGTTCAGACTCACATTCATCAGCTTGGTTCATGAGCAGCCTCTGTAGAGACTTGGGGCATAATATACAGACACTTAAAATAAGGCCCGGACATGGATAGTACAAGCTTTCATTACTTCTATACTGGGTGATGTTGAGACCATGTGGGATGGTTTCATTATCTAGGGGGGAATGCCCCTGTGTGTGGCCTACCATTTACTATTCTTTGAGGCTAGGCACAGGCATTACATGGTATTCCAAAAGGGAGTAATAAGTCTAATATGTCCTGCAGGAAAATAATTCCAAATACTACAGTCTTATTGTCCCACATGACATTATCTCTCAGTGATATTGTCTCTGTCAAAAAGCTTATTTCAAGATATTTCGTTTTGGTGGCTTGAGACCGCATCTTACATTGGTGGCTTGAGACAGGATCTCTCTCTGTGAGATCCGAACTCGGTAACCCTCCTGCTTCAGTCTTCTGAGTGCTAGGATTGTGAGTATGCACCATCATACCTGCCTTCAAGAAACTGTATGTGTGTGGCTGTGTGAAGTGTGTGTTTGTATGCATTTACATGTGCACATGTGTGTGAGAATGTGTGCATGGTATGAATGTGTACGTAGGAGTACATGCTTATGCTAATGTGAGCATATGTGGACAAACTGCCTACAAAACACTTGATTCAAATGAACAAAATGTTCATTTTAAGACATGTTAAGTTTCTCTCCTTTTTCAGACCCTCAGCCTCTGCACAAACTTTATTGATGTTGACTTTTCCTCAGGAGGGAAAGAAAACAGGGACAACACAGGACAGGAAAACTGGCTGACCGTGTCCTGCTCAACTGCCCTGTCCAGCCCCTGTCCATTCCACTTTCCCACAATGGTTCTTTCCAGTCTTGCTCAATCCTTCCTTTAAAGAAAATTCCTTTCTTCCTGTCTACCTTGAAAATGCTTTCTGCTATGGTTAGAATTTCAGATTCACATATTGAAAGCTGGTGACACTGTTTTAGGAAATAAGTACCAGAGGTAGGTTTTAGAAGGTTAAATCTGGCACCAGCTACTTCTTCTATCTCTGCTTCCTGTCTGCAGTGAGGTGATCTGCCTCCTCTACCACTCTCTCTCCCACTGCCATGATGCTCCTCTTTACCACAGGCCCCAAACCAGTGAATGAATAGAATCTCTGAAACAATGAGTGTCACAGTCAGGTACAGGTGTCAACTTGACAGTTGAGGGTTTGAGCTCTGGGCACATTTGTAGAGAATTAGTGGTCGAGTTGAGTCCAGAGCAAACCTACAGGAGATTATCTAGCCGATGGGGAAGCCCAGCCCATGGTAGGTGGGACTAAGCCCTGGAATAAAATACAGCTGGTTGAGAAAGTTGGTCCTTATGCACACTTGGCCAGACAAGTAAGGATCGTCCCTCTCTTAGTTGTTGTGTTGAGATGGTGTGGCCACTTCCCAGATCCTAGTGCTGGTGCTGGTGTGAGCTGGTGCTAAGATGCTAATCAGGAATTGTAAGAGAAAATAAGCCCCTTGGTCCCTTAAGCCTTTTGATGGTGATTTATCAGCAACCATGCAGGGTAACTGCAACAGTGAGACAAAATTAATCCTGTCTCCCTTAAGGGATGCTGGCAGGTATTTTATCACACTGACAGAAAAATGATTAAACCACCTGCCTGAGGCCTCTCTTTCCTCTACCAGCCTCAGCATCCCTTCCTTGTGGCAGTACTTCCTGGAGATAGCACTTCTTGGTGAAATCTCTTGCCCTAAGTCCCAAGATGCTTCTATCTGATTCCATTCTGAGTGCAAAGTTAAAGGACCCGACCTGATCCTTCCATCCTCCCCAGACAGAGCCTGAGCCCAGCACAGAATGGTTGAAAGAGGAGCTGATGGTTGGTGGGACAGCCCAGACCAGGACAGGAGGCCTGATTCTGAGCCCTGCTCTGCCATGAATAATCTTGCGATGTCACCAAATACAGTCCAATTTCTAATCTTCCATTAGTAAAATGGAGGAATGTTCTTAAGAAGTGCTTCAACTTGAGCATGCATCAGTCTCCTCTAGAGTGTATGCTGAACTCCCATGTGATTGAGATCATCTTCAGAATTAGAGATTTTGTAGATCTGAAGTGAGTCCTGAGAATGTGAGTTTCCTACAGGTTCCTAGGTGATGCCAATGGACCAGGGATCTTTTTATGACAACCTCTCCCTAAAACCAGAGAGCACAGAACCATTCCCAAGTGTTTCTGTCTGAGCAAAAGCAGCTGCCTAGCATCAACAGTTTTCTAGAAGCTACCACGGTTGTGAGGTCCTGGTACAGATGTTTGTAAGATCTCACTTCCATCTGTCACCTTTTGTGCTATGATATCACAATTCTGAATCACGAATGAAGCTGCCAAGTATGACAACTGGGAAAATAATATCTACCCTACAAGGCATTTGAAGGGACTCACTAGAAAAACCTATAAAAATTCTAAGCATGCTGTCTGACAAACAGTTGGTCCTAATTGCTGTTTGCTATTGTCATTATTCTACCTAGTCACTATGAGAACCTGGTGCTGAATTCCTCTGACATCTATAGAGATAGATGGAGTTGATGATGTGCTAAGTTTGAGACTTATTGGTATAAACCTGAAAATTTCATCCAAAGAAAAACACATGTAGATTTATGTTCTACATAGATGGCGATTCAGTGATGGAGGAAGAAGAAATGGAGCCTTCGCCCCTTCCCCACTGACCCTAGTAAGATGAGACCACACCTCTGCCCCTGAGTCAGATTCTCATACTCACCTGCATATGCCACCAAAAGGGCCATCCACAGACAGAACAATTTTCCTAGGTCCATTGACCACCTTCCAGGGCACAACTTTTAAGGAATACAATGCCAATGAAATTTTCAATGAAAACTGGAGTCTCTCCAAATTGGAGTCTCAGGAAAGCTACCAAAGTCCCTTGCTCATCCTCAGCTGTGCATTTGACATACATGTCTATTTTCTACATGATTCTGGGAGCTCTAATGCCATTGAATTCTATGATGTCTTCCCTCCCAGAATGTTCTACCATCCAGGGTCAACGTGAGAAGGAAATGACTAAGCAAACTCTCCTGAGAATGATATCAACCCAGGATCCATCACCAAGAGCTGAAGAGCACTATAGATGTTTATTAGTATTCCGTACAAGCAAATTTTTAAAAACATCAAAATGAATGATATTTGTATATAATATAAGAGAGTTGTTTAGTCAAATACATGCCAGAAAAGAGTTGGGAGTAGGATGGGCTGGAATAGTTGGTTGGAGAATTTTCCCATCTCAGCCTCATTCAGAAGTAGCCTTGCCCACAGCTGCACCACACTCAGTCAACTTGAAGGAAGAAAACATGTCAGAACCATGTGGATTCATATTCAGTTATCACCATTCCCACAGTAGTATAGATTCGTAACACTGGACAAGTTCAGAAGAAGTAGTAAACATGACATTACATCTTTGAGGGGACCAGGCAGCTTGTCATTTGCAGGATATGTATGGACTATCTACCAAGATCCTATATTGGCACCTGTGATGGTTTGAATATGAGCAGCCCCACATGGGTGCATGTGTTTGAATCTTTATCTGGTGTTAATGTTTGGGAAGGTTGTGACACCTTTGAGAGGCACAGCTTTGTTGGAGAAAAAGATGTCAAAGAGAACAGGTCCTGAGCTTTAGCCACCCAGCCCTGTTTCCTCTCATTTTGCTCCTGCTCTCTCTGCCTTCCTGATGACTGAAGAGACTTGAGTCAACCTCCTGTTTCTGCCTTCTGCTATGTGATTCCTGCCATAATGGACTGGCCCTCTCTGAAAACATAAGTCAAATAAATCTCCTTTTCTCCCCTTGAGTTGTATAGGAGCACAGCAACAAAGAAAAGTAACTACAGGAATACCAAACCCTGTGTGATGGTGTAAGGACATGGAGCTTTGAGGGACAATTAGGTGAAGAAAGTAGAACCCTTGCTATTATAAAAAGAGACCTCAGCAATGCCCAACCATAATGCCAAGTATCAGTGACTCAGCAGGGCTCACCCAGAGTCAGGCCAACCTAATCTCTCCTCATCCCAAGGCTTTAGGGGCCTCACAGGGAAAGGGGTGGTGAGATTGTAAGAACCTAATGGTGAGAAGGTTCACTGTTAAACAAGACATTCCACTCAAGGCAGGACTGCTGCATCTGGGAGCTCACTGCAGTGGGATTTGTCCTTCCCAGACCTGCATAAATAACTGGCATACCAACATGCCCCCATAGACTATCTAGGAACTCAAGAAAGATGGGAACTTGCAGTGGAAACTTTTGAATCTAAAACTGGATGAATGAAGGGAAATGCCTATATCAGTGGGGTGGTCTGAAGAGAGGTAACTTGATATACCATGGAGGCCTGAGCCTCCATGTCTGCAAGAGTAGACAAGCCAGAGTGAACCCTGGAGTCCACAGAAGCATATGGGCAGAAGGGTGGGATAAAGTGGGAGGGATTGGTAATGGAAAGGGAGGGAATGGGAGGGAGGGGGGAAGGAGGTGATCTGGGATAAACACTCAATATACTTGCAAAAGTAGAAAAATAAAAAAGCGATACCTCAGAAAGCTCATATCCTCTTCTACAAGATGTGAAGTTTCCCTGAGAATACTGGTATCTGAAGACCAGGAAGATCCCCCTTGACAAATAGCATTCCCACCAGTGTGTGGACCTTGAACTTCCTAGTACTACAGAAAAGTGACCAACAGCATTCACAGAGGCAGAATATCTAAGGCTTATTTATATACCATGTTTAGCCTTGGGATAATTCCTTTCTCCAAAAATTGGACCCTTATTCTTTATTTCACTTGTCTTTTATATAGTATAACTTTCTGGCCTTGAGAATTTCTTTTTAAGCATCTCCAATCGATCCCCCTTCCCAAGTGGCCCAGACTTCTCACTGCTGCAGCTAAGCTGCTAGCTAACAGAAGCAGAAATCAAGAAGGAAAGAAAAAAAAAACCCAACATTTTGTGAAGTCACTACTTCACTAACCTCTAAAGCTATGAGAAAGAAGTACACGCTCATTGTTTAAGCCATGATCTCCACAGTAATTTGTTAGAGAACTCTGTGCTAAGACAGGAGCACTGGGAGAGTGCTGTAAAACATTTCTAAAGTGTGCAAGTTTTTAGAACTGGGTAATGGGAAAATGTTGAAAGAGCTTTAGTCACATGATAGAAATGCCAAGGTTTAGGGTATTGAGGAGACTTTTTAAATTATTCTAGCGAGAGCTAAGAAAGAAAAGAGAGCTACAGTAAAGGTCTTAATCTTCTTAGGGAATATCTATCTAAATAATTATGAGCAGAATGTTGGTAGAAATACAAAAGAAACCATATGGGGTGAGAGGTCGAAGCAGGAAGATTGCCACAAGTTCAAGGATAAGGAGTGAGATCCTATCTGAAACAAAAAAAATAACAAGACAAAACAAAACAAAAAAAATAACAGGAAAGCAATTGAGGAAATAAGCAAGTGAGAAGACAGGAGACAGATGATGAGGGCCGTTTTGGTCTCAGATGGAAATGAATAATGCGTTTTTTTTTTTTTTTTTCCAATTGGAGGACAGCCATCTTTTTAACAAAGTGGAAAAGACATGGTTGAGCTGTACTCGTTTTCTACTGCTTTGTGGAAGGTAGGATTTGTGAGTGATAAATTGGTAAGTGATGAAATTTCTAAGTGATGTTGAAAGAGCGTCTCTGTTCCTCTTGGCTGCTTATGGTAAAGGAAATAAGGAAGAAGTGACCTGACAACAGTCTTATTAGCAGAAATGAAACCAGAACTTCAAGCTCTGGAAATTTTCAGTCTACCCAAATGGACCAAGACAAGAAAGTATAATTGGAAAAGAACATCTGAAAGTGTGTGTGGTCAAGTAACCGTTCACAATTTTTCAATTTATGTTTTATTCTTTTAGTTTTACACATGAATACAGAAAGCGTATGATTAACTTCTATGTTTCAAACCTTTTCAAGTGAGTATGGATGTAAACCACAGATTTAGTCAGTTGCCCCAACAGAAAAATTACTATTTGGGGCTGGGAGATAAAGGAATCAAGGTGTCTAGGATTTTACAAGACAAGATGTTCTATCTTTCAGGATGAGGGAAGAATGATCCCAACGGAGATTCAGAAACTGTGAGGGCCACCTGTCTAGTTTCAATGGGTACGTCACACTGACTCAACTTCTTTTCAATTGTTTTTATTTACATTTTTATAGAACTTTATTCCTATATTCATATCATTTTTCACCCCTTATAAACCAATCTCAATTCCCATTTTTCCACCACTTCAAAGTTTCTTCTTTCCCACCTATCTCCTTTCTGCTCCTATGTCCTTCTGTCCATGTGTGGCTAAGTCCCATCTGGGTTCCAGTTAATGACATGTGTCTGGAGGCTTGATGGAGCAAGGACTATATACCTGTGGGCATATCACTGGGGAGCGTTACTCCTTTTCTTTCCCATCAAGTCTTAAACTTTGTTAGTCTCTGAAGAAGATACCTCTTGAGTTCTTTTCCCTTTAGTGTTGTAAAATAGGTAGGCCAAATCTTGTGGGTTTGTGAAGCAGTTTCTGTTGCAGTGAGTTCATGGTTACAGAGATCCGGACATGTCCAGAAGATACCATCTGGTTCTGCCCATCACTTCCTTCTCATATTCTTACTGCCCCCTCTTCCATGATGCTGCATGAGCCTTAGAGTAGAGGTGAATTAGGTGTCCTATTTGGGGCCAAGCTATCCACAGCATCTGACTTTCTGCATTTTGGTCAGTCTGACTTTTCTGTAATCAACACTTTCTATTGCAAAGCTTCTAGGATAAGCACTGACCACTGGTTTAACCTATGGATATAATAAATATTTAGAAGGCAGTTTGATAAAGTCCTTATATCTAAACTTTAATAGTTCGTTTCCTACTAAAGTAAATCCCCCCCTTTCATAAGTTTTCAGGCTGGTTTGCAATACCAGGGATGTGATTCCTGCCTCAAGGGAGTCTTAAATCCAGAGAGTAGTTGGTTACCCTCTTTATCCATGTCATTATCGAGTTGCCGTTCATCACTTGTCCAGGTAGTTGTTACAGCCTGCAGCTTTCTCAAGTACATGAAATTACCAATTGCTTTTCTTCCACAGCAGATCGAATAGTGTTTTGGTACTATGGAAGCTGGGTGGCTGGAAAGAAGCTTGCAAACTAGTTCCAGCTTCTTCTTCCCGTGTCCTATGGTCAACATATGCAGCAGCAGGAGCAGCAGCAATAGATTCTTACTGTCAATTTCTAGAAGGTAACCAACAACAATGACAAAAGCCTGTATTGTTTTGAGGGCCTTCAAGACCTCTAATCAACAGTTTTTTAGGGGTTATCACATATCCAGTACTGGACACAAATTGTCTATGGCCTCTGGTAAGAGCATCACATGGCCTACTCCATGTTTCATTATGTAGTATATGTCAGACTCTTTTTTGAAACAAAGGAAAATAAAACTATGTTTTTCTGAATTCATAATACATAATGATTCTGTCTGATTGTATCTCCAAAATCTTAGGGTTACTTGTTGCTCCCCTACCCCTTCCTTTGTCCTAATCCCTCACCTCCCTCTCACCTTAAACCTTCCCACTCATTATCTAACCACTCTTTCCACTTGCTTATCACTGCATATGGAATTGCTTTCAACAAGTCAAATCATCTTTTCCCAATGTCAGAGATTTCTACTCCTGTTTACCAGAGTCCTAGGGACAGGACCAAATTCTCAATGAGCATGGGAACAACAAATCAAGCCACAAAGTCTTTTCTTCAGTCTTCAGTCTTAAGACCTCAGGAGACTTGTTCTGATAGGCACAAACATTCTTGGAATCTCTCTCCTTTCCTAGCTTCTCTTCCGTGGGAATGTCTATCCTTGCCAGCCCCACCATCTGTATTTTAAAACTTGTTTAGTTTGACACCTTCACAAGCGAAGAGCAGCAAGAATTTTGCTTCAAGACAAATCAAACCTTGAGGCTCAGTGATTTCTGACTAAGATGGTATTTAAGTGAGACTTTGGAGTTTGGAGTTTGGAGCAGAGACCAGAAAAATTTAGACTTCAGAACCTATTGGGCCTCAGTGAGTACATTTTGCATGCAGGAAGAACATGACTTGGGGGAAGATGAAGGGATGGAATGAAGTGACTGCATGGGTCTTTCCAAATTCATATCATAAAACCCGGGATTCCACTGTGAGGATAAGTAAGATTTTGGGAGATGATCAGGTCATGAAGAAGGAGCCCTTATGAATGGGATCAGTGCTATTACAGAACAAAAGGCATGTTACATAAGAGCTCCTGCCCTTCTGCTATGTAAGAATGAAGTAGGAAGTAAATCTGAAAACCAGGTAAAGGATATCACCAGAAATAGAATCATTCAGCATCTTTTCCCCCTCCAAGTTTTTTATTCTTTTATTGCTTCATATATGAACATAATGAAATCACTATATTTTCATGCTTTCATTTCTAATCCCACCTCTCTTCCTTTTCCCATTTTCTATGTCAGTCTTCCCTCTCTCCCCCCCAAAATTTTTCAAATATTTTTGCATGTTGACCCACTGGATTTCATCTAATTTGTCTTTGACGACATGAACCTGAGTACTTGCTAGAGCATGAATCATGTGTCTGTGGATATACCACTGAGGAGAGCATTGGCCCTTCTTCTCCATCAGCAGTAACACTCTGTAGTCTCCCAGTGAGACATGGGCCCTCTTGAGTGCTTTTCCTTTCCATAGTGAAATGTTAGTAGAACAAATCCTGTGCAGATCTTATAGAAACATACATAGCTGCAGTGAATCCATAAATGCAACACCCCATTGTGTCCAAAAGATAATTTATGCCCATGCCACTGACCCCCTTCAGGCTTTACAATCTTACAGTTGCTTCTGTGATATTCCCTGAACCATGGGTTAGGGGGTTGGCTTAGATGTCCTGTTTAGGAATGAACAGTCCACAGTCACTTATTTTCTGCACTTTGGCCAGTTTTGATTTTCTGTAATAAGCACCTTTCATTGCAAAAGGAAGCTTCTAGGTCATGTGAGCACTCCTCCAGTGTACAGGTAAAATGACAAATATTTAAAAGGCAGTTTGATATAGTGTATTTATAGCTAAACCTTAATAGCATATACACATACAGGTAGGCCTATGTCCTCCCCTTTCATAGGTTCTTGTTCTGGTTTTACAGTAGCAGGAATGTGATTCCTGCTGAGAAGTAGGCCTTAAATCAGAAAGCTGTTGGTTGCCCCTTTGACTTCATGCCATTACTACACTGATGGTTGCCTCTTGCCGGTGATTATTATCGCAGCTTTCAGTTTTCACTAATTGGTGAAACTATTGATTGCTTTCCTCCCTGAGTAGCTTACATAGCATTTCACTTTCTGATACTATAAAAGCTGTCCAGAAAGGAGGAAGCTTCCAGACCAGTTCCAGCTGGCAAATTTTGTCCCTGTCCTGTGATCCATGAGTATTACATCTTCAGTAATAGGGTTAAGCCAACATCTTGATCTTGGACTTCCAGCTTCTATAATCATGAGAAGTTCATGTTTGTTGCTTAGGCCACTCCAGTCTACGGTAACTTATCACAGTAATCTGAACTAAAAAATAAAGAAAAAAAATTTCACTGAGGTTTAAATAAGAATGAATGTGAAATCCCTATGACTTCACCAACGGAAAGAATTGTGAGGACTGACAAAGTTCTGGGCTAGAAGAGGGAAAGGGAATATGGAATCTTAAGGTGTACACCTATTTCTTTCCATCATCCAGAATAATCTTTTACAAAAAAAAAAATGTCCATTCAGTTCCTTCACATAAAGTGCTCCATTGTGTACTGACTTAATAAAAGATCTAGTCTTTTCTCCATGACTTTATTCTAAGGCTGTCTGTGATCTGACCCCTGTTTTTAACCAACATACTCTCTTACCACCTTCCTTCTACCTTGCTGTAGCCTCTGAGGTCACCCCAGATCTAGATTTTGCACTGGCTGCTAGGAAATACCTCTTAGCATTTTTCTCCTGCTGAGCTGCTACTCTCCCTTTGAGACCCTCCTATCCAGAGCCCACAGTCCATGCTCTGGCCCTAGTGAGCCTCCTCCCTCTCCATGCTCTGAATCATCTCCTTGTGTGCCAGCATACTTATAGGTTCAGGCCTCATGGAGGCTGTACTTAAAAAGAACTTTTGTTCTCTGGGGTGAGCATCAGTACTGAAGATACCTGCCTCTTTCCCATGCCAAACTTCCACAGCTGAGTAGCCAGCCACAGATCTCACCATTCCTAACCCCAACCAAAGCAATGGCCTGGCCTGGGGACTCATTCCTGTGCTGCATTATAAACTGACTCGAGGTCAAGCATTAAGAGGTAGCCATCGGTGAGTGGGTTTCAGACAATTTAGGCATCTCTCCATAGCTCTCCATAGCTCTCCTGTTTAGGAGTACTTCATCACTTTCCCATTCTCCTGTGTAGAGGGTTTTGGACAGATGGTCTGTGCTTCCTGAAGTTTCTAAAAACAGCCCCCCACTTCCTGACTGTCAGAGAACAGCTTGCTAATCTGGCCAGTTGTGCATCCATGCTTTGAGACCCAACTCTGAGTGTAGAGACCCAGGACAGAGCTATTGTGAGAGCCAGAGACTGACTTCTGGTGCTGTGCTTCTAGAGCAATGACAGTCATTATGACATCATTAGACATAGTGACCATAGTGTTACACAAACTGTCTTATTCATAATAGAGAATGATGGACATCTTGGACATTTCACGAAAAAAGTGCAAAAGGGCTGGAGAGATGGCTCAGGGGTTAAGACTCTGCCTTGCAAACAGAAGGTCCTGAGTACAGATCCCAGGTCCCATGTAAAAAATGCCGGGCAGAAGTGGTGGACACCTATAATTCTGGTCCTGGTGGGCGGAACCTGGGAAATCCCAGAGCGAAACAAGAAGGGGGTAGAAGTAATCCAGGATGACTCCCAAAGTCACTCTTAGTCCTCCACAGAGACGCATAGTACCCTCTGATACACACACACACACACACACACACACACACACACACACACACACATAAATAAAAATAAATTTTTTTAAAAAGGGAAAAAAATGCAAAAACATCTGAGTTGCTCCCACATCAAGAGCCGAATCCCCATTTCGTCTTTCTTTTTTGTTTATTTATTGGCTCAGAACATTCCATGAAGATTTATTTAAATGATGACATTGTACTGAAAAGATGGTATTGGTTAGGAATTTCTGCTACCAGGATAACTACCTAGTAAGTAATTAATGGCTACCCATAAACGTCTAATAAAATGATCTCTTTGTTCCAAGTTCTTTTGTCTGCCTTCTGCACCCTTGTTCTTGTTGTGCTCCTCGGAATGAGATGACTGATTGGTTTAGCAGGATTAAGAAGTCAGTAGACCCCGACTGTCACACCACATGAGCCCCATGGACCCAAACAGATGGACACACCATAATGAGTGAATTTGCGTGGTAAGCATCGCCATGTGCTGGGCATTGCACTGAATCCTGGGGTCTTTCAGTTGGTGACCTAAGATTCCTCCCAATGCTCAGAAGGCCTGGGACAGGGCCCTGACGGGCTTCCTGTTGACATGGAAATATTTCTTACCACCTGCATCTTCCTAGGCCCCTAAGAAGACCTGAAGTACATGTGCTAAGGTGAGCCAGTACCTGGAGGAAATGGAAAGAGAGTCCCCAGAACGTCAGGTTCCGCTCACTAGCCCAAGCCAGGCTGCCCTGGTATCTCTTTGGAGCATGCCCAGGCACACCCTCTCAGTTCATGCCCAGGCCTTCAACTTCATTTGCAGCTATCAAGGCCAAAGTGATAGGATTTACCTCCTCAAAAAGCTAGTAGATGGGAAGAGAATTCTGCTGGGGCCTCCCTGGAAGTCCTTTTCCTTCCAGAGATTCCCCCAGGTTTCTTATCACTGGCAATGACTCTGGAGTGGGTGAAGAGAACAGTCACACTGTAGCTTAGCTACAAGTTGGCAGACAGAGCTCACATACTGGGAACTATGGCACCCTGAGTTGCAGATGATCTGGATTTCTGGCCCACACGTTGTTGTGCACTGCTTCCTTCCAGAATTTCTTGAGAATGAATCAAGAAAGTCTTTCTGCCAGTATAACCTGAGACCATCATGAAAGGAAGGTCCACATTATAGAACTTAACAATCAATTTTTCTTTTTTAATATATATTTTTCTTTTTTATTATTTATTTTTCCCCAATCATACAAGCTCAATAGGTACCCCAGTCCTCTCCCTCCCTCCACCTCTCCCCAGTCCCCTTTGCACTCTCCCCCCCCTTCCCCTTCCTTCTACCCCTCCTCCCTCTCCCTTTCCCAGTTCTTCCCCCTTCTCCCCTCCCATCCCCTGGAGTATCCCCCTGTGTAAAAGCCAAACTTCCCTCTGCGTCCTCCAAAGACTCCAGTGAGGTGTAAGGACTCAGTGGCATAGCCAGAGACCCCCCACCCCACCTCAGGTTCCCCCTCAGTATGGGAATACTATTATGACTATTAATCCCTTGCCTCTAAGGATCCTACTGCCTGTGATCTTTGCTAGACCCTGGGGGGTCGTCGACGCGTCAGTCACTGTGCAAGTCATGCAAAGTCCCTCTATGGCTACTGTGGCCCTAACTTGTGTGGAGCATCTTGCATATCATTGGTCCTCCCCATCTTTAGGCTCTTACAATCTCTTCTGCAAGGTTCTCTGAGCTTTAGGATGGAGAGAGATTTGGCTGGTCTGGTTCCAGGTGTGTAATGTAGGGTCTTTGGTTTTCTGAGTTATAGTTTGTTGTTCATTTCAATTTTGCTTTTCCTACACTGTCCTTGGCTGCGTCCCGATTGGTATCAAAGGTCATCTCCTAACCAAAGATAAAAATTGCTTAAATGAAGATCTTAATATAAGAGGTACTCAAAGATAGATGGAAGAATAGGAGTAGGACATAGCAGTGAGGGGGAGTCAATGTCCCATTTGCTGGATGGTTACCATCTATCTGCCAGTCCCTATACTCTCCCTGACTGGTGAGATCAAACCTGTTCAATCGCAAGTGACCAGGAAGGGAAGTGAGAGTGAGCTGCACTAGATGTTTTGCTACGTACATGCAATACTTGACCATGGCCTATTTTCTCTACTGAAGCATGTTCCCCTATCTCCTTTCTTTTGAGGTCCTCCTTCTCCTTCCCTCCTTTTTATAAAAATCTTTGTGATTCCAGTGGGTATTACAGAGATTTACCTTTGAATATGTCATTAAGTGGGTTTGCAACTAGGATCCACTTATTAGGGAGTACATACGGTGTCTAACTTTCTGTGTCTGGTATACTTCACTCAATGTAATTTTTTCTAATTCCATAAAGGACGTATTTTATAAACTCACAAGGCACCTCAGAACAAGTCAGGAGACAGAAGAAAGGAGGGTGACAAAGGCTATAGAGGATGAGTACAGGAATGGAAGGAAGATTTGCTTTCTGTCTCTTCCTCCCTCACTGTCCCCACCTTGCCACCAAGGAAGAGCAGTCCAGCCCCCTCTCTGAGGCAGGCCACACAAATGAAGAACAGCATGCCCTTCCGTTCAGAATGCACCTCCAGCCCGCGGTGGCTCCACCCAGCAGCCAGTCTCTGCGAGTCTTACAGCAGACATCCATCGCTGGGAGCCCTGCCCCAGCAGCAAGCCCCCAACATTCCTCGTGTCCCATGTCAAGGTGGTGCAACGAGCCACTTATTCCACCGCACTCTGCTGGGTTTATGAACACAGGGCTGCGGTTGAGACCCACTTCCTGGTTGCACAACCTTGGAGCTGGCAGGACTCCTGCCCTTGGCAAGTCATCGCTCCCCACCCCAGCCACAGATGAGATCCTACATTTCAATAAGCACACCCCACCAAAGAGACAGCAGCTTATGGTGGCAGCAGGCTTGGTGGGAAGAGTCATACATCTGGCCCCCATGAGGCTGCTGGAATATAACACATAAGTATTTTGCTTTAAATCAGTGTACAGTGCACCAAGTGCTGACCTCTTTCCTCTGGAATAGGGAGTCCCAAGGGCAGCTACTCTCCGGTGTAATTCACCCACATACAGTAACCCGCATTGCCCAAGGCTCTGTGCTGAAGTGTGCTGGGGACAAAGAATCCTTGCTGTGACTAAAGAAGCCTCCGTTGGGATATTAGAAAGTGGGTTTCAGGACCACATTGCCTGGTCAGGGACTCTCTCTAATTGTGCTTCTGTTTCCTGTTGTGAACGCTGATCATCAGCACCGCATGGAGCATGCACAGAATGAATGGATGGTTCTGACGTGTCCCTCAGCCCAGCATCTGGTTCACTGTAAGGGATCCATTCAAGATAGACATCTATTCCTCCAAAGAAAGAATGAAGGAAAAGAAAGAGACAGGGAGACCCACGCTTTGTACACATGGAGCTATGGACAATATATGCCAATAAAGCTTAACAAGCAATAGTTGATCACACCTAGTTGTTCCAGGTTGCAAACCCAGAAGTCAAATCATTTCCTGGGACTAGGGTTGAGCCATCCACCGTGGATCCCCATGCCCTGCCTCTGGGAGAGTGGGATATGAAGATGATGTTTGGAGTCGGCCCACATCCCGGTCACTGTGGCTATCGATACTTTTGAGATCTTCAAGCACAGCCATCCACTAAATTTTCTTCAAGTTCTTTGAGAGCCAACCTTATCTCTTGTAAAGTCTCTTTTTATTTCAGCGGCCTGATGCCAGGAGCTTTGCAGGATGAGGGCTGGCCTGGTGCAGTTTTGCCTTCTCCCATAGTGATTATGGTTTATCTGTCTGTTCGTCTTGGCTTCGAGCAGCAGAACCTGTGGGGTGGTGGTGGCGGTGGTGGGGGGCATAGGTCGGGTGTCTGGTAATAACACCAGCAGAAGCCTCCCCTCCCTTTCTCATCTTCCAAGTCAGAGGTGACGATCTCCTCCCACATCTCCAGCTCTAGCAGACTGGATCCCAGACCGATAGTGAGTTCTGCCAGCAGTTAACAGCGGTCCCTCTGGGGATGAGGACCAGAAAGGGTTTTTTTCAACAATGGGCATGTCAGACGTGTCCATCCCCGTTGTGGCGGTACTGAAAGGATATAATTAACCACTACAGAAAAAAAAATCAAAATGAGAGCCAGCTATTTTCCACTCAGCAACAGTCCAGGATGTGTTTCGCTGAGTCCCTTTCCCTCTGAAATGTGTATATTTTGAAGGAAGTCCAGCCCATCTGGACTTATTCATGTTTTGTGCAAATACTCTAAGGGAATATTTACTCCAGGTCCAAAGCCATGTTCATTTGTTTATGTTTGTAAAAACCTCCTTCAACTTAAAAACAGGATGTCTTCGCTAGCTTTCCATGGATTGAGAATCTGGCCTCCATGATAAGAGAAGACTCTTCAGAGTCACAGAAGTGTTTTTGAGCACCCTGAGCCTGAAAGACAGCCCTGAGTGAATTCACACCAGAAACCAACACCCCAACTTGCTGACGGCTTCCTGGGGGAGGTTGAAGAAGGCTAGACAAAGCATGGCTGAAAATTGACCTTAACCCAGAGCCTCACAAAGGCTTTGCCATGCAGATCATACCATCAACTGGCCTTGAGCTGCAAGGGATGGGACACTCGAGGACCAACTCGTGCAAGCTAGGTTGGATTTCATTGCAGTAGAGTGAATTATTCTATGTTGGCATCTTCCAGGATCAAGGGGAGCATGAAAGGCTGGATATCTGGAAAGATGGCAGTGTGGGTCTAGTGAAAAGAGTATGTTCTATAGAGGCATCCTTGCAGACCTTCTTTCTGCCACCTCCCCAACATCTCAGCCATTCGAAGCTTAACCCTATTGTCTGCAAAACAGGAGCAGAGACACCCAAGATATTCAGTATAATACTCTGACTGATAAATGTGGGAGCCCTTAGCAAGTAATGTAGCAGTATAGAACCACCCTCTTTGTCAAGAGATAATGGTGGCTACATCTGCCATATGGTCTGTTTATGTCTTCATTTTAGCTATGAGCTGAGTCAACATAAAATATATCAAAGCTTAGCACTCCAAATGGTGATGTCAGGAAGTAGGGCTCTCAAAGGTGATCAGGTCAGGTTATGTAGGAGGGGAGCCTTCTTTTTGGATTAGTACCTGCTGTGCTTTGAATATGATTTGTCCCCTCGGAAGCTAATGTTGAAGTTAGGTTGCCATTCGTGGTGGTGTTGGGGGTGGGGGCACCTTCAAGAGATAACTGCATTGCTAGAGGGATAATTGACTTTCTCACTAGGCTGGGTTAATCCCAGGAGACTGGATTTCTTAGTGTGAGAAGGGATTGTTATAAACCAGAATCAGAAAATGATGTATTCTTTACAAATCATCACTTTTAGATAATGTTTCAGCAGCAGAAAATGGATTAAGGCAATGCCCTATTCAAGAGTAACTCCTCCCACCCCTCACCATAGGACTTGAAAGCCAGCCTATTTTTGTTTCAGTGGCCTGTATGCACCAGAACCCTGGCCCTCACCGCTATGGAGCATTAGGTCAGCCTTCAGTGGTGCAGGTGAAACTTCAGTCCATACAGAGTTCAAAATGTGTTGCCATGAGCATTATCTGGGGCCAGCACAATGGTCCAAGTCTGGTTGAGGCATGACTCAAGATAGTACAAGATAGCCCAGCAAGGTGAGAAAGAACATGCAGGGTCCTCCTTACATTTGCTTTACCTAAATAGGATAAGAATGTATCCTGATAGTGGGTGGAAAAAAACTGAGTTCTGCCTAGCCAAGTGCTGTAGTCTTAGAAGACCATGAGATGGCCAGATGGAGAAGTTGAGGACCCCCCGCCCCACGATACCTCCCCATGGAGGGCCGGCCAGCAGGCAGCGAGTTCCTGGTGTTAACTCACATAGAGGAATCTTCAAATTATTCTGCTCCTGACTCCCTGTAACTCCTGAGATAGGTGCTTCTCAAATGGATGGTTTCACTTTACAAAAAGAAAACAATAACTTCTTCAGCTGAGCTGTCCCCTGCAGACAAGGGTTAGTCACCAACACACTGCCAAGTAGCATTTCTGAATACTGTGCAAGATGAAATGGTGTTTTTACAGTGAGAAAAAAAGAGCCACTTTCCAGAGACCCACCCTGCTCAGAGACTGGAAAATGATGTGTGTATCTGTTTTCATTCCTACCCAACTTCATTACCAAAGATAACACAGCCCACCATTTAAAGAAGCCCTCATATCTCTCTGTACATGGATGAAACATGTACACGGAATTATCTAACCTGCTTAAAACTCTTCCACAGTGTTTTGGAGCTATTTAAGAACATAAGTAAAAATGCTATTCCGTGGTGTGTGTGTGTGTGTGTGTGTGTGTGTGTGTGTATGTGTTATTGGAAATGGATTCGGGGTGTTTCCAGAGCTACACAAGCACTGTACTCTGACTCACAACCTACTCTCTAGTGACCTCATTTCAACACAAGGACTGTGTGGTGAATGGGGCCATCCATAAACATGAGTTTTGTGATTTAGCAGCATGTCCAACGTGCATTCCCTAGATTGGAAGGGGTCCTCTCTAGTCAGAAAGTGAATCAAATGTGGGGGGCAAGCCAGGCACAATGGTATGTGCCTATAATCCCAGTATTTCAGAGGCTGAGTCAGGAGGATCCTAAATTCATGGCTGAACTATCAGTGAGATCTGTACAAAATGCAAAGCAGAATAAAAAATCAAAAACGGAAGAAAGCTGAAGGTCAACTTAAGACTACTATAACAAAATAACAAACTACTGATTTAAAATATCACAAATTTAATCTCTTCAGCTCTAATGCTGAAGGTACAAGGTGGGCCATAGGGGGCTAAAATCAATGCCAGTTCCTGTCAGATGCTCCAGGGGAAACACCTTCCTTTCTCTTCTGGCTTCTAGAAGCTTCTGGCATCACTCCAGCTCTAGCTCTGCTCTTTGACTTTCCTGTGTCCCTCTTACAGGGACTCTTGAGATTGAACCAGACTTGACTGTGACTCAGGGGATCTGGAATTCCTCATTCATAAAATCCCTTTAGTATTCTCAGATCCTAGGTCTTAGGAAGTGCTTTTTTTTTAAAAGAAGGCATGCATAATTAAGCCTACTATGGTGTTTTAGAAAAGTAACTACGGTTTCCTCTCTTGATCTGGGTTTTATTCCCACCCACCCCCACACACACACCTGAGTGTAAGCTGACTCCTATCTACAGATAGCTGTCTTGGCCTCACTGTGGACAGATCACCTCCACTGTTGGGGTCCCACCTCCAGTGAATAGGAGTTCAGCTCAGGCTCAAGGGCAGAGAAGCTGGGCTCCCAAGTCATACTGCAAAGGTCAACGCACAGGAAGGGATGAAAAACACAGCCATTATACAGGATCCCACAGTAAACACCAACTATGGCAAAATCATTCATCTACAGCATAGCTTAGAGAAAGGCAAATACCCCAAGACCATTGAGGAATCTACCCCACCTTCTTCCCCCTCCCCCATTCAGTCCCTGCTGTACTTTCTGTAAGATGCTCTACTGAAGCCCAAACTATCTCAACCCCATTAAACCTTGTCACATTCCCCCAAGGATGTCAAATCCCTCTCTCATCTTTACAACATGTGGTTTATATACCAGCTACCCTTCAGCTCCAAGACAGCCTTTGCACAGGTCTGAGCCAGCTCTGCAGAGCAGAGCAGTTGAGTGCCATCTCCTATAGCATCACCATGTGGCAGGAAGAGGAACGGTAACTATGTGTTGAGCCGTTGTAGGTCTTTCTACACTGGTGGTGAATGAAGACTCTGGTCATTAGACTCTGGTGGCTCAGGAAGACACACTGACTTTCATGCATTTATAACATTAAGGAAAATAATAGCAATAAACAAGTACTATGTGAAAAAATAAATGTGAAGGCTGTAGTTGATCTCCACTTGGCTTATGTACCATGCACCATACTTTCACCATACTCATGCTTTCTATACACAGCTCATCATTCCTTATTTTGATATAATTCAAGCTTAAAGAAAACTATCTTTACCTTTCAACCAGATCCAGAAATTAGTTATATGTGGCTCCATATGCTCTGTCATTCATTTTCTCTCTTTATACACACACACAGAAGGGGGGAAGCTTCACATTCACATGCATATGGATTTTATGCCTAAACCGTTTGGCAATAAGTTGAATAAATGTCCTCACATTTACTGCAGTGTGCAATTCCTAAGAACAAAGGCAATTTGCTATATACATACCTAGAATATTGTTGTCAAAGTCAGAAAACTGTATTAGCACAATGCTAGTATCTAATCCAGCCCACGTTTAAATTCTATCAATTGTTCCTAGAGTGTTTTTTGTATAGCAAAATTTTTTACATCAACATACTTTTAAATCCTGACTGACAAAATACATAAATTCAGCTGAGAGACTATCATCATTAAATAGAATTTTAAAAGTAAAATATTATAAGGTTAACAAATCAAATCTGCCCATGCTTTTTACCTAACAGTTCAGGTTAGCATAGGGTAAGGGAAAAGGTGGGATGATAAATGCTCATAATGCCAGCATATGGGAAGCTGAGGCAGGAGAATTGTAGGTTTCAGAAGAGCTTGGGTCACAACAGCATGGGATCTGACGTGCCAATGTCAAGTCATCTAACCTGTGGTAAACACCACGGAGAAAGACGGAACCTTCTTTTCAGTGTTGCACAAGCTCAAAGTCTCCAAATGTCCCTCAGGCAGGCATGATCCCAGAAAAAGCACACCTGACCCATGGCAAAGACAGAGTGGAAACAAACACGGGGACACAGCCGGAGAACAGCAGCCTCGCGTGTCACTAACCACGTTTGCTTCAGTGAGCAAACAAGTTCCCGGTCCCTTCCTGCTCCTGCCAGGGAAGCTGGCGGAGGTGGAGGTGAAGAGGGGAGGGGCTGTCTCCAGGGTGCCTGCGAGCAAGAGGGTGTTTGTCTTTCTTTAGACCTGGAAACATGTTTTCTCTGGATTTGTCTCTGATAGCCAATCTTATTATTTGTCTTGCGAATATGAAGTCATTGTCAAAAATAAAGATGGGATAAGAGAGAAGTGCCACATTTGGCCAGGAATCGTACTGGTGCCAGATTACATAAACTGGGAGGGGGGTGCGAGAGCATTCCTTCTGGTAGAGAAAACAGACGGCACAGCGTGTAGCCAGAGGGGTCACGCAGGAAGGCTGCAGACTGAAATCAGACAGACCCAGGGAGAAAGCCCATCAGACCCAAGGTCTCTATTGTTCAAGACATTGTTTCTGCCTTTCTGCAAGTTCCTGGCTAGGCATTATAGTTAAAACCTCCACATAATAAACCGTAGTTTGTGAGATCCAGGTTATGAGCTGTGATCAACGTGGACTCTGCTTGGGGTCCATTGGTCAGATTCTAAAGAAGAGAGACAGGTTGAGAGATGGTTCAGGGGTTAAGCCTCTGCCTCACAGGCAGAAGGTCCTGAGTCCAGATGTGAAATCCTGCATTAAAAAAAAGACAGGCAGAAATGACAGTGACCTGTACTTACATCCCTGGAAAAGCAGAGCCTGGGAAACTCCAGGGCAAAGCGAAGAGGAGGGAGCATAATCCACGGTAATTCCCACAGTCATCTTTGGGCCTCCACAGGCACACACAATACCATCTGAAATACACAGCCACACACACACACACACACACACACACACACACACACACACACACTCGCACATGCACGTGCGCACAAAAAAATACCAAAAATGATAGTGGCCTATGCCCAGCTGTGGAAGTCAGCCCCTGGGAAATCCCAGAATGAAGACAAAAGGAGGTAGAAGCAATGCAGGATGACACCTGAAGGCATAGGGACACAGTACCCTCTGATACATATATATGTGTGTATGCATAGATGGACAGACAGATGATAGACAGACAGACAGATACAGATAGATGATGATAGATAGATAGATAGATAGATAGATAGATAGATAGATAGATAGATAGATAGATAGATGGATGGATGGGTGGATGGATGACAGATGTGTGGGGACCCACATCTGTAATCCCAGCTTTGGGCCAATGCTTGAGGAGTGTACATTCCAGAGCAGCTTAGGCTGCAGAGTGAGGCCCTGTTTCAGGAAAAATACTTGATAATGTGATGAGAAACAGAACAAGAATTCGCTGAGTAGATGGGAAAGGAGGGTTTCTGGACGTTAAAAACAAGGTGTGGTCTGGAGAGATGATTCAGCATGTGAAGCACTTGTGGCGCAATCACAATAGTGATTCCAAGTGCAACGTCAGGGTGAGCATCATGGCCTCCCTGTAATTCAGGACAAGTGGGTGAGTCAGACCAGTCCATCTATGAGCTCTAGGTTTAACTAAAGACACAGTCTCAAGAAACAAGGTGGAAGAGAGAGAGAGGAGGATTTTCAACAACCTCTGTCCTCTACACACACACCTGTGTGCCCACACACTTGAAAATATGCATACACACGCACACATACACACACACACACACACACACACACACACACACAATCCCCTAAACTTACACACACACATGAAAATTCCCATGACCGTCCCAAACAGCTCCACAGCTGGGGACCAGGGTTCAAACACAGGGACCATGGCGGCGAGCACTCACGTCGCCGCGGGCGTGTTGGCTCCGCTTGCTTGTCTTCTGCGTGTGCATTTTGAAGACTGACTAGGTCATCTGTAACCGTGGTGTCTAGGTCTTGAGGGAAGCTTATGCTCCGCTTCACCATGTGTATTGCCAGATTCATCTTCGGAGATGTCCTTCCAGTCTGTGTCCTCATCAGTAGGGTACGAAAATTCCCTAAACTTTGCTAGTGCCGTATTTCTCCTCGCTGTGTTCAAATGTCTTTTTAGACTATTTTAGTTTTGATTTCAAAGAGAGCGAGAAGGAGGAGGCCAATGTCATGGCATGTAGGTAGAGATCAGATGGCAGCTCTCAGAAGTTAACCTCTCCTTCTGCTGTGTGGGTTTCTGGGGATTGAACATGGGTCATCGGGTGTTCAAACAGCAGCTCTACCCACTGAGCTATCTTGCTCAAACTAACAGAATAATAAGAATTCTTAATGGTCAAAGTGACAGTGTTTCCATCATCCAATGTCTGTGTGGTTCTTGTCTGCTGGAAAGGAAATCTGATTATATTTTTGTGTATTTCACCATTGAAATATGTATGGGGGAGTTTCAGTGCAAAACTGTCACAAACTCTTCAGCAGATGGCATATACAAAGTTTAAGTGGGAAACATAAAGTATCCCAGTGATAAAGGAAGGTTAGAACCACATCCAACAAAATGAGAAGTTAAGTCCAAGTACCTCCTGCCTCCATTATGCCTTTCACTGTGTGTTTTCTGCCATAATGTACTATATGCTCTCTGGAACCATGTGCTAAGTAATAAATCCTTTTTCCCTTAAGGATCTTGGGTAAAAGAATTTTCTCACAGCAACAGAAGAGTAATTACAACACTCACGAACAGCAGTGGATAAATGTCATGTATCCAGACAGGAAAATGCTATACCTTGGTTCAAATCAACATGCTATTAATATTATCAGGAAGGACAAAATCTTTTTTTGTTTTTTTAATTATTTATTACATTTTTTTACATCTCCTTAAGATGAACAGCTATGTTTACAAAATAAAGCAAAAGGTACTTTCTGACCCAATTCTACCAATTCTGGAATGGTGTAAATATATATTGGTATTGACCTTAAAATTGGCAAACATTCTGCTCTCTTCCCCAATTCTTTTTTTAATATAGTATTTTAAAAATTTTTTTCCTAGTTTTTACAAGTATACTGAGTACTTATCCCTGACTTCCTTCTTCCTCCCTCCTTCCCAGCCTTCCTCCCTTCCCTTTATCAATCCATCCCACTCCCTCCCGCCCTCCTGCCTATCTGCTTCCATGGGCCCCAGGGTTCCCTCTGGCTTATCTACTCTTGTGGGGGTTCAGACCTCTGTGGCATACCAAGTGGACCCTCCTTGGGCCACCCCACTAATAGGGGCATTTCCCTTCACTCATCCTGCAGTAAGGATAAAATCTTAAGAAACTTTAAGGGAGAGGGAATGAAAATCATTGTATAAGGGGTATAAGTTTTGATTTAAAAGAAAAAGAAAACATTGTGAAGACAAATGGTTGCAATGGTTCCACAGCAGTGCCAGTGTACTTAAATGCCACCGAGCTGGACACTTGAAGAGGGCTAGAATGGTAAGTTGTATGTTTCATGTATTTTTTTTCTCCATCATCAAAATGTCCATTTCCCTGATTTGACCATCACACACTATCATGTACTGAATTACTGTATCCCATATGTCATTTAACAAATTAAAGTTTAGCCACCTATACTCATAGATTGGAGGAGCACTCATGCACCCAAACCCAAGGCCTCCTTCTGCAACAAAAGGTGATTACTTCAGAAAAGTTCAACAGACCAAAATATAAAAAGTAAACAGCTATAGACTGCTTGGCTCCAAATAGAGCATTTAAGTCATATTTACCCCTACTTCAAGGATCAGGGAACATCACAGAAGAGGGGGCAGTAAGATTGTAAGAGCCTGAAGTAAGGTAATAGTGGACCAGACATTATCTCCTAGACATGATATAGCTGTGGTATCCATGATTTTATGGCAAATATATAGACTTGCATAAGAACTACATGGGAACTGTCCTATCAAACATCTCATCATGAAAAAGGAATGATGTCAAGAAACTCTATGCCTCCCTGAGAGACTAATGAGGACTAATGTTAATAGGAAAGAAAAGGAAGATGCTTCCTCAGTGATGAACCCACTGATCTATGATACTTGCTGGAGCATGAATGAGGTCCAAGCACATGTCAAAGACAAACCAGATGAAACACAGTGGGCCACACAAGTGGAAAGATTTGAAAAAAGGAGGGAATGGCAGGGGATATGAAGGGTTGTAAAGAGAAAGGAAGAAGGGATGGGACTGGTGATTGGAGAGTAAAAGTGTTAAAAATTCAGAAAATTCATGTATGCAACACTAAAAAGTAAAGTAAAAACAAAACAAAATAATGAAAACATATGTATGTCAATTGACAAATGTAAGTCAAGTTATTTAAGGATATTGAAAAATAATTGTAAATTGATTATGAAATGAAATAAATTATATATTTTATGATCAAAATATAGTAAGTTATATTATAAATATATGTGATTTATTGGAAAAATAAAGTGGAAAATAAAATGGAAATATTTGAGTTTTTATTCAATTTTTTTCCATTGTATTTTACATCATAATGTATTGCTTGTGCCTATTTTTTATACATTTTTATTATTATTTCAGCTCATACAAACTTAATAGGTACACCAGTTCCCTCCCTCCCTCCTCCTCCCCCTGAACTCCCTGCTCCCCCTCCCCTCCCTCCCTCCCCATCCTCCAGTGCCTCCCGCCCCAATTCCCAGAGAGTCCTTTCTTGTACATGTCTGATTTTCCTCTGGGCCCTCCTCTCCGATGACATACAAGGACCGAGTGGCCTTTCCCTGAACCCTTTCCCGTGTTCCCCTTAGGTATAGGAACACTGCTGTGGCTGCCAATCCTTTGCCTCCAAGGATCTTGGTGCCTTTAGCAGATGCTAGACTTTGTGAGGTCAACAGTGTGTTGGACATTGCGCAGGGCATGCAAAGTCCTATTATGATTGCTTCGGCCCTAACTAGTGTTGAGAATCTTGCAAATCATTGCTCCTCCCATCCTTTTGCTCTTACACTCTTACCGCCCCCTCTTCCGCAAATTTCCCTGAGCTTCAAGATGGGGAGAGATTAAGCTGGCCTAGTTCTAAGTGGTTGATATAGAGTCTCTGAAGTTCTGGATTGTGGTTTGTTGATTTTCTTTTGCAGTTTTGCTGCTCCTGCAATGCCCTTCACTCCATCCTGCTGGGCATCGTATGTCACCCCCTGGCCAGAGACAAAAAGCTGTTAAACTGGAGTCTTATTATAAGAGCACATTCAAGGGTAGATGTAATAAAAGTAGGAAACCTCAGTGAGGGAGGGGTCAATCACCCATTTGCAAAATGGTTACTTTTTATCTGCCAGACTATATGCCCTCCCCTTCTGGTGAGATCATACCCCCTTAGTTGTAAATGATCAGGAAAGAACGTCTGTGAACTTAACCAGGTGTCACATTACTTACTTGCAGTCCTTGATGGAGGCCTATTTTCTCTACTGTAACATGGTCACTTTTCTCCTCGTTTCTGGTGTGGCCCTCCAACCCCATCCCTCCTGTTCATAATCCTTGCAATTACTGTAGGTAATACATAGATTTACCTATGAGTGTCTCAAGGTGGACTGGGTGGGTTTGGTACTAGGAGCCACCTATTAGGGAGTACATACGGCACTTAACTTTTTGGGTTTGGGATACTTCACTTAATATAATTGTTTCTAATGACATCCATTTCCCAGCAAATTCCAGTAATTCATCATTTTTGATGGCTGAGTAGTACTCCATTGTATAGATGTACCACAGTTTCCTTATCCACTCGTCAACTGTTAGACATTTGGGTTGATTCCATGACTTTGCTATTGTAAACAATGCTGCTATGAACATGGTCGTGCTTGTGCTATCGAGGTGAACCTCTGCTGTATGGGGAGTTATTCCCAAAAGTGGAATAGCAGGGTCATATGGCATTTCAATCTTTAATTTCTTTAAGAATCTCCAGACGGCTCGCCAGAGTGGCTATATGAGCCTGCATTCCCACCAGCAATGTAGGAGAGTTCCCCTCTCTCCACATCCTCTCCAGAATTTGTTGTTGTTTGTATTGTGGATTTTTGCCATCCTGACCGGGGTAAGATGATATCTCAGGGAAGTTTTGATTTGCATTTCCCTGATGGCTAAAGAAGTGGAGCATTTTTGAAGATATTTGTTAGACATTTTAATTTCATCCATATCTGATAGAGCTCTACCGTCCAGAGTGCACAAAGAACTTAGAAAACTAAACACCAAGGAAACCAATGGCCAAATTAAAAAATGGGCCCTGGAACTTAAAAAAAGTTTGTGCCTATTTGATGATTCACAAATTTTAAAAATATGAATACTTATTTGCTAAATTATCAAAGTAAAATTACCAGTTTATTCTTAATAAATATGACAAAATATATACAATACTGACTTCATTAATCATCAATTTTGCTATTAATATAGTCTGTCCACTTCAAGCTTTGAATTTTAACTCAAATTAAGCTAAATTAATTAATTTAATTAAGTAGATTAAGTTGAAGTACATTGCATTTATTCTCAGTCCCCAACTTTTATTTCTATGTAATTAGTCAAAAAATTGATAATGAAAAAAAAAGAAAGTTTAGAGACGGTTTAGAAACACACAAAATTCATTTACTAAACAAAATATCAGCCCATGGAAGCGAGCTGTGACCCTGCCCTGGCAAATCCTTCCTTGCCAAAGGCATCTTCTGAAGTGAGGCCACCTGCACGGCCAGATGCAGCTCATTCACGTACCACACATGCTTCCTGCAGGGCATTGCAGGGCAGGGCACCACCGGTCAGCTGGATGGAGCAATCTGAGAAAGGAAGGAAATAAATGGGTGATAAAAGTCAGCCTACCCCCCCACCCATCGGGCAGCACCCATCGGGCAGACAGAACTTGGGATGACACCAGGTTTACAAGGAGGAGGAAGAGAGGAAGAGCCAGCAGCTCCGTTGTCCTATGACTGACCAGTCCCAGGAGATCATCCTGAGGCTTCGCTGGCCCCCATCATTCAGGCAGGAACATTTCACTCAGTTCAGTTCACCAGCCAGCACAGGACCTATGTGATTTTTCTTGACTATTTCATAATAGAATTAGTGAGGAACATGTCTAAAATCCAAACCGTGGTGAACTGAAGGGGCAAGGGGCTGCTGCACTAGCTGAGAGAGTCCTGTGACTTCAGGCTTCTTAGCTGAAGTCAGGTAAACATTTGGACTAGTAAGACAATGAGGAGACCTTAGTACTCACCAGACTGTGAGGCCTGACCTCTCCTGACCCATCCTCTGAGTACATGCATCCTTCCCAGACCGCCCCTAGCAGCCCCTGACCTTCTCCATGCCCGGCTGTTCAAGCAAATGTCTGAATAGTCCCCAGGCAGTGAAAATGTCCTAGAGCCAGGCTGCACCCTTCTTGCCCCTCGGGTTGCCATGGCGTCCTCACAGCTACCCCAGGATATTTGTCTTCCGTAATGAGCAGTTATTTTGGTCATTGCTATAGTTGGTCAGCTTGACTATTGTTCAGCAGATAGTGTCTCTGTATTTCAAAAACATCTTATTATGGCCACGGACCAGATAATATTCCTGTCATGCAATATTCACCTTTTCATGTTTCCCCTCTCTAAAAACAGTAACAGACACACAGAAAGTCAGTGACCCAAGATTTGACCTAAGAAGTCAGAGCTTTCCAGCTTCTTATATAAACATCCAAATGGATCTTTGAAACCAACTGTCAAGATGCCACAGCAGAAGCCATAGTGCCAGTGATTCATTCTTTATAGGAAAGAGGGGGAAGAAATGTTGACTGTTCCCATAAAGACCTTCTGTCACTGGGTTTCATGGTGTGACTTGTGGTCCCGGTCCTGGGCAAGCTGAGGATCTTGCGTTCAAGGCCAGCCTGGGCTGTGCAGTGAAAAGCTGTCTCAAGAGCAATTACCCCCACCTCCGCCCATGTTCAGGCCTAGGTTGGCACAACTCTTCGAGTGAAATTTGAGAAGCCTCTAACTTCCAGCGGCAGCCTTGGCTGTAGTTGCCAACGCTCCTCAGTTCCCACTTGGAGCTTCTCATGTGACTCTGTCCACAGCAGACCAGAGAGATACAAAGGGGAATCTCGGGACACAGCAAATCTACCGAAGACCACAGATGGTCAGGGTCAGATGCAGCGCTTGAACGTGGGTGGTCTGGCCTCAGTCTCTATGCCCTCCCTAGCCCCATGTGGACACCTGTAGAGGCTCCAGTTTGGGAATGGACACACACACGCGCATACTCACACGTACAGGCACGCAGACATGCATCGCCTCCCTTCCCCTCAGGCTTCGTGTCTCTCCTCGGGTTTTCCTGCTGCCCTGCACTTTATGATCTCTGTGAGGCAAGACTGAAATGTTCCTCCTCAGAAGGATCAAGGACTTGATGCTGTTTGGTCTTCCCCGGTCCCTTCAGCCCTATGACACCTATGGAAGAGTGGGACACACAGCAACAGATAGGGACAAACCCAGTAACGAAGGGGTCTTGTGAAATTATGTAAACCAGCTCTGGGGAGAAGGCTCAGTGATAAAAGTAATTGTCATGCTGAATTCAAATCCCCCAAAATCGCTGAATGTGATACTGCGCATTTATAATTGCAGTGCCATTATGGTGACATGGGAGATAAAGACAGAAAGTTTTCTAGATTTCCCGGGTCAGGCAGTGAACAGCGAAAGAAAGACCCTGTCTCACCCCAAGAGGAAAACAAGGGCTGATATCTGAGGTTGTCCTCTGACCCTCTGACTGTCCATACACACTGCAGCATGCATGTTTCCTCCCTTTTCTCCCCCTTCTCCTCCCACTCTCTCTGTTTCATACACACACACACACACACACACACACACACACACACCCCAAAACATAATACATGCACATAAAAGATTAAAATTCTGTGAGCCAGGTAGATCAGTCAATATTAAAATAATGTGGGACACAGACACTTTCTTGAGAATTACCAGACCCACAGTGACACTCTCAGGACACACTTCCCTGGCATTCTGATTCTTTTCAGTCTGGTTTGGTTTGCTGAACTTGGCTATGACTACTTAGATAGCCTGTCACCTTTTCTCTTCTCAGAAATAAGACTTGCAAACATCCAGGGGTCTTTCATGATGTGACAATAAGCAAGTAGTCCAGCCTTGGTGTGCAAAGACCCCTGATCACCTGGGTGCAGTTGGGCTGATATCTAAAGGAAGACCTTGAATTGGTTCCAGAATTCTAGACCCTCCTGGAGGTCCTCTGAGAGCTGGGACAAGAGTTAAAGATGGGCCCTGCTTACACGAGGAACAGCCTCATGAGGTAGGAGTGGGAGGGCACTGGGTATCTCCTCATGGCAACCCCCCTACCCACCTCCCACGTGTAGACATGGCAGCCATCCCCCTCACTGTCTCCCATCAGCACATCAAGTCAGCGGTCCCTAGTCTACCCATGTTTCCCTTCTCCTTCAGCTGAAAATCTCAGTTCAAACCATTACGCCATCTGGATCAGTGCAGTGGCTTCCTATCAAAGCCCACATTTCCCCCTCCCACTTCTAGGTTCAACTCAGAGACCAGAGTAATCAGAAAACATGGGCGAGGATGGTGACAGACACCCTTTAACATTTTTTAAAAAGTGGCACTGTCTTAGTTCTCAGTTATTTGTCCAGGTCCCCTGCTGAGGATGCAGCCTTGCTTCTGCTTAGTGCCTCCTTATCCTGGGTATCCGCTGGGCCACCCCTGCCAGGAAGCTCCTCAGTCTCTCTAATGTCCCCGTACTCCTCGGTAGGCCACACCTCTTCCCAAAGCCCATTGGAGTGCCACCTTATCAGGCAGGATCCGTTATGTCAGTGTGGAGCTTTCCTCTACATGTTAAGGTAGGGCCATGCCTCCGGGCTGGGCAAAAATGGGAAGCCAAGGACCAGAAATTCACGCTGACCAATAGCAACCTTACCTCTGAGTGTGTACATAAACCCTGGGCTGTCTTTCCCCTCTAAGGCTTCTCAGACCGTGTGTGTGTGTGTGTGTGTGTGTGTGTGTGTGTGTGTGTGTGTGTGTGTGTGTGTACGCACATAAACGTACATGCTCTGGTTTTCAGTGCTCCTCTCAAGGCTGCGTGCTGACCGACCATCTGCTGGAGAACTGCTTCTTGCAACCAGCTACCTCCCTCACTTCTTCCTACATGTCCTTTCATCAGTTCCTAGATGAACCACTTCGTAACAACCCACACACAATCTCGGAGTCCTGGTGTCTAGCTCAGTGATGTGTACAGAGCCAGCATGGCGTACTGAGTTGCCCCAGTGTCAGCCTCTGGCCACTGTTGTCACGAGTGTGTTGAGCAGCCCTCACTGACCAGCCCCGGGTTCTGGGCAGATGCCGTGACGTTGTCCTTCTTTGATCCTACTCTCTTTCGATTGCCCTTTCTATCACCCTTCCTCTGTCCCAAATCCTTCCCCTGTTCTGTATCTAAAATAGACTAAAACTCCCTACTAATCAGTCCTGATATGTATCATTTTGAAGGAACCCTAATATTATTGCTGAAATCCTAATAACTTTTGAATTAAATGAAGGTCAAAGAAATTGGTGTAACAGTTGTATGGAGATTCCAAAGCAACGAGCTCAAACAATAGCCTGGTTCCATAAGGACCGTGGCGTGTTCTTGCCTCAGGTGGAGGTGCCCATTCTCCACAATGGCGTTGATGCTCCATTCTGCACAATGACAGAGAGCGGTCCAGTGACAACTGGTCCAAGGGTCTGGCAAAGATTTGGCCCTGTCTCTAATCACCGGGTTCATCTCTTGATTCTAGTGTCACTGCTCATGCAGAATGGGGATCATAAGTGTCTTCTAAATAATTGCTAGATGTGAGGGGCCAATGAGGCAGTCCAGCAGGCAAGACACTGGATGACAAACCTGTAGACCTGAGTTCAAGTCCGAGTATAAATGAAACTTTGGAAAGTTGTCCTCTGATCCATGTACCATGATATGCTTTTGCTTTAGTCTCCCTCCCTCCCTCTCTCTCTCTCTCTCAAACACACAAGATTGTTAGATAAATGAAGATATGTTTAGTGAGCCTGTTTGAATTAACAAAATCATTAATCGCTTGCTGCCAAGGAATCAGAAAGGGTGAGGACTTGGCACGGAGACTGCACTCAACAGAGGGTAGACCAACTTTTCATAAAGGGTTAGAGACATGAGACAGGGTCAACCCAGTCTTTAAATCTTTCTCCATGGATGTTCTCCATCAGTGAACATGTGGCCTTCTTCAACCCCCCACACCTCCTCTTTCCCTTCCCTTTAGGAAGCTTTGGTGGTGTTGGTTAGTAAAAATTAGTTCCAGGGTCAGGGCCTTAAACTTGCTGTGGAATGTTTGGGCTCTGCATTTGGCAAAGGACCTTTGGTCTGTCCTGGCTCTGTAATGTCCAGGCTGGTCTGCTGATTCTGCAATCCCTTTCTCCGGCACTGGCAGTGACTAGGTGTGAGTGTGTGACACTTAGCATGCTGAGCCACACTATCCAGGATCCATATGTGGTTTTCATTCAGCCCTGACATTTCTGCCTGCAGAGCCCATACCACTGTGGAAGCTGCCAAGGAGCCCCATTATCAAACACTGCCTCTATGATAGAAGGGATATAGACATGGAGCACTAGTAAACACTGACACAAGGCTGGGAAGAAGTCTCCCTGCTGGCTGTGACATCCCATCTGGCATGAGCTCTAAAGAAAGTCGTCACCGGGCTGAGAAGACAGCTCCGTGAGTAAACTGCCTGCTGCACCAGCATGAGAACCTCTAGCTCCCAAGTAAAAGGCAGGCACGGCTGCATGCTTGTCTATTACCTCCTGTCCCAGGGTGGGGGAAGACAAGCAAATCCCAAGGCCTCACTGGTCAGCCATTCCAACCAAAATGACAAGCTTCAGGTGCAGTGAGAGGTCCTATCTTCAAAGGTAAAAATGGAGAATGATGGTGGAAGACACTTGATATCTATTTCTGGCCTACACACGCACACACACACCACACACACACACACTATACCCACATGCATATGACACACAAAACAAAAAAGGAAGTTCAAACCATAATTATACAAGACCAGAGTTGCTAGCCTGGGTATTCCATGGTGAGTCCCCAACGCCCAGAACAATTTCAGGAGTCCCAGATCAAGCTGTGGTTTCAGCCAAGACCAGAATCAAGAGCTTGGTGATAGACTTACAAACTTTATCAGAGAAAGTCAATGGCAAGGCAAGACAAGTTTAGAGAGGTTCAAAGGTGTCTTTAACATGTAAGCAAAGATCTCGGTGAATGGAACAGAGAAGAGCCCAGGCCTTGGTTCCAGGTATAACCATATTTCTGACCATGCCCACTCATGTCAGTTCGCGCTACTGAAAGCCTTCCTCTTAGCCCTTCTAATGCTTTAGTGTGAACATTTCCCAGGATGGGCTGTAGGCAACAGGAGCTCTAGGAAACGGGCCAAGGTAAGCAGAGTATAGAGAAGGTAACCTCCAATCAAGGTTCTGGGAGTGAGTAAGACCAACCAGGCTAGAGACAAGACGCCCCCATGAGGACTCTTGGGAGAGAGGACTCCTTTCCTGAAGTCCTGCAAGACTGGAAGGGGTCTGGCATTGGGCCAGGTTCAGCCTCCTCTTCCCTTTCTAGGAAACTGACAATTACTCAAGACTGTAAAGCTACAATAGGCCAGACAGTAAGCACTTACCACAGAGTGTTCTGACATGGTGGAGTTAGTGTGCCTACAAAGCTTCTTTCTATACTAGTGATAGCTTTTCCTTCTGCTGAAGACACACAGAGGGATCCAGAGAAACAGGCGTAAAGTTACTATAGTTCTAGGCACACCTCAGTCATCTGGTTGGCCAATAAGGACTTATGTGTAGAGGGCTTCATGGGCATTCAAGGGTGTCGCTTTAGTCCTTTTCAAGGCATTCCAGAACCATCAATTTCACTTCGGCAGTTCCTTGAAATTTCTCACAATCTCTATGTTGAGTACTAGGACCAAGGAAAGAGCTATCCATGAAAGGGAAAAAAAAAGGTTACGAAAACAAACCTCAACATCTCTAACATATGTGTCACTGGTCAAAGGGTAAGACCTGACAGTTATAAGATAGAGAAGCTCTTTGCTAGCAGACTAGTACTTTTATGCTACATTGAGGTTAAGGACTGCTCTTTTACTGGTTTACCATATGTATAGTATATATCTACATGTGCATGCTATATGTATTTGTAGACATGCATATATATACATGGCAAAAATGTATCTAATTGATGAAGTTGCTTTCATAAATTTTATTAGCAGAAGATAAAGGAAATTTCTACATGGTCTAGAATTTTTGTGCACCTTTTTTCTAAATTCTTTGCTCTGAGGATTGAGAAAATAGCTTCTGAATTTTGAAATTGCTAGACTCATGCAGTTAGCATTATAGGTTATCAGAGGTCAATAATGGATTTGTATACTGTACACAAAAAGCTACTTTATGTTATGTACTGCCAACTTGTTTACCCTAAAATTGTTCTTGTTTTTCATCTAGTTCTAGAGATTCAGGAAGTGCCTTGGAACACCACCAAATTCTCTTAGCTCATGTGTGTTACTTTAATATTTTAACTCAACTGGGATTAGAATACTATAAAAATATTTTTATGTTTCAGGATGTTTGACCTGCCATTTAAAAAGATGGGGATAAATTTTAAGAATTTTTTTTAGATCTGTGAGGTATATCATTGGTATTTTGATAGATATTTCGTTGAATCTGCATTTAAACAACACTGATTTCCCAATCCATGAATATGTGGGGAGTCTTTTCCACTTTTCAATGCCTTTTTTTCCTTTAGTATTTTTCATATTCATTGAATTTTAATACATTTAATCAAATTTTCACTGAAATCACTTACATCCTGTACTGGTTACTTTTCTCTGTTGCTGTGAACCAACACTCACTACTTAAGGAAGCGGACGCAGGTTTATTCAGCTTATAATTCTAGAGGGGAGATACAGTCCTTTATGGTTGAAAAGGAATGGCTGACTGGCAGAAGTTGGAGGTATCTAAGTCACATGTGTCATGGAGACTCAGAGCTGCAAAACTGCTCACAGAAAACTATAAGGGCAGACTTCTTCCAGAGGTAGGGTGAGGTTAATCAACCCTAAAGCCCACATGAGCCTGTGAATGACAACTCACATTTCAAACTATGACACATCCTTGGTTTATATCTTGTGTGCATATATATATACATTAATTAAATTGTACTCTTTTTTATTAGTGAATTTTTCAGAGGTGCAGAGAAAGAAAAGTTTTATTTTGCTATTGTATTTTTTTATCCTGCTACAGTACCACATTTTAAGTTCTAAGAGTCTTTTGGTGGGATGAAAAGGAATTCTTATATATGAAAGTGTACCATTTTCAAGCAGGGATAATTTGGCTTCTCCTTTCCTGTTTGTTTACATTCAGCTCTTTCTAGTTCCTGATTACTGGACTAAAAATTTCTGGCAGTGAATTGAATAGGAGTGATGAAAGTGAATGTGTTGTTCCTTATTTCGGAAGAAATTTTTTTACTTTTCAGTACAAGACTTACAATTTGTATTATGTTGAGGTAATGATTCATTTGTACCTAACTTGCTCAGGTCTTTTACCACAAAAGGATATGAAATTTTAGTAAATGCCTTTTTATTCATATGTTGATATAATCATTTTAGTCCTTAATTCTAGGTCCATGCTACTGTACTTAATGATTAGTATATTGTGCGTAGTATTTTTTATATTTGTTGTAAGAAATTATAGATGTGTAAACTGTCATTTGGAGTTCCATGAGCTTCTTTATCAATTGACCCTGGAATTTTTAGTAAATGGCAGTTTGGCAGTTTGGGGCTTGGAAAAAAAAAAGATGGGGAGGCTGGAAAGGTGTCTCAGTGAGTAAAAGCACTTGCTCCACAATTGAAAGGACCTTAGTTCCGGACCCATATAAAGGCCAGACACATAATGTCATGGTTTGACTGTGAGTGTTGTCCCCACAGGCTCATTGTTTGAATGCTTAGCTGATGTTAGTGTTTGGACGGTAAAAGCACCTTATTTAAGAGATCGAGTTTTACTGGAAGAAGACACACCTTGAGTTGGGTAACCCAGCTTTTTTCTCTTGCTCATTCTGTCTTCTTGATAGCATCTGGGACCTGAATTGGCCCTCCAACTTCTGCGACCCAGCATGCCCTTCCTACATAAAGGACTGTATCTCCACTCTGGAAACATAAACTAAATAAATCTCCCTGCTCCCTTAAGTTGTGTATAAGTGTTGTCTCACAGCAAAAGGCAAGAGTGACTAAGCAGAAGCTGAATGGCTATAATTCTAGCTCTTCAACAGGGAGATGGATGTGGAGACAGACGAATCCCTGGAATCTCCTTGAACAACAAATACGACAAACTGAGGATCAGCATTGGGGATGTTCTTTAGCCTCCACACATGTATAGTGGCGTGCGCGCACACACACAAATTAACGTGTGAACATGTGCACACACAGGAGAAAAAAAATAACTTTAGAGTGCCCAAAAATATGAAGAAGTTCTAGAGAGGTACTATACCATGTGGTGACTACAGTTAATAATACTATTTTGTTTGCTTGAAATACAGCAAAAGGAGAATTATGAGTCTTTTAACACCTAAGACAAAGCGGTAGCCACCATCCATGAATGATCTATTGATTGACTTGCCTGTGGTGACCAGTAAACAGTTTATATATATCACCACCATATTGCACGCTTTGAATATATGTAACTTTAGCATCATTTAACTCCTTAACATTCAAAAGAAGACTCCAACTCCATATGAGTGGGTGGACTGGCCAGGGTCTTCCAGTGGCGACTAAACAGGAGTGAGTTCCCTGCCTTCAAGGTATCCTAGGACCAACTGGACATGGAGTAGCAGAAACCCCCACTGCGCATGGGTGGACGGTGGCTCAGCATCCCCCAAGCCTGCTCTGTAGCCTGAGCCTGACCCACTGTGTCAGCATTCCCGGAGAAACATTGAAAGACAACGCACTTGGTCCAGCCACTGGGTGGAGCCAGCGGTGCTCATCAACAAACGCACAAAACCCCTGACCTGTTGTCTGTTCATTCCCATGGTGTAAATGCTGCACTGACGCTACTGCCAAGCTACCAACAAGATGCCACTGAATGGGGAAGAAGCACCTGGAAGGTTGTTGTTCTACGTCTCTTGTCTGTGTTGACACAGACAACACACAGATGCCATGCGGCCTAAGAAATATGGAAAAAGATTTAAAAAATCAGAGTAGTATTGCATCTGATACCCATGTTGTAATATGACTTATTTTGTTGTACGTTCACATAACTTAAACTGCTGCTGGTGGCCATGTTATCAGCTAGCTGTCCTGAGAGGTGCACACTGGCTCCTTCATCTTCAGAGGGACCTAGAATGAGAACTGGAACCCCCTGCTCCTCCCCCAACTGCATGTATTTGACAGTGAGTTGGAAGAACTTGGCAGCCTTTTCAACTGTGAGACCTGGTGCCTACCCTGCAATAAAAGAACAAGACCACCACACTTTGGATAAAGCAGGGAGTCACCATCCACCAGAGCTATTCAGGAAGCACAGGCCTGGGCCTGCGCGGGCAGTTTGCCTAAACCAGGGCTGCCTGAAGAGGGCTAGCTTTGCCTGGTCTCTGGTTGTGTCAGTATCTTGTCCTTCATGAAGGGAGAGTCTGCAAGCAATCACACATCAGGCGACAGGTGTTGCCTCAGAAGGACAAGGGAAAGTTGATGCTGGGAATTCAGAGCAGATCATGGAACAAAGCCAGAGGCTTTGATTTCACGCTCTGCCAGCCCCAGCGTGGATGCTGCAAGAGGTCCATGAGCAAAGAGTGCAGAACAGAGGAGGGACAGACAGCACTGGGAGAGGAGAGCAAAGGAAGGAAAGGTGGAAAAGAAGACGAAGACGTGAAGGAAGAAAGGAAGAAAAGGAAGGAGGGAGGAAGAGGAAGGAAGGAGGAGAAGGGGAAGGAAGGGAGAAGGGAAGAAGGAGAGAGGAAGAGAGGAAGGGGGAGGGGAGAGGGGGAAGGGAGAAAGGAAGGCAGGAAGAGGAAGAGAGGGAGGAGGAAGGGAGGGAGGGAGGAAAGAAGAAGGGAAGGAGAAAAGAAGGGAAGAAGGAAGGGAGAAAAAGGAAGGAAGGAAAGAAGGAAGGAAGGAAGGAAGGAAGGAAGGAAGGAAGGAAGGAAGGAAGGAAGGAAGGAAGGAAGGAAGGAAGGAAGGAAAGAAGGAAGGAATTCTTTGAGGGGATTGAGTCCATGCTCAGAAACAATAGTACAGCAGTTTTGTCCTGAACAAATGTTGCAGTTACTCTTCATGCTGCTGATGTAATTACAGGACCCAAATGACTTAGGGAGTAAGGTTTTTATTCTTGCTTAGTTTCTAGTTATAGGCCATAAACATGGCAAGAGAACTCCTGCCAGCATCAGGAGTGGAGGGAACTGGCCACGTCATATCCACAGTAAGATCAAAGAGAGGGACATACTTTCCCACTTTACCAGTCTAGCTGATAATACTGAATCCAAAATACTGATCTTTCTCCCCAGGGAATGGTCCTACCCACCATGAACTGCATATTCCCACACCAATTAGATAATCTCTCACAAGCTTAACATAACCAAATAATTCATTATAGGTATACTTAAAGGCTCCATCCTCAACTGTCAAGTTCACACCTGCATCCAACTGGAACAACAAACCAGAAGCATTTTCTTCAAAAATGGCCAGGCAGCTACTCCTTGACCTAAGCCCTTTCCTTCTTTGCATGAGTATTTTAAGTTGTGCCAGTCACTGCTGTCACCCCTTTTCCTACTTGTTGGTTTCATCCTCGGCACCTTGCATTCAAGGTTATATTGCGTATTTTGTGAGGTTTGCCCTTTGGCTTTCCAGGGGAATCTCAGCTCCGGAGGTTTCAGAAGACCAGGACAGGCACCTTCTGTCTGCCTGCTGTCAGCTGGGTGACCTCGGGGAACCTGTGGAGCCCCCCTCAGTCCAGGACGAAGACTCATGGACACGCCTTCCATGTGCACATGCGTTCAACAGCGACAGGCCCTCCTCTAGGAGGGGGGCGTAACTCTTCTCTCCTGTGAGAATCAGCAGGCTTAGTGAGCCACTTCCAAACACCAGAACATGAGGAGGGCCAAGGAGTAACCTACATCAGGGCAGCTTCTCTGCCCCCTTCAAGGCTGATGATCGAACTCAGTGAAGTCAGAGAGAAGGCCCTGGGTGTGAAGTGACATCACAACACCTCCATGCTGTCCCCGAGACCACAAAGAAACCTCAGAGGGCCTCAACGGGGTGTTTTGGAGCTGTGTCTGCTCAGAATTTGGCTGGGGCGTTCAGCTGCCTGAGAAGGGGCCCTCCCTTCAGTTCCCCTCCTTGTAGAAGGCTGGTCTCAGGTTGTTAGCCGTGATTGTTGCTAACCAGGTTCCAACCTGGATGGGTTTTGTGAGGATCTTTCAAAGAATAGGTTTGTGGACACTGGCTCTAAGCATGGCATTTCTGACCTTTCCCATCTGGATCTCCTACAATGTCTGCACCCTGTGGGGATAATTGCTTCACTTAGTGCGCGTGACCCTGAACCTCTCGCCTTACTTTACTCACTCTGCCCAAGAAGAGCAACCCAAGGTGGACTCCAAATAGCCCACAATCTCTAGGGCCAGGAAGCTCCCCTTATTGTGCAGAGAGGACGAAATACTTAAGATGCTGCTAAAGTTTAAATTTGCAATGTCTCTGGAAGGCCCATGTGGAAAAGATGTGTTTTTTATTTTATCACTGTTAGGGAAGTGATGAAACCTTTAAGACAGATGGGATGATCTGGGGAGATACTCATGATTCACAAGCAAAAGGACCAGAATTCACATATCTAGGTCTCATATTAAAAAATGCCAAGTGGGCATGGTAACCCACCTGTAATTCCAGCTTTGAAAAAGGCAGAGTCTGGGAATTGCTAGAGCAAGCTGGCTAGCCATACTAGTCATAATGGTTTTCTCTGGGTTTAAGTACATACACAGGCTCAAAACAATGGAAAAATAGTGAAGGGTAAGTCCCTATGTCACTGTGGTACTTAGCTACAAGGGTCAGTTTGGAAGGCTCCAGCTCTGGGCACATTCGTAAAGAATTAGTAGTTGAGTTAATCTCTGAGCAAGCCTGCGGGAGATTGTGTAATTAATGGGAAAGACCCATGGTGGTGGAACTCTTCCCTGGGCAGCTGGACAAGATGGAGGGAGCTGATTCAGGAACTTAGCATTCTTTGGTATACTTGAATAGACATACCGTCTGGCAAGTGAGGTTTTCCCCTTTCTCGGATAATGGATAATGTGTGGCCAGTTCCCTTGGCCCTTGGTGTTGGTATGAGCTCTCCTGTCGAGGTGGACTAAGAAATGTAACAGAAAAAAATCATGGGGCCTCACCTCGCGCTCTAGGACCCCAGGTCAGCCCACAGGGACCCGGCTCCGACTCCCACCATCCAGCCGGAGCCGCGCGGGGGCCGAGGGACGAGGAGGACCTCCCCCTGCGCCCGGGCCCCGCCCCAGCTGCCCTCGGGTTAAATAGCTCCACGCCGACGCGCCCATCCTCCCTTTTCACCCCACCCCGCTCTGCCTGTCGGGACACGCGCGCGGTCCACCCGGGCCTCACCCCGCGCCCTAGGTAAGTCCCCGTTTGGGCCCCGCCCACCAGTACCCCAGGCCAAATAATTCAGTTTAGTGAAATTGAGAGATCTTAAGAGTTAAAATGACAATGCCAAAGTCAAAGTGCAAATCCATGAGAAGCAACACTCAAGTAAACAAATTTCCCACTGAAGAAATTAATCCCATAATGTTAGACTCCAACAAGAACAAACCCGCGGAAAAAGGCCAAGAAAGCCTGACCCAGAATAACGACTTTCAAAATATGATCATTACCATGTTCAATACTATGAAAGAGGAAATCCGGGAGGAATTACATAATCGAATCAATCGCTTTGAAGAGGAACACAACAGACATCTGGAGGAGTTGAGAAAAACAGTGCAAGAAACAAAAAGTGGCATAGAGCAGTTAAAACAAACTCAAGCAGAGTTTAAAACTGAGCTAAAAGACAAGTTATCTTCAACCCAGAACGCCACAGAGAGTCTTATCAACAGAACTAATGAAGCAGAAAACAGAATTTCAGACCTTGAAGATAAAGTGGGAGTACTAACCAGCTCAATGGAAGAGGTTGTTAAAGCCAAAAAGATACTTGAGAGAAATATCCAAGAGATATGGGACACCCTGAAGAAGCCTAACATGCGTATTCATGGAATACCAGAGCAAGAATCTCAAAATACCACCCCTGAGGAAATTTTTCAAACGATCATCAAGGAAAACTTTCCTCATCTAAAAAAAGAGAGGCCCATTCATATACAAGAGGCATTCCGCACCCCAAACAGATACGACCAAAATAGAAGCACACCGCGGCAAATAATAGTTAAAACACTCCACATTCAAGATAAAGAACTGGTGCTGAGAGCTTCAAGGGAGAAAAAACAAATCACTTTTAAAGGTAAACCTATTAAAATAACAAATGACTTCTCAGTCGAAACAGTAAAAGCAAGAAGAGCTTGGAGAGACATACTTCAAGTATTGAATGAGCAAAAATGTCAACCCAGGCTGATTTACCCTGAAAAACTATCAGTCATGATCGAGGGAGAAAGAAAAATTTTCCAGCACAAAGACAACTTTAAGGGATACATGGCCACCAAACCAGGTCTTCAAAAACTGCTAGAAATGATACTCAAGCGTGAAGAAAAAAACAGGCATATCCAGGAGAACAGAAGGCAAATATAACACCATTAAAAGCAAAGCAATATAGTTATAAAAGCTACTAAACATAATAAATGTCTGGAATTAACAATAGTTTCTCCATTATAACACTAAATGTTAATGGACTTAATTCACCGATCAAGAGACACAGATTACAAACTTGGATTAAAAATCACAATCCATCAATCTGTTGCCTGCAGGAAACCCATCTCACCACAAAAGATAGGCACGCTAAAAATAAAAGGCTGGTCAACAATTCTACAAGCTAATGGAAGCAGAAAACAGGCAGGGGTAGCCATTATGCTATCAGACAAAGTGGATTTCAAACCAAAAAAAATTATAAGAGACACGGATGGATACTACATTTTAGTCACAGGTACAATTCACCAGGAAGATTTCACAATACTGAACATATATGCACCCAATACGGGCCCCTCCACATTCATTAAGAAAACCCTACAGCGTCTAAAGCAAGAAATCAACCCCCAAACGATAATTCTTGGGGACTTCAACACCGCCCTCTCTACATGGGATAGATCAACAGGTCAAAAGCTTAACAGAGACACTTTGGAACTTAATCAAACCCTGAAAGAAATGGACCTCACAGATCTCTATCGAACTTTTCACCCACGCACCAAAGAATACACATTTTTCTCAGCAGCACACGGAACTTTCTCCAAAATAGATCACATATTGGGCCACAAAATGAATCTACACATATACAAGAAAGTTGAAATTCTAACCTGTGCCCTATCAGACCACCACGGCCTAAAGCTGGACATCCACAACGCATCAAACAAGAGAAAATACACTAACTCCTGGAAACTTAACACTATGATGCTGAATGAGAACTGGGTTCAGGAAGAAATTAAAAAGGAAATTCAAGATTTCCTGAAAGTGAATGATAACGAAAATACAACTTACCAAAATCTCTGGGACACAATGAAAGCTGTTCTAAGAGGTAAGTTCATAGCTCTTAATGCCCACGTCAAAAAAATGGAAACATCAGAAATAAACAACTTAACAATGCAGCTTAAAGCTTTAGAGAAACTAGAGCAATCTGATCCCAAAAGCAGTAGAAGAGAAGAGATTAGCAAAATAAGGGGAGAAATATCTGAAATCGAGACTAAGAAAACGATAGAAAAAATCAACCAATCAAAAAGCTGGTTCTTTGAAAAAATCAACAAGATTGATACACCCCTAGCTAAACTAACCAAAAGCAAGAGAGAGAAAACCCAAATTAACAAAATTAGAAATGAACATGGAGTTATCACTACTGATACCCAAGAAATCCAGAGAAATATAACATCATATTTCAAAAACTTATACTCTGTGAAGTTTGACAACACAAAAGAGATGGATGAATTTCTAAGTAAACACAACTTACCTAAATTGAATCAGGAAGTTGTGAATTATTTAAATAGTCCTATAACATATAAGGAAATTGAGGAAGTAATCTCGAATCTTCCCACCAAAAAATGTCCTGGACCAGATGGATTCAGCACAGAGTTCTACCAGACATTTAAGGAGTTAATAACACCAATACTCCTTAAACTGTTCCATCAAATAGCAAAGGAAGGAACACTACCAAATTCCTTCTATGAAGCTAATATCGTTTTAATCCCAAAACCTAATAAAGATTCACTTAAAAAAGAAAACTATAGGCCGATCTCCCTGATGAACACAGACGCAAAGATTCTCAACAAAGTCTTAGCAAATCGGATTCAAAAACATATTAAAAAGATCATTCATGGGGACCAAGTAGGCTTCATCCCCGGCACACAAGTTGGTTCAACATACGAAAATCAATAAATGTAATTCATCATGTAAACCAGTCCAAAGTCCAAGACCACATGATACTCTCGATAGATGCAGAAAAAGCTTTTGACAAGATCCAACAGCCTTTTATGATCAAAACGCTAGAGACAGTAGGAATGGAAGGAACCTTTATCAATATAATAAAAGCTGTATACAACAAGCCCACAGCAAGGATTATGCTCAATGGGGAACAATTGGAAGCATTCCCACTTCGATCAGGAACTAGACAAGGCTGTCCACTCTCACCACTTCTATTCAATATTGTACTTGAAGTCTTAGCTGAAGCCATAACACAAGAAAGGGACATAAAAGGGATTCAAATCGGCAAGGAAGAAATCAAGCTATCACTATTTGCAGATGACATGATCTTATACCTGAGGGATCTCAAAAACTCCACCAGGAAGCTCCTGGAACTAATTGAGAAGTTCAGCAGGGTGGCAGGATACAAAATAAATGTGCAAAAATCAGAGGCCTTCCTATATGCCCAGAATGAAAGAAGTGAAAAAGCCTTGAGAGAAACCATGCCATTTACTATAACCCCTAAAAAAATGAAATACCTTGGTATAAACCTAACTAAGGAGGTAAAAGACCTTTACAATGAAAACTTTAAAACCCTAAAGAAAGAAATTGCAGAAGACACCAGAAGGTGGAAAGACCTCCCTTGTTCCTGGATTGGCAGAATCAACATTGTAAAAATGACCATCCTACCAAAGGCAATATACAGATTCAATGCTATACCAATCAAAATCCCAAAGCAATTCTTCAAAGAAGTTGACCAAACAATCTCAAAGTTCATATGGAGGCACAAAAGACCCAGGATAGCAAAAACAATCCTGAGTAACAAAAACACAGCTGGAGGTATTACCATACCAAACCTAAGTCTATACTACAAATCCATAGTTATAAAGACAGCCTGGTACTGGCTCCAAAATAGACACACAGATCAATGGATAAGGATTGAAGACCCAGATATAAGCCCACAAAGTTACAGCCATTTGGTCTTTGACAAAGGGGCCCAAAGAATCCAATGGAAAAAGAACAGCATCTTCAACAAATGGTGCTGGCAAAACTGGATCTCCACATGCAGAAGATTAAAGCTGGACCCGTACTTGTCACCATGTACAAGACTTAATTCCAAATGGATCAAGGACCTTGATATCAGGCCAGAGACTTTAAAAACCATAGTTGAAAGGATAGGGAACTCCCTCGAGCTGATTGGGCTAGGCCAACACTTCCTAAACAGACATCCAATGGCACAGTCACTGCTAGCAACGCTCAACAGTTGGGATCTTGTGAAATTAAAGAGCTTCTGTTCAGATAAAGAGATTGTAACACGAGCTCAAAGGCAACCCACAGAATGGGAGAAAATCTTCACTAACCACATATCTGACAGAGCTCTACTGTCCAGAGTGCACAAAGAACTTAGAAAATTAAACTCCAAGGAAAACACTGGCCCAATTAAAAAATGGGCCCTGGAACTTCAAAGAAACTTTACCAGGGATGAAATTAAAATGTCTAACAATTATCTTAAAAAATGCTCCACTTCCTTCGCCATCAGGGAAATGCAAATCAAAACTTCCCTGAGATATCATCTCACCCCGGTCAGGATGGCAAAAATCCACAATACAAACAACGACAAATGCTGGAGAGGATGTGGAGAGAGGGGAACTCTCCTACATTGTTGGTGGGAATGCAGGCTCATACAGCCACTCTGGCGAGCCGTCTGGAGATTCTTAAAGAAATTAAAGATTGAAATGCCGTATGACCCTGCTATCCCACTTTTGGGAATAACCCCCCATGCAGCAGAGGTTCGCCTCGATACCACAAGCTCGACCATGTTCATAGCAGCACTGTTTACAATAGCAAAGTCATGGAATCAACCTAAATGTCCAACAGTTGACGAGTGGATAAGGAAACTGTGGTACATCTATACAATGGAGTACTACTCAGCCATCAAAAATGATGAATTACTGGAATTTGCTGGGAAATGGATGTCATTAGAAAGAATTATATTAAGTGAAGTATCCCAAACCCAGAAAATTAAGCGCCGTATGTACTCCCTAATAGGTGGCTCCTAGTACCAAACTCACCCAGCCCACATTGAGACACTCAAAAGTAAACCTATGTAACACAGTAATTGCAAGGATTATGAACAAGAGAGATGGGTTAGGAGGGCCACACCAGAAACAAGGAGAGAGGAGACCATGTTACAGCAGAGAAAATAGGCCTCCATCAAGGTCTGCAAGTAAGTAATGAGAAACCTGGTTAAGTTCACAGACGTTCTTTCCTGATCTCACCAGAAGGGGAGGGCATATAGTCTAGCAGATAAAAAGTAATCATTTTGCAAATGGGTGATGGACCCCTCCCTCAGTGAGGTTTCCTACTCTTATTACATCTACCCTTGAATGTGCTATTACAACAAGACTCCAGTTTAACAGCTTTTTGTCTCTGGCCAGGGGGTGACATACAGTGCCCAGCAGAATGGAGTGAAGGGAATTGCAGGAGCAGCAAAACTGCAAAAGAAAATCAACAAACCACAATCCAGAACTTCAGAGACTCTATATCAATCACATAGAACTAGGACAGCCTAATCTCTCCCCATCCTGGAGCTCAGGGACATTTGCGGAAGAGGGGGCGGTAAGATTGTAAGAGCAAAAGGATGGGAGGAGCAACGATTTGCAAGATTCTCAACAATAGTTGGGGCCAAAGCAATCATAATGGGACTTTGCATGCCCTGCACAATGTCCAGCGCACTGTTGCCCTCATAAAGTCTAGCATCTGTTAAGGGCACCGAGACCCCTGGAGGCAAGGGATTGACAGCCATAGTAGTGATCTTATGCTTAAGGGGAACAAGAGAAAGGGCTTATGGAAATGCCACTGGGTCCTTATATGTCATCGGAGAGGAGGACCCAGAGGAGAGTTAGGCGTACACAATAAAGGACTCTCTGGGAATTGGGGGGGAGGCACTGGGGGAAGGGGAGGGGGAGGAGGGGGGAGGGAGGGAACTGGTAAAAAATTTTAAAATGTATAATTAAATTTTTAATAAAAAAAATATATTAAAAAAAAAGAAATGTAACAGAAAAAAATCATAAGCCAAATAAAATCTCTGTTCCCATAAGCTGGTTTGTAATGAGTTTATTGGCAGCATGCACAGTTAATGCAACAAACATCCTGGGCCTTCTACATGTACTCTACATTAGTATGCACCTGCATATATGTGTGCCCACACACACGTGAAACATGCATATACATGCATACACTACACACACATACACACATACACACACACAAAGGGAGGGAGAGAGGGAAGGAGGAAGGGAGGGAGGGGATGGAAAAAGAAAAAGAGAAAGGAAGAAGAAAGGAAAGAAGAAAGAAAAGAAAGAAAGAAAGGAAGAAAGAAAGAAAGAAGAAGAAAGGAGAGAAAGGAAGAAAGTAAGGAAGACAAGAAAGACAGAAAGAACAGAAATAAGAAAGAACGAAAAAAGACAGAAGGGACGAAAGACAAAAAAAAGAAGAAAAGAAGAAAAAAGAAGAGAAAGAAAGAAAGAAAGAAAGAAAGAAAGAAAGAAGAAAAACCAAACCTTTCAGGAGTCTTTTATATCTTTGAGGTCTATCTTCAAGGGGATGGTAGAATGTTGATCTCTTTCTCTTCTCTCTCCTTTGCTTCCAGACAGGAGGTGCCTGGTTTTACCCTGCCACGCACCAGTGCCATGATGTGCTGTCTTATTACTGGCCTAAAACTTAATGGGGCCACCCAACCATGTACCGTAGCCTCTAAAACTGTGAGTCAAATTTATCCCAGGTGTTAGAGTAATGGAAAGGCAATATATTATAGATGGTGTTTGTCCATCACTTCCCCAGCTAGGCAGAAGGACAGCAAGAGATCAGGAACCACTCACAGCATCGACTCTGGCTGCATCCAGCAACAGGTATTGCAGGGATTCCAGTGCTGACATATTCTGGAGTGCTGTTTCATTTATGTGTTAGTTTCCTAAGGCTGTTGTCACAAATTCCCATAAATTTAGATGGCTTAAGACAACAGAGATGTATTTCCCACATCTTTGGAAACCAAAAATCCAAAATTAAGATATTCACATAGTCTGTCTTAGATCCATTTCCTGTTTCTGCCATTAAATACCCCCAACTGAAGCAACTTAAGGGAGAAAGGATTTGGTTCACAGTTCAAGGTGTGGTCCATCCTGGCGGGGAAGTCAAGGCAACAGGAGCTTGAAGCAGGAAGTCATATCATATCCACAATCAGAAAACAGGGAGTGACGAATGCTTTCTTCAGTTCATAAGGTCCAGGATCCCGGGGCTGGAGAGGTGGCTCAGGGGTTAAGCCTCCGTCTTGCAGGCGGAAGGTCCTGAGTTCGGATCCCAGATCCCACGTATAGACGCCAGGCGGAAGCGGGGGCGCTTCTGGTCCTGGTAGGGTAGAGCCTGTGAATCCCGGGGCAGAAGGAGGTGGAGGCGTCCATGGCGCTTTGCGAATTAGTCCATGGTTCTACACATACACAGACATACACACATACACAGACACAGACATACACAGACACACAACACACACACAGAGACACATACATGCGCGTGCACATACACACGCATATGCACACAGTTGAATAAATAATTTTAAAAAATTAAAAAAAAAAAAGTCCAGGATCCCCTGCCTAGGGAAGAGAACTGCCACTGGCTTGCTTGGGAGCTTAGTCTGTAATAATCCTTCCCAGGTGTCCCTAGAGGACAGTCACTTTGGTGATTCTAGAGCCTTGTTCGTTGACAATCAATTAACACTAGCCATCACAGGGCCACACCACCTCCAAAGTCTCAGAGTTGAGCCAGGGCCTTGAGCTGACTCACTAGGTCAACTCCCTGCCTTGCAATGGTAGTGCTCGTGATCCTTTGGCCGGCAGCAGCAGCAGCATCCTGATCTCAGCTTCCATCATCAGGAGAGAGAGTTTTGTGTCGATCGATTTGTGGGTCTTATCTTTATCCCTTATAAGGACACCATTCATTGTATTAAGGGCCGTTCTGTTCCAGTATACTCGTTTATCCTCATTTAGCTAGCTACATCTGCAGTGATTGTGAGACTGTGGTCTTATTTGGTCACATTGTAGGGCTCCATGAATACATGAATGGGGGAGGGAGGGCTGCTCTCAGCCCAATACAATATGGAACTCACATTAGATGTATATGCAGGTGCTACTGGCGGGAAGTGACTAAGACATCCCAGCACAAAATGACACAATGACAACGGCCCTGGGGTCAGACCCCAGGTTTCGAATCTAAGCCCTAATAGTAGCCAACTATGTTCTATTTACTTTGCCCCTCGAAACCTCCAGTTCCTCATCTTAACACAGAAGTTGCCATTTATAATGCTAAGAGAGTATTGAGTCTTTTGAATGCTTAGTATCAATACCTGGTAAATGTCATTATAATCCGAGCACATCTAGGAATAGCCAAAGCAGGACTGTTCATCAGAATGCCCAGGGCACACATCCTTATGCCTGTCATTCTGCATTTGCCATTGACAGCAAGCACAACTCAGGAAAATGGACCTGAGAATTCCTCCCTGAAGGTTTATTTCAAACCATTTCCCCTCTCTTTCCAATAGCTCACCTTTCCCAGTAGCCACAGTGTCCTGCAATGTCATTCATTGTTGATAAAACCCTGACTCGGGAAACACAGGCACGATAGATATAAAAACAGATGATACTCAGGTCGCAGGTCACCATGAAATCATAGAAAGTCTAGAGAAGAAGCGTACAGCTCCTCCAGCTTCCTCTGGATCCCGCCCTCTCTCCTGGCCAGAGTTCCAAGGCACCATGCCTACCCATCAGGAAGAATTTCCATTCCTGCTACAAGAGATGTCCTTTCTCGCCCCACCTGGAGACGAGTCCCCCAGCGTGAGTCCAAGGAAAGGCAGGTCACTCTTAACAGATGCTTCCCGTGGGCAGAGAGCTACCCAGCCACCAAAATCCAGTGTCCTCTGTGTGGACAGCTATTCCAGTTCTACATGGGGTGCTGAAGGAGTCACGAGTTATAGGTTTAAAAAAGTCACTCAGGGCTTTGGAATCTCTGAAACTGCTCAAAGGGCATCTTGCTCTTTGAGGGGGTCCTCAGAGCCCCTTGGGGCCTCCTTGCCTGCACATGAAAAGCCTCAGGCACCAAACAAGTGCTCAGCTGAATTTGAGCCTAGGTGTGAGTCAGGCTCCGGTTAGTAAGGTACTGTGCCATCAAAACGGCAGGTCCGCCTGCCAGGTCTCTGTGAAGACAATGAAGCCACACATCTTAGGAGCAAGTGATCTACCTCATGATCGATTCACATTGTTACTTCACATGTTGCCATCACATTTTCCCAGTCACCAGTCCCTATCTATTTGTGTCTGAGAACAAAGCAGCAGTATTGCTCAGTAAAAAGTGCTGAAAAGTTGGAGCAAGCACATATCAGTCTTGTGGCCTGAACCTGATATAATACGGAGGCCTGAGCCCCACAGGAGTAGACAAGCCAGAGTGAACCCTGGGGTCCATAGAAACAGACAGGCAGAAGGGTGGGAGAGAGTGGGAGGGAATGGTGAAGGAAAGGAGAGGATAGGAGGGAGGGGAAAGGGAATGAAGCTGGGATGAATACTCAGTATGCTTGTAAAAGTAGAAAAAAAAAATGAAAAAAAAGAACCAAAAAACAAAACAAAAACAAAAAGTTGGAACAAAAGAACCAGGATAAATGGGACTGGGGAGATGGCTCTGTTAGTAAATGCCTGCAACACAAACATGAGGAACTGAATTTAGTCCCCAGCATCCGAGTAAAAGTCAGGAAATGACATTATCTGTTACCCCAGCACTGATGGTGGGAAAAACAAAAGGATCCCTAGAGCTGATTAGCCAGCCAGGCATCAGCCTACCTGAATTGATGAGGTCCAGACTGAGTGAGGAAGACATTCGTCCTCAACCTATGTCCCCCATACAGGCACACATACATGTCCATACAGACACCAGCATGCACATATTCACAGAACACGTGCACGTGCACGTGCACACGCACACACACACACACACACACACACACACACAGGATATAAAGAGCATTGTTGCCATCTTGTGTCTTACGCAAGCTTCCTGAAATATTCAGAGTCTCTGCTTATTCATATCATAGGGGATTTTTTGTACCTGCCCAGCATTGTGGTACAGAGGTATAAATGCAGAAGTGATAAAACCCAGTATCACATCTCCCACAGTGAGCCTTAAAACCAGTGTCACTGATATTCTATGAAGCACTCCAACAGCTTTCTTCAGTGGACAAAGGACCACACCATCCGTTTGACAGAGACTGGCTCTGACACTTAAGTCAGCAAACTCTACTGGTGACAAAGCTCAGTGCCTGATGACTGATGAACCGAAAATGTCACACTGACGGGATCCTCTGGCCTCAGTAGCACCCCACTTGCTCCTGAGCTGCCTAAGGCCAGCCAGAGGGAGCTGAGCTGGATGAGCAGACTGTTATCCTTAGGAACCCGTCCATCTTTAAGTAGCTTACCATAGGCTGGACATGCACTTTAAACCCTTCAATTTAGTATCAACGAAGGCCAGGTGCTCCCAGAGCTCTGGCTAAGCCATCGCGCCTTTAGATATCTGGAAAGTTCATTTGCAGAGATCACTATATCTGACGGCTTGTGATTTGTGCCAGGAAGTTACTCAACTTCCTCCAGGTCCCAGTGGTCTCTTCTGAGAAGGGGAAAGCTACCTGCCAAGGTCAGGAAACCAGCTGGCTGGCTCATTCACACCCTCGTGGAATGTGTTCTGCTAGCTGGCTGAGAGGCTGCTAATAAGATAGGAATTTCCAGGGTAAAGAATCTCTCCAGAAGCTCAACACACTGGATGGATATAGACCCAGATCAAACACAGGGCTTCCCCTTCTTAGTGGGAAACCATGAATGCTGATTCTGAAGGCCTAGGAACACAGACTTGTCCATGGTCACACTGGAAGATACAAAACATAATCGGTATCTTCTTTTTTTTTTTTTTGGTTTTTTGAACGTGGGACCTGGGATCCGAACTCAGAACCTTCTGCTTGTGAGACAGAGTCACAACCCCTGAGCCATCTCTCCAGCCCAATCGGTATCTTCTTAATAGCAGAAATATAGGTAGTTTTCAACTTAGAAGTCAATGCCTAGCTCTCTTATTCCATTGAGGCCACTAGCTGACTCACTAGGTCTTTCAGAAAAGGGTAACTGACTTAAGTATCTTACGTAACTAAAGAAGAATTTGAGAATAAACCAGTCATGCATTTGAAAAGCATAAATTAAAAACAAAACAAGAATTTCAGGAAAAACAAAAGGCAATCATAGTATCACTGCTATGGGGTTCATCTGTCACTGAGAGTGATGTAGTTGCAAAATATAAACAACAAACAGAACTTCACCAAAACTTTAGTATGGCTGCACTGAGAAGAAAGACAGAGAAAGTTACATACGTATGTATACCTGAGTATGGTGTGTATGCATGTGTGGGTGTGCATGTGTGTGTGGTGGATGTTGGATATGACATGTACATATGTGTATCAGAGCAAGAATAACTTTGTGAGTGTGAAGGGTTAATATCAGGTCAGGGTTGGTCAAGGCTCACCTGAGACCTTAGTCTGTCTTCCAATGATAGATTCATTGATCCTACGTCTGTCTTCTCCTAAAAAGTAAAGGCAGACATAGCATCTGTCCATCTGGGTTGCTCTGGAATCCCTCATCTCTAGCAAAAATGCACACAGACCCACAGCTTTCAACCTGTTTCCACTATATGCCGTGGCTCACTCTGTGGTAGCCACTTACACCCAAGGTTGAGAAAAGCACTGCTAGACTCCTGATGGATCCAGATACTGCCTTTGCCTTCCTGAATCCTGGGGCCACAGACAAAGCCTGTTATGTGTGAAGTGGACAGTATCAACCTACCCCGTCATCACTGACTTTTCTGGTAAAGACTTCAAAGTGAAATTCCCATGATCATAAAAAGTCTAATACTGAAGAATCCAGAGACTGCATTAGAAATGCATGCTTGGTGCCAGTGAAAGGATTCAGTGGATAAAGCCACTTGCCACTGAGCCTGACAGCCTAAGTTCCATCACCAGATTCCTCCAAGATGGAAAGTGGGAACTGATCCCCAAAAGTTGGCCTCTACCCCATCCTGAAGCTCAGGGAAATTTGCAGAAGAGGGGGGGGGGTAAGATTGTAAGAGCACAAGGATGGGAGGAGCAATGATATGCAAGATACTCCATACAAGTTAGAGCCGAAGCAATCACATTTGGACTTTGCATGACCTGCACAATGTCCAACACACTATTGACCCCACAAAGTCTAGCATGGACTAAAGGCACTAAGATCCTTGGAGGCAAGGGATTGACAGCCACAATAGTGTTCCTATGCTTAAGTGGGACACAGGAAAGGGTTCTGGGAAATGCCACTGGGTCCTTGCACCTCATCAAAGAAGAGGTCCCAGAGGAGAGTTGGGCATGCACATTTAAGGATGCTCCGGGGATGGGAGGGGGAGGCACTGGGGGATGGGGGAGGGGGAGAGGAGGGGGGCACAGGGTGGTGGGAGGTCGGAGGGAGGGAGGGGACGGGTGTACCTGTTAAGTCTGTATGAGTGGAAATAAAAAAGAAAAAAAAAGTTGGCCTCTGATCTCCACACATATACCATGGCACACGTGTGCCCCCACACATTTAATTAATTGTTAACTTAAAAAGTAGAAGAAATGAATGTCCACGTAAAGAATCAGTTGGAGGCAGGGGTTGCCAATATTAGAAAACAAGAAATAGGGCATGAGCAGGAAAATGAAGAGCTGGCCCAAGTGCACATCTTGTAGAGTAATTGAACTTTTTAAGCAGTGTTCATGGGTAAATATGAGAAAAATATAAATGATGGGACATTCTGAAGGACAAGAAAGTCATGTATAAAAAATATTGGAAAAAGTCATGTAGTCAGGGCCAAGTGGTTAAGGACAGATTAATATTGCAACCTTAGGCTTATAAGGCTTCTGATCGCATCTCATCTTTAACAAAGTATTTCATGTTTCCTAACAAAAATGTTCATCACTTTACACCAAGAAACATCTGAAGGACTGAGGAGAAAGATCAGAAGCTAGTTTCTGCCAACACTGTTGTTTAGGTAAATTTTCCAGACAAATTCCAAGCCTCCTTGTGGACAGGTTTATCTTTCTAAGCCATTTGATTCTGTAGTGCACCAAGGTAGAGTTCTAAAATAATGATTTTTTAATTTAATTTTTTATTTATTATTTATTCAATTGTGCATGTGTGTGTGTGCACGTGTGTATGTGTGTGTGTGTGTGTGTGTGTGTGTAGAACCACGGACGAATTCGGGAACCACCATGGACACCTCCACCTCCTCCTTGTTTACTCTACCCCAGGATTCACAGGCTCCGCCCTACCAGGACCAGAAACTCAGGCCGCCCCCGCTTCTGCCTGGCGTCTATACGTGGGGTCTAGGATCCGAACTCAGGACCTTCTGCCTGCAAGGCAGAGGCTTAACTCCTGAGCCATTTCTCCAGCCCCCCATAAAATAATGATTTTTTGATTATCATAATTATTTTTGGACAAACTTGCATTATATAACTCATCTAGCTGTGTTCTTGCTAGGTCCCATTCTGAGTTCTTGATTTAAATTATCATGTGCAAATTTATGCAATAGCACATGTTGCTTTTAGGACCCCAGCTTACAATGTGACTAGTCACTCAGAGTCTGCAGCTTGTCCATGAAGCCTCGGAAGCAGGAGGCAGCAGGCCAGGGCACAGAAGAAACAGACCCAGGGCTTAAGCAAACTGGAAAGAGAACTTAATTTCTGCTTAATCTGCCTTTGCTTACAGAAGGTATTGTTTTGGTATGTGTGCATGTAACCAAACATGCTAAGAATATATCTTCCTCATCATTATTGTTGTCTACAGATGTTTCTTGAGGACAAATCATATGCTCTGAGGAATGTTTTCAGTGATTACTATACCTGAAAGGATGAAGAGAAGCAGCTTACAGAACCCACAGACAGAGCAATCTATTTTCTGTGTGTGTGTGTGTGTGTGTGTGTGTGTATCAGAGAATGCATGTGTCCCTGTGGAGGACCAAGGGTGATTTTGTGAATCATCCTGGATTGCTTCTACCTCCTTCTAGCTTCATTCTGGAGTTTCCCAGGCTCTGCCCACCAGAGCTGGAAGAGCAGGCCACCACTGTTTCCACATGGTGTTTTAACATGGGATCTAGGATCTGAACTCAGGAGCTTCTGCTTGCGAGGCAAAGTCTTAACCCCTGAGCCATTTCGGCCAGGCCCAGACAGAAATGTATTGTTTTCCAGTTCTGGAGCCTGGAAGTCCAAGTTCAAGGTGCCAAAAGTATTGTTCCCTCCTGAAGCTTTTCTCCTTGACGTGCAGATACCCATCTTCTTCGTGTCTTCACATTATCATTTCTTTGTCTATCTATGTTCTTACTGCTTCTTACTGAAATACAGGTTTATTAGATTAAGTGCCATGTGTATAATCTCATTTTAACATAATCACCTCTTTGAAAGATCTATTTATAAACTTCGTCACATACTGAGGTGCTAGAGCTCCAATATATAAATTCTGGGGGACCTAATTCAGCACTAGGGCTTTTCTATGATGACAGGGTATGGTATGCAGTTTCTGACACACCAGAAGAGCATATAGGTCCTGTGACTGATCCCTTCTAGTCCTCGGTCCCTGATTCTATGCCTCCGGGGCCCATCAACAGCCTCAGACATTCAAATTCTCCAGTCGAAACAGGACACATGCTCTTAGGCGGCCTTGGCAGCAGCAAATCTGGTCAATGCAGTGAATGGACAAGACTTAAGTCAGACCATGTATGTGACAGGCTCAGACAGCTTCTCAGTCTATTCCCCCCTTATCTGGCAGTTCTCTACCTTCCACTTGTAATTCTAAGCAAGCCCAATCTCCCTCCCTACTGCCCAGAACCAAGACGACATCAAGTATACCCAGTCTTTACTCCCTCTTGACTCCTGTTTTGTTCACTAGGCCAGACTATGTCATATGATGTAAAGCTTCCCACCACACTCTAAATAAGCTATAAAAGCTAGAAGGAGATTCTAAAGTTTTAGAAAAACAGTTCTGGAAGCTTCAGATCCACTTGTCCCACACCACCCATGGTGGTCATCTCTTATTGTCTCCTACTGTAAGCCATTATTCCTGCTCTGATGCTTTCCCACCTGAAGACCAAACCATGGTCCCCAGGGACATATAGTCACCTCTTCTAATAAAGTTCATATATCTTAAGGCATACACTTAGGTCAGTTTCCTTTAAAATTTTTTTATTTTTATTTATTTATTCAAGTGTGTGTGTGTGTGTGTGCGTGCATGCGTGTGTGTGTGTGTGTGTGTGTAGAACCGTAAGCGAATTCAGGAACCACCATGGACCGCCTCCACCTCCTCCTTGTTTAGTCTACCCCGGGACTCACAGGCTCTGCCCTACCAGGACCAGAAACGCAGGCCGCCCTCGCTTCCACCCGGCGTCTATACGTGGGGTCTAGGATCCGAACTCAGGACCTTCTGCAAGACAGAAGCTTAACCCCTGAGCCACCTCTCCAGCCCCGGTCAGTTTCCTTTAATAATGAACCTCTCTCTTTTTTTTTTTCTTAGACCAAGCTGACACTTACTTCCTCACCATGAGTCCATCCTAGGTGTCATTGAGTCCGTGCAGACCCTGGCCATGCACCTAATTTCAGATCTGAAATAGCAATTGTCATAGTTCGGCACAGGTGCCAACTTGATGGTTGAGGGTTTGAGCTCTGGGCACATTTGTGGAGAATTAGTGGTTGGATTAAGCCCAGAGCAAACCTGCAGGAGATTGTCTAGCTGATGGGGAAGGCCCCGCCTATAGTGGCTGGGACTAGGCCCTGAACAGGTGAATAAAATACTGAGAGTTGATTGAGGAATGCAGCATTCTTCTGTTCACTTGGCCGGATATGTTGGTCTGGCAAGTAAAGATTGTCCATCTCTCAGCTGTTATGTGGTGATGGTGTGGCCAGTTCCTTCGGCCCTGGTGTTGTTGGTGCATGCTTTCCCATCAAGCTGGACTGAGAACTTTAACCAGGAATCATAAGACAGAATAAACCCTTTGTTCCCTAAGCCGTTTGATGGTCATTTATCAGCAACCATTCAGGCTGACTGCAACAGCAGTGGGCTTTGCTGAAGGTCCTGGTGAATTTTCTCTGGATTTTCAAGTCCCCAGAGCCAGGATTTAAGATTGCACCCTCTGTAGTTGTCTCACTGGTGAGACTTTCCTCCCTGGGGTCCACACCTGCTGGTGTCCAAAGCAGCAGACTTCGCTAACTAGCAAAAGCCTCAAGGCAGGACCAAATGCTGACCAACAGTGCTGACATCCCATGGGAAGTTGTGAAAAGAACATGCAGCGTTCAGGATCCTGCCCTCACCTCTTGAGTCAGACGCTGGCCCATCTGTTTCACCCAGCGCTCCGGGCTCTGCGCCAGTTGAAAAGTGAGGGTAGAACCCCAGATTAATTGTGAGGGATGGTGTTGCACTAACAGGCTGGCAGGATTTGAGTGTCTCTCTGATTTTAACTAGACAACAGTCTAAGATACAGCTGCCTGCCATTATGCAAGCTCAGTTAACACAGAGGGCAGAAGGCGGGTTTGCAGGGCTCCTGCTTAACATATCATTATACTTATTTTCAGTAGTAAACATAAAGGCAGCTCTGAGGGACCCTGAAGTGTCAGGTTCTAAACTCATCTCCCCAGGCCACATGCCACAGGAGCGTAAACCTCAAGGAGGGAGAGGGCCAGCGCTGGCTTCTGTGTTGTCCTTCCACATAGATCAGCATAGCCTGCCTCTCACAGGCACACATACACATACATACCCACACGTCCTCTGGGAACCTAATTAGCTGCAATTTCCGCAGGAAGGCCTGAGCTGCACCTGAGGCCTGCTCTCTGGTGAACCTCTCTCTGGCTAGAGGTCTAGATAGTGACAATTCTTCTTACCCTCTTAACTGAGAGATGCACAGTACTTTGAACTTTCAAACCTAATCTAAGCCACACTTCAACCTACGGAGTCTGAGCTTTCAGAGAAAATTCGGCAAGTTTAAATGTCTAAAGCATAATAAGATCTGTGGAGTCATCAAAGAGCAAACATGAGACAAGAAGTAGGTAACAGGGATAATCCGGCAGGAGCAGCACTGAGTTGCAGATGCTCAACTTGACCATTGAAGCTTGAGGCTTTGAATGCACATGTGAGGAATTAGCAGTTAAGAAAACCCCAGAGCAAACCCACGGGAAATTGTATAAGTGATGATGGGAAATCTGGCCAATAGAGGATGGACGAGTGGATAAGATAGAGAGAGTTGGTTTAGTAGTTAAGCATACTTCAAAATACTTTGGCAGGGCCTCACCGCGCCTCGAACCAGGTAAGCTCGGTCCCCGCCGGCCCCCAGAGCTCCAGGCCGCCCGAGTGGACCCAGCTCCTCCCACCATCCAGCCGGAGCTGCGCGCACAGGGCCTGGGAGGAGGAGAGGGCACCCCCTCTGCGCCCGGCCCCGCCCTCGGGTGGCCCGGGTTTGAATAGCGCCCCGCCGACGCCCCATTCCCCCTTCCCCTCCACTCTGCCGCCCGGGACGCGCGCGCGTGGTCCAGCCTGGCCTCACCGCGCCGCGATCCAGGTAAGCTCGGTCCCTGCCCGCCCCCAGAGCCCCAAGCCAAATAATTCAGTTTAGTGAAAAACGCACAAAAATTAAAAGATCTTAAGAGTTAAAACGACAATGCCAAAGTCTAAGGGCAAATCCACAACACTCAAGTAAACAAATCTCCCACTGAAGGAATTAATCCCATAATGTTAGACTCCAACCAGAACAAACCCATGGAAAATGGCCAAGAAAGCCTCACCCAGGATAACGACCTTCAAAATATGATCATTACCATGTTCAATACTATGAAAGAGGAAATCAGGGAGGAATTAAATAATTGAATCAATCGCTTTGAGGAGGAACACAACAGACACATGGAGTTGAGAAAAACAGTGCAAGAATCAAAAACTGGCATAGAGCAGTTAAAGCAGACTCAAGCAGAGTTTAAAACTGAGCTAAAAGACAAGTTATCTTCAGCCCAAAACTCCACAGAGAGTCTTATCAGCAGAACTAATAAAGCAGAAAACAGAATTTCAGATCTTGAAGATAAAGTGGGAGTATTAACCAGATCAATGGAAGAGATTGTTAAAGCCAAAAAGATGCTAGAGAGAAATATCCAGGAGATATGGGACACCCTGAAGAAGCCCAACATGCGTATTCATGGAATACCAGAGCAAGAATCTCAAAATACCACCCCTGAGGAAATTTTTCAAACGATCATCAAGGAAAACTTTCCTCATCTAAAAAAAGAAAGGCCCATCCATATACAAGAGGCATTCCGCACCCCAAATAGATATGACCAAAACAGAAGCTCGCCACGGCAAATAATAGTCAAAACACTCCACATTCAAGATAAAGAATTGGTGCTGAGAGCTTCAAGGGAGAAAAAACAAGTCACTTTTAAAGGTAAACCTATTAAAATAACAAATGACTTCTCAATGGAAACACTAAAAGCAAGAAGAGCTTGGAGAGACATACTTCAAGTATTGAATGAGCAAAAATGTCAACCTAGGCTGATTTACCCTGCAAACCTACCAGTCATGATCGAGGGAGAAAGAAAAATCTTCCAGCACAAAGACAACTTGAAGGGATACATGCCCACCAAACCAGGCCTTCAAAAAATGCTAGAAATGATACTCAAGCTTGAAGAAAAAACAGGCATATCCAGGAGAGCAGAAGGCAAGTATAACACCATTAAAAGCGAAACAATATACTTATAAAAACTACTAAACATAATAAATGTCTGGAATCAAAAATAGTTTCACCATTATAACACTAAATGTTAATGGAATTAACTCACTGATCAAGAGACACAGATTACAAACTTGGATTAAAAATCACAATCCATCAATCTGCTGCCTGCAGGAAACCCATCTCACCACAAAAGATAGGCACGCTCTAAAAATAAAAGGCTGGTCAACAATTCTACAAGCTAATGGAAGCAGAAAACAGGCAGGGGTAGCCATTATGATATCAGACAAAGTGGACTTCAAACCAAAGAAAATAAGAGACACGGATGGATACTACATTTTAGTCACAGGTACAATTCACCAGGAAGACTTCACAATACTGAACATATATGCACCCAATAAGGGCCCCTCCACATTCATTAAGAAAACCCTACAGCGTCTAAAGCAAGAAATCAACCCCCAAATGATAATTCTTGGGGACTTCAACACCGCCCTCTCAACATGGGATAGACAACAGGTCAAAAGCTTAATAGAGACACTTTGGACCTTAATCAAACCCTTAAAGAAATGGACCTTACAGATCTCTATCGAACTTTTCACCCACGCACCAAAGAATACACATTTTTCTCAGCAGCACACGGAACTTTCTCCAAAATAGATCACATACTGGGCCACAAAACGAATCTACACATGTACACAAAAAAGTTGAAATTCTAACCTGTGCCCTGTCAGACCACCATGGCCTAAAGCTGGACATCCACAACACAACAAACAGGAGAAAATACACTAACTCCTGGAAACTTAACAATATGATGCTGAATGAGAACTGGATTCAGGAAGAAATTAAAAAGGAAATTCAAGATTTCCTGAAAGTGAATGATAATGAAAATACAACTTACCAAAATCTCTGGGACACAATGAAAGCTGTTCTAAGAGATAAGTTCATAGCTCTTAATGCCTACATCAAAAAAATGGAAAAAAAATGGAAACATCAGAAATAAACAACTTAACAATGCAGTTTAAAGCTTTAGAGAAACTAGAGCAATCTGATCCCAAAAGTAGTAGAAGAGAGGAGATTAGCAAAATAAGGGGAGAAATATCTGAAATCGAGATTAAGAAAACGATAGAAAAAAATCAACCAGTCAAAAAGCTGGTTCTTTGAAAGAATCAATAAGATTGATACATCCCTAGCTAAATTAACCAAAAGCATGAGATAGAAAACCCAAATTAACAAAATCAGAAATGATCATGGAGATATCACTACTGATACTCAAGAAATCCAGAGAATTATTACATCATATTTCAAAAACTTATACTCTGTGAAGTTTGACAACACAAAAGAGATGGATGAATTTCTAAGTAAACACAACTTACCTAAATTGAATCAGGAAGTTGTGAATTATTTATATAGTCCTATAACATATAAGGAAATTGAAGAAGTAATCTCAAATCTTCCCACCAAAAAATGTCCTGGACCAGATGGATTCAGTACAGAGTTCTACCAGACATTTAAGGAGTTAATAACACCAATACTCCTTAAACTGTTCCATCAAATAGCAAAGGAAGGAACACTACCAAATTCCTTCTCTGAAGCTAATATCATTTTAATCCCAAAACCTAATAAAGATTCACTTAAGAAAGAAAACTATAGGCCGATCTCCCTGATGAACACAGACGCAAAGATTCTCAACGAAGACTTAGCAAATCGGATTCAAAAACATATTAAAAAGATCATTCATGGGGACCAAGTAGGCTTCATCCCCGGCACACAAGGTTGGTTCAACATACGAAAATCAATAAATGTAATTCATCATGTAAACCAGTCCAAAGTCCAAGACCACATGATACTCTCGATAGATGCAGAAAAAGCTTTTGACAAGATCCAACAGCCTTTTATGATCAAAACGCTGGAGACAGTAGGAATGGAAGAAACCTTTATCAATATAATAAAAGCTGTATACAACAAGCCCACAGCAAGGATTATACTCAATGGGGAACAATTTGAAGCATTCCCACTTCGATCAGGAACTAGACAAGGCTGTCCACTCTCACCACTTCTATTCAATATTGTACTTGAAGTCTTAGCTGAAGCCATAAGGCAAGAAAGGGACATAAGAGGGATTCTAATTGGCAAGGAAGAAGTCAAGCTATCCCTATTTGCAGATGACATGATCATATACCTGAGTGATCCCAAAAACTCCACCAGGAAGCTTCTGGAACTAATTGAGAAGTTCAGCAGGGTGGCAGGATACAAAATAAATGTCCAAAAATCAAAGGCCTTCCTATATGCCCAAAATGAAAGAAGTGAAAAAGCCTTGAGAGAAACAATCCCATTTACTATAGCCCCTAAAAAAATGAAATACCTTGGTATAAACCTAACCAAGGAGGTAAAAGACCTTTACAACGAAAACTTTAAAACCCTAAAGAAAGAAATTGCAGAAGACACCAGAAGGTGGAAAGACCTCCCTTGTTCCTGGATTGGCAGAATCAACATCGTAAAAATGACCATCCTACCAAAGGCAATATACAGATTCAATGCTATACCAATCAAAATCCCAAAGCAATTCTTCAAAGAAGTTGACCAAACAATCTCAAAGTTCATATGGAGGCACAAAAGACCCAGGATAGCAAAGACAATCCTGAGTAACAAAAACACTGCTGGAGGTATTACCATACCAAACCTAAGTCTATACTACAAATCCATAGTTATAAAGACAGTTTGGTCCTGGCTCCAAAATAGACACACAGATCAATGGATAAGGACTGAAGACCCAGATATAAGCCCACAAAGTTACAGCCATTTGGTCTTTGACAAAGGGGCCCAAAGAATCCAATGGAAAAAGAACAGCATCTTCAACAAATGGTGCTGGCAAAACTGGATCTCCACATGCAGAAGATTAAAGCTGGACCCGTACTTGTCACCATGTACAAGACTTAATTCCAAATGGATCAAGGACCTTGATATAAGGCCAGAGACTATAAAAACCATAGTTGAAAGGATAGGGAACTCCCTCGAGCTGATTGGGCTAGGCCCAGACATCCAATGGCACAATCACTGCTACCAACTCTCAACAGTTGGGATCTTGTGAAATTAAAGAGCTTCTGTTCAGATAAAGAGATTGTAACACGAGCTCAAAGGCAACCCACAGAATGGGAGAAAATCTTCACTAATCACATATCTGACAGAGCTCTACTGTCCAGAGTGCACAAAGAACTTAGAAAACTAAACTCCAAGGAAAACAATGGCCCAATTAAAAAATGGGCCCTGGAACTTAAAAGAAACTTTACCAGGGATGAAATTAAAATGTCTAACAAATATCTTAAAAAATGCTCCACTTTCTTAGCCATCATGGAAATTCAAATCAAAACTTCCCTGAGATATCATCTCACCCCGGTCAGGATGGCAAAAATCCACAATACAAACAACGACAAATGCTGGAGAGGATGTGGAGAGAGGGGAACTCTGCTACATTGCTGGTGGGAATGTAGGCTCATACAGCCACTCTGGCGAGCCATCTGGAGATTCTTAAAGAAATTAAAGATTGAAATGCCATATGACCCTGCTATCCCACTTTTGGGAATAACCCCCCATGCAGCAGAGGTTCGCCTCGATAGCACAAGCATGACCATGTTCATAGCAGCACTGTTTACAATAGCAAAGTCATGGAATCAGCCCACATGTCCAACAGTTGACGAGTGGATAAGGAAACTGTGGTACATCTATACAATGGAGTACTACTCAGCCATCAAAAATGATGAATTACTGGAATTTGCCGAGAAATGGATGTCATTAGAAACAATTATATTAAGTGAAGTATCCCAGACACAGAAAATTAAGCGCCGTATGTACTCCCTAATAGGTGGCTCCTAGTACCAAACCCACCCAGCCCACCTAGAGACAGTAATTGCAAGGATTATGAACAGGAGGGATGGGGTTGGAGGGCCACACCAGAAACAAGGAGAGAAGGGCCATGTTACAGCAGGGAAAATAGGCCTCCATCAAGGCCCCAAATAAGTAATGAGACATCTGATTAAGTTCACAAACTTTTGTTCCTGATCATTTACTACTGAGGGGGTATGATCTCACCAGAAGAGGAGGGCATATAGTCTGGCAGATAAAAAGTAACCATTTTGCAAATGGGTGATAGACCCCTCCCTCACTGTGGTTTCCCACTTTTATTCATCTACCTTTGAATGTGCTTTTATCACAAGACTCTAGTTTAACAGCTTTTTGTCTCTGGCCAGGGGGTAACATACAATGCCCACCAGGATGGAGTGAAGGGCATTGCAGGAGCAGCAAAACTGCAAAAGAAAATCAACAAACCACTATCCAGAACTTCAGAGACTCTATATCAACCATCTAGAACTAGGCCAGCTTAATCTCTCCCCATCTTGAAGCTCAGGGAAATTTGCGGAAGAGGGGGCGGTAAGAGTGTAAGAGCAAAAGGATGGGAGGAGCAATGATTTGCAAGATTCTCAACACTAGTTAGGACCGAAGCAATCATAATAGGACTTTGCATGCCCTGCGCAATGTCCAACACACTGTTGACCTCACAAAGTCTAGCATCTGCTAAAGGCACCAAGATCCTTGGAGGCAAAGGAATGGCAGCCACAGCAGTGTTCCTATACCTAAGGGGAACACGGGAAAGGGTTCAGGGAAAGGCCACTGGGTCCTTGTATGTCATCGGAGAGGAGGTCCCAGAGGAAAATCAGACATGCACAAGAAAGGACTCTCTGGGAATTGGGGCGGGAGGCACTGGGGGATGGGGAGGGAGAGGGGTGGGGAGGGGGAGCAGGGGGTACAGGGGGAAGAGGAGGGAGGGAGGGAACTGGTGTATCTAATAAGTTTGTATGAGCTGAAATAATAACAAAAATGTATTAATAAAAATAAAAAAAATCTGTAACAAAAAAAATACTTTGGCAGACTTGTAATGCTTGTATGAATGAACTCTCCTGTTAAACTGGACTATAAACTGTAACCACAATCATAAACAAGAATAAAATCCTTTGGTCCTAAACTTATCAGCAAGGTACTGCATGGAGGGAGATGACAGTATAGTTTAGAGTTAGAGTTGGTGCGTTGGAGAGATGGTTCAGGAGTTAAGACTCTGCCTTGCAAGCAGAAGGTCCTGAGTACAGATCCCAGGTCCCATGTGAAAACGCCAAGCAGAAATGGTGGTGGCCTGCACTTCTGGCTCAGGGCCAGAGCCTGGGAAATCCCAGAGCAAAGCAAGAAGGAGATAGAAAATAGAAGCAATCCAGAATGATTCCCGAAGTCACCTTTGGTCCTTCACAGGGATGCACAGTGCCCTCTGATACACACACACACATACATACACACACACGAATACACACATAAAATTTTAAAAAAAGAATTATAGTTGGGAGTGTTAAGAGAAGGAGGGAAGGCAGACAGGTATCATAGGAGAATGGTAGTCTTGTTATGATATAAGTCTGAAGTGTCTCCATAGGCTTCATTAGGTTGGACACCTTGACCCCAGTACTATTTGAAGATGTTGGAATTTGGCTAGTGGAAGCAAGTGGGGGGGAAGGTCTTTGGAGGTATATAACCAGGTCCTACTTGTAGTACTTAGGCAGGCCTAAAGCAGCCATGCTGGGATGGTCTTTGAAGGTCTTCAAAATTCCTAAAAGCCATTGCCCCCACTGCTGAGATCATCCTGAAGGAAAAACCCCCATTGAAGAATTGATTCTAATCCTCCACAGAGATAAGATGCCCAACATCCCCCAAATCTTTGCCTATGAATGGATATGGAGGTAAGTTTTCCATACTATATAAGCTAAATCCATCAAAAGAAACAGTGTGATCTCCAGCCCCACCAAAAGATTAACTGGGTTGAGCCCCAAGGTGAATAGACCAATGAGATATAGAGGATCAAAAAAAGCTCCAATTAGGTTTGCAAAAACTGGAGCTAACCAATAGAGAAAAGCCATCTTTCTCAGGCTTACTTAAAAGCACAAATATACCTGACCCTGCCAGCCATTAGATGGCACCCTGGCCCCTCATGGTACTCCACATCTGGAGTCCATGAGTTCTTTCTCTACTCTAACTTCTCTGCCTTCTACACGTGTTTTGGTTTCAATCTTTGACTCTGAAAATAAGAACCTGGATACATACAAACTACTAGAGAGTCAACCAGGCAACTGTACTGCTCTCTGCTTCCTGTTCCAGTGACCATAGGTAAAGCTACCAGAGCATGTCCCATTGCTACGAGCAAAGCTGTTCCCAGCAACATGCATCCCCCACCATGACAGATGGCACCCTCTGACACAAACAACCAAAGTAAATGTTGCAGTTCACCTGCATGGGTGCTGATACATGACCATCAAATGGCTTAAGAGAACAAGGGGTTTATGATTACTGGTTACAGTTCTTAGTCCAGCTTGAAGGGAGACACACACCAACACCAGGGACAAGGGTAATGGCCACACCATTACCACATAACAGCTGAGAGAGGGATGATCTTTACTTTCCAGACCAGCATGTCTGGCCAAGTGTACACAAGGATGCCAACTTCCTCAACCGACTCTCAGTACTTTATTCATCTGTTCAGGGCCTAGTCCCACCCACCATGGGCTGGGCCTTCTCCGTCAGCTAGACAATCTCCTGCAGGTTTGCTCTGGGCCTAACGCAACCACTAATTCTCTACAAATGTGCCGAAAGCTCAAATCGTCAACTGTCAAGTTGACACCTGTGCCTAACTATGACAGTAAACATCGCCTCCCTAGGTTGTTTACATTTTGTCGCAGGGAAAAGAAAAGTAACTAATACAAGCAGTTGGTTCCTTGCCAGGTGACTCAATAAGCAGACACAGCCTGCACATGGGGAGGCCGGAGTATCTGGAAGCTTCTCTGAGCCTTAGGGCAGTCTTGCAGTTTTCCTGCGTGTTGTTCATAAATTCAGAACCAAAGAGCTTAGAGGAATAAAGATGTTTTATTCTTCCTTATGATTCTGTTACGGTTCTTGTGTAGTTTGGCAAGAGAGTTTATAGCAACTCCAGAAACCAAGGGAAAACCCTATTTGCTGAGAGAGGGGCAAACCTCACTTGCCAGACAGCAAGTCTGTTGGAGTATGCTGAAGAATGCCAAACTTATTGAACCAGCTCCCTCCATCTTATTCACCTGTCCATGGAATAGTTTTACTCATTGTGGACTGGGTCTTTTCACATCAATCAGAATCTTCTGTAGGTTTGCCCCAGAGCTCAGCCTTCAATTGTAAAGTTGATACCTATATATCTAACACAAGTGGTTACCCTGAAGAACTTCTACTGCCCACGACTATGGCAGTCCCTTGTGTCAGTGTGAACTATAGACACTTTATCTGCTGGAGTACAGCATCATCCTTTGGACTCTATTCAGACAAAGGAAATTTCTGCCTTCCATCAAATGAGTTTCCTAGGCAATTGGTTGTGGTTTTGTTTGTTCATTTGTTTTTGTTTTTGTTTTGTTTTTTCTTTTATAGCACAGGTGACTGTGAAACTGGGACTAATCTTGGCTGATTCAGTTTCTATTCCTGAAAGTTCTCCAGCCACAGGATTGCACTGTTTTCTTTCCCCGTAACCTCATTTCCTCCCATCAGGTCCTACTACCTAAAGGTTTCACCATTTCTGTCATGTTAGATACAGATGTCAACTTGATGATTGAGAGTTTGAGCTCTGAGCACATTTGTGAAGAATTAGTGGTCGTGTTAGACCCCAAGCAAGCCTCAGGAGATTGTTTGCTTAATGGGAAGCCCATGGTGAGTGGTACCAGGCCCTGGGCAAGTGAATAAGATGGAGGTAACTGGGTTAAGGAGGTTGGCATCTGGTCAGGCAAGTAGGGATTGTCCCTCTCTCAGTAGTCCTATGGATGTATGGATAAGGTGTGACCAGTTCCCTCAGCCCCTGTGGTTGGTATGGACTCTGTTGCTAAGCTGGAGTAAGAACTGTAACCAAGAATTATAAGGCAAACTAAAACCCCTTATTCCCTTAAGCCATTTGTCCTATATTTATCAGCAACAATACAGGCTAACTGTAAGAACACCACGTGGCCTTTGAGGACACAGTAATGCAAGATAAGAAATTTACATGGGGTTGGTGATGTGGACTCTGACTACTGAAAGAAAGACAGTAAACATAAAATATAAAATAATTACATTAGTTTTTGAAGCAAATCATGCTTCAGTAACAAAACAGAAAGCTGGATCTTACCCAGGCCTTTTGAAAATCTGGGCACCTCGTTAACAGTGTGTGGAAAGCATGATGTTCACCTTCATATGTTCATTATGAAAATTACACACATAGGGGCTGAGTAGATGGCTCAACCAGTGAAGTGCTTAAGAACCTAAGCTCATAACCTAGGCACCCACAGTAAAAAGAAAAAAAAAAAGATCAGACACAGCATATTCCTATAATACCAGCACTAAATAGGCAGAAACAGGAGGATCCAATCTAAACGAATTAGTGAGCACCAGGTTCAATGATAGACCCTGTCTCAAAAAAAAAAAAAAAAAAAAAGAAAGAATTGGGCTGGAGAGATGGCTCAGGGGTTAAGATTCTGCCTTGCAAGCAGGAGGTCTTGAGTGCGGATCCCAGATCCCACACTGAAAAGAAAAAAAAAAAAAAAAAAAATGCCAGGAGGAAATGTTGGAGAGCCTGGGGAATCCCAGAGCAAAGCAAAAAGGAGGCAGAAGTTAAAAAAAATAAAATAAAATAAAATAAATAAAATTAAAAAAAAAAAAAAAAAAAGGAGGCAGAAGCAATCCAGAATGATTCCTGAAGTTGCCTCTGGCCTTTCACAGATGTACACAGTAACCCCCCCCCACACACAATTTTTTAAAGTACGTGTGTGAAAATAAAAATCAGGATGTATTTCGGGACTGGAGGTCATTGCAGAGCCATGGCATTAATTAGAAAGGAGGTTGGGGACCACTGCAACAGGATTCCCAGGACCTGAAATTCTGGGAGAGTCTGAGGAAGGGCAGGATTGTAGTTTGCTGGCAACCACACCACACAGGGCTGATACAGTAAGTCCTCTTGCAGGGCTACCATCCTGCCCAAGGCCAAAGGAAGCCCCCTGGGAGGCTGTGTGTTTAGGTGTAAGGAAGGCGGTTTGCCTTTTCTTTCTCTGTTTCCTTTCCCGTTTCCAGCTGTGGGGTGATCTACGGGTTTAGGGTGGACAGGAATTATGGCTGTGAAATGTTTATTCGGCTCAGTTCTGCACCATGGTCCAGCCTACATCATTCTGCCAACACAGTCAAGAGGTTTAGGTAAACAAAAACACCCCAGCCTCAAAGCATGTGAGCAGACGGGGTCTCCTGGGTCCAGAGACAAACATCTCTGGCCCCAGGGCATCCGCTCTACAAAAGCTTTGCTCCATCTCTGCAGTTTTCTAACCAGCAAGGCCCTGCACTTGAGCAAGTGTTTGGAGAGGGGACGCTAAAGGAAGGGTGACTGCATCGGAGGTTCATTTGCTGGTTTGCTTTGAAGCGTCATGTGTTTTTGGATAGCAGGGCTCAGCGGCGCTTATATCAGTAGTAAAACATCGTTGCAATAACAAAATGGGTCAGTGACATCATGTCTTAATTCCAAAGGCCTGAAGTACTGTGCTCTGGAACCTCCCCTGGCACCCCAGGGGAGTGTGTTGACAGTTAACTCTCCTAAGTCCTAGTATCAATGTGCTATGGTTTCAAAGTCTCCCCGCAATGTCCATTCTTTGCAAACAATACCATTTCAACACTCTTGTGTTGGTTACTCTCTTTATCACTGTGACTAAATATTTGACCAAAAAAATCGAAAGAGAAAGGATTTATTTTGGCTCACAGTTTTGGGGGGCTGTGATTCATCACATGATACAAGATAGGGTGTGGTGGTGGATGACTACATGGTGGCAGGAGCATGGGGAGGCTCCTTATTACATAGTACTGACCAGAAAGCAGAGAACTTAGGCCAGAACCAAAAGTGGTCCATAAGCCCAGTTGGCAACCTGTCTCCGGCTGGCAATGTTGGGGAGGGCAGCAAGTATTTTCTCTGGGCTAGGTTAACAGACTGGGCTTAGGTGACCTATGGGTGTTAATAGTAGGAAAGACTGGCCTTCCCATGGAAAGCAAGAAAAAAAAAACTGCATTAATAGAATAAAAAGTGAAGTCTATAATTTTGGTTTTTTTTTAAATTTTGTGGTAGGTGATATAATTTATAACAAATCAGAAACATTAGGAGTCTTTCACAGTCTGATAAAGGTCATAATACCAAAACCAACAACCAGCATCCTGCTTCATAGAGAATGTTCGCCTTTTCCTTGCCAAGACTGGGTGGTGGTAGGCTCGATGGAAACTCAGCACTCCTGTTCAGCACTGTAATGCCATCAGCATAACAAGGCAGGAAAGGGAAACTGAATGCATAAAAAGAACAGAGACAGATATGAAGACACACTTGATACTCAGAGGTTCCCATATAGTCTGCAACATAAACCACTGACAATATTAAGGGGTCCAGCAAAGTGGCAGAGCAGCAGGTGGTGGGGCATTGGGTCAATACGCAGATTCAATTATTTTCTGTATTTCTTGGAACCATTTGAACATGAAATTTAGATCAATCTAATTCCTGTTTGAATCGGTGGTAAAAAATGGAGTTCAAAGAGCTGCGACAGACAAGGAGAGACTCCATTAACAGGCAACGCATGCCACTGCTGGGGTCCCTGACAGACAGGGAGAGATACCACCAACAGGTAGCTTATGTCACCACTGCACAGATGCCTACCTTTATCCATCCACCTGGGAATTCTGAATGCAGAGAGCCAAAACCCAGAGGAGCAGACCAGCTTGTGAATGAGGATATAAGAAGGTAGTGCTCCTTCGCTTGGCCAGTCAGCAGATGCTGACATATGACAAGGCCAGCAAAGGGAAGTACGTCACCAAAGCCCATGTGATGAAGGCCTGTTGCCATCACTATTCTGGCATGAACTGGTGCTTCCTTCAGAAAGGCAGCACGGAGACCAGAAAGCCCAACAGACTCATTGCCAAGGGCCCAGAGACCTTCCTCTGGAGGAGAAAGCAGACTAATAGGAGTAGTGTCCTTATGACAAGGGAGAAATTGGGTGTGGAGACACACACAGGGAGAACATGATGTTAGAGACTCCAACAAAGGTTGCCCTGATAGGGCAAAAGTCAAACAACTCCAAAGACCCCAAATATCACCGGAAGCTAGGGAGAGGCCTTAGAACGCACTCTCTCCCGATCCCCAGGAAGAGCCAGCCCTGCCAACCCCTTGACTTCAGACTTCCACCCTGCAGGCCCATGAGGCTAAATAGGTCTGTGGTTTTGTGGCTTTGCCTCAGAGCCCAAGCATACAAAGGCATACACAGATGCACATTTCATAGGAGAGTTTCCCCAAGTCAAGCGTAAGAACCTATTAGTCTGGTGTCATTGAGACCTGGCAAAGGACCTGAGACTTAGAGACTGCCCCCAAGATCATTTATATGAGTGGAGTGAAGACCTCAAAAATGAAATTTTGGCATTTTCACGTACTAAGTTGTTACTCTGAGATTTTTTAAAATTCTATTTGCTTAATTGCTTTTTCCTGGGAAGAGAAAATAAATATGTATATTCTCGCCAAATAGTTCACCATTGATAGGTGAAAGAAACCACCGAAGGCCAATATGGTGAGCCAATGAGTTTATCTGGGTTAGTTATAGGAGCATGGGTGCAGGATCAGTCACAGGAGAATAGGTGGTTCAGACAAAATTGCCATCACCCCAAAGTCCCACCTCATCATGGGTGACAGCTTCCAATTTACAATCAGAAATGCAAAGCTCTGCACAGGGAAATGAAAGTGAGTTTCATAGACTTCTTGAGCTAGACAATGGCAGAGGTGAAACTGCTTTCAACAGTGGGAATATTAGCAACTGGTTGATCTGTGTTTCAAAAACAAAACAGGTACATCTCAAAGGCTTACCACATGGGGTTTTATTTCCTACTTAGAGGCTGCTGCATACCCAGACAGTTCCAGGAGGCGACCCCGATCTTTGACTCAACAATTCAGAGGCATTATTTTGATGGCTCTATCATGTTCTCATGAAGCCTCTTCCAAGGTTGCCGTGCCCGGGGAAAGAGGCAAGGAGGGTCACATGGAGCCTCAAAGGTCTCAGTTATTATGACTGGGATCTGAACTGCTTCCCAAGGTTCATTGTTGAAGACTTGGTCCGCCAGGTAGAACTGTTCATAGATGGGGCTTTGGAGAAGTGAGTGGACCACGTGGGCTTTGATCTCATCAGTGAGTTAACTCATAATCTGGTGGGCTTTGGGAAGACAATGAAAACTGAGAAAGTGGGACTTAGTTACGGGATAGGATTTGTCGGGCTATGTCTTCTAGCCCCTCCTCTCTCACCGTCTGCTTCTGCCCATAGTGAAGTAAGCAGCCTTCTCTGTCATGTGCCATCACTACCATCATGTCCTGCCTGTCCCCATCCTAATGGAATGGAGTTAAGCCAACCATAGACTTCTGAAACTGCGAGTTAAAATGTTTAACCTTTCCTCCCATTAAATAGTTTCTCTCGGGTATTTTGCCACAGTGAGGAGAAGCTGAGTAACACCTGAAATGTGATTTTTTTTTTTCCCCAAGTCCACAAGCTCCCATTATCCAGTTTGCTCGACTGCATGCATAATTCTTCCTGTGCTAGGGAAACAAGGAGAACTGGATTATCAGCGAGCTCCTATAAATTGGTGTGTATTAATTCATTTTGTGTCCTATAACAAGACACCTTAATGCATACAGCTTGTAACTTTATTTTTTTAAAAAAATATTTTATTTAGTTCACAGTTTTGGAATTCTTAGTTTATAGCATTGGCATCTGTCTGGCTTCTGGTGAGCGTCATGCTGATTCAGCTCAGTATGGAAAAATGGCATCAGTAGTAGCTTTCAGTGTGAGCAAGAGAGGTAAAGAGATGCATACAGAAAATGCCAATGCATCATGGGTAGACTTACTTTATAACAACCTGCTCTCACAGTCCGCAGTCCTTCAAGACCAAACTCATTCCCAAGAGACTTAACTCAGTCTCTTGAGAAAGCCATTGATCCATTCACGAGAATGGAGAGTCCAGGACCTAATCTCTTTATCGAAATCCCATCACCTCCAAACACTATGTTGGTATTGCACCAAATTTCAACCTGAGCGTTGGTGGAGACAAGATGTAGTCAAACCAGAGCACTTAGAAAGGATAATTTAGCTACCAACAAGCACTTATAAAATCTGTTTGAATATGGACCTCCCACTTCCCCCAAAAATAAAACCCCAAACTGAGTGTTTCTCTGTTTTAAGAAGGAAGCAGAAATCTTTCTTATGGTCTTTCCATCTACTCTGAAGAACACCTTTTTGTCTCTGTGGAGTGGAGGGCACAGTCTGGTGATCAGATTCAATTCCACCCCCATTGTGTGCTTTCAGACAACCAGCAGAGCCCAGGGGACCCTCGCATGACACAGAGCCCATTGACAACAGCAGGCCAGGAACCATTCCTGATGACTTATGTGCACTAGGACTGACCTGTAGCATTTTTAAAAGGACAACAGAGTTGATGAAATCTTCTCCCATCATGGACTGCAAACAACACACCAGCAACGTGATAGCCCAAGTCTATTTAAATTTTGATGCAGAGTGAGGAAAGAGAATATTGCAATGCATCCCTATCTTGAAAAGCCTTTGAAGCCCTCATTAGTACCCCCCAAAAGTTGAGAAATTCAATTGATCTCAGAAATGTCACAGGAAAGTGCTTGATAACAAGGGTCGAGATGTTAAGTAAAGAAAAAGGAATTAATCTCCATTCATTAAGAGGAAGCCAGAGCGACCTTTAAACCACATCAAAGTCCTATCGTTGAAGAAAGGACTTTATTATGAAGGTCCCTCCCACCTCCAGCCTTTCCCATCAGCCTCTTGCCAACTCTAGTCTCTAAAACATCTCTGTCCCTTTGCTCCTCTCCGGCAGAGGACAGGACATTGTCTAGAAAAAGTCAAGTCTCTGTGCAGACTGGATCACTCAGCAGTAACAGCTCTCCTCTAACTCCTTCGGGAAACTCCCTCCCGCTGGGAAAGCTTAGGATCTTAAGGATTCCATTAGCTATGTCTGCGTTCCATTGCCTTAAGACCAAAACTGACTTCTAGAAACAGCCAGCACATAACCCACTCCTGCTTGGAGAGAAAGAATGACCCTCACGGGTTTCCTCATTCTCCCACCTACTTCCTGCATTCCTACCTATCCCTCTACCTCTTGCCAGCCTCTGTGCCCTGTGGCCCAGACTCACATCCTGTCCTGCCCACTCTTCTTTCCTCTCCTTAATGGGTCTTAATGGTTCACAGGACCCTCCCAGGAGGTCCCCACAGAGTAGGTCTTCAAATAAAGAGCTCTCCCAACAAGGAGGTCTTCCAGCAAGGAGATCCCCCAGTGAAAAGGTACCCCAGAAAGGAGGTTCCCCCAAAAGGAAACTCTTCAGCAAGAAGCCATCCAGCAAGGAGGTCCCTGCATGCATTCTCATTTCTCCATCAATGGCCGCCAGGTCACTTTTCTCTAAAGCACTGTGTTCAGAAACTCCTTCCTTTGGGGACCCTGCTCTCGGCCCCCCGGATCCCTCCATGCTTCACAGGTGTCCAGTCACCTTCATCCTGAGAATGGCCACCATCTTTTCCCTGCTGTTCTTCTGACCTCCCACACCACCATGGCTGTCCTCTGCAGATTGTCACCCACTCCTCCCTGTGGACCCCAGGCATCACATCATAGCGTGTTATCCTGGGGCTGTGCCATCTGTCCTCTCTGTCCTCTGGACAGCGATTGTGTCACCACCTCCTTGCCTGCCACAGCAAATGGGGTCGCTGGAAGAGAGACAGACAGTTCAGCAGGTAAGGAGCTGCTCCTAAACACTGTGACCCGAGTTCCCTGAGTTCAGTCCCAGAATCCCACGTGACAGAAGGTAAGAACTGACTTCTACCTCCACCCGTGAGGCATGACATGCCTACATGTTTGTATGTTCTCTCTCTTTCTCTCCCTCTCTCTCTCCCTGTTTCTATCTCTCTCTTCCTCTTTCCTGCTTCCTCTCTCTCAAAATAAAATAAATATTTTAAGTGAAACAAGGTTGCTAAACACATATATGCACACATAGAAACATGAACAATCACATGAACACATATATACACAAACATATACAAACATACTATATATACATACATGTCCAGAACCTTCATACACTTTTTAGTCTTTCATATGGAGGAGAATCAAGCAATGTTTCCAAATGAGAAAGAAATAGAGCTACTTGGAGAATTACTAAGCCTGAAAAAAAATGAATTTTTCATAGTTTGTGAGATATCCTTTCAGGAGCCCTTCTGTCTGGACAGCTATACTTGAAATGCATAAGAGATACTCTGTGTTTGGAAGATTATAAAAAAAGAATGAAAAAAATTGCAACTATCTTTTTTATTGGCAACATGGCTAAATGATATTTAGAATATATCAAATCCAAGAAAAGAACATACTGCTAAAATCAATTCAACCTATTTTATTTTTTGTGTTTTTTAATTTGTTGTTTGTTTGAGTTTTTGTTTGTTTGTTTATTTGTTTCTCCCTCACTCTGTAGCCCAGGCTGGCCTCAAACTCATAGCCTTGTTGCTTCAGCCTCCCAAACACTGGATGGAAGACATAAGCCACCATACCTGGCTTACTTCAGTGTTGCTGCTAATATGTGTAAAAAATTATACATATGGCTCCTGTGGTATTTCCTTCCTTCCGGTAGCACTGCCGGTTGCCTTTCTGGAACCCAGCCGTACCCCTTATTCTCAGCAGATGTGACATAGACCATCTGGCTACAAAGCTGAAAATATTTACTTTCTGGCTTTTCACAAACCACCTGCCTGCAACCCTGGAGTTACACAATGTGCCTGAGAAGGTGGGCGTACTGCTTAACACCAAAAACAATCTAACCACAATCCAGGAGGGCCACAAGCAATTCACTTCCAGCTAAACAGAAAACTCTCTATTGGAAATTAGAGCAAGTTGGTCAGAATTGGCTTTTATGATTCAAATGTGTATTTCCTTGATAACTCGGTTATCAGAGGCAATACTACTTCGGTGATGGATTAGCACTGTTGGGAAATGTGGATGGGGACTAGACTCCACTCTCCCTTCGGAGTGTCTTCTTTTTTACATCTTTGGTAATTGGAAAGAACTAATATTTAGAGTGCCTACTGCAGTCCTGAGCTCAGTGGCAGAAGATGTCATGGGCACATGCACTCTTTCACATCATCAGAGTCCCATATTTTGAAATTTAGTGATTTGGATTAACCTAAGTTTTGGCTTTGATAGAAAAGCATAACTGTCGCATTACATTTATAGGGACTCAAATTCAAGCATGAATTCTGAATATATGGAGAAAACGTCCTAGCTCTTCCTGGGTCCCTTCTCAGTAGAAGAAGGGCCATCAGCATCAGCCAGAGGGACTGCTCCTCCTGAAGCATTGGGGACCTCATATGTCAGATGTTTTTTTCCTACAGGGAGCTCCCCTAACTTCACTAGCTGAAGGCTGGCGGGTTGCTGCTGACAGGCTCCTGTAGGGCCCCAGGCATGTTGCCAAGAACCTGGAGCGAATGGAAGAGGGGAGCAACGGGCTGGGAAGGGAGGACCAGCAACTTGTAACCTCAAAGGAACAAGAGGTCATCCGTTCCAGAAAGTCCTTGGCAAAAGGCAGCAAGGCTGTTGAATCCCACTGAAACTATTGTTTGCCAGAGGAAGCCATCTGTTCCTGGCTCAGAAGAGCAGGAACATGAAAGTGACTGGGGCAGAGCCCATAGTCAAGGCCTTTGGAAGCACACTACCGGGTTGCGCAGGTCCCTTGACTGCCTATCTTCTAAATGATGGACGAAAGCGCTTGACGTCATCTTCTATTACGTCTTCAGCACTTTTTGCTCCTCCGTGGAACTGTTCTCAAACCACAGAGGGAGTCAGCTAAGATTGGATAAAAAAGCAAGTCTGGCCTTGGGTCAGGGCCCAGGGAGATTGATGGGAGGAAGAAGTGGGGGTCTGGGCTGGAAAAAGCCAGGGACCTTCTGCCCATTATCCTACCTGTGTGACACCTAATGCTGGCTTTGAGGTTACATTCCAAGCTCTTGTGTGGGCCTGTAGCTCAGCTCCTTCTCCTCTTCCTGACCTTAGGAAACTGTTCCACCAATAGGCACTGCAGGGTCCCTCCTGCCAGAGGGGCCAAATTTCTTCCTCGTTCCTTAGTAATATGTGTTAAGTCCCCAGGATTTGAGGAACAGTGTGGGGCCTCCATGTAGAGAGCTTGAAAAGAAAATAAAAACCTAATGTAAATGTTCCTCATTCCTTGAAAATTCTACTCCTTTCTTGATTTAGTATAGCACAGATTTCTAAGTCTTTGTGATTCTCAGGTTTCTTAGCTCATCTGTGGTCCAGAAAACCAGCGTCTTTCCAGATTGCTTCAATGATGAACCACTTAAGGTAATTCCTCATCCAAGGCCCATGATGTGAGCTTGACACAGGATCTATCCTTAGCAGCTTTGCTTCCAAGGTTCACCCACCATCCTGCAGTTTCAGGAGATTCCTGGAGGCTCGTTCCAACTCCAGGAACTGGTGAAGGGTCTCAGGCCAGAAACATAGTGAAGCCTACTTCACCACACAGACTTCAAAGGCACCCAGACAACCCCATACTCCCAGTATGGGGTCATAATCACTTGTCCCCATCCTGGAATGCTGGTACCCAGAATTATTATCTCTGCAGTTGCCAAATTAATTTTTACCATGTGACTTTATTCCCCCAAACTGGTAAAAGTTGGGGAAGTGATTCAGGCACTACTAATCATTGCTGTCATCATCAGAACTAGAGTGAAACATGAGAGATCCCTTGGCCCTAAGCAAGTCCCAGACATGCTACCTCAAGAGAAGGCAAAGGTCAGGCTGACCAACCCGTCCCTCTCTCGGGATATTGCTTCCCAGCATGCTTTTCCATCATTCTTGAGAACAAAGGAAAAAGGATGGAGGAACTAGGTGGGATCCAGACAACCTTAGAGCTCTTCTGTAAGTCTCTCCCTTACTTTGCTGAAAGCTGTGATTCTTTTCCAAAAAGGAAAACGAGCAAAGACTTTGAAGGCTACTCATGGGTGACAGCAGAAAACAGAAGTTTTAAAAAGCTGTGACACCCTGGATCGTCACTCTTCCAAAGTCATTTCCTGTTCTCCTACGGATCAAGAGAACTGTAGGGATCCCACCTTGCCTGGAAGGGTCACTCCTTGATTTCATGGACATTCTGGAAGCCCAGCTTCCTTTCACTCTCACCCTTCTCTCTGGATTATGTTCCACTCTTCCATTGAGGAACTGCCTCCTCCTATCCTTTTTTACTAACCTCCCACCATTTATCTTCTCAGTTCAGTATAGACTTCCTCCTTCCAGGCGGCCTTCCTGATCACCCAGGCTGCGTGATACCTACTGTCTAAACACATTATGGCAGCGTCTGCTCTCTATCTTCCATGCCCTTCAAACTTCACAGTTCATCCTGACACCTGCAAAGTGTAGTGCTAAGCCCCAGATCTCTAGTTCTACACAGAAAAATGCTCACAGCAGCTAATGAGGACTACTGTTCCTCCTTGCTCTCTTGGAATACTGAGGCTAGCTGTATCAAACCATCCATATATGGCTTTGAGAAAAGTCACTGCAAATATAGAGAGATCAAGAAGTCTAGTAGCCAATGCATATATCCCTATTGTCCCCCTCACATGAGATAGACTTTCATTCAGATGGATAGGAGGATGCTGTGGCTTGAATGTGTTCTCCAGAATGTGTGTGTTAGTGCTAGTGTGACTGTGTTGAGAAGCAAGACCAAGAGACTGGTGTCTTGGTTCTGAGAGTTTTACACTCAGAGATGGATCATGATCACCTTGCAGAAGCAGGAGCTGATGAGCTCTTGATCCCAGGACTTGATCAATGACCATGAGAGCAGATTGCAGAAATGACGACTCTTCTCATCTCTTGCCTTTTCCTCTAGCACCTTCCTAAATGCTCTTCTATTTTCTGTCATGAGTTGAAGCATCGCAAGGTTCTCACTGGAAGTCAAAAAATCTGACAGCAACATTCTCTTGGCTTTGCACCCTCTCGAACTGGGAGCTAAAATACCCCAGTCTCTGATGTTGATGATACATCAATAGAAAGTTGACTGAAACCCATATACACTTGAAATTTCTTGAGAAGAAAAGCTAGAACACCAACTGCTTTCAAACATAACAGCATTTTTAGTGTTGCCATATGCAGCAGCATATGTAATGACTGCAATAGCATAATCATAATGTTTTGTGGATATTTAAACACTACAGTGTAGCACTGGATTTGTGGAAAGGACTTTTTTCTAGTCTCCAGTGCTCTTTCTTCTTTTATTTTATGTGGTACTGGGTCTTGAACCCAGAACCTTCCTCCTGGCAAGCCAACATTCTACTACTGAGCTATGCCACCGACCAGCCCTCAAGCCCTTTCTAAAATACTTTTTTTCTTGGTGCATAGTTTACACCTAGTGAAACACCAGATGTGAAGCATGGGTGGACCGCTGTAAGAAGTGCCTGCACCTGCGTGACCTGATCTCCTAGACTAGGTATAATAATTCCTCTTACCCTCTTCCATCCAAACAATAAACCTGATGTTTGTCCATAGTTTCAGAGGTTAGATAGATTCTTACTAATGTGCTCTCTCCTGCCTTGATTCTCGCCAGGTTTTGGAATTCCATTGCGAAAGCATGTATCAATAGTTTATCTTTGCTGTTGCTGAGGAACAGAATGCTGTATAGCAACAAAACAGTTCCATCGTCCACAGGAGGTGAGTGCTAGGATTCCAGCAGGTACCTGAAGCTACAGAGTGACAAGCCCTGCTTACACTATTTCTTTTCTTGTATACCCTGCTACATGGCCATAAGCACTGGAGCTGCTCTGTCTGCTCCTGCCTCCTTTGCATCAGCACCACTAGGACCACTATCCAGTAAAACAAGAGTTGCTTCAGCATAAACAGCAATTCTCATGACTGAGATGCTGGTAGCTGAACAGGGCATTTACAGAAGATACATTGTGGATGTACCGGACAGAGGGATGATTCACATCTCCCATGGCACAGCATAAAATTCCCTCTCACTACCCAGAATAGTGACAACTTCAACTTTATGAGCTGTTCACTTCCAGAATTTTCCATTTAGTATTTTTCTGTTTTAGTTGAAAGCAGGTAACTAAAAGGAAAGCAAAACCACATGTAAGATTCCTGTAGCTTAAGTCTTCATCCATTGCCTACTGTTGGGTCATGGAGCTCTTTCCAGCTTGAAGCGATTATGAATAAATCCACTGTGAACAGTTATATATAGTCTTTCCGTCTTTTCATTTTCTTTAATAGCCTGGGAGTGGAATTATATAGCAATCAAGTATACTTGTGCTCAACTGGCTAAGAAACCACTGAAGACTTTTCCAAGATGGCAGGAGCCACTCTCTTTCCCTCTAGCCAAGTACAAGAGCTCCTGGTGCCCCACATCCTCGCCAAAGCATGCTGTGGCCAGTCCATCCTATTCCATGACGTGATGTTCACTGTGGTGTTAACCTGTGTTCCTTCATACCTAAGGAGACTGTAGGTATTGGGGGTCCTACACATCTCTTTGTGTGCTTATTGACCAATTCTAAGACCTTTGGAAGTAGTTTTAAAGGCCACTGGAAAGATTGAGAACCTGGATGCTGGTGTCCAAACGGTGGTTCCTATGGTCTCCCCAGCTTCTCCTTATACTAGATACCATATTCAGTAGCTTCAGGACCAGCAGACCTTGATCCCTAAGTGAAATCAGAGGTGGGCTTAATCCACCCAAGCACTTTCTCAGCAAGTAAAGGTCGTTCCCCTTTACTCACAGTGACAGAGACTTTCTGGAGCTAAGGGAGGAGCTACAAACCTGGTCTCTGCTGGCACTCAAGGTGCTGGTGTAGTTTGGGCAAACAGCTCACCTGGGTTGAGAGAACAGGACGAGGCATCCCTCGGCACTCTGTGCTCCGAAGATTTCCTCCCCGACTCTCTCAGAGTTGGGCTTCAAGAGCATCAAGACATCAAGACATCAGAGGAAACACATGGCTAGCTCGGCACTGTGGAAACAGGATCAAAGTGTAGGGGCTGAGGGGACACAGGAAGCTGGAAGGCAGCCAGTTTGGCCTCTCCCCCTTCACAATGAGCATGAAGACTCCAGATCTGTCTGCAAAAGAGAGCTGGGTGAGCTGGGTGTCTTCTCTCCCAGACAATTTCCACCAAGTTGTCCAAGGCAACTTTGGCTCAAATCCTTCATCTGAATCAGGACGTTTTTTAGGTGAAACTGGGCCTCTGAGTGGCGTTGTTATGGAACCGGCTTAGAAGGGAGCACTTGGATCTTGGGCACGGCTCTCTATATGGTGCGACTGTCCCCATGATAATAACTAACATCACTGTTTCCCCGGTTTGGCCCCTGCCCTTCTGACAGGCTTAGAGAGGAAGAGCCCAGGGGTGGATGCTCAGGGCAGGTGTCAGGCGTGGTGGGCAGTGACACTACAAGTGCTGGCGATGGAGGGAAAGGAACTCTGTTCCAAGAATGTGGATCCTGGAAGGGAAGAGAGAGCACAGAGCCAGGGTGCATCCAGGGCAGACTGGTCACACCCAGACCTTGGTCTCTGCTCTTCCCAGCCAGGAGCATTGCGTCATCACAGACAGACCAGGAGAGGCAAAGCAAGGAAAGGGTGGGCTCCTGAACCATGCAGAAAGGATCCAGATGTCAGGCCTGCACTCACAAAGGTGAGCTCTCTTGGCACTAGACCAGCATGGTGGTGACAGCATCTAGAAATCAGCCAAGCTTAGGGGAAATAATGACTCCATTCTTCAATAAACAGATAGCTCAGAAGAGCAACACTGGACAAAAATACGATGTGCAGTGAGTGCGCTCACTCAATTTCTCTGTGAGATGTGTTTAGATATAACTAGAAGGAGTTTCGTTGAGTTGCTGGGCAGATGTTGATAACTTAGACAGGAGGAAGTGGCACCTCTGTGGACCACAAGAGATCACAGTGATTCCCAGTGCCTAGACATCAGGTGTCAATAGGCATCCATGAACCCGTATCAGTTCGTATGCTTTCCTGAGTGTCCATGTGACTTTATGCATTAGTCAGCTTTGGGCCTCAGTAACCCAACAACTTTAAAGGAAGAAAGAGTTGTTTGGGTTCACAGCGGGAGGGGTCAGTCCACAAGCAGCAGGCTTCACTGTTTTCGAGCCTGTGCTGGGGCAGAACATCAAGCTGAGGAGCACACGGTGGAGCCCAGCTGTTCCCCTCAGGAGGGCAGGGAAACAAAAAGGGAGAAGAGGGATCCAGGTCTCAATATCTCTTCAAAGCTATGTCTCCAGTGACCTCACTTTCTTCCACTAGTTCCACGTATTTGAGGTCCCACCAGCTCCCATCAGTGCAGCCACTGAAGACTGAGCTTTCCCCACACACGGACCTTCAGGGGACACTTGAGCTGCCATTGTGCACAGCACTCACGTGGATGTGTGTGTGAGTGCACGTGTGCTTTGTGAGCAGGGGCAAGCTTCATCAGACTTTTCCTGAGTGGCTTCCTCTTGCTCTGTGAAAAGTAGCCAAGGTTATGTTAGATGCCCCCTTCTCTAATGGCAGTCATAGTAGGCGTCTAGTGACAACCTAGAGTATGGGAAGCTTCTCAGAGAAGTTGTGTCAACCATACTACTCTGAATTGAAAATATCTCCCAGTTCCTAATTCAAATGGCTTCTGCTACTTTCTTTCTCAGTCATGTTTTCATGGCAAAAGCCATTTTTTGAATGTCGACTGCCTCTCATTTAACCACTGTCAAACTATATTTAACTTACACATGATGCTGACAAATGCTTAAACACCAGGACCAGTGGTGGATAGCTCAGTGGTAAGGAACTGCTCACAAACCTGGAAGCCTAAGTTTGAACCCAAGAAACCCATATGGTAGAAGAAAAGGATTGATCAGCCTTCTGCAAGGTTCACTCTTGAATCATGTCCAAACAAGGGGTCTGCACACCCTGTTCCCTTTGCCTAATGTGATCTTTCCTTCTTCCCTTTCAGGACTTGGTTTAACTGTGTGCTCCCTGAGTGGACAACCCACAGTCATTCACTCTTTATGATTCATTTGCTGACACATGGGACGGAGTTCTAGGTTCTGTTTCTCCTGTTCTTCCATTAGAACCCACAGTGTGTCCTAACCTTCTTCAACTGTATCTTCAACACATGTACATGTTGTCTGGTTTCAAACACAAAAGGGTAGTGCGATGGCTTATTCTTTGCTGAAATCACAAATGTGAAAGGACACACCTGGTACTGAACCAATGCTCAGTTAATACCTTATAAGTGAGTAGATAAATAAGGGAATGAATGAATGTGTGAAATGAGTAAATAAGCAGCAAATGAGTAACAGTGAATGAGTAAACTAGTGAATGAATGACTGAGTGCATAAGCAAAAGAGTGACTATATGGGTCAGAGAAAGAATGAATATGTGGGTGAATGAGTGATGTATCAGAGATCAATACCAAGGACCCTGTAGGGTATTTATTTGTAAGAAAGGATCTGAAGGAATATCTTCTGTAGTGTGTGACCTCTCAGGGCCACTAACCAACAGGACAATGATCTAGAAACTTGCTAACAACAGGAAAATCACTACCTTCATCCACAGTCAAGGGAGATGCTCTTGCTTTGCACTTGAAATATTACAATATCATGTCAGCTTGGAATGGAGGAAGTCTTTAAGTCATTGTCGGGCATGTCATTAAAGGAAATAGCAGGGTCCTAGCCCCTTCTCCTTCCTTGTCCTCCTTTTTCTTTCTGGCAATGAAGTGAGCAGTTTGTTCCTTGTATTAATCGGGGATATTCAGAGGAACAGAACCTAAGGAATTAATATATATTAAAAGGGAATTGATTAGATGGGCTTACATGATACCATCCAAACAGTCTAAGGATGGCTGTCTTCACACAGAGAACTGAGAAATAGGTAACTGCACAGTCCACAAGGATGAGAGGAGGGGCCCTCATCAGTTCCAATCTGGTGCTACAGGCCCAAAGGATTTCTGAAGAGCCACCAGTTTTCAGTTCACATTGGAAGTCAAAGAAATTGGGTTCTGATGCCAGGAAGGATGGCAGAATCACATGGCAAAGAAGTCACAGAAGGTGAGGTGCTGGGAACTACTGTCATCACTTCTGTACTGGGGTCAGCAAAGTACACAGGTCCTCAGGACATGTGATGTTGACTTTTTTTTTAAATGAGGTGAGAGGGATGGAGATAGGGTCTCACTCTGTAACCTAGATTAACCCTGTCCTCAAGGACTACAGGAGTGAGCCACCACTTCAAATACACCATGCTGACTTCTACCAAAGGTTTAAAGGAAATCAGTTATTTTTGAGAGAACCCTTGCTACCCAGGGAGCAGGCTGTCAGACCTCGAAGGGTGACCCCCAACATCAAAACTATACTGTTGGCACATGTCTCAGAACCCTATAAAGGTCTTATGTTGAAGGAAAAGATGACCATTAAGAACATCTCTGGCATAGTTAATCCTGGGTGTCAACCTGACCACACCTGGCATTAACTAAAATCTGCTGTCAAACCACTTGAAGAGATTATCCAGATCAATACATTTACAACACAAAGACCAGTCTCTAGATAAAAGGAACCATAAAACAGAAGACTTAGAAAAGAGACTCTTCAAAGCTGCGCTAGAAAATGCTCTTTCCTCCTGGCTCCCAACTTCCTCACTTCTTTGACTCTCCAGGAATTCCTCCAGCCTTCAGCCATCACCCATTGGCCTCCTGGATTGAGCAGCTCGGAGCCTCCAGGATGTCTGCAGTGACTTAGCCTACCTCCAGCTTTAGCCACCAGCCATGTCATCTCTATCATGAAAGATTGTTTCTCCCCTCTGGAGCCATAAGCTGAGTAAATCTTCCTTTCTCCCTTAAAATGCTTGACTTTGAGGGTTCTCTCACAGCAACAGTTAAGAGTAACTATTACAATCTCCCTGTGGCCTTCAGCTGAGATGCTTCCCAGTCAGAAAGCAATTGTATCTAAGCATTCACCCGGGGTACAATCTGGTCAGCCCACATGGGTCAGCTGCTTGCTCAGCGAACACAGCTATGAGGAAACTCATTTTCCTGGCTTCGCTTTGGGACAAAGATCAGATTATTTATTCCTCTTCCAAGACAGAAGCTGGTCGTCCAAGGCTCCTCCAGACCCTGGCTGACCCACACAAACATGGTGTTGTTTGTGGATTGAATACTCCTGGCTCAGCAGGACTGTTATCCAGAACTGGAATACCTCTTCCAGCTGTTGAACAATCTTGTACTGTCTGCTGCACTGAATTTGAACATCATCTTCTCCAAGGGTCACTGAGACCAATCTATCTTCTTTTCTCCCTTGGAGAAGAAACTGAAATCCCAGACAGTTCCAATTATACAATCCTAGGGACTCAGGGCAAAGTGAGATGTAGATCCCTTATTCAAGATGATGACCTTGAAGCATTAAAGTTAGTTTGAGGACACTCTAGCCCTGTGTGACTATCCAGACAGGACACAGCCCAGACATCTAGATGGCCTCATGATGACAAAGAGCTCAAGGGCAATGTCAAGAGCCAAATGCCCTGAAGCACGCAGACAGGAAAGCTAAGATCCTACAGTTTGTACAGCTAGCTCACAGCTTTCTTGATCCTCACAAAAGTGAATGGGTAAAGGGCCTGAGGATGTAGCTCAACTGAAAAAATGCTTGGCTAGTATGAATGAGGCCCAAGTTTCGATTCCCTGAATCATAAAACAAAAGTACACACACACACACACACACACACACACACACACACACACACACGCACACTAACAAAGGTGGTATTCTATTGCTCCAGTTAACCATAATGAATTGTGGGACTGGGGCTGGCACAGTTGGTAGAGTGACTGCTTCGCATGCATAAAGCCCTGGGTTTGATTTGTAACATGAATAGACCAGGTTTGGTAGCACATACCTGCAATCCCAATACTTGGGAAGTAGAGGCAAAAGGAACAGGAGTTCAAGGTCAGCCAAAGTTGGTTCGGGGATATGAAGTCAGTATGCTCTACATGAGATAATAATGTATTGTGAATGTCAAAACAGCTAAAAGGAAATTTTTAACTTTCTACAAAGAAATAATAAATGCTTGAGGTGACAGATATGTTAATTACTCTAAACTGAACATTACACAAAGTTTATATGTGTGAAAACCTCACACTGTTCTTATAACTTTGAACAATTCTTACGAATCCATCTAAAAACAAAGCCAAAAAAAAAGCACTCGGCAAATAAATTTGACATTTTCATAAAGGAAGAAAGGAAGGAAGGAAGAAACCAAGGAGGAAGTGGAGTCAGGACCATGGAGTGGGGGAAAGTTCTGATTCTTTTGCTGTTCTCACCCTTCCTGACCATAAAAACCTGCTGTAGAAGTCACTTGCTGGAGGAAAAGGCCTTATTTTCATTTGTTGTATAACTAGGTCAGAGTGATGGTCCTTTTAGGAAGTTCAACCTCCACTCCGCCCATGTCTACTCAACTTCTCAAACAATATTTTTCAAGTGTCCTGTTCCAAATATTTCTGTGCTCAACTCAAGATCAGAAAATTCCCCCAGGAGTCTGGAGCCACAACTCAAGCTCTCAGTCTGGGATTCCTGTTTAAAAATGAGAGCTAGGCTTTTGAGTTTCTGTGGCCAAAATACCTAAAAGAAAAATGTGAAAGGAGGAAAGATTATGTCGCTTGGCTTTATGCACTTGGTCACTATACCACGGCAGCTAGAGTACATAATTGAAGGAACTAGCTTCATAGCAGAAAGAAAGTTGGGAGAGTGGCAGGAAGGGATCAATGAGAACATTTTCAAGGCCTCCCCCAGTGACATACTTCCTCCAACAAGTCCTCATCTAAAGATCTCACGATCTCCCAGAACAGCACCACCAGCTTCAAGCATAACTCATACGCCTGTTTTGAGGGGGGGGTCATTTTCCATACAAATCAAGCACCACATATTTTAACTGCCTATCCATCCTTCCATTTCTAGAAGGGTCCAATGATTTTCTTATAGTATTACTGCTTCTGTCCCTATTGACTGAGTCCTATCCATGCTAAGACTTGGAGAAGTCTTGAGAGTAAACATACTAGTACACAAGTGTCATAGTCTGAATGTGTGTTGTCCCCACCAGACTCATGTGTTTGCATCTTTAACTGATGTTAATGCTTGAGAAGGTTGCGGCCCTTTGAGGAAGTGGAACCTCAGCGGAGGAAGACACATCACAAGGAGAGGGCCTTGAGGTTGACTATCACCTTGCTGTTTCTGCTGGCGGTATGCTTTTGAAGTCTACTGCTTGCTCTCTCCGCCTCCATGAGGATGGATGTGACCTGAGCCATTTCCAGCTTCTGCCAGCCAGCCATGCCTTATCCTCCATAATGGACTATGGAACCATAAGCCAAACAAATCTCCCTTTCTCCCCTTAAGTTGAATATGAATATTGTCTTACTGCAGCAAAAAGAAGAATAGCCACAACAAGGAGCAAGACCCAAATGGACAGATAAAAAAAATACACGTATCTGTGCTATTCCTCTAAATAAACAACAGTCAAAATAATGACAACAAGAGGATAAGGCTGAAATGATCTGTCCTGTACGCCATGACATCCAGATCTTACAGGCACAGACCCACTGTGCTTGCTCACTCTGTCCCTCACTCTTGCCAGCAGGATAGTCAATCCCCCAAGGTAAGAAGCTGATGTCGTCAGGGGCCCCAGGATGACGTGTGAAACCCACACAGGGAGATACAGGATAGCCAGTGCTAGAGGCTCTGGTTTTGATTATGCTTAGGCACAAGTCACCACATGCTCCTCCCTGCCAATTTCAGACATTCTCACTCTTTAATTTTTTTTAGTGCTTCATAAATGAACATAGTGAATTTATGATAGTTAAGCACTTTAATCTGCACCCACCCCCACCGCCTTTTCCTAATACAATCCTTCTTCCCTGGCAATCTCCCTTTTATTTTCATCTTTTCACATTTGTGGCCTATGAGTTTTCATCAAAGTTGCCTTTGAAGACATATGCCTGAATACTTGCTGGAACATGAATCATATATCAGAGGGTATACTGTTAAGGAAAGGATCTCCCTCTCCATCAGCATTGACTCTCATCATCCTCCCAAAAGTCTTCTTAAGATCTTTCCCTTCAGTGGTGAATGTTGATAAGGAAAAATCCCTTGCAAGTCTTGTGGGAATATACATAGTTGTAGTGAATCCACAGATGCAACAGCTCTGGCATGTCCAGAAAATAATGTCTAGCCATGCCCCTGACCAGACATTCTTATTCTTAAAGTGTTACAGAGGGGTACTGTACGTGTTGAAGGCACTGGAAACAGGCAGGAGGAATAGAAAAAAAATTTACTCTGTCCAAAAAAAAAATATAATGGTCTCAACTAGGGAGATAGCTCAGTCCAGTTAAGTGTGTATGGGAGCTTGAGGATCAATGACTATTTAAACAACCAGACACATGCTGGTAACTCAGCACTAGGGAGGCAGATCCCCAGATCTGTTCATCAACTAGCCTAGCTTAATGTCAGGACTCAGTGAGAGACCCTGTCTAAAAAAGGTGAATCGTTAGCTTCTGGGTTACACACACAGGTGTGCACACATGAACATGCACGGATGAAACATACATGCGCACACACTGTCCAGGGGCTGGCCTCCACAAAGGACACGTGAAAGTCAAATTCTGTTTCCTTTTGGAGTGCTAGAGAAGGTGATCCCCCCTTCGGAACAATCCCGGGGAGATCCCACCACGCTTCAATGAACCTCACCAGCCTTCTCCAGTCTGGGAACTATCTCGGTGAAGGCCTTGTTCACCAGAACCAGAATAGGCACACTTTTCAAATGATCAGAATTGTGCAGCTTTTGATTATTGGACTTTTGGCATAGAGTCCAACCAGAAGGGAAGAGGAGATCTGAGATTCGCTGGGAGCGGTTCACATCTGAATTTTCCCATAGAGTGAGTGAGTGGAACTTTGATTAAATAAACTAGGTGTTGTGGGAGAGTCACGGAGTGGGGGGGGACTGTATTGGTTGTCAAGGGCTCCCTGCTGAGACTCCTGCTGTGTACACTTCATTCATTCAGAAAAGGTCTTAACCGCCACTTTCCAGTCTTCCTGTCTGCTAGATGGTTGGTTGTTCTCTGTTGCGGCAGGAAGAGGAGAGGTGAACAGAGACCCCTGTTGTGTGCAGACTCCAGTGGTATCCCAGGAGAGGAGAGGCTCGGAGCCCCAACAACGAAAGCAAAACTCCTGGTGGAGGCGCGGAACCCCAGCAGCAGGTGGGAGACTTCATCCTTGTGTCCGAGGGGCACCAGCAGGGTTCCCTTTCTGCAAGGTTCCCTGTTGCAGTGTTTCTCCAGCTCCTCATCCTTGGCTTCACCTACCAGTGCCAGAAATGCAGGCTGCTGCCATTTTCACTTAGTGTTTTCAACATAGGATCCAGGATCTGAATTCAAAATCTTCCACTTTGAGGCAGAGGCTCACAACCCTTGAGCCATCTCTCCAGCTCCATTTTGATTCAGTTTTGACCGAGACCAGGACAGACTCCCTGCTCCTCAGACCCGGACCCAGACCAGGGTGAACGGACTCCCTGCTCCTCAGCCACTCTGCCTTTCTGTCCCGGACCCAGACCAGGACCTGGACTCCCTGTCAGAGGGCAGACTCCCTGCTCCTCAGAATTCAACAGAGTCCAGAGAAAACCCAAGCAAAGGACTAGGGGACCAACACCTACTCATCTGAGGTCTTCTAAAATCATCCCATCACAAGGGAGAGAATCTTCACATCCAGCTCCAAGATAAGCAAACCCTTTTTACATCTTGTTCCTCTCAATCATTAGTACTGTAGTTTAAGAGTTCCAAATAGGCACCCAAAAACTCATACAACATCAGGGAATATACCATTTACCCTCACATGTCATCAAGGAAGTAAACCTAAAAAGTGCACTACTATACTAATCTCTGTCTACTAAACCCACCTTAATTGATGTACTAACAGTCTAATAGCCTCATCTAGGAAATAACACCAACACCAGACAGGCATACCCAACTATAAGGCAAACACTAGCAATAACTGCTCAAGTATAGCAATACTGTCTAATTCAGTTCAGTCAAAAACACAAAAACTAAAAGGACATAAGAGATAAAAATGCCCAGGTCACAGCACAAATCCATGAGAAACAAAAGCCAAGACAAATCTCTTACAAAACCTACCAATCCCATAATGATGGAATCCAACCAGAACAAACTCACAGAAAATAGCCAAGAAAGCCATACCCAAGATAATGATTTTCAAGGCCTGATCTTTACTGTGATCAAAACAATGAAAGAGGAAATCCAGAAGGAGTTAAATAACCACATCAACCACTTTAAACAGGAACACAACAGGCACTTGGAGGAGATGAGAAAAGCAACTGAAGAAACAAAAATAAGCATAGAGAAGTTAAAACAATCTCAAGCAGAGTTTAAACTTGAACTGAAAGACAATCTATCTTCAACTCAGAATGCAACAGCAAGTCTTATCAGCAAAACTGATGAAGCAGAAAATAGAATATCAGATCTTGAAGACAAAGGAAGAGAACTAACTAGTTCAATGGAAGAGGTTGTTAAAGCTAAAAAGATACTTGAGAGGAATATTCAAGAGTTACAGGACACCTGGAAGAAGCCTAACATGCGCATTCATGGAATACCAGAACAAGAATCCCAAAATACCACACCTGAGGAAAATTTTCAAATTATTATAAAGGAAAACTTTCCACATCTAAAGAAAAAGAGACCTATTCAATTACAAGAGGCATTCTGCACCCCGAACAGATATGACCCAAATAGAAACTTGCCACGGCAAATAATAGTCAAAACACTATACATCCAAGACAAAGAGAATGTGCTGAGAGCTTCAAGAGAGAAAAAAATCACTTTTAAAGGTAAACCTATTAAAATAACAAGTGACTTTTCAATGGAAACAGTAAAATCCAGAAGAGCTTGGAGAGACGTACAAGTATTGAATGAGCACAAATGTCAACCCAGGTTGATATACCCAGCAAAACTATCAGTCATGATCGAGAGTGAAAGAAAAATTTTTCACCATAAAGACAACTTGAAGGCTTATATGACCACCAAACCAGGCCTTCAAAAAATGCTAGAAAAGATACTCAAGCTTGAAGAAAAGAACAAGCATATCCAGGAGGACAGAAGGGAAATATAATACCACCACAACCTACAAACTAAATAATACACTTATGAAAGTCACTAAACACAAAAAATGTCAGGAATTAAAAGTAATTTCTCATTATAACACTAAATGTTAATAAAACTAACTCATCAATCAAAAGATACAGGTTACAAAAACATGGATTAGAAATCACACCCCATCCATCTGCTGCCTTTAGGAAACAATATCTCACCACAAAAGATAGGCACATTCTAAAAGTAAAAGTCTGGTAAAAAATTCTTCAAGCTAATGGAACTAGGAAACAAGCAGGGGTAGCAATTATGCTATCTGACAAAGTGGACTTCAAACAAAAGAAAATCATAAGAGATACAGAAGGATATAACATTTTAGTTACAGATTCACCAGGAAGACTTCATAGTACTGTACATATATGCACCTAATATAGGCTCCTCCACTTCACTAAGCAAATGCTACAACATCTAAAATAAGAAATCAATTCCAAAACAATAATATTTGGAGATTTCAATACTGCACTCTCAACATGGGATAGATGAAGAGGCCAAAAACTTAACAGAGATACATTGGAACTAAATCAAATCCTTACTGAAATGGACCTTACAGATCTCTATCAAACCTTTCATCCAAGCACCAAGGAATACACATTCTTCTTGGCAGCACACGGAACTTTCTCCAAAATAGATCATATGTTGGGCCACAAAACGAATCTCCACATATACAGGAAAGTTGAAATTCTAGCCTGTACCCTATCAGACCACCATGGTCTAAAGCTTGACATCCACAACACAACAAACAGCAGAAAATACAGTAACTTATGGAAACTAAACACTATGATGCTGAATGACAAATGGGTTCAGAAAGAAATCAAAAAGGAAATTCAAGATTTCCTAGACATGAATGATAATGAAAATACAACATATCAAAATCTCTGGGACACAATGAAAGCTGTCCTAAGAGGTAAGTTTATAGCTCTTAATGCCTACATCAAAAAATGGAAACATCATAAGTAAATAACTTAACAATGCAGGTTAAAGCTTTAGAAACACAAGAGCAATCCAATCCCAAAAGCAGTAGAAGAGAGATTAGCAAAATCAGGGGAGAAATATAAAAAATTGAGATAAGGAAAACAATAGGGAGAATCAACCAGTCAAAAAGTTGGTTCTTTGAAAAAAATCAGTAAGATTGATACACCCCTAGCTAAATTAACCAAAATTAAGAGAGAGAAAACCCAAATTAACAAAATTAGAAATGAAAATGGAGTTATCACAACTGATACTCAAGAAATTCAGAGAAATATAAAGTCATATTTCAAAAAACTTATATGCCATGAAATTTGATAACACAAAAGAAATGGATGGATTCCTGAGTAAGCACAACTTACTTAAATTGAATCAGGAAGTTTTGAATTATTTAAATAGTCCTATAGCAAATGAGGAAATTGATAAAGTAATCTTGAATCTTCCCACCAAAAAATGTCCTGAACCAGATGGATTCAGCACAGAATTCTACCAGACATTTAAAGAACAACTAACACCAATACTCCTTAAACGGTTATATAAAATTGCAAAGGAAGGGACACCTGCAAATTCTTTCTATGAAGCTAATATCATACTAATCCCAAAACCTAATAAAGATACTTAATAAACCTATAGCTAGGGGATCACATTTCAGTAGAGAAAATAGGTCACCGTCAAGTATTGCATATAAGTAGTGAGACATCTGGTGCAGCTCACTCTCACTTTCCTTCCTGGTTACTTGCAACTGAAGCTGTTTGTTCTCACTAATCAGGGAGGGTATAGGGACTGACAGGTAGACAGTAACCATCCTGCAAATGAAACACTAACCCCTACCCCTCACTGCTGTGTTCTACTCCTATTCTTCTATCTAACTTTGAGTCTCCTTTCATATTAAGATCTTCATTTAAACAGTCTTTTATCTTTGGTTAGGAGGTGACCTTGGGTACCAATCAGGATGCAGCCAAGGGCAGTGTAGGAAAAGCAAAGCTGAAAACAACAAGCCATAATTCAGAACACCAAAGACCCTACATTATTCACCTGGAACCAGACCAGCCAAATCTCTCCCCATCCTAAAGCTCAGGGAACCTTGCAGAAGCAGAAGAGGGGCGGCAAGATTGTAAGAGCCTAAAGATGGGGAGGAGCAACGATATGCAAGATACTCCACACAAGTTAGGGCTGCAGTAGCCATAATTGGACTTCGTATGACCTGTGCAATGGCTGACATGTCAATGACCCCCCCCCCAAAATCTAGCATGGATCACAGGGAAGAAGGTTCTCCAGGCAGTAGGATCCTTAGAGGCAAGGGATTAACAGTCACAATAGAGTTCCCATACTAACAGGGAGCCCAAGGAGGAGGGCTCCTGGCTATGCTACTGAGTCCTTACCTATCACCAGGGTGCAGGACTCAGAGGGAGGTTTGGCATTCGCATAAAAGAATGCTCCAAGGGATGGGAGGGAGGGAGGGGGGAGGCAAAGGAAGAGGGGGAGGAAAGGAAGGGGGTGAAAGGAAGGGGGGGGGAGAATGTAAGGGGTGATGACTGGGGAGGGGAGGAGGGAGGGAGAGATCAGGGGTACCCATTGAGCTTGTATGATTAGGAAAAAATAAATAAAATGTGGGAGAAAAAAAAAGAAAAGGTCTCAACCATTATTACTGTGACAGTCCAGTGACAGAAGCCAGGAAATGGAACAGAGATGGCAAGAGAAAGAAACAAGAATGGAACTAACAGGAACTGGTGAGAGAGCTCAATGGATAAGGCACCTGCTCACAAGTCTAGCAACCGGAGTTCAGTCCCTGGAAGCCCACACAGTAGAAGGAGAGAACTGACTTGAAAATTGTCCTCCAGCAATGGCCAGCCACAATGCAGAGTGCAACCAATTCACCAAGAATCAAACCAACCGAATCTCTCCATCCTAAGGCTTTGGGAACCTCACAGAACAGGGGGCAATGAGATTATAAGAACCTAAAGATGGGAAAGTTCATCTTTTGACAAGACATCCCACTCAAGGCAGGACTGCTACATTTAGGAACTCACTACAGTGAGACTTGTCCTTACCAGACCCGCATAATGACTGACATACCAATATGCCCCATAGACTATCAAGGAACTTAAGAGAGATAAGAACATATAGTGGAAATCTCCGGGACGAAAGCTAGATGCGTGAAGGAAAATGCCTCTATCAGTGGGGGTGGCCCAGAGAGAAGCAACTTGGTATGCCACAGAGGCCTTAACTCCCAAAAGAGTAGACAAGCCAGAGGGAACCCTGGGATCCATAGAAGCAGACAGGCAGGAGGGTGGAATTGATGGAGGGATGGGAGGGAGAGACGATAGAGGGAAGCAGGGAAAAGTACTCAATATGCTTGTAAAAGTAGAAAAATAAAATAATAAAAAAGGAAAAATATAAATCAAAAATATTAATTTTAAAAAAAGAAGAAGTCCTGCTGATGCCTATGAAAAAACTTTCCAGCTGCAAGAACAGCACAGGCCAAGGGCCTGAGGCAGAACAAACATAGTGTGACCAGAAGCAGCAGAGGCCATTGAGGCTGGGTGCCTGTGAGGGGTATGAGCAGGTCTTAAGGAGGGGGAGACAGGGTCCATCATGGCAAGGCCCTTGGGTTTGATTAGATTCTGTCTTTTAGTCATGGGGAGAGCATAAGAGGGGAGCAGAGAAGGTACTGATGAGCTTTTGAAGAACCACACTGGTTGCCAAGCTGAGAATAAGCAGTTGAGGGTGTTGGAGCAGAGCAGAAACAGGAAAACCACACTAGGAGGTACATGTCACTTAGAGTCATCTGCATGCAGCACAAAGGGCCCCGAACAACAACTTCAATAAGCCAAGTACAGAGATGGCAGGTGTAGGTCAGGCCGGTCTGACAACTCTAAAATTGCCTCCTAGCAATTTAAACTGTGCCTCCCAGTCTCAGGTCGTACCTTAGTCCCAGCAACTGGGAGGAAAGGGTGAAGGAAGGCCTGCTCTGTTCTTTTAAGTGTATTACTTAGAAGCTTTATGGAAGACTCTGCTTACTTCCTATTGGTTGGAACTACAGGAGGGACTGGCAATGAGGGTATTTGCTCTCAACCACCACGTATCCTTGCACTTCAAAAAGACCTGATCTACCCGCTAAGAGAAATGGGAAATGTATGTAAGAAAATCATGAGTTGTTTCTACTTCAGACTACTACTGTAGTCGAAGCAAGAGCTGGGAGTGGCAGGGGACATAGGCTAACTGGAATGGGAATGAGTACTAAGAGGCATTAAACTCTCGGAACACTGTAGAGCTATAAATGATGGGTTTGCTGGGGGCTTCAGTATGGGTGGGAGTGACAGAGAGGAAGTGCAGAAACCTCCAGGTTTGCCTTGTTTTCCTGGTGTTGCAGAATAGATAACCAGAAATCAGAAGCTCATCTTTCTGCAGGTCTGAAGAGGAGGTGTCTGAGAGTCCCTGGCTGATAGCGGATAGGACAACACAAGAAACTGAGAAAAGCCCCAGAGGAAAGATTGGCCAAGGGACAAAGAGTCAGATGGGAGGTCTGCTGGGACCCAGGAGAAAGTAACAACGGCCAGGCCATCCACAACCAGATCTTACCTATCAGATGGGAGCAGCCCAGTCACTGCTTCTTCACTACCCCCTGACACACACACACACACACACACACACATACACACACACACACACCACTGCCATCATGAGGATGCCTCTTTCCATTGTAAGTCACCTTTTCTACAACCTCTCCCTGTGCAGCTAGTAGGAAAAGTCCATACCTGGGAACCACCAGGAACATTCCAAATTCAGCTGCTATGTCAGGCCTGAAGGGATCAAGCTGTGCCCAGGAAACTCCCTCCTCTCCTTCCCCACCCAGCGAAGCCTCCTCCATACAAGGTCAGTGCTGTTCTGCTCTTTGATGAGCTGACACCCTTGGGCTTCCAGTCTCCTGAACACAAGTGGTGGATAGACGGAAGAACAAGAATCTCCATGCCATCCCACTCTGGTGTTTGCAAATCAATCTGTGCATGCAATGACACGTGTGACCTGAATGCATCCCCTTCTCCAGAGCACCTCGGTGAGACAGTGACTCTCACCAGCGCTCCAGGACAGGGATGTTTCTGGAAAATAAGGAATGCTAGGTAAGAGATGAAAACACTTGGGAACCAAGGAAGCCTGAGGGAGCCTCGAGCCTTACGAAGCTGGGGTTTGGGGATGGATGCGAGTAAAGGCATGGGAGTCTGAGCCCCTCCATCAATACTCAGGGTCTCCCCAACAGCTGGAGCTCTACAGGGATCCCTGTATCTGTCCCACCATGACTTACAGAAGGAACAAAGGGACACCAGGCCACCAGGGCCCCCTTCCATGGGCCCTTGATATTTTATTTCCAAATGAATGAATGAATAAATAGATAAATAAATAAATGAATAAATTAATGACAGCCACGAACTACAGAGGCCAAAGAATTAGATCTCTGTGTAACTGTCTACTTTGTATTATCAGGCACTCCACTTCTGAATACAATGCCAATCTGACTAGACAGACGACTCAGTGGGTAAAAGCCTGACAAACATGAAGACCCAAATTTGAATCCTGGCACATATAAACAAGCCAGGTATGGTCCCAAGCCCACCTCCAATTTCAGTGATGTGGGGCTCTAGTATGTGCTGGGGAAACCCTGATTTTGATGAAGGAATCTCACGCTCCAATGCCCTTACCCCACAACTGTGTAAGGCTCTAGGTTTCCCATATGTTTTCATCTCTCACCCTCCAACTCCAATCATGTGGGGACAGAGACAAGGAGGATTGCTGGGGCTGAAAAGCATCCAGCCTTCATGATATAACACAAACTCTAAGTTTCAGGTAGAGGCCCTGCCTCCAAGGAGTAAGACAGAGAGTGAAAGAGGAGGGTGCCAAATGGCCTCCTCTGGTTTACACACACACACACACACACGCACACGCACATGCACACGCACACGCCCTGAGACACTCACACACAGATGCCCACGCATATGTATATATCCCACACTGAGATGCACACATGCACACACTTTCTTAAAGCCTTTTTAACTTGGAGGTATCCCTTGACTGTTCAGTGTTTTAAAGTCCCCTCGGTGGGATGCAGGCTGCTGCTGCTCAGAAGGGTGGGGGATAAAGAGGATGGGCCAGATGTTAAGTAAAGAATGAGGCCATCTGACAGTCACTGTGTGGGGCACAAGGATGCCAAAGAGTCAAGACCACAGTCTCAAGATTCCCAAGATCTCAGTTTAGCCCTAGGTCAATTCCCACCTGGAGCAGCAGAGAAGAAGGTTCGGCTCCCAGAGCATGGACATGGTCAGGTCCATCCATGTTGCCTGACCAACTTGCAGTATTTTGACCCTTCCCTGCAGCCCTGCTCCGCCAGGAGCCGAGGTTGCACGAAGGCATCCAGCTCACCTCCTCCACCCCCACCCCTCCACTTTGCTGCCTGCAACAACAGCAAGCTTCCTCTAAAGATGTCTGCAACCAAGGTCACACGCACACAGTCAGACATGGTCATCACTATGTAAGACAATGGAAGCCGACTCTACAAGGTGCGGTTTGGAACATCAATTTGCCTTTCAAAAAAATGTAAAAAAAAAAAATCTGCCATTTGAGAGCTACTGTCAATCAAGGACCCTGATAATGCATAATGATACGTTTGCAGTTATTGTACCAGAGTTCTTTCAAATAAAACATGTCTGATCTGATTTTTAAATTATAGGGTTTGTTCCTAAGCAACACGACAGAAGCATTAAGAAATATTGACAAGAACAAAGAGAGCCGGTGCTTTTTTTTCCCCTCTGCACTTATGCTGGGCGAGCAGCAGCTGAGTGGGTGCATCTGCTTCACCCGCCACCATCGTCATGTCCCAGTCTTGGGTCTCAAGGACAAAATGGCTTTCTCATCTCAAAGGAAATGGGAGTCTTAGGCACAACAGGATGCTATCTCATGCCTGCAATGTGCCAGCCCCGGCCACAGGCTAGCCCCTCCTAAGAGGGTCCTAAGTCTCTCCTGGCCTGGAGACTCTCAGTCCCCCTTCCTGTGCTCTGGGACCCACTCCTCTTCAGAGCCACCCTGTGATGCTGACCATGGCAAATTCCTATTCTCACTGACCTCTGCAGCAATCAGCGATCTCTTCTGCTCCAATGTTTTCCTACCTTAAGACTGAAGCATCCTCATGAATGCCAGGCCCTCCACTCTAAATATTAAAAGTTGTATTTCTTAAGACTTTCCCTCATGTTCATATCTCTTTATTCACAGGTCCTCACATGGTCCCCACACAGTGTCAGGATCACTCCCCAGCTTCCCATAGTCCCCCTTTTAACCTTCACCTGAAAAGTGCAAGTGATTGAGCTCTGATTTGCCTGGGCTCCTGGTCTACGCACTCAAGAAAGAGCTACCCTCTATCCTTCCCCTGTAGGTTTCCTCAGTCTAGAGCCCATGGGTCACTCTGGTCTATGCCCCTCCCAAACCAAGCTGCCTCCAGAGTCCCACCTAGACATTTCCCATTCCCACCGGGCCTTGAGAGTCCTACCTTTCCCCCATGCCCTAAAGGTGCCTGCAGGTCCCCACTCAGTTCTCATCTGTCCCTCCTCAGTCCTCCTCCTCCATGGCCCAGCTCTTAAGTTTCTGCTCTAGTCATTGGAAGATTCTGTTTTAAAAAGAAATAAGATAAACAAGACATGAGCTTGCTCTCTTTGCTACCCTATCACCTGCATGGATGTATTGGTTTGCCATCTTCTGAAAAGATGAGGTCTTGGGGGTTGGAGAGCTGGCTTAGGGGTTAATACTCTGCCTCACAAGCAGAAGGATCTGAGTTTGAATTCCATATAAAAACTCCAGACAGAAATAGTAGTGCCCTGTGATTCCAACTTAAAAGGTAGAGCCTGGGAAATTCCAGAGCAAAGCAAAGGAGGTAAAAGCAATTTGGGATGACTCTTGAAGTCACCTTAGACTTCCAAAGGCATATGCAGAGCCCTCTGATACACACACACGCATGCACTAAAAAGATGAGGTTTTTAGGAGCTGAAATTACCTACTCAGGCTCAAGAGTTTTATTTAACCAAGTCAGATGATGTTCTTGAGCCAAGATCCAGCTTGGTTTAGTTCTTTGTTGCTGCCACCAATGGATGAAGTTGGGAGACTTTTTCCGGCAAACACCATCTGTGGCACTCGACTTGTTTTCCCTTGACTGAATCCTATTCTCCACCGTCTGGCACACACAGATCAATGATACAATAAAATACCACTAAGTATGTCAGTTTGACTGAGTCATGAGGTGCCCAGAGAGCTGGCTGAACACTCTTCCTAAGTGTGTCTATTTCTAAAAGACCCCAGCATCTGAAGTGGTACACTGAGTAAAACAAGTGATCTCCTGTCATAGTTGTGAACAGGTGTCAACTTGACTGTTGAGGGTTTGAGCTCTGGACACATTTGTAGAGAATTAGTGGTTGAGTTAGGCCCAGAGCAAATCTGCAGGAGATTGTCTAGCTGATAGGGAAGGCCCAGCCCATAGTAAGTGGGATTAGCTAAACCCTGGAATAAAATACAGACAGCTGATTGAGAGAGTTGGCATCCTTGTGTATACTTGGCTAGACATTCTGGTCTGGCAAGTAAGGATCCCTCTCTCAGCCATTATGTAAAGATGGTGTAGCCAGTTCCCTCAGCCCTGGTGTTGGTGTGTACTCTCCCATCAAGCTGGACTGTGAACTGTAACCAGTAATCATAAGAGAGAATAAACCCCTTGTTCCCTTAAGCCCTTTGGTGGTGATTTATCAGCAACCATGCAGGCTGACTGCAACACCTCCCCAGGTTATCACCCGATTGGTGAGGTGCTAAAGAGAATAAAGAGAAGGAGGAAAGTCAAAGCTACTCTGCAGAACACTGATTTTGCACTCTGAACTCTCCAGGCCTTCAGACCAGACTGGAACCACCACCACTATCATATCACCAGCTCCCAGGCCTTGACTCTGCTGGATTTCCTGGGACTCCAACATGTATATGTCTCAGTCCCCACGACCATAATAAATATCTTCCTAAACACCATAGAAGAAATTGTGGTTCAATCCAGAACTTCGGAGACTCTATATCAACCACCTAGAACTAGGCCAGACTAATCTCTCCCTATCCTGAAGCTCAGGGACATTTGCGGAAGAGGGGGCAGTAAGAGTGTAAGAGCAAAAGGATGGGAGGAGCAATGATTTGCAAGATACTCCACACAAGTTAGGGCCGAAGCAATCATAATTGGACTTTGCATGCCCTGAGCAATGTCCAACACACTATTGACCTCACAAAGTCTAGCATCTGCTAAAGGCACCAAGATCCTTGGAGGCAAGGGATTGGCAGCCACAGCAGTGTTCCTATACTTAAGGGGAACACGGGAAAGCGTTCAAGGAATGGCCACTGGGTCCTTGTACGTCATCGGAGAGGAGGGCTCAGAGGAGAATCAGGCATGCACAAGAAAGGACTCTCTGGGAATTGGGGCGGGAGGCACTGGGGGATGGGGAGGGAGGGGTGAGGGGAGGGGGAGCAGGGGGTTCGGGGGGAGGAGGAGGGAGGGAGGGAACTGGTGTACCTATTAAGTTTGTATGAGATGACATAATAATAAAAAAAATGTAAAAAAAAAGAAGAAGAAGAAATTGTGGTTGTGCAGAGTGGTACATGTCTGCCTGTATTCCTAGTGAGACCTTCCAGGAAAACATTTTTCCTCACCACTTGGGTAATGAGATATTCTGGGGTCATCCTAGGTCTGGGGGACCTTTGCCTTTTGACATTCTCCAATTAGTTAAGTATAGCACAGAAACCAGGCATAAAGGTGCACACCGCCCTCCCAGCACTCAGGAGGCTGAGGTCAGAGGACAGTAAGTTCAAGACCTGCTTGGGCTACATAGTTAAGTTGAAGGCCAGCCTGGAATTCACAACAAGACCCTGTCTTAAAAAAGAAACTATGTAATATTAGTATATTTGTTCCTATATGTATCTAGATATATTCATTATACTTACATTTTATTTATGTTAATACTTTGTCTTATAATTTATGTGTAATATTTATGGTATATCTCATTTTGCATTTGATGCAATTATAAATCATATAATTAGTATATATAATAGGACTGACAGAAAGCATGTATGTCTCTGGTTTCCCACTGGTTCTATTTCTCTGGAGAACCTGTATATATGAAGGGAGACAGTTTACCAGTGGATAAATGTAAAGAATAGAGGCTCTCCCTCTCTTTGCCCAGCACCTGTCCCATACAGTCTCTCAGGGTAGTGTCATGTCTGATGGGATCTTCTCTGTTCCATGGTAAAGTGTTGCCAGGCCAGCTATTGTAGAAGTCTAGCAGAAGTAGACAGTGTTGCACTGAGTGTGGGGTTATGACAGCTCTAAAGTGAACAAAGGCTGCTGTCTAGCATTACTTCCCCCCATCCTCTAGCTCTTACACTTCTACCGGTCCCTCTTCTGAAAGGTTTCCTGAGCCTTGGGATGGAGCCATTCATAGTCCCTTTTACTTTGTACTTTGACCAGTTGTGGCTCTCTGCATTATGCATCTTCTATTGCACATGGAGAAAGGTTTATTTTTGACTCACAGTTTGAGGGTACATTCACCACCACGGGAAAGGTATGATGGCTAGAGTGTTAAGTGACTGGTCACATTACAACCCCAGGCAGGAGGCAGCTGGCAATGGATACGGTGCTCTACTCGCTTTCTCCTTTTTGTTCAGTCTAGGCCCCTAGTCCATGGGATGGTGCTGCCCACATTTAAGGTGAATCTTCCACCTCAATTAACCCAAGCTACCAGCCCCCTCACAGACATGCTCAGAGGTCTGTTTCCTGGGTGATTCCAACTCTTTTTAAGTTGATAATGTTAACCTCCTCGCAATACTTAAGTTTGGGAAGCATTGCTGAAGAATGTGTAAGGAAAAGGACATGTATATGGGAGATGCTTTTTAGAGAGCTCAGTCTGCAGCATGTGTTATCTCATTGATGGAGATATTAGAGAAGATGAAAGAACTCAAGAGGCACTTGCAAGAATCCAAAAATGAGGTCATCCATGATAGTGGGGCCAGGCAAAGAAGCAGGGGTTGATGGGAAGATTTGGAAAGGGGTTGAACCAGCCTGTTTTGAGTTAGAGCCAGAGATGAAGGTTTAGGGATCTAGAACTGAAAGAGGGATCAGGAAAGAGGGGAAATGGGGCTAAACGGAGCAAGGGAAGGAGTGAGCATGGAGCAGGAAGGGTCTTGTCCCTTGAGAGTGGGAACTGTGCTCTGGAATCATCCCACTGGATTCTTAGAAGCTGGGGTGGTGCCGTGACCCCTAAAAAAAATGGAGCAGGACATCTTCAGAACTCACTACATGCCTCTGGGACATACAAGAATACAGACAGGCACAGCTTCAAGACAAAATGCTTACACTACTCCCCAGATGAGACTGATGGTGTGTGCCTAGGATAAGTAATTGCTGTGAGAAGAACCAAGCTTTAGAGAATACACAGCTTCTTCAGGGTCTAGTGGGCTTATTGGCATGGATAGTCTTAGACAAAACATACTGTCAAATACCACAAGAGCCCCATAACAGGGAAACTCAGGAAAGGGGGTGGGGATAAGGTAATCAGTGCTGATGTGTTAGGCATGATCCACTTGAAAGGCAAACATGTGATTAACAGACATAGATCACCATCGGGTCTTTCCTTTTTTCTCAGACACTCCTTAGAGCCACATTTGACCAATAAAATCTTTCTCCAGGGAGCAGGAATATCAGCACATCTTTCCCTCCCAAGAGCTTCAAGAAAAGCCTTCACCCTAGAATCCTGGGGAATCTCCCATTATTTCCCCTTATGAATCCTAAAACTGTAAGACTCACCCTCTTCATTTCTCCATAGAAACTTCCAGATCTTAAGCCTCATCTTTTTTGGGTAAAGACAAGATTTTGGTCAACATTTATACATATCTTTGTTTGGCAGAAAATTTCTGAAGAATTCCTATGAAATTGTTTTCAAAGAAAAAAACAGGACTGGAGAGATAACTCGGGGGTTAAGTCTATGCTTCATAAGCAGAAGGACCTGAGTTTGGATCCTGGATCCCCATATGAAAACACTGGGCAGAAATGGCTACTGCTTGCACTCTGAAAGGTAAAGACTAGCAAACTCCAGAACAAAGGAAAAAAGGGGTAGAACAATCCAGAAAGACTACCAAAATCACACTTGGGTCTCTACAGGTACAAAAAGTGCCTGCTGATACATACAGATAGACATGGAAGGAAGGAAAGAAGGAAGGAAGGAAAGAAGGAAGGAAGGAAGGAAGGAAAGAAGGAAGGAAGGAAGGAAGGAAGGAAGGAAGGAAGGAAGGAAGGAAGGAAGGAAGGAAGGAAGGAAGAAGGAAGGAGGAAAGGAGGAAGGGAGAGGGAGAAGAAAGAAAAAGAAAGAAAGAAAGAAAGATAGAAAGTGAGAAAGTGAGAAAGAGAAAAAGAAAATGAGAAAGAAAGAAAGTGAGAAAGAGAGAAAGTGAGAGAGAAAGAGAGAAAGAGAGAAAGTGAGAAAGAGAAAGAAAGACCAAAGAAGAACAAATCAATCATTTCCCCCACAAATATCACTGCTGTTTCCCTTTGCCACCTGCCCGTGTCCAGTAACAGCCCTTCTACTGTGGCCTGATCAAGTATGCAAGACCAGTGTGCAGTCTGGAGGGCTCTGATCATTCTCCCAGGTGGATCCATTTTGGGGCACAAGAAGGACACAGCTCCACAAATTTCCTATGCCTGTCTAAGTGACAAATCATGTTTTATAGACATCGGGCTGCCTTAGCAACTCCCAGGCACCCCACCCATCCACCTGCATTGCCTACTTATAAGCAAAGTCATCCTCAAAACCAGCCAGTGGATTTGTTGTGGATAAGAACATCCACCCCACCATCATCTAAATGAATCTTGAGGACTTTTGTTAAAGTGAATTCACGTTCACTATGGTAAAACATTTTTTTCTTGAATAAATGCTGTTTTATAACCTTTGATTTCCACTTTATATTTTGTTGTTGTTGTTGTTAATGTTTTGCAAATCCTTCTACTCTGAATCATAGTTCTTGAGCTATGATGAATGAAAAACAACCAACACAGATGAAGAAAGACAAATAAATAATTCAGGACCCAGATGTCACTTGCCTTTGCTTCTCTCCCGTGCCAGCTGGGTCCTGTTTCTCTCGTCCTCATTCCTCTGCTAAATAAGCTTTTCCAGCCTGTTCCAGAGAAGTAAATAAAAATGAATAATTCAGCCTCCCATCTCATTTGTCCTCTTCCTCAAGGAGCCCAGACCTCTTTTCTTTTCTGTCAATCTCTGGTTAAATAACATTAGCACAGTGGTGCATTCTCTCTTCAATCTCTGCCTTAGCGGTGACCTGCTAGGCTCATGACCTTTGGGGGGGTGTAAGTGATAGGACAAAATATATCGGGGTCCCAGGTATGATAAGCTTGCCTCTCTGTTTCCTTTGTCTGGTACTTAAGGAAAACTCAGGCTGAGCTTACAGAGAAATGCTTTCAGAGCAAGGTTCTTGAGGAATAATGGCCAAGGGTTACAGACCTCTCAGAGTGGCTAAAGAGCCTCTTCCAGCCAGGGACACTTAGGTGGCCCCTGCTAGTTCTTCCTGAGTGCCAGGCCTGAGACAGATGAGTCAGTTGCTATAGTGACCAGCTCAGTGTCTTGTCCCATCTCTCAGGTGACTGCAGGTCTCAGTTCTTAAAGTACCAGGAGTCTAGAATGAGGAAAACATCCTCACTGCTTCCTGGTCTGGACCTCCCACTAAAGCCCTGGCCCTTAATCTTTTAGAACATCTCTCTGGTCCTCTCTGGAGATTTTCCTCCATGAATCATCCTCATGGTTTGTACTTCTAGGTACTTAAATCAAATTTGCAGGTCCCCAGTGACTGTGCAAGCTCTGATTCATCGAATCTTTGCAAGCCGTCCTGCTCTCAATTTAGTTTTGGAAATAGCTCTGTTTTTCATGCAACTTGTCATTTCCATTCCTCCCTCCTACTGGAAGTGTAATAAATTCTGATATTCAGCAGACACAGAAGGACCAAAAACAAGGAAAATAAATTTCAAACACTATCTGCTATGAACACAAGACAACTTCAGGAAGGCACATGCAATAACTGGAATAGCTACCATTTAGGAAGAACATTCACCAGGCCAGGTTGTCATGGCCAGACAACAAAACATCCCTTGAAGATTCATGTGTTTAAGGCTGCCTGCGAGACTGCTTTCTGCTTTTCAGCCCAGTTCTGTGTACATCACTTCTTCTTCTGCAGTGTCTTTGAGAAGATATGCAATTTTTTCATTTTGTGGGGCAGAGCTCAGTCCAAGTTAATCAATGGATTAACTCCTTGCTGGGTTCATCATATGATGTGGTATTATTCGGAGGTGGTGGAAAGCAGAAGATGGGGCCCAGTTGGAACAAACAGCACTGGGAGTATTCTCTGGGAAGATGCATCTTCTCCCCAGCCCCTTCTTTTCTGTCTCTACACTGGGAGGTGACCTACTTAGTTCCACCACATCTTCCCACTGTCAGGATGTTCTGCCTTACCTCAAGCCCAAGCAATGACTTCTTCCAACCATGGAATGAAGCCTGTAAAACTATGGGCCCAAACAAATCTTTCTTCTTCTTTTCTCTTAGACTTCCATCACAGCAACAAAAGATCTAATATATAGATATATAACACATTGGGCTCTGTGCTTTTGGTGACACCCATAGGCTAAAACACACCAGGTTAACTACTAGTATGGCTTTGTCTTCCATCTATATTCAGATCACCAGATCTATTTCTTCTTGTTGTTTGAACACTTTAACTGGGGAGACCTCACACAACTGTCTATCCACCATCTGTTTAATGACAGATCAAAGAAACAGTTACACCAAGGTGTAACTTGAATAACCAACAAGTTTATTGGGCTTGCTTACAGGAGTAGGAATGACGGTTAGTTCTAGAAGCAAGGATGACTCAAAGGCAGCTACATTACTAGAAAGCCCACCACAGGATGGCTAACAGCTTCCCCATGGCTGCACAGATGGATTCTCCCTCAATTAGCCTTCTTTAGTCTATATATCCTAAGGCCCCTGGACCATGGGCAGGCACATTCATTATCTAGCCTCTCCTACCCTGTCATGGTTTGAAATGTGAGTTGCCACCCACAGGCTCATGTATTTGAATCCTTAGTTATGTTTGGGAAGGTCATGGCAACTATAGGAGGTGGAGCCTTGGTGGAGGAAGGCAGTCACAGGGGGTGGGCCTTAAGGTTGGTTAGCCCCTGGAGGCGTCAGTTAGTTAGTCTGCTCTTGCAGTTTGTACCTCTCAAACTTCATAATGGATGTGAGCTAAACCTACTGCAGCTTCTACCACCTATCATGCCTTTTCCAACATAGTAGACTGTATCACCCCTTTGGAACTGTAAGTTGAATAAATCTCCCTTTCTCCTTTAAATTGCTTAAGTTTGATGGTGTCCCACAGCAACAGAGAAGAGTAACTGCCACATACTCCCTCGTCCCTGAGACAATGTCAACAGTCGTCTGGTGCAATCTTAATAGTCTCAGACAAAATTGGCAGCTGTTTATTCAGAAGAAAGTGCCATACGACAGTTCTTCCCACATGCCATCCATGTTCCAGTTTCAACACCAAACCACTCTCTCCACCTCCCATACATCCCCCCCTTCAGCACAGGATTGCAAAACTGCTTCTTTTATCTCTGTCCATCCTCTATATCCCCATTTCATCGAACAGATTTGCAACCGAAGCAGGGACTCCAGATCCCTTCTCATTCTTTCTTTACCACCTGCAATCAAGGCCCGCATCTCAGAGCTTTCTCCCAGTGGTACTTAACCAATGTTCATCACTCCTAGGGCCCACACACTCAAGAAAGCTTTCATGCTGGTGTCTGATTCGTCGTCTTTCTGTCAAGGTCTTCCAGAGATACTCCACAGCACCAAGAGTACTAGGATACAGAGTCACGTAACTGACACACGCAACTGACTGTTATTTCCCAACATGGCCTAACCCAACACCTATTCTGCATCCTCTTCATACTGTATGATGTCATCATTCCTCTCACTATAATAGAGCTGTAGAGGCAGAATTTTACAATCACCTCAACTAACAGTATGAGAGTAAGGAGCATCACCATTGAAGCCATACTAAAAGGCATGCAGGGTCTTCCTTATCCATGTGCATGTTCTCCCTCTTTCAAACTCTTTCCACCCCCAACCCCAGCCCCACCCACCACTACAAATTCCCACCTCTGAAACTTAGCTCCATGTTCTGACTAATCTTAGGCTACAACAAACGTGTTGACATATGGGTGGAAGAGTGTTGGGGGTTGAACCCTCATACATTCCAAGCAAATACTCTGACACTGAGCAACATCTTTAGTCCTGGCTTTCAAAAATTCCAGTGCAGGAAAAAGAGGGAGGGAAGAAAAGAAGAATAAGATGATGATGAGCAGGAGCAGGACAAGAATACAAAGGAGGGAGATGAGGAGAAGGAAGAGGAAGAAGAGGAAAAATTTCTCTTAGGCATAATGGATGCATGCCTATAATACCAACTGAGGCAGGAGGATTAGCTAGTGAAAGTCTGTGTCAAAATCCTCTCCCCAGAAAAATAAAAATAACAAATTCATGTATGTATTATAAGAATAGAATAAAAAATAAAATAAATAACGAGCAGTGGAAGGAATCTGTGCAGACTGAGCAGGTCCCAGAACCCAAACTGACTCTGAGGAAAGAGTCATTCACGTGGTTACATGTGCAAGGCTGGTCCACTGGGAAGTGGGATTGAGGCCCACTATCACTGTCAGCAGCAAAGAGCAACCAAGATTTAAAAAAAAAAAATCAGAAATGCCAAGATAAACAAAATCCTACCCAGAAAGGAAAACAGGAAGTGTGGTAAAGTCATCTGAGGAGTACAGAAAAAGACCCCCTCAGGTTTTGAACCTGCAAAGCCACATGTGGCACAGACAAAGCAAGGAGAGCAGAGTGAGCCCACACTACACTGCAATGTCTACAGGAAACAATGTGACCTCTGCCTATTCCTTTTCCTCAATGGATAAATCTAAGCACTGCGATAGACAGTAGATAATGCCGTCTGCCTTGACACTGTCCTAGCTGTAGCACTCAGAATTTCCTCCATGGCTTCTAACAAAGAAGTCCCAAATTCTGTAAACAAAATAGATTTGTGGTTTTCTCTCATTGAAAAGTACCTGATTCTGTGGACACAGACAAGGAGAGCTGTCAGCTCCAGGCCAGGCAGTTCCATCTACTTTCTGGGAACTTTTCTGTCTTTTACCCTAAATGGGAGCAGAGACAGCCATGGACTTGATGAAATGTCAACCCATGTCCCACATGCAACCCCATTATCAAGACAGTGAGGAGGTTCCAGGAGATCCAGTGCCTGTTGTCCTGCCTTTGCTTTCCCTTAAGATATGGGTCCCACAGCCCACAGCCTTGTGACTTGCACAGGATGTGCATAGATTAACTTTCTTTGTCAACTTGACTGAATTTGGGATGATCTAGGAGACCCATCTCTAGGGATGTCTGGGAGGTACTTCCAGAGAGGTTTCACGGAAGCTAGAAGACCCATGTAGACAGTGCCTTTCCATAAGCAGACTGAATAAAGGGAGAAAATTACCTGAGAACCAGCATTCATCTCTCTTTGTTTCTTGACTGTGGGTGCAATGTGACCTCCAATTCTTGCTACTAGCTTCAGGCTGCTCTGGATGCCATGCTTTCTCCACCATGATGGACTTTATACCCTCACATGGTGATCCAAAATAAATCCTTTTTTCCTTAGGTTGCTTTTGTCTGGCATTTTGTCACAGCAACAAGAAAAGTAACTAACACAGGAAGTGGCTCCCAAAAAATTCATGTGTTGAGGACTTAAGCCATGTCTGGTGACATTATTTGAGGAGGTACTAGACATTTCAGGATGTGGGACAGAGCTGGAGGAAATAGGTCACTATAGGGTACGTCCTTAGGAGTACCTGTCTCTGGCCTCTTCTGGCCTTTGTCTTTGGTTCCTTTCACTAATGTTATGGGGTGATTGCCTGCCAGGAACAGATGCTTCAGATACAAATACCAATGGAAAAGCCAATTTATTACTCTAGAAGACCCAGCTCTCTGGTTAAAACCATGAGTCAGAAGCCATGAAAGACAGGGAACGCACATTATTTACACATCTTGTTTAAACAAAAGATAGAAAAAAAAAAAGAAAGAAGAAAAAAGGGGTAGTCCTGTGTTATCAATAATCTACCTAAGGAATATAACAGTCTCCTAGATGACTATATACCTCATTTGTTAAGAAAGGGAAGTAGGAACTGATATCGAGGTAATCAGATGCTAGAGGAACTAATGTTTGTCGAGGGCAGAAGCCCTGGACTTTTATCCTTTGTGAACTTTCTCATAGTAACCTCTTATCTCAGTCGCAATGGAAGGGAGGAGGGCTAAGACAGGCTTTTTATAGCATAGGCTGTTATTAATATTTCATCCTATTTTACCAGGAAATAAAGAACCTAAGGCTCCCACCACCATGAAGTTCCACTCATGGAGTCTAGCAATCAGGAACTGAACTCTCTAAAAACAGTAAGCCAAACATAAATCTTCCTATACATTTTCTGTTTATATCATAGTCCTGAAAATGTAACTAACATACCCAGGCAAATACTACAACCTACTCTACTTTTTTTTTTTCTGTTGGAGACATCTAAATTCTAAATGATGAGTTTATGCTTCAATTGCTGGATTTAACAACTTTAAGAAATCTTTGATGACTCAATTAGAGAAAAACTCGCTCATGAAAAAGACTTAGGTTGTTTTATTAGCTTGGAACATAGTCATCTGGACAGGTCAAGCTTCCAAGGGAAATGACATCATCTGCTACTCTGCATGTCCAGAGTGGCTGGACATAGGCAGAGGAGACCCAGAATAGTCTACCATGATAATCTGCCTTCACAAGAACAGAAACTTGGGGTCTTCTGCAGAAGCAATTCCTTTTTAGCAGCTCACTTGCAGTCGATGTGCACTTGGCTTATAAGTATTGGCCACTGGGACCAATGGCGTCCCGAGCCACTGTGTCTACCACTCATCTTCCCTCCTACCTCAGTGCACACTACTCACCTGGAAACCGTGCCTCCTACAAATGCCTGTCATTTTCCCCAAATGCTAACCAAGAGGCATTTGGAGACAGCACTTCACAAGACACAAGTTCTCTTGCTTTGATGACAGGGATACAAACCTAGAGGTTTTTCAAACTTCCTCCCAGAGAGGGAAAAGCAACAACAAAGTCCTGTAAGCCACACCCATCCAGACAAGAGAGAGTCCTTGGAATTTTCCAAGAAGAAATGCTTTCTAAAGGGCCACTGGCTCTAACCCACAGCAGTCTTCCTCTTTGCAAAGGCAAGACCACCCTCATGTGGCAGAGATACTGAATAGCAACTGTGAATCCAAGAGCTGGACTGAGGTAGCCACCTTAGAAAATGGAAACACTTAATCCTCATACTTGAATTAAGGGTCAGGGAATGTGAAAGCATTTCATTTCATTGAATGGGCACGGAGCACTTTTGGACCCTAAGTCCTTTCATTCTGTAGCCAGAGCAGTGCTCCTGCAGTGTAATCCCAGCAGCAACAAGTCAGGGAAACTGGCTAGAAATGCAAATCGCTCTGCTTTCAGAAACTCTGCAGGAGTCCCAGCATCCAAGCATAAGCATGCCCTGTGCAGAATTGTGTGTGTGTGTGTGTGTGTGTGTGTGTGTGTGTGTACAGGAGGTCAGAGGTCAAACTCAAGGTGGCTTTCTCAATGGATCTCCACTTTATTTTTTGAGACAGAGTCTTTCACTGAACTTAGAGCTCACTGATCCAGATAAACTAATCAATGACCTCCAGAAATTCTCCTGTCTTTCTCCCTCTCCCCCAGTGGTTGCAGGCACGTGCCACTGCAGCAGATTTTACATTGGCTCTGGAGATTTGAGCACTTTTGTTTGCACATCAAGCACTTTTCCAATTGAGCCATCTCCCCAGCAATGTTTCTTAAGTGTGAAAGCTAATGTAAGTCCTGGATATGGTTGGGTCCATTACCATCAATCCTTGAAACACAAACCAAACAACCATTGTTCTGACAACTCACGGGCCAAGACACTACTTTGGAGATGTCACAGGACTTTTAATATTAAGAGAAAATCCTGATTTCTTACTGCCAGCTTATCTTGGATCCCTTGTAGCAGCCCATATACAATCACACAAGAAGTGTTCCTGGAGGGGTGTGGGAACTGAGGTAGAGCTGGGGAGGAGCCAGCATAGGCCAGCTGTGTGAGCTTGGGGCTGTGACTTGGAAATGTCCAACCTAGGGGCCTGAAAGTTTGATATATAAACTCCAACTTCCACATGCTCTCTGCTGTGGCAGCTTCTGAAGGTAGACTCCAGGCCTGCTATACCCTATATGAGATCCAGTCTGTGGCCAAAGAACCTCTCCCAGGAAGAAGAGGAGAGAAGCACCGTACTGCCTGTCCCATTCAGCTTACCCAAGAAAAGGAAAGTTCCTAGTGTGCTACTAAACTCTCATGACTCTGTGATCTCAGATTTGGAGCCTATTATGACCACCACCTCTTCTGAAGCCTATTTTTCTGACTATTTTAGCACTTCCCCATGGGGCGCTGCCTTTCTAGAAATACAGCGTATCTTTGGATCGATCCACATGTGCAGATTCTCTGCAGAGAACGGCTAAGGTGAACCCACACAGCCTGCCATGTCCCACCCACTCCATCTCTGGAGCTAGAACCTTCCACAACCAACTAAACTAGAGGGAGCCTGAAAAGCAAATACTACAAAGAGGCACAGTACACACTAATGTGAGGGAAACACTATTGCATGGGTCTGTCTGTCATTGTATTAGCTACTCTTCTCTGTTGCTGTGAGATACCACTCAAAGTCAAGAAATTTAAAGGGGACAGAGAGATGTATTTGGGTTATGGTCCCAGAGGGGAGATACAGTTCATTATGGCAGGAAAAACATGGCTGGCTGGCTGGAACTGCCAACTGCAAGAGCAGACCTCTCCTCCAAGTAGGGTGGAGCTAATCTATCTATCCCCTACGACTGTCTTCCTCCAGCAAGATTCTACCTCTTAAAGGTGCCATGACCTTTCTAAACAACTAAAGATTCAAATACATGAGCCTATGGATGACAATTCATATTTCAAACCATGAAACTCCACTCCTGGGCCCCACAGACTCATTGTCATCTCATTACAAAAATTATACTAATTCCAACTTTAAAAGTCTCATAGACTCTATCAGTAGTTTCAACACAGTCCAAAAGTTCAAGATCCAAGCCTCCTATAAAATCAAGACAAGTTACATACTTCCAACGTACAATGGCACAGAATAAACATTCCCATTCCAAAAGGGCAGAATGGGGACATATCTAGGAAAGATTGGTTCATAACAAGACCAAAAACTAGCAGGATGAACTCCAAATCTTGTGGCTCCAAGTCTAGCAACCTTTTGTTGAAGTCATCACAATTCCAAAGAACTTCAGTTCCACCCCACTAGCACAGATGTCCACGGAACTCATCTGCCAACATATCACTTCATTTACCCTTGTACAGTTTCAAACACAGTCTCTGTTCCCCTCTGGATCATCACAAGCTATGCTTCCACTGTCCACATCTCTAACAGCATCTGTCTTTTCCAAACTCTCAATAGAATGGCCCTTTTGGCCCTGTCTCTAAGACACAAAGGCTTTCCCAGCACTAAGCCCTAAAGTTCTCCATATTTTTCCCAACATATATTTCCAAAGGCACATTAGCCACATCTCAGCATTGATCATACTTCTTTACTTCTTGGTACCAACTTCTCTCAGCTTCACAAAAATTTTTTGGTACCAGGTTCATAGTCTCACAGCAACACCCCACTTCTGGTACCAATTTCAGTATAGTTACTCTCTGTGTTGCTCTGACACCATTCAAAGACCAGCATTTCAAAGGAGATTTATTCAGCTTACAGTTCCAGAGGAGAAAGACAGTCCATTATGGCAGGATAGACATGGCTAGCTGGCAGAAGCTGGAGGAGTCTAAGTCACATCTTTCATGGAGGCTGTTGCAGTTCACCTGCATGGTTGCTGATAAAATCACCATCAAATGACTTAAGGGAACAAGGGCTTTAATTTTTTTTCTTATGATAGCATGGTTATAATTGTTGGTCCAACTTAGCAGGAGAGCTCACACTAACATCAGGGCTGAGGGAAATGGCCATACCACTTCCACATAAAGGCTGATAGAGGGACGATCTTTACTTGCTAGACCAGCACGTCTAGGGCAAGTAAGGTTTGCCCTTTTCTCAGCAATCCTGTGGATATGGTGTGGCCAGTTCTCTTGACTCCTGGTATTGGTGTGAGCTCTTCTGTCGAGCTAAACTAAGAACTGAAAATCCTAAGAAAAAGTAAAAATTGCTTTTTACCCTAATCTGTTCAGTCATGAATTTATTGGCAACATACACTCAAACTGCAACAGGCATCACCTCGATTTTTGGAACACCCAGGGACAGCCATAGTTTGGACTTTATTTGGTAAATACCTGTGGAAGGGACTGAGACCCTGACCTCTTTCTGTTTCCTGTATGGAGCTGTGACTGCCCATCCTCACATGTGCCCATCCATCATAGGGTGACACACCCAACAGAGGCAGTGCCAGAGCTCTCACCATTCTGTTTAGACTTTTAATCTCCAAACTGGTGAGCTAAGTTCTTCTCTTTAAAAATTAACCTGCCTCCAGCCTTTTGTTATTATGACTGTCATGGTTTGAAATGTGAGTTGTCACATTTGTCAGACAGCAAGATTTCCAGCATATGCTGAGTAATGTCCACTTACTGAACCAGCTTCTTCCATCCCCAGGGGGATAAGGAGTAGTCCTAACTATTATGGGCTGGGTCTTTCCAAGTCCATCACACAATCTCCTGCAGGCTTACTAAAAGGCTTGCCTTAACTAATTTTTAACAAATGTTTCCAGAGCTCAGATATGTAGGTGTCAAGTTGATACCTATATATCTAACTAATACAATATGCAAGCCAACCCCTGAAGGATAAATATGACTTGCTAGGCAGACATAGACATAGGGTGCTCAACACAGAGGAATGACTTGGGCAAAGTACTTGAAAGGAGAGCAGTTTGAGGGCTGCAGTAGGATTCAGTGTAACAGAGAGATAGGATAGGTGGTAAGCAACAGTAGGGACCCTGTAAGTCCTTCACAACCAACTCCAGCAGTTGGTGTCCTAGTGGAAGCTTGTGAATAGGAAGTCACTGGATGAGATCTGTGTCCTAAGCAGATCCCTTTGAGAGTTAGTTTGGATAGAAGAACTAGGATCTCAATTAGGAGAACAAAGGAAGGAAGAGACAGTGTCAAGCACATAGCTGCACCTCCACTTACTCATCACTCATCGCTCCCTAATGCAGATAAGGAAGCTGGGCTCTCAGAGGCTAGTAATTACACAAGGCCTTGTGGATCAGTCCAGCTCTGAGTCTCCTTTTCCTTTCTGCTTCTTCTGCAAATTTCTTCTACTGATCTAGATAGCCAATGAGGCCTTTACTCTACAATAGTAGGAGCATGAGTAACCCCGAGACTGAAGCAGTGTGGGCCTCACAAAGAGAGAGGAAGGTGTCCCAGACTCAGGGGGCACAGACAAATGGCACAGGGAGATGAAAGAAATTCACAAAAGCCACCTCCAGCTGATAGGCCAGAGGAGGTTCCTAAGAGAACTGGGTATTAAGCAAAGTCTTAAAAGAACAGCTTTCTTTCTTTCCCCCTGTTCAGTAATTTATTGAGATGAAAGTCTCGTCACATAAAAGGAATCATTTTGAAGTGAATGGTTTGTGGGCATCAGTACACTCATGACGTTGTCCACCCCCCTCCTCTCATCTACTTCCATAGCATTTCCACAATTGACAAGTGGAACTCTCTTTTCCATTAGGCTATTTCTCCTCACTCCTCCTTGTCCATAATCCCTGGAAAACACCAGTCTGCATTCTATCTGTGCTGATTTACTTTGTCTAGGTACTTCCTATAAATGGAAGCATACCCTAGGTGTGGGGGTTGTCAGCCCCAAAGCCTGCTCTCTGGATGATACATTAGCATCTGAAATGGGCTGTCTGCTGCTAGGGACCCCTCCCCTGGGGGGTTGAGTTTGCCTCTTGTCTGGAGGACAATGACAGGCCTAACTCCCCCCTTTGGGAGTAGAGCACCTCCAGACCTGTCCTTGGATCGCTTCTGTTTCTCTTAGAAACTGGCTGGGCTGTTCCTCCCCCAACAGTTCCTTCCTGCTTATCTGACATATGCTTATGCACAGACCAAGTAACTCTGTTTTGAGGCATACATTCCTTTCTCTTCTAGCAACAAGGAGCCATGCTTGTTTAGCATACCTGGCGACATGTTTGGTCCCACAACAAGTGGATGTAACCAAAATGTACGTGCTTTACATAATCCTGTAAAGAATTTGGCCCTGGTCCTTGATTATAAAACCCATGTATGTTACAATAAAGTTGGCTTGGATGATAAGAGGACATCCAAGGCCCCCTCTGACCCAAAGCCTGAAACTTTTAATTCCTACGCTCCCACTTTTGTTCCTTGCGTTTTTAAGTTCGGTTTCATGCTGGTTCGTGGGCCCGGACACCTAGGTACCTGGCTTCCTTAGTGTTTTCAAGGTTCATCCACATTAGAGTGTGTGGAAGGGCTTCACTTTTTCCTGGCTTCACTGAATCATTATATGGATGTATAGTGCTTATTCTTTCATTCATAGATGGTAGATCTTCCTATATGAATGCTTGTTTAAGCTCAGCAGGTAAGGCACCTGCTCTCAAACTTGGCAACCTTCTGATTCCTACAAGCCAATAAGGTCAAAGGCAAGAACTCGGCCTCATAGGGTCACTCAGTCCTCATAGCTTTCACTAGGTGTAGAGTGCAGGCCTTGTTGGCTCTCTAGATCAGAACACTACCTGGCTCCATTTTCTGTGCCTCCAAGAGTCCCCCTAAAATCCAGTGTCCAAATGAGCTCACAGACACAGAGCCTACCTCATCCTGGTCCACCACAACTCAGATGGGCCTGCTAACATCAAGAGACAGGGAGAAAAAAATGTGTTTTTTGGTGCCAGTGTATTGGAGGCACAACTGCTAGGCCACTGCTGTGATTCAGTTGGCTCCAAGTCACACAGCTGCTCATGCAAACAAAAGCGTTTCCATCCTGCTCCAGGGAACAACATTGACAATAGGAGAGAAGATCCAGTCTGTGTTTACAGACTTGAAAGAGCCTTAGTCAGACCCAACTTATTGTATGGACCAGATGTGCCCTTCCTACCTGGATGAGTTCCATACAGCAAATGGGATCACTGACTCCACAACTGTTTAAGCCAGGCTGTTTGCCAAAGGTGCCATGTGATTTGGTGACAAATCCCACCACTTTGTCAATACATTTGTCCCAAATTTAAAAGCCAGCCATCAGAAGAACAGTTGGCAAATGAAAGTTGATATAAAACATCAAAATATAATTCTGTCTTATTAACATTTTCTGGATGTTGCTTTGGGTCCAGTCTCATGAGAAGCAGCGTGCCCTGGACATTATCAGTGTCTACTCTACAGAGAAGGGAGCTGATCCCCAGAGAGATAAACTCACTTGCTTTGTCATGCTGGTAATACTCAAAGACACACTACTGAAGCTGCAAGTAACCATGTTTATGACCAGCTTAGCATGCTGACTCTAGAAATTGCAAAGTCCAAACTGAAGACAGAGGCTGGGGAGTAGTTCAGTGGGAGTACTCTTGCCTAGTAGGCAAGAAGACCTGGGTTCAGTCTCCAGTATAGGCACACGTGTGTGCGCGCGCGCACACACACACACACACACACACACCACAATCAAAGACTGATTTGGTTCCCCACAACCACCAAAGACCTAACTTCTTCATATCCTGCCTCTCTGGCATCAGGGGTTCCCCTCAAGGTGACAAGACTGCAACAGTGCTATCCATGCATACCCATAAGGGGAAAAAAGAAAAGGCCCCTTTCCCAGTGTCCTGGCAAACACATTCTCCAGGCTCAGTGGCCCTGATGGAGTCTCTCACCATCCCTGTGTCAGTGGTATGTCTCTTACACTCTGAGTTATCTCTAACTGTTCCCACACTCAGAGACCAAAGAAGAAATAAAAGCCAGGGTCTCTCCCAAAAGAAGGCAGAGTGACAGTTAACAAGGACTCATTTCTGCTATCAGGTTATGGAATAATCATTGGAGTCCAGGCCACAGCTATTACTATGGGCCCAGCATAATTATTTATGTATGTATGTATGTTTGTGCATCCATGAATATGCAAGAGGTATGTATGTACATGTGCATGTATGTGTATCAGAGGACACTTGGGTGGGTGACTGCGGGAGGCCCAAAGGTGACAACCGGAATCATTCTTGATTGTTCTATCTCCTTATTGCTTTGCTCCAGGGTTCTCTAGGCTCCACCTACCAGAGCTGGAATTGCAGTTTGCGGTCCTATCTGTCCAGCATCCTGGGATCTTGGAATCTGAACTCGGGTCCTTTTGCTTGCAGGTAAAAGGCTTTAACCCTCAAGCTTCTCCCCAGCCCATCAGGCACAATTTTAAATGCTGAGGACACAACCTACTCACTCCTCTTGGACAAAGTCTTACGTTCTTACAGGCCCTAGGAGTTAGACAAACAGTCTTCTAACCAGCTTTTCTGCATGTGAACTGATTCTGCAACCCTTAATGCTATTTAATCTTCCTCAGTCTCCTCTATAAAAATCATTAACAGTAATCACAAAAAGAAACAAAGTCGAGATAGGGTCTCAGATAAAACCAAAAGCAAGATATCCAACCTCCTGGTAAACCTACTCTCCTCACCTTCAGTGTACCAATTTGCATTTTGTACAGTGAACCTCAGTATTGTTATGAGAGTTAAGAGTCACAGCTTGTTCCCCGAAGAACCAGGTTACCCATCCTCAGTAAACTAATTAAAAGAGCCAAAGTAATAGTGAAAAGCAAAAAAGGAGTTAATGTAGCTACATGGAGAAAGTCACAAAGGAATTCAGAGACTTCTGTAAGTCCATCTTCTGGTGCCCTGCCTTGAAATTCTGGCCTAAGTAGTGAGCAAGAAGTATGCATAACTAAACGGCCCCAGACAAGGTCCCATCATGGTGTCTGAGGAGCAAAGTTTCCCCTTTGGCTAACCCAGACTTTTAGACTTCATCATTCTGGGAGAATTCTAATTTCTTGGGGCCTACTGGTTCAATAAGCTGATAGCCAAAGGAAGGGACAGAAGTGTCTCTTTAGAATATCTTTATACCTGCCAGGTAAATTGCAGTTTCACTGTCGATTGGGGGGGGGCATATTTAGGTTCTGAAAATGTTAATTCACCCTCGAAATTCAACCTCCAACTTATTTAATAACAGTAACTTTTCACCTAATGGGAGTGGGTGGTAACCTTCATCAAATAAGCCCACCTATCTGTGCTAAAGTCTGAACCAAAGTTCCCTGAGGCAAAGGACACCATAAAAGTGCGACTTAAAGTGATTTCTTCATCATAACCAACCCTAGAAGGCTCTTTCAACTTGGCAAAGGAAGATCCTGCTTTTCAGTACAGCAGATACACTGAGAACGTGCTAAAGTTTGAGGAAATTTCTATTTTTTTGTATTTTGAATCAACACCCCAACAGTTTCCCAAGTCCCTTCAGAAAATGGTCCCGTTCTAACAATGGATATGAATTCAGACCTAGCTCCAGATTAATCGAAATGCTCCAGTGTAACAGTGAGCCACAACTGAGCCTGGGGTAACCTATTGTTGCAAAGTTGATCACAACTGTGCTTGCCAAATGTTGCCAGGTTGGTCTCCTAGCTATATGTATCCAGGTTCTTGTGTTCAGAATCGAACATCGAAACCAGAACATGCATAGAAGATTAAGGCAGAGTTTACTTGAGGAGAGAAAGAACGGAACTGACAGACTCCAGCTGTGGCCGCCCTGGATAACTCATTGATGCCAGGTATGGAATCCATGAGGGGCATGGAGCTGGAAAAGAACTCATGAACTCCAGATATGGAGTGCCATGAAGGGCAGGCGCCAAAGATGACTGCCAAGGCCAGGCATGTTTATACACTTAGGCAAGTGGGGGGGCAGTAGATCTTGTGCCCCATCAGGAGGTAGGGTTTATCTGTAATCCAGAACTAATCTCCATATCCTTTCTTAAACTGACCACCTTATGTCTTCTGGAGGCTTGAAGTCAGTTCCTCTCTGTCAGCAGGGGGGGGGGTTTCCCTCCAGTGGCATCCTAGCAGTGGGGATGGCTTTCCAAGATCTTCAGAGACCCTCACAGCATGTCTGCTCTAAAACTGGTTTTCGGCCATGCCCTCATCTTCCACACACAATTTAGGAATGGCAACTCTTAAGTGGTTTAATCTACAAGGAGTGATAGTGTTGCATGAACAGTCCTTCTTCTGTTCGCCTAATATCCCTTCTGAGTTACCAAATATTACAGGGTCCCTTTTCAGGGGCCAAATGTTGCTGGAACGACTGTCCCAATGTTGCAGGGTTCTTGTGTTCTGGAGTGGAAGATTGAAGAGGATTAAGATAGAGTTTATGAGAGGAGAGAAAGGCTGGAATTCATGGACTCCAGACCTGGAGTGCCATGAGGGGCTAGGGCACCCTGGAGAACTCATGGACCTCAGACATGGAGCCCATGAGAGGCGCGGAGCTAGAAAAGGACCCATGGCACCTAGACAAGCACGGGAAACAGGCTTTTTCTCATTGGTTAGTTCCCACTGGGGCCCAACCCAGTTGCTACTGGCTCACGTGGAGCTAGAGATCCGGTTGTTCACGTGGAGCTAGAGATCAAGTTATTTGCTGGATATGGAGAGCTCATCTCCATAATCCTTTCATAGGGAAGGTGGCCGTCTTATCTCTGGGAGGACTGGGGTCAGTTCCCCCCTAAGGGTGGGAGATGGCCTTCAGGAATTTTAAAGACCTTCAAAGACCTTAGAGACCCATCCCAGCTGCTCTACTGCCTTAGTAGGATCCTGACCTCCAGGAGTTGCACAGGGTTCCCACGCCATGACCCCTTGACGAGAGTCGCACACTGGGGGTGCTCTACCTGCCCTGCCCACTTAGGACTCCTAATGGAGCCCCGCCCACGCCTGGAGAAGGCCAAGAAGTGTGAAGGGTCTCACCAGGAACCAGCCCAAAGGCGCCACACCATGGCCCATACTCCTCAAACCTCAGCAACAAGCCGCCCCTGGATCCACCCCCAGATCACGTCGTAATCTAATCAAAGACCGCCTGGGCCGATTAGACCAATGAAAACTCCAGTCGGCATTGATTGAAAGCCGTCTGCCCCGGAAGCTGCCGCGCGGGCCCAGCCACACCTGGGCGGGGCCGGCCTTCCGGCCGCCGTGCCACTGGCTCCCGCGAGCTTCGCGCCGTCACGTGGAGGGGGGCTGGGCGGAGAGGACGCCCTCGCGCGTGCGCAGGGCGCCGCGGGCCGCGCGGGAAGCTGCGGGCCGGGCCTAACCGCTCCCCGCTCGGAGACGCCGGCCTCTCGGGCGGAGCCTCGGGGAGGAAGAGGAGGGGAGAAGGCGGCTCTCCCCGCGCCCCCTCCGGAGAGAGCGGCGGAGGGACGCGGAGCCTCTCCAGCCACCCGTGACCTTCGGGGCGGCCCGGCGTGGAGCCGCGGCCCGCGGTGGGTCTCCGGGAGCGGAGCCGTCGCGGCGTTGCCGAGCGGGTGGGCGCGCAGCACAGGTAGGTCCCGGCCGCGTGCGAGTGGGGGAGAGGGTCGTGGTGTCGGGGTCGTGGTGTCGCGGGGGACCGAGACCGCCCGCCACCAGGACCCCGGCGCGGCTTAGGTCCTTGGTCCGCGATGCAAAGGGTTGGACTTGCCCTGCGTGCTGGAGAGGAGCTGTTCGCAGGGTCCCGGACGCCCCCCGAGAGCCAGCGTGCTGGCCGTTCTCGACTCCCCGCTGGAAACGGTCCGTGGCCTGGCCGCGGCGAGCCGGGTCCTGGCTCCAGGAAGTGGACGGTAGCCCGGAGAGAGAGGGGGCACCCCGCGGCCACGCACTCGCTGTTCCCGGTCTTCGTCCCAAGGGATGCAGACGAGAGGTCCTGCGAGTCGCGGGGACCCTAGGAGTGAAGATGGGCAGCTCTTTGGGAAGGGCGGGGGCGTGGCCGGCCGCTGGACCGCTTCGTAGAGCGCCTAAGGGGAAAATGCCAGTGCAAAGTGCTTCGACGGGAAGAAGGGCGGCCGCTGGTTGGAAGTTGTGTCGAGAGAGAAATCCGGTTCCCCTCGACATTTCCGAGCGAGCCGCCTTGCAGCGGTGTTCCTAGAGATGTGGTTTCAGAAGTGCAAGAGCGTGGAAAGTAAGCGAGCAAAAGGACCAGAGGAGTCTTGATGAAATTTCTCACTTTGCTAAAAAGCTAGGGATGTGCACATTTCCCTCTCCTCTTTTGTGAAGTTGTTTAGTGATACATTTCTCATCTGTGGTGGTGGTTTTGAGGCAATGTTCTTGAGTCACTTAGCAAATGCCACTTCAAAGCGTGGGTTGAGACTCCTCTCTGAAGTCCTTGAATAGTGGAAGCAGCAGGGTCAGGCTGGCTCTGAACTGGGCATCTGCAAGGGCAACTCCTGCCCTGCTCTTTCCAAACTGTGTGTGTGAAATCTTAAGCTAATAATCAAGATACTGAGAAAGAAAAAGTATTCACTATTTGTTTCTCTTTTATTGTTTACATTACTCATTACATACTCATGGCTGCTGTTTTCAGTAATGCAGTCTACTAGATTGCTTTAAATGGAACATTTTAGCTATAAAAAAAGCAGTTTTGCCTGTTAAGGAAAAAAATGCTAGTATTTTTTTTTTTTTTTTTGCCTAGGGACTTTTCTTTTTCTAGGAAACTGTGATTCCCTTGGACACAGATAAAATTCATCTTATCCACTCTGATTCCATTCATCCTCAGGTTTGCTTCTACTAATATTGAATTATGGCCACTGTTCTCAAATCCTAAGAAACTTGCCATCTTTTCACCCTCCTGGTCATTGTTGGATGAGTTCATGACAGTGTTTCCCAACCACTAATTGACAGGCTCTCCTGGTTGTCCATTGTTGGACAATTGAGCAATCATTTCTAAAACATGAACCCTTGTCTTTACCAACTAGATAAATGAGTCTTAGGGTCAGTCAGACTTATAAGCTTCCAGGAGGGAGCTTCCATCACCACATGTATTCTATATAATAAAAAGGGTTTTTAAAGACTCGTTGTAAGGTGAACACACAGATAGCAGGGCTTGCTATGTACCAGTCTGTTCTTGAATATACTTTTTGGGTTATCTGGTAGGTGTGTCCTACCACATCTGGCTTAAACCTCTTAGCACTTGATACACACTGTTTTGTTTATCTCCCATCACAATTATGCTCCTTGCCATGATGTTTCTATTTTTAACAATGAAGAAACTGATGCTCAGTAAGATTAAACATAGGCTACAGTTTGAGCCTAAAGTCTGCCTGCAAACTGTTTTGCAACCTGCAGAAAAGGAGGACTGCCAGGCCAGAATGAATTTTGGTGCTCACATGCATTCTCTGCCCTTGCTCTCCAGCCCCTGGTTCCCTGCATTCAGAGGAGACACTCCAGCAGAGGTTTCTGCCAACAGAACCAGAGATGGCTTCAGTAGACTTCAAGACCTATGTGGATCAGGCCTGCAGAGCTGCAGAAGAGTTCGTCAATGTCTACTACACCACCATGGATAAGCGCCGCCGCCTGCTGTCCCGCCTGTACATGGGCACCGCTACCCTGGTGTGGAATGGAAATGCAGTTTCAGGACAAGAATCCTTGAGTGAGTTTTTTGAACTGTTGCCCTCCAGTGAGTTCCAAATCAATGTGGTAGACTGTCAGCCTGTTCATGATGAAGCCACACCAAGCCAGACCACAGTCCTAGTGGTGATCTGTGGAACAGTGAAATTTGAGGGCAACAAGCAACGGGACTTCAACCAGAACTTCATCCTGACTGCCCAGGCCTCACCCAGCAATACAGTGTGGAAGATAGCAAGTGACTGCTTCCGGTTCCAGGACTGGGCCAGCTAGTGGGGGCGAGAAAGGCCTCTTGGCTTCAGCCTCAGCTCTGCAGAGAAATGCCAGCCTCAAATCTTAAGATGTGGGGAACATGGGTTCATTTCTGTTGTCACTGCAGACTACGTTGTGCTGAGGCTGCACTATGCTTTGTAAACTGTTTGGTGTGTGTTGGAGTGCTAGAAACCCCTTTCTTAAGTATATACTGGTTTGTCATAGTTGCCTTTTAAAAGTAGTAAACTTTTCTATTTTTCTACTTACCTAGTAGAGACCCTGATTCTGGAAATTCTGACAAATAAATGTGTTGCTTCTCTTCCTGTGCCTGGTGACTAGGTTTTGAGGAGGAGGGAGGGGAGACTTAAAGGCTGAAAGTCCAAAAGAAAGTACATGGGTACATGTGAGGTCCCAGGATAAGGGCTTGACAAAATGGGAATTCATAATGATCCAGACCTGGAATTGCAGGCCTTATGAATTAGAATCTTTTAGAACATTGGAATTACCCGTCTTTGGCCATATCTTCCACTAACAAAGTAGAGCTAGATGTTTTTATTTTGTTAATATGTGATTCATGAAAATCACTTGACAGTTGGCTTAGCATTTAGCACCGAGCTGGGATTTCGAGATGTAAATGGGAAGAGTTAACAGAGCTAATAGATACTGTAGGCACATATGTTAGCTCTCGCTCATAAGGAGAAACGAGAGTACAGTCCAAGCAGCAGCACACGCGTGAGAAGCAGAAGTTCCTATTCTGACTAGAGGTCACCCCTGTATTTCTCCAGTGGTACTCTCTCGATCTCCAGCCAGTGGATGACATTTCATGCAGCCTTTCCAGTGGTTTTGATGGCTGCTAGGTTTGGGAAGGGGTTGCAAATTAGGATCTCAGAATGAGAAGATGAGAGGAAAAGAATCATGAATGCAATGATAAAGTTAGCTGTGTCTGATTGTCCACCTCCTTATCTATCAGTACAAAGGACACACCAAAAAGATTTGACTTTGTAGTCTGATTTATGGCTAGTTTTGACCTATGATTCATTCTAATGAAGCAGAAGTTGAGAGACTGGGGTGAAGAATTTGCTGCAGCAAGCACTTACTTCCTCCACCTTGCTTCGGAAGGAAGTAGTTACAAGAGCTAGATCATTGGCCCATAGCTTCATCTTGGGCAGCAGGACAGCCCTACAACACCCTACAAGTTGGGTGCTGATGTACGAGAAAGTGTGAGTCATGCTCTAATGTCACAATGATGAGCAGCAGCTCCAAAGCCACATCTAAAAAGTGATCAAGCAAGTCCTACAGAATCGTTCCTAAGAAACAAGCTAAGACATGCAAGTTTAGCTGAGGTCCTCCTAAAACATTTAGGAAATAGCAACTGAACATGCCCTTCAGAAGATGGCGAGGAAAGCGTAGTAGAGAGAAGCTGCTGGGCTTTAAATTTCAAACACCCCACCTAAGTTTGAAATGAATACCCTGGAGTCAGAGAAGCTTCCAGATAACAAATTCCTTAAATTCCACAAACTATCAGAAATAGCAAGAACAGAACAATGTCATCCTTCATTTTCAGGTGCTCTGGGAGTATCCAAATTTGAGTTGTCATGGTTTTCAAGGAGTTTTCCTGTCTAGCCCCATGTCTGTTCTACTGGAGATCTCCAACTCCTGTTCACCTCTGTGCTCCCCTGAACCCCAGCTCTTACCCCTACATCCCTGGGTATCAAGGCCTTCTGTCTCATTCCCCATAGCAACCTACCCTTCCTTCTGCTGTTCTGTCCACCCTTCCATCAGAGTGGCTTTCATCATCCAACAAAGAAAACACTTTATTGGCTGCTTACTCGCCCCAAGATGACCAGTGCACCTGGGTTGGAGAAGTACTGAGTGAAACCAAGAAAAGATGCTTTCTCTTTTCTGTTAAAACCATATTTGGTTTTGGAGCAGGAAAGAAACAAAACAAACACAGGTATATATCCTTGTACTCTTCAACAAAAATCACAAACTTTCATTTGTGTAGTCTGTGTGTCATGTTCCCTGTACCTTAGCCAAACAGAAATCTAGATTCTGATGTAACCTGTCTTGAGCAAAGACAAAATGCTTTCAAATTTTTTATGCCATCTTTTGAAAGTACTAAAAATATTTTTAACCCTTAATTGAGGGTAAACTAGTTAATTCTTTGCCTAATCCTTAATCTTAGCAGTGCTGGAAATAAACATAGAAAACTGGCCCTTTTCAGACTGCAGCTATATGCCACTACATCCATGGTTTCACCATTAGAGGAGGCCCTCTGAACTGTCACCCCACAGTCATCATTCATATGCAAATTATTATTCAAGTCCCCTTCCTGTCACTGGAAACTTTCTGAGGGAGTTATCCATTTTATTGACTTCAAAGATCAAGGGGGTGGGGCTGGAGAAATGGCTCAAGGGTTAAGACTGCCTCAAGCAGAAAGGCCTAAATTTGGATCCCAGGTCCCACAAAAAAAAAAAAAGCAGCCTGCATTTTCAGCAGAAGTGCTGGGCAGAGCCTGGGAAATCTCAGAGCAAAGCAAAAAGGAGGCAGAAACAATTCAGGACAATTCCCAAAGCCACTTTTTGCCCTCCATAGAGGGACACAATGCAGACATACACACATAACACACACACATATGCACACACTTGAAAGAAAGATCAAGAGAGGTAATTTTTTTCTGTTTTTTGTTGACTCCATAATTTGTGATTTCCCTCTTCCTGCTTGTTTTGGATTTGTTTTTAATTGAAAGTTTAGGTTGTTCATTCTACCTCTTCCACGATAGCCATTTATGACAAGCATTTCATCAGTTTGATCAGGTCAAATTAAGAGCCAGCAGATTTAAAAATACACACTTGTTATGAGCTTATTCTCAGGAGGAAGGGTCTGATTGAAGCCATATTTGGAGCACAATTTTGGGTTTGAGGGAAGATCAGAGATTTAGGGGCCACTTTGGTTCACCTTGAGCACCAGCTTATCTACTACTTAGAATCTGTCACTTGCAGAGAGCAAACTACAGCAAGCTTTGCCTTTTAGACACAGGATAAAACTATGTGAAATAAAAGATGGGTACAAAGTTTCAGGGGGCACTACTCAGGGGTGTGTCAGAGCAGGGTCCCTACCAGAACAAATTGAACTAGAACTCACCCTACCCCAAAGGAAACCTTTAGGAGACAACCAGAAGTGATTCTGTGACTGCCCTAGTAGTGGTGAGTGTAATCTTGTAAGCAAAGGTGTATCGCAGTGTCCCAAAGAATCCAATACACTGGAAAATTATTTGCTATACAAAGTCAAAGGGAACTAGCATTTAAAGGCCTTCTGTAAACCATTAAAACACAGACTAATGTATGCATATGTCATAGTTAGGCACAGGTATCAACTTGACAGTTAAGGGTTTTGAGCTCTGGGCACATTTGTGAAGAATTAGTGGTTGGATAAGCCCAAAGCAAACCTGCAGGAGATTGTCTAGCTGATAGGGAAGACCCAGGTGGGTGGGATTAGGCCCTGGAGTAAAACAGAGAGCTGGTTGAGAGAGTTGTCATCTTTGTGTACACTTGGCCAGACATGCTGGTTTGGCAAGTAAGGATCGTCCATCTCTAGCCATTACGTAGAGATGGTGTGGCCAGTTCCCTCAGCCCTGTTGGTGCATGCTCTTCTGTCAAGCTGGACCAAGAATTGTAACCAGTAATTGTAAGAGAAAATAAACCCCTTGTTCCCTTAAGCCGATCAATGGTTTTATCAGCAGCCATGCAGGAGAACTGCAACAGAATTGAAATGGTAGTCTGGGCTGGAGAGATGGCTCAGGGGTTAAGAGTCTGTCTTGAAAGCAAAAGGTCCTGAATTCAGATCCCAGATCCCAGGTAAAAATGTCAGGTGGAAACAGCGGTGGCCTGCACTTCTGGCCCTGGTGGATGGAACCTGGGAAATTCCAGAGCTAAGTAAGAAGGAGGTAGAAGCAATCCAGGATCATTCCCAGAATCACCCTTGGTTCTCCACGGAGACACACAGTCCCCTTTGATACACACACATACAGCCAGTAAATAAATAAAATATTTTAAAAAAGGAAATAGGTAGCCTATCAGTATCTGACAAGGTGCTCACATCCTCTTTAGCAGATGGTTTTTATCTCCAGGGTGAATCTCCTAGTGGGCCCCAACTACTTAGTATTGTGGCACTGGGGTCACTGGCTGGTTCAAGGAGCAGAACTCAGCAAACATCAATGCTGCAGAAATTGGGTGACCTTGATGTATGAAGAACTAATCAGCTAAAGCTCCAAATATGGCTTAGTTTAAGGGAGCCAATCATTAAGCTCCTTTTCATCTATAAGACCACGTAGGTGGACCTTTCTGTAACACACAGTCAGAGCCACCAGAATGGTGTGAATCACTATGTTACTGATCACAGTGAAAATGAAACACAACACTTGGCTGCACAGCATTCTCCCAGTGTCCAGGGAAAGAGCATTTCTGCTCAGTCATGGATGTTGAGTGGAGCAAACTCTTGTGGGGGTAACACTTAAAATCCACTCACTGAACTTGGTTCCTGAAGTTCTGTTACTATGTAAAACCCTCTAAATTCATGGCTCCTTATATGCATATTCAAGCAATGGGGATCAAAAACATTTTTTAAATATTTTATTTGAAAGAGAAGGAAAGCCTTCATGCCATGGTACATGGGTGCAGATTAGAGGACAACTTTCTGAAGTGTTTTCCAACCATGTGGGCTTCTGTGCATTGAACTCAGGTTGGCAATTTGTGAACAAGAGCCTTACTTGTTTAGCTATCTTGCTGGCCCCCCAAACATTTTTAAGCTGCATCTGTTCTGAAAATGTACAGGTGTTCTTGAGAACAAGGTCTTAACACAACTCAGTCCAGTCTCAAACTTACATTGTAGCTGAAGCTGGCCTTGAACTTCTAATCCTGTTTCCACTTCCCAAGTGCCGGGATCACAGCATCACCACATTTCTAAATTATAAGTAATACAGTGTAAAAACTACTTACAATACTGCCAACTGTTTCCTTCTTGGTGGTGGAGATGGTGGTGGCTCAACCATGCTGTGGTGTCACCCACATTCAAGATGTGTCTTTCTCCTGGCCATTTCATTTCTGGAAATGCCCTTCAGACATTGTCTCTAGGTGATTCTAAAGCCCACTAACAATGAAAACTGTCACACAGAAGGACACACGTAAGTTACATGTAAATATCACATCCTTCTACGTAAGGAACTTAAGCACTTGTGGATATTCGTATCCAAGTAGTGTCCTGAAACCAATCCCATGTCAATGCTGAGGGGAAGGTGTATTTTATAAATGCAATTGACATACACACTTTCTAAAACTTTTATTTATGTGGGTGTGTATGTATGTATCAGAGGGCACTGTGGGTCCTTGTCGAGGACCAAGGGTGACTTTGGGAATCATCCTGGATTGCCTCTACCTCCTTCTTGCTTAGCTCTAGGTTTCCCAAGCTCCACTCACCAGGGCCAGATGTGCAGGATGCTGCCTTTTTTTTTTTTTTTAACATGGGACCTGGGATCTGAACTCAGTGGGCTGGAGAGATGGCTCAGGGGTTAAGACTTTGTCTCAGAAGCCAAAGGTCCCAGTCCCATGTAAAAATGCCAGGCAATAAAGGCCTGGCCTGTACTTCTGGCCCTTTTAGACATAGGCTAGGAAATCCCAGAGGGAAGCAAAAAGGAGGTAGAAGCAATCCAGGATTATTTCCAAAGTCACCCTTGGCCCTCCTAATACACACACACACACAAACTAAGTAAAAATTTTAAAATGTAAGTTATGTGTTCCCTAACATTCCTGGTGGCTCTGTTCTTGGCTCATATCTCTGGCCTCAGGAGCTGCTGACATCATCACCCAGTGCCCTTCCAGGACCAACTGAAATACCATTCCCAGGGAGATGTGGCAAGTGCATTCCTGCATGTTGAGGCCAGAGGTTGACTTGCTTCATCTATGGCTCTTTTTTTTTTTTTTTGGAGATTTAAATTGAGATTGAGATTTAAATTATAACATTGCCACAAAGAAGGCTATTGTGCAATTTGAATAAGAAAAGACCTTTATGTGATATGAGTCATATTAGGTAATATTTGAGATTTTTTGATAAATCAGAAAAGTTTAAACTCCATAGAAGTAATATTTATCACTAACAACATCCAAAGGCAGGTGCTTTGCTCTGCTTTCTAAAGCATTGGTTAAAAATTAACGATGACTCTAGGGATTGACTGCTAGAATTTTAATGTGGTGACAAGTATTTGCTGTTGAATGTTTTCTTTAACTCTACATGTTTTTAATGGAACACATTCTAGTCTTTTATTTTAAAAGTTCTCATTAAAGACTGAGCATGTGTTTTAAGAGTCAGAAATGAAGCATTCCGGTTTCAAGAATCTGCTAGAACCGCCCAGTCTGACCAATGTTGGACAGATACATGAGTTTCCAAAAAAAAAAAAAAAAAAAAAAATCATCTCAAGCCTTTATTTCCTCAGCCTCCCGGCTCACTAGCGGGAAACGGTTCACCTTTTTGAGATACTCGGCCCAAGTTGTGGGCGAAGACCACACAGGAGTTAAAGCTCACTCCTGAGCTCCCCCCCGCCTGTCCCCAACATTCCTACGTGGACAGAACGCCCTGGGCAGCACCTTTCTAAGGACCTGACGTCCGCAGCCGCCGGGCGCTCCACGTCTCCAGCCAGGGGCGCTCTGACGTCATCACCCTGCTGCCTTCCAGGGCCCCTTGCAAGACCGTCTCCCGGAACCACCGGGGCGCCGCCATGTGAGCGGACCCAGGAGCGGCCCTCGGATTCCGACGTACCACGCAACGCAGCTGCTATGGCAACTCCGCCCCCGGCCATGTCTCGGGCTGGGGCCATGACCGTTCCCGGGGTCCGGGAAGGAGGCTGAGGTTGCACTTGCTACCTCGTTTTTCTTCTGTGACGCTAAGAATTTGTGTCCGTAAACTTACAAAAAAAAATTTTTTTTCGTCTTTTTCGTCCTGTTTGTTTTTTTGAGGTAAGGACATCAGGTTGGCCTTCGAAACCCCTCCTCCTGTCTTTGTCCTCCTGTCTTTACCTCCCAAATGTTGGGATTCCGACGTGTGGCATCACGGCTCACCCGTGGCTATTATAACGTGGGAGCATTTCTCCAAGCTAGTTCTTAAAAAAAAAAAAAACATTCTTTTGGGATGGGGATATAGCCCAGTGGGTAGAGAACTTGCCTAGCATGAGTGAAGCTTGGCATCACGTTGGGCGTGATGGTGAGTGTCCTATAAGTCCAGGGCACTGAACTTGAGGACCAGGAGTTCACGGTCATCCTCTGCTGCATAGTAAGTTTGAGGCCAACTGTGAACTACATGAGACATGAATGCTTATTATGCCAGCAAATTGGGTATATTCTGTTTGTTAGAAAGGAACGAGTTAATTAGGTCTGTTGGCTGCCTCTTATAAGATTCCTCAGGATGACCAGTGTTTATTGGATTTGTTTGTTTTCTTTATCAGATTATTCTAACATTTGATGGTGGAATAATTTAGTTTTTGCAGTTTATAGTCTGGTCTTTTCTGATCATCAATGTATTCAACCTGTCATTATGGGCATGTAGATTATTTTAAAAGTTTCACTAAAATAAAAAAGTTTCACTGCCTGCTCTTTTTCTGGCATCTTAGATTTATAGGACATTCAGAGTAATTCCTGTGCTCTTGGTCCTTGGTAGTGATAAAATGTAGTGTTATTTTAGTGTTGTGACTAGGGTATTTCAAACTGATTTTGACAGCAAAGGTTGATTTAAAAGCTGCTGAGGCCAGATTAAATTCTTTCAATGAAGATGGTCATAAATCTGAACAATTGTATATGTTTACCCTTTGATTTAATTTAAGGTCTTTCCAAAATAACATGCCATTTGTTATTCCATTCCACATTTGTCATCCATGAATTACAATGCAGACTTTTCTTGAGTACATGCTATTTAAACTGACAGTTTCTTCAGAAAAACAAGACCTCCCCTCCAAAAAAAAAACCCAGCAAAGAGCTTTGTCAGACAATATTGTTCTTTAAACACTGTATATATACGAATCCTATCCTTAAAAATATTTCAATGCTTTGATAAGGATGTGGGGAAGCTAGAACCTCAGCACATTGCTGGTAGAATATAAGTTGGTAGAGTCACTGTGGGAAACAGTCTGAGAGCTCCTCAAAAAGTTAAACATAGACAAAAAAAGAAGAAAAAAGTAAAAAAGAAAAAAAGAAGCCACACATTTTAGTAGTTCTACTTCTGGAAGGAATTGAGAGCAGAAGCTCGAACATTTGCTAATCTGCCAGAATTAATAGGCACCTTAATCACAAAAATGAAAACAATCTACCTAGTGTCAATCAGTAATGGCATATACATGTGTAGATCATGGAATGTTGTTCATACTTCCAAGAGAATGAAATTTTAATACCTGCTATAGTATGAGTAAACCTTGAAAACATGTTAGTGAAATAAAACATATACAAAAGTCCACATATTGTATAATTTCATTTTTTAAATTTTATTATTTATTCAATTGTGCATGTGTGCATATGTATGTGTGTGTATGTGTGTGTGTGTGTAGAACCCCTGGAGAATTCGGGAACTACCATGGACTGCCTCCACCTCCTCCTTGTTTACTCGGCCCGGGGATTCACAGGCTCCGCCCTACTAGGACCAGAAACGCAAGCTGCCCCCTGCTTCTGCCTGGCGTCTATAAGTGGGGTCTAGGATCCGAACTCAGGACCTTCCTCCTGCAAGGCAGAGGCTTAACTCCTGAGCCACCTCTCCAGCACCTATTGTATAATTTCATTTATATACAGAACCTAGAATAATCAAACGTCTACTGACAAAATGTATTCTAGATGCTACCAAGGACAGGAACATGGTGGAGTGATGGGAATTATTGCATGATGGGTAAAGTTTCTGTTGGGATCGCTAAAGATCTGGAAGTAGACAGTAGTGATAATTGTACAATGTGCATGTGCTTAATGCTTCTTAATTATATATTGTCAAATAAACTGGCAAATTTTATGATTGGTATATTTTCCTATAATTAAAAAAAAAAGTCTCCTAGAAGCATCATGGCTTAAGAAGCTCCACAAAGACAATTTCTTAGTGCTGAACTAGTTGTCAGGTTTCTTCAATGTTTCTCACCTTTGGGAATTTATGCAACTTCTGTTGTCAAGATGGGACATGTGCTGTCCATGGTTTGCAACTGTTGGCCACTGACGGGGAGGGACAAGGGGTTGAAGTGGAGGAGGTGTGTGGTGGGGATGATGGATCAGGGGAGGTCAGCTACAGGCCACCTTCACTCAGACCTCACGCTTATCCTAGCAAAATTTTAAACAAGATCCAAGAGAAAAGATTGTCAAATCAGGTTCTGCTGCTGTCTCCATTTTATCACAGAGTGTTCCAGAAAGACTGTACTGATGGTTCCCAGGCCTGGCACCAGATAGAGATGTATGTCTATCCTTTGGTTTGACCTTGGAGGTCAGAAAGTGAGCAAATGTTCACCTTAAGGGGATGAATTTGATCAACACAAATTTTTTTCTTTTTTTTTTTAAATATTCATTTTATTTGAAGGAAGGAGAAAGAAGAGAGAAAAAGTAAACTTTGCATGCCATGCTACACAGATGGAAGGTCAAACAACTTTGGGAAGTCAGGTCTCTCCTTCCACCAACTGGGCTTCTGTTGATCAAACTCAGGTCTCCAAGTTTGTGAGCAGGTGCCTTATTCACTAGGCTACCTTACTGGCCTCACAAGGCATTTTCTTAATGTTCCAGCATGTAAGTAATAGTGCAACAAAGAAGAAATTTAACCAGGGGGCCCTGGCCCTTCATGTCCTTTAATGGATTGATTTCTAGAGGTCTGTGAACATTAAGGAATTATGGGAAAATTTGTGTTATCTGGTGCATAATTGCCCATTCTGATTGATAGGACTGCATATAGAGACCTGTTGGATTCCAGATCTGACCACCAAGATCATGTCTACTTCTAAAAAGCTTCCTCACAAAGTTTGAGACACCTCGTTCCCTGACTTTTAGACTCCACTGAAGGACTTGATAGTTGCTCAAGGCAGGCACCTCCAGAGTTTCTGTAGTATTGGGGTGGTGGGAGAGGGGGAGAGTGAAACAGAGGTGTGTAAATAGGACTGTGTGTGCCCAGAAACAGCAGGGAATGCCATTTGTACTTTTGCACTTATTTCCAACATGGCCTTTAGGATGTAAGTACAGGTGTCTGTCTTGCAAACCGTTAAAACCAGTGATGCAGTCAGCCTACATGTTTGCTGATAAATGACCATTAAAAAGCTTAAGGAAACAAGGGGTTTATTCTCTCCTACGATTCCTGGTTACAGTTCTCAGTCCAACTTGACAAGAGAGCATGCATCAACACCAGGGCAGAGGGAACTGGCCACACCATCACAATATAACGGCTGAGAGACCAGCATATCTAGCCAAGCATACAGAAGGACGCCAACTTCCTCAACCACCTCTCTGTATTTTGTTCACCTGTTCAGGGCCTATTCCCACCCACTATGGGCTGGGTCTGCCCCATCAACCAGACAATCTCCTTCAGGTTTGCTCTGGGCTTAACTCAACTACTAATTCTCTACAAATGTGTCCAGAGCTCAAGCCCTCAACTATCAAGTTGACATCTATGCTTAACTATGACAACCAGGAACGTTGAGAGGCAAATGTATCAGTCAGCAAGCAGATCAACCATCTGGCAAAGGAATGAGGAGGATGCAGAAGATAAAAGGCAGGGTTGCCTGGCACCTATATAGATATGCTTCCGGAGAACTGGTTATCAGGATGGTTAGGCCTCTATGCAGTAGACAAGTGGTCAGTTTCTGCATCATTCATTTATTTGTTTCCCCTTGTTTATTCAACATATATTTTCGGGCTGGAGAGATGGCTCAGGGGTTAAGACTGCCTTGCAAGCAGAAGTCCTGAGTTCAGATCCCACATCCCACGTAAAAATGCCAGGTGGAAATGGCAGAGTGCTCACCCTGGTGAACAGAGCCTGAGAAATCACAGCGAGAAGTAAAAAGGAGGTGGAAGCAATCCAGGATGATTCCAGAAGTCACCCTTAGTCCTCTACAGGGACACACACACACACACACACACACACACACACACACACACACACACAATGAATAATTTAAAAACCCATGAAGATCAACATATATTTTCATGGGCTTCACCTTAGAGAGCTGAGGAGAGAGAATTGATTGGTAGAGGTTGGAAAGCAGCTTTAGAAAGTGGGAATCTTCAGAGAAGCAGTGGAAGAACCCAGCTTTTCAGAGAAAGCATGCATAGACTTTTGACCAGTGTCAAGAGAGACAGAGAAACAGAAAAAGAGAGTGATAAAGAGAAGGAAAAGAAAAACCATGCTTAGTGCTAGCTGTTAGATCATAGACCCTCTAGCTGCTTCTCCCAGAAATCAGGCCTTGCCCCCTCCCCCCTCCCTTTCTGGTCTCTGTCTTTTCCTGCTTCCCATTTGCTGCTGTAAACAAGCCTGAACTTCGTTTCCACCCACTGCCTGGGACCAAGATCCCTTTAAATTACAGCCAGTCTTTATGAGGCCTTTCCTGACCCAGCACCTATGCTTGCCCCAAGCTATGTCATGTGATGTGATACTTTGTTGTAGGAACAGTCTTTTCTCTGTTTGTCAAATATCCCTTCTGGGTTACCAAATGTTACAGGGTCCCGGTTTGGGAGCCAAATGTTGCCTAAAGGACTGTACCATGTTTCAGGGTTCTTGTGTTCAGAGTCAAAGACTGAAACCAGAAAACGTGTAGAAGATTAAGGTAGAATTTATTAGAGGAGAGAAAGGCTGGAACTCATGGATTCCAGACATAGAGTGCCATGAAGGACAAGCACCGAAAAACTCATGGAATCCATGAGAAGCAAGTAGCTGTAAAGGAACTCATGGCATCCCGATTGCCATGAGGGGCTAGGGCGCCAAAGATGGCTGCCAGGGTCAGGCATGTTTGTACACTTAGGCAAGCCCGAGGAAACTGGCTTTTTCTCACTGGTTAGCTCCCATTGGGGCCCAACCCAGTTGCTCCTGTGCCCACCTGGGGCTAGAGGACAAGTTGTTTGTTGGATGTGGAAGGCTCATCTCCATAATCCTTTCCTAGGGAAGTTGGCCATCTTATCTCTGGGAGGAATGGAGTCAGTTCTTCAGCAGGGTGTTCCTTCAGGGAGATCCCAGCAGTGGGGGATGGCCTTCCGGAATTCCAAAGACCTTAGAGACCTCAGAGACACATCCCAGCATAGTTGCTCTAATCCTGCCTTATTCTAAAGGCTTCACCATGCTGCACTATGCTGCTTACAGCAGCATCTCACCTACTTCTCCTGCTTTAAGTTATCACCCCTGTTCAAATTCACTCCCATGTTAAGGCCCAACTGTGGCCCTGTTCTAACAAAGCTCATATTTCTTCAAGTCTCTCTCCCATGCTAGCTTCCTTTTATCAATGAATACACACACACACACACACACACACACACACACACACACACAGTTTATAGATCTGAATTGAGAGGTCTCCCAGGTTCTTGTGTCCCAAGACAAAAGATTGCACCAGGGACATATGGTTAGAAAGAAATAAGCGTGAGTGTGTGTGTCCAAAAGCTGCAGGAACCCTTTATATAAGCCTTATAATCTTTAATAGGCCATTTACATGGTACTTGCCTTTCTTATTTTCATTTATTGTGGACTTTTCTAGCACATGTTCTGTTCTTTGCAGGAAGGGGAGGTGAGGAGGTGTTCCAATCTTTCCGGGCTAACAGTCTCAAGCAAGTTTCATTTGTTGTGTAATGACCAGATAGTTTCTCTTGGCCAACTAGCTTCTTTCATATGTTAATCTTACATAGCTTTTTTTTTTTTTAAAAAAAAGTCTTTACTATTCTATCACATAGGGAGGAAAAACCGAAGCAGAGGAAAAGAAGTTTACACAATGAAGCAGTCAAAGTATGGTCCCCAACCACAAACTGTCACCTCAGCTGCTGTCCTGCAAAGTGGCCCAAAAAACTGTTAATCTGTTAGTTATTGTTATACTTACGCAGTTTTAGAGCAACCATGCTGGGATGGTCTCTGAAGGTTTTGGAAAGCCATCTCCCACTGCTGGCATTACCCTGCAGGAATACACCCTTGGCAATTTCCCCCAACCTTGTATTCATGAAAGGATATGGAGCTAAATCCCACTTAAAAAAAAAAAAGCTCCACCTCGATATGGACACAATATCAACTGTGTTGGGTCTCAATATGAGCTAATCAACGAGGAAAAGCCATTTTTCCCGGACTTGCCTAAGTGTATAAATATACCTGACCTTGACAGCCATTCGGTTGCCTGCCCCTTATGGCACTCCACGTCTGGAGTCCATGAATTCTCTTTTACTCCTTGCCCCTCGAGGATTCCATGCCATGGAATCCATGACTTCTCCAGGGTGCCCTGGCCCCTCATGGTACTCTACATCTAGAGTCCATGAGTTCCCTTCTTTCTCTCCTCTATAAACTCTACCTTAATCCTCTACACTGTGTTTCAATCTTTAATTCCAAACTCAAGAACCTGGATACATACCGGCTTCTAAAGAGTGACCCCGCAGCAATATTGAGGTACTTTCTCGAAGACTTCCAGTGCTCTAGTGCCTCTGCATCACAGATAGTAGGGGTGAGGGAAGGTGGTCCTGCTCAGTCCTTGCTACCAAGATGTTTTGGTATCAGATCTGTTCAGACTCAGAATAGAAGGCTAAGGTGAAGGCTTACCTTTTTTGTCTTCAGCCTGGGGGTAGGGAAGGAGATTAGGTAGAATCATGCAGGAATCTTTTTTTTTTTTTTTTTGAGAATTAAGGTAGAGTTTATTAGAAAAGAAAAAGGTTGTGCTTAAGGGGACCACAGGAAAGGGTTCAGGGAAATGCCACTGGGTCCTTGTACGTCATCGGAGAGGAGGGCCCAGAGGAGAGTCTGACATGCACATTAAAGGATTCTCCGGGGATTGAGGGGGGGATGAAGAAGGAGGGGTGAGGGGAGGGGGAGCAGGGGGATGGGGGGGGAGGAGGAGGGAGGGAGGGAACCGGTGTACCTATTAAGTTTGTATGAGCGGAAATAATAATAAAAATGTTAAAAAAAAAACCCAAATATTTTTGAAACTGAAAAAAAAAAAAAAAGAAAAAGGTTGGAACTCATGGACTCCAGACGTGGAGTGCCATGAGGGGCTAGGGAGCCCATGAGAACTCAGAGTGCCTAGGCATGGAATTCACGAGGAGCAAGGAACAAGAAACAGACTCATGGCACTGGATTGTCATGAGGGGCTAGAGTGCCTCCAAGAGAAGTAGGCAGCTGGAAACCGACTCATGGCACTAGAGGTATATTTATATACCTGGACAAGCCCCGGAAACTGGCTTTTTCCCATTGGTTAATTCCTGTCGGGGCCCAACCCAGTTGCTCTTGGGCCCATGTGGGCTAGAGATCAAGTTGTTTGGTATGGAGAGCTCATTTCCATAATCACTTCATGGGGAAGTTGGCTATCTTATCTCTGGGAGGATTGGAGTCAGTTCCTCAGCAGCAGTGTTCCCTCAGGGTGATTCCAGCAGTGGGGGATGGCTTTCAAGAATTCCAAAGATATTGAGAGACCCATCCCAGCATGGCTGTTCTAATCCTGCCTCATTCCCCCCTAAACCTATTTGACTGCTCTAGGGATCAACCAGGAATCTTAGATAATTTGAGGAAAAGCAAAATGATGGAACTATTCATTCTGCTCATAGTCTTTTTTTTTTTTTTTTTTAGAAAAAAACAACTTCTAGATTTCAAATGTACTAAGAGATAGAGCAGGATCTTGCCTTTTTTCTTCAACAGAAAAACAGATATGGCCTATTGCATATATATATTTTCCAGATATTAATACTTAGTCCTAAAACAAGACTTGATAGCGTTCACCGGGTAATTGGAGTGAACCTCTATCTTAATTCTTATCTTTGTAAGAGGAGACTAGCTTTGCTTGAGACAAAATATTTGCAATGTTATCAAGGAGCTGTATGTTCCCAAGCTTCTGTTTCAAGGCACGGAGAAAGACGTTTCTGGGTCCAATTGGCATAGGAAGTCTAGGTGGTATTCAGAAGGATTTACACATACGAGAGAATACCAGCTTTCCAAACTAAACTCTAAAAGAAAAGTATGTGGCAAGACATCTACTTTCACAGGGAGAATTAAGCTCTTTATTTGTAACTTGTATTCTTTCATTCCAGGCAGGAACTTGAGACATACTGAAAGTATGCACGCGTAGAAGGGAGAAGGCGACTTCCAAAGCTAAGCAGTGGCTGAGTGCAGCAAGTTAAGGTCGGAATGCACTGGAAGCCGGAAGTCTGATTTAAAGGAGGGTAATTAGAATTAAGGATGGGAACAAGTAAGTTTCCCAGGCCAAGCATCGCAACCAGGACCGCAGTGGAGGATCTGCTGCATCCAGCGGCCCCCAAAAGGCAGACAGAGACCACGTGGCCGGAAGTTCGGCCACAGGTTCTACACACGCGATCCAGCCCGCCGCCCTTGCTGCCTTCTGCGCAGACGTAGTGGTAGCTAGCCGCGGGTGACGTAATGCGGCTCCCCACGCTGGCCGCCCCGCCCCGCCCCGCCCTGTCACGTCAGAACACGCAACGGCCCCGAACGGCCTCCGCAGTCGGACGTGCGCGCGCAGCGCCTCCTGCCACCCTCCCCGCCCGCGGGGGGCGGGGCCGTTGGGGGCGGGGCGCGCTCGCGGCGGCCAATCGGCGGTCTCTTCGGCCGGCTGTTCCCGTGGGCCTGGTCCTGAGGACGGCGGTAACTGTGGCTGGGGCGCCGGCTGTGAGGTGAGCGTGCTACCCGGTGCCCGGCTCCTCGCCCCGCGGCCGTCCGCAGCCCGCTGTCGGGAGGATTGGCGGGCCCGGGGGATGTAGCAGACGGGCCGGGACGGCGGTGGCCGAGGGAGGGGCTGCATCCGAGCGGCCCGGGGGCACGCATCGGGGAGGGGCGCGTCCCGCCAAGGAGGGGCTGGACCCCAGCTGCAGCAGCGCTTCCTCCGTGCAGCTTTGGAGGGTCGGCGTTCGCAGCGTTCACGGTGACGGCGAGGGTGTTGCGATCAGAGAGGCCCCCGCGGCTTTGCGTAGTACTGTGGAGAGCCAGGATCCCTGTGCGGTCGTGGTCCGGCTGCGGGGAGCAGCGTCTCCTGGGGGTCCTGTCCTGGAAAGCCGGGGACGGGGGCTGCCTGCCGCGGGTGGTGCGGACGCTGCGCGCTCAGTGAGTTGGCTGGGATGCTAGGGAGTTACGGTGGGACACCGCTGTCACCAGGCCGGAGAGCCCCTCTCCATTAACCAGAGCCAGGTGGGCAAACGAGCAGCGTGTGCAGGACCCCCCTTCGTTGATGACGGAGTCGCTGCCAGATGGCCGGTAGCACTTGAAACCCTTCGAGTGCCGTGGGTCGGGGCGAGGTCTGGGGAAGTCGGGCTGGCCATATGGGCATCTGGCAGAGCGGAATCTGCATGCAGCCTTTGTCCCCGTGCTGAGGCCAGGATCGCCGAAGGCCGTTAACTCACCCACCCACCGCAGTAGATCCTTTTTGGTATCCTGAGTCCCGTAGAGTCCCCTTGAAGCCATATTACACCAGGCTCTCAGGTCCTGTTTTTACATTTGCATTCCTAAATCTTTATGTGTTTGAGATCGTGGTAACAGTTTCCTGGTTGAGGTGGAGAGAAGAGGCAAGTCCTGCTAGACATCTAGGATCTGGAAGAGGTAGGTGGAAGTCAGAAGAGAGTGCTGTGGGTGGTGGAGATAGGAAGCAAAGCAAAATATAAGGAGAAGATAGTTTCAGGAGCAGTAGTCTGGCGAGCCTTCAGGAGAGAGCTGGGATACAGAGGTCTACTGAGATAGAACCCCCAAAGCAGAAGCCCTGAATGTGGGCTGATGTTTTGGTGATCATGAGAAGGGGCTTAAGGAGCATGGCATTTTCAGAGGCAGCAACTGGTTGGCAAAGGTAGCTCTTCGCATTTGATGAAGGGTTTGTTGAAAAGTTTCATATGAGCCTGAGAGAGGCCCTATCAGGTCAGGTTCAAGGCCAATCAATCAGCTACCAAATTGCCTTACTAGTTCCTGGCCTATGAAGTTAGGCTCATAGTAGTGGTTTCACAGGTGCAAAGGAAACCCAGGGTGAGCCAGCATATTTACAACCAGCTTTAAGTACGCTCCATGCTGTATTCCCCGAAGCCTCCCAATAACTGTGGTGGACTTTATATGAAGGAGGACCCCAGGCTCAGAGAAACCTTACCTGCCAGTAGAGTAAGTTAAGTTATGGGGGTGTAGGGCCCCTCAAAAGAAATTGGTATAGCAAGCATTTTTTCCCAGGAAGGTCTCATGGAAAGAAGTACTTTGTGTAACTGCAGCTGCTGGTTCTTAGTAGAAGAAAAGATTGTCTAAGGTTTGTTTTCAAACAGGTAACCTTTTTTTTTCTGAGTTATCAAAGAACTAGACATTGTTGCCATACATTCTGCTATAAATGTTTCTGAGTAGATTAAAAAATAAGCTTGGTAAGTTACTGACTGTATCTCACTAGTCATTATTACAATTATTTGTATTTCTCATTATGGGAAGTCTTGCCAGTCTGTTTTCATGCAAATATTATATTAGAGTAAATAAGGAACTTCAGAAGACTGCTGAGAAGTGGGTCTGTGTGTGTGCGAGTGTGTGTGTGTTTGTATCTGTAAGACGGCAGGCTCAGATATCCTAGGCTGGCCTCAACTCTTTATGTGGCTGAGGTTGATTTTGAACTGCTCTCCTGCCTCCACCTTCCTAGGACTGGAATTACAGGTATGTGCCACCACATCTGGCTGTGATTTGAGTCTTTCAGTGATAAAAGCTGGATTTCTTAGTTATCATACATTCTCTCAGGAATTCTTTTAATTTTTAGTCCTTTATCATGCATGCATGAGATGACTAACATTTGTTTTTGCTTTCTAAGCTGTTCTTAGAAGGAAGAAAATGGAAAATGGTGCAGTTCTGCTGGAATCTAAATCCTCCCCATTGCACCTTCTGCATGAAATGCATGAGCTTCGCCTTCTGGGCCACCTGTGTGATGTCACAGTCAGTGTGGAGTATCAGGGTGTCCGTGAAGACTTCATGGCCCATAAAGCAGTACTGGCGGCCACCAGCAAGTTTTTCAAGGATGTGTTCCTGAATGAGAAGAGTGCAGATGGTACCAGGACTAACGTCTACCTGAATGAAGTTCAGGTTGTAGACTTTGCTTCCTTTCTTGAATTCGTCTATACCGCAAGGGTGCAGGTAGAAGAGGATCGAGTGCAGCGGATGCTGGAGATGGCTGAGAAGCTCAAGTGTTTGGATCTATCTGAAACGTGCTTTCAACTCAAGAAACAGATGCTGGAGTCTGTCCTTTTGGAGTTACAGAATTTCTCTGAGTCTCAGGAAGTAGAAGCAAGTAATGGTCCTCAGGTCAGTGTGACCTCAGGCCCCAGGGCAAGTGTACTCATAGACGATGCTCATTCCAGTGACCTTGTGGATTCCTCTGACTATCCAGTAGAAAGAATTAACTACGGTCTCCTGTCGGAGATACCGCCCAGAAAGTGCAAAGAGAAACTGGACAAGAAGAGAGATGTGGCCAAGCCTCCTTACTCTAAAATCAGAAGAGCTAGTGGGAGGCTGGCTGGAAGGAAGGTGTTTGTGGAAATCCCCAAGAAGAAATACACAAGAAGACTCCGAGAGCAGCAGAGAAGTGCTGAGGCTGCAGCAGAGGACTTGACGTGTCCCCAGGACCAAAGCTCAGACAACATGGGGACAGAGGTGGAGCCAGCTGCCCCAAGCCAGGCTTGCCCTGCTAGTGTGGAGCCAAGGGAAGCGCTGCAGAAGACAGAGGGGGAGAGAGAGGAGGAAGAGGACAGGGAGGAAGAAGGGGAAGATGGAGAGAAGAAGAAGAGTAACTTCCAGTGCACAGCCTGTGACAAGGCCTTCCTGTACGAGAAGAGTTTCCTGAAGCACATCCGGCACCGCCACGGCGTGGCCACCGAGGTGGTGTACCGCTGCGACACCTGCTCGCAGACCTTCGCCAACCGCTGCAACCTGAAGAGCCACCAGCGTCACGTGCACAGCAGCGAGCGCCACTTCCCCTGCGAGCTCTGTGGGAAGAAGTTCAAGCGCAAGAAGGATGTGAAGCGGCACGTGGTGCAGGTGCACGAGGGCGGCGGCGAGCGCCACCGCTGCGGCCAGTGCGGCAAGGGCCTGAGCTCCAAGACTGCGCTGCGGCTGCACGAGCGCACACACACAGGCGACAGGCCCTACGGCTGCACCGAGTGCGGGGCCAAGTTCTCCCAGCCGTCGGCGCTCAAGACCCACATGAGGTGGGGCTGCCTGGGAGCTTGGCTGCGGAGAAGGGCTGAGCTGTGGCTGGGGATAGGGTTCCTCAAGTGCTAAAGTATGTGCTGGGCCATGTGTCTAGAATGTCTGGTTTTCACTGGCGCTCTGGAGGGCTTGGGAGATTGGGGCGCATTTGAATCCTCTTTGGAAGTGGAGATGAGGGAAATGGCTCTTGAATTTCTCAGAAGCCCTTACAGGGCCCTTATTCCTTCGCCCAAGCAGAAAGGCATGGACCCAGCAGAGCCACGTAGAAGTGGGGCTGTGCACATAGGCCTTCCAGTGGCCTGAAGTCTACAGACATGCTACTTGCATAAGAGTTGGGGCCCCCGGGGTTCCTGGCCACCTGGATTCCATAGTCCCACTGAAGAATTCCATAAAGTGGCCCACAGGGCTTTGAGGTACCTCTAGTCTCCTGTTAGTCTTCAGAACTTGGAAAGTGCCATCCATTGTATTGGTCTAAACCTCTAGAAAGTGGATGGTGAGTTTTTAAAGAAGTTTCTTTATAGTTATAGCTACTATGTCCAAGATCCAGAGCAGCAGTTTTCCGGGTCTGCCCTCAAACCTAGGCCAGTCTGTGGGAAAGAATAGCAATTGTCAATCTTTCATTCTTGAGTTCAGAGTGCTTGTGTATGAAGTACTTGGCAAAACATGGTTGATTGTTGCATTGCTCTGATTGTCCTCAGAAACCAGGTTCCTTCAGCAATTTGAGAGCAGTTGTCCTCTCCAGACTGGTTATGTCAAGAAACGATGGTAAAATGTCTAATCATGTGGTACTTAGTAGTAGTTCCTACGGTGGTGTGTGGCCCGTTACTCTGAATGAGGAAGCTCTCCAAATGATGACATTCATTAATAATTGAAAATATATGTTAAGGCACTATCTCTACCTGTGCTATGTCACAGCATAAATGAGACATGGGAGAGACGTGAGTTGTTACTCAGTTCTATATCAGAATGTAGAATTAAGCAGAAGGGTTAATCCATGGGTCTTGTGTAGGAATTCTGTGTTTAGTTGGGGGTGGATGATGAGTTCATGGCCCATCTCATCAGCCACTCATCAGGGTTCTTGGAAGAAACCTGTGTTTTGCAGAATATAGTGGAAATTTTATTGCGAAGTAATCTTTGAAATACACCCTAAATTATCATCTGAATGTTGTACTTTCAGAATTCATACAGGTGAAAAACCTTTTGTCTGTGATGAATGTGGTGCAAGATTCACTCAGAACCACATGCTGATTTATCATAAAAGGTGCCACACAGGTAAATACCATGCTGTTGTGACTGAATCTTTCCTAGCTGTAAAAAGAAATGCGACTGATTAATTTAGACATTGACATCCAACCATGGAGGTGCAGGTTGTAGCCAGGCTTGGACGTTTCCATCCAGTCAGAGAAGAGAACCAGTGCTCCCGCCATCCACAATGCTGCTGTGTATGTGGCCATGGTCTATGTCTCTGGGCATGGAGATCTAGCACGTGGGGCTTGGATATGAAGAGGTATGAAACAGTTACTACTGTTCTATAATCCAATGTCCATTTCCAGGAATCTGCCCTAAAGAAGTTATTCGAAACATATGGAAAGCTGTACCATCAGTGTTCTTGTTTTTAATCATGTAGAACTGGGAGCAACTTGATTGTCCAGCAACAAGGAAGTGGTTCAGTCAGCTGCAATCTATCTCCTTGTCCTTTGGAGAAAGGACTCTGAATAGGATGGATATATCTGTGCTTGGATGTTGACTTTAACAATGCACAATTAAGTGTGGTCAATCCCAGCTCTTGAAAACCTGCACACAAGAGAGCAGGAGAAGGCCAGAGAGATGGCTCAGGGGTTAAAATTCTGCCTCGAAAGCAGAAGGTCTTGAGTTCGGATCCCAGGTTCAAAACATGTAGGCTCAGGCAGAAATGGACTGGCGTGCACTTACCGCCCTGAAGGGTTGAACCTGGAAAAGCAAAGTAAAAGAGGTAGAAGCAATCCAGGATGATTCCAGAAGTCACTCTTCATCCTCCACAGGTACACACAGTGCCTTTTGATACACACACACACACACACACATACACACACACACAATCAATTAATTGATTTAAAAAAAAGACCAGGAAAAAATAAGGTGTTATATGATAAATATTAAGTGATGAGATTATATTCCCAAAAATCCTTATGATATGAATTTATCACTAGAGAGGAAGTTTACATTGGTTTTACCTGGTTCAGCACTGTAGCCACGAAGTTGAAAAATCTTGATGCAACTGTACAGGACAGAGAGCCTCGCTGTGTTTGTGTACTGAGCAACTGTTCTCTTCCAGATCCTCCCCACTTACACTTTTTACTTGTAAGCACTGTTATATAGACCTGTTCAGATGCAGGCAAGGTAGGTGTGGACGGTGTGGTTACTGGACTGCAAAATGCTGTCCAGTGGGAACAGTGGAGTAGAGGCATCGGCATGTCTCATTGAAAGCTTAGATTAGGATTAGTCATTTGACAAGACTATTAATGTACTAAGATCTTATTAAAGCCAATGCTTTTAATGTTTGTGAAATCAAAGGCACATCTATTTGCTGGGTGAATCTGAGTTGTGAGGATAAAGGACATGAACTGCAGAGAAGTGAGATGCTGTTGAGAACTTGTCCAGGGGACCAATCTAGTTGGCTGGAGTTGCTGCTCTAGAAGTGGTACATAATCTGTCGTAAGCTTCCCTCCTTTTTAAGAGGGACTTTTATTCTTATAAAGATTCAAAGACACCCTTTGAAAACCCAGCAAATCCCCAAACAAAGGTAAAATTTTCTTGTTGGCAGTGACTAAATTTCTCAAATGTGAACTAGTTTAATGATAACCATTTGATTCGAGTCCAGTGGAATGTTTGTTGTATTGAATTTCCAAGGATACTTTAGCTTTTAGCAAGCAGCAAGCATTTCATGTGAAAAATGTGTGCACTCATTTTGATTAGAAGTGTCACTTGCTGCTCAGGCAGGGTGTTGAGAGTGAGGACCTGCTCCACTAGTGTCTTTAATGCCTATATTGTTTCTGTTCTTATCTCATCTTTGTGTGTGTATGTAGGTGAAAGGCCTTTTATGTGTGAAACATGCGGCAAGAGTTTTGCTTCTAAGGAGTACTTAAAACACCACAATAGAATTCATACCGGATCCAAACCCTTTAAATGTGAAGTGTGTTTCAGAACTTTTGCCCAGCGGAATTCCCTTTACCAGCATATTAAAGTCCATACAGGTATGGCTGCGTTGTACCAGGGGAGGGTTCAGATTGACAAGGAAGATGGTTGTAGATTTACTAGAAACTTCCTTGGAAGGTATGCACCTTTTTGTGTCACTGTGACCAAGAGAACTGGCTGCTTCCCAGGAAAGGTTTATTTTGGCTCACAGGGTTCTTTCCACACAGTGGGGGAAACATGACCAGGTTCATGGCAGCGGGTCATGTTCTGCAGATGTTAGGACAGACCAGGAAGCAGAGAGGATGGCAGGAGCAAGTCTACTCCTAGTGACCTGCTTCAAGCCAGACAGGCCCCACCTCCTAAACCTGAAGATTTCATAGCCTTCAAAATAGCACAGGCTAGGGCCAGGCTATTCAAGAGATGTGCTCGTGGGCACATTTTACATTCAGGTCTTCTTAAAAGCTTCAGGAGAGAAGTTGCCAAGCTTTATTATAATAGCATTAAAAAACAAAAACAAAAAAACTTTCCCCCTTCTTTCATTGCTGGGGCTGTAACCCAGGGCCTTGTTCATGATGCCTAAGTGCTCTACACTAAGTTATATCACCAGCCCAGCCCTATTTTTATGTTTTCTTTTTTGCTTGTGTTTTAAGGCATGTTCTCAGTGTGGCCCAGGCTGATCCTCCTGCCTCTGCAATGCTGGGCTGTAAGCCAGTACCTCCATGCTGTGGGGAAGGAAGGAAGTCCTGTTTTTATGTCTTCTGAGTTCGTAGTTCTGAGAAACTGGAAAGTGAGAGTACTTGAGTGTACAAGTGGGGAGGACCAAGTCCCTTTACAGTGTGGAGTGTTTATTGAAATGGTCATACAGCTTCCACGTGGGGTGACTGCTTAAATATGGATGTAGGGGTTCAGATTTAAACAGGAATAAAGCATAGTATGTTAATGCACACACATGTACATGTTCTTTCAGCTGTCAGGGGACTTGTCACTTTTCTGTTAATATGGACAACAGGCATTTCTGCAGGTACATGCCAGCCGCACAAATCTTGGCCTGTAGGCCTATTTGGGTATTTTTGGCATTATGGTACAGTAGACTGGAGGGTCTGTCAGGTGGCCTTAAGCCATCGTAGCCCCCTTTCTGGGAGTGCCCAGATTTTTCAGGGTGTGCAGATGTGTTGTACTCAGACTGCATTCAGAATTAAATTTAGTGGGCTAATGATGTTACTGAGTAGTTTCATCTCTTCCTGTTTTAGGAGAACGACCCTATTGCTGTGATCAGTGCGGGAAACAGTTCACCCAGCTCAATGCCCTCCAACGCCACCACCGCATCCATACAGGGGAGAAGCCATTCATGTGTAATGCCTGTGGGCGGACATTCACTGACAAGTCCACTCTGCGGCGGCACACTTCAGTAAGTGGCAGCGTGGCCTCTCTGCAAACAGGGTCCCCATGGTTCAGAGATGCTCAGCTCTGGACCGCCTGAATCCCAATCATCACTTCCCCAGACAGGCAAAGGTGGTAGCAAGCTCCCCTTGGCCTCTAGGGGAGTATCTAGTAAATAAAGCGAAGGCTGAGGCCCCAGCACATCTGCGTTCAGCACTGTCCAGCTGAGGCTACAATGTGGGACAGGTGTTCAGTAACTAATGTAAAGGCATTTACAGCACTAGAAAACAGATTTAAGTTATAGGGACCTTTTGTTTACATTTACTTTTTTTCCACATGTATTTTTCATGTAGGGATGCCTCATACTCTATAGCACCATGTGTGGAAATGAGGACAACTTGGCATCAGTTCTTTCCTTCTATTAAGGGTTTCAGGGATTGAACTTGCCAGGCTTGGCGGCAAGCACCGTACCTGCTGAACCTTCTATTTGCTCTTGAGAGATAGTCTCTCTGTGTTACTAAGCCTGGCCTCAGATCTGTGATCCTCGTCTTCTACCTCTGAAATGCTAAGAACATAAGTATATGCACCAGAGCAGTAAAGAGGGCTTACTTTAAAAGATGCACCTGCTATTAATAAATGTATAAATTGGGAGTTTTCCAGAGATGCTCACAGTGACTTGTTTTGTGTTTGATTTGTAGATACACGATAAGAATACTCCATGGAAGTCTTTCCTTGTCATTGTAGATGGCTCACCCAAGAATGATGAAGGACATAAGACAGAACAGCCTGACGAAGAATATGGGTCGCCCAAACTTTCAGATAAATTGCTCTCTTTTGCTGAAAGTAGCCATTTTCACAGCCTGACTGATGTCCAAGGCACTGTGCCCACGGGACAGGAGAACAGTTCTACAGACACCGCTTGCAAGGTGACCAGCACTGTGGTGTCCCAGGACACACTGCTGAGCACCACCATCAATGAGCTTAGTGAGTTGACTCCACAGACAGGTGCGGTGTCCACACAACTTGCCCCCTTGGCTAACATGGAGTGAGGGCTTAAGGTTGTGTGTCAAGCAGTCTGTGATTGATTGTCTAACTCCAGGTTGTGCCAGGACTGAGAAAAATAATATTCCATGCAGAGATGTGAGCAAGAGTGGCCTCGCAGATGTTCTTAAACCTCCTAAACTTGCACGTCTCTGAAACACTTGTAAAGCTTTTTCTTAAAACTTCAGGTCTGCATGAGCTCAGCCACGTGTCATCAGCAAACATGGCAGTTAACATAAACTCACCTGCTGGTGTGGCTGTGCGCATTAACACTAATGCTCGATTCTCTTCATGGCTAAACCACTGCTTGTCTTAATTGCAGAGTACACAGCATTGACCCAGCTCGTGAGAGTGATGGTCGTGGTCTTCCTGGTCTCACCCTGCCTTATATTTCCATGTGCATTTACTCCACTAAACCTTTTAGGGTATTTTTTTTTTTTTTTTTTTAATGAAGCTGAAATAAACTTAGGGCCACTCACTTTTCTGTTTCTTGTTGCGTTAAAGCAAACCAGATTTGCTCTCGGGGACTCTCAAGTGTACTGCAGATATAGATTATTGTATTTCTTCCTCCCCAAGTCTGTTTGCAGGCATGAAAAGGGGAACACAGATGGAACATTGTCAAAGGGTTGTAATTGGACTTGGCATGCAGCTAGGGAGTCTGTCATGAAAGCAACCTGCGATAGATGTGGCTGTTCAGTTTCATTCCCTAAGTCAGATTAAGTAAAAAGCTATCCTGCCAAAGAGTCTAGCAAAACAACAGTTTTTTTCTTTTTTTGGTAGCGATGTGAGAAAGCAGCAGCAGGCTTCAGAACACTGGAGTAGTTGCAATTGCTTTTTCACAAGTAGCTAAAGGAGATGATGGAGGCAAATCTTCAGAGTATTAGTATGTTTGCTATTAGTATTTTCTTTGTTGATTGATGCCATACTGAAAATCCCAGACCTCCCCCATTTCCAGTGGGAAGGTAAGACAAGCTAGTCATTGCCAGAAATTTGCCTCCTTGGAGCATGTAAGAATCTAGATGGGACCAGAAACCTGGGCATGCTTGTCTGACTATGCCTTAACAAGTGGATCAGGAAGAACCAGGAATTTTGTCTTAAATGTTTCTTTGGCTTTTTTATGCTGAATTTAATTAGTGCTGGAAAAAGAAAGATTCTGTTGCATTTGCTGTTTCTGATGTCTGGTTGCAAGGCCTTAGATGTGTGGCTATGTGCTTATGAAATGCTCAATTCACATGTAACCCCCAAATATTAATTTTCAAAGAATGCCTTCAAGGGAGAATTCTTGTTTGCTAGTTGCTTCCCCCCCTGCATTTTTAATGTATTAATCTTGCTGTGAAGCCACTTAGATTTTCTCAGAGGAAGGATCCTTACCTTCAGCTCTAGGACGAAGACAACTGGTGGGGACAAGAGCTAGATTTCTTCCCCACAGCTCCTTTGGTGGCAACTTTCAACACCTGTCAGTAACTGGTGAAGCCAGTACAGGTGTTTCAGGTGCTGATAACCTTTCACACCTGCTCTTGAAGGTCTCAGGACTGAACTTCAAATTCAGTTAGGACCTTGTCACTGGATCTTAGTTTACAAAACAACAAAGAAACTGTATGACTATCATGTGACCATTGTAACTGGTAAGACCAACCTGCCCAGCTGATAACACTGTGCTTATGGAATAGTTACCTTGATGGGAAGGAATTTAAACAATAGATTATTTTATTACCTACTGGAAAAGTTTTTGTCTTGAATGTTTCTTTAGAGGTTCTACATGATTGTTTGTGTTAATAAAATGTCAGCTTTGTAAAAGTAGTTCTGCAATTCTAAATTTATTATAACTTAGGATCTATAGAAATAAGATTGTTAACTGAAATAAATCTAATTTGCTTGACATCATGAACAATAAAATCAGGGTCTGTAAACCTATGTAGTACAGAACCAGGACAAGGACGTAACTGAGGCTCCCACAGTCTTCTCCACAAGTGCCAGTCTGTGGCCCCTGCTTCTGCAGTAGCTCGTGGCTGATATGGGGAGGATGTAACATAAGGTTGTCTCTGCCTGTCCCTGCAGTGTAAGGTCCCAACAGGCATCAAGGGAAGGTTATCTGTGAGAACAGAACACAAGCCTATAAATGCTGTAAAGTTGCTGCAAGACTTGGTAGACATCTCCCATTTCTTCTCCACATATAGCTATGCTGCAAGAAAACATACTGTATCGGTTCTTTTTCTCTATTGCTGTGAAAAACCAGAGGCTCAAAGGGAGAAAGGGAGATTTACTGTTTACATTTCCAGAACATGGCGGGAAAGGTATGGCTGGCTTGCAGAAGCTGGAGAAGGTCTAACACTGCAGATCTCATGGAGGCTGAGAGCTGCTGCAAGCTCAAAAGCAGACTCAGTAACTCAAGCAAGACCACCTCCTAAAGATGCCTTCTCAACTAGATTCATGCACATGAGTCTGGGGGGGACAACTCAACATTTCAAACCATGACACACACAGGTCTAACTATTGACTCACTGCTCCCAGGTTATCAATAAAGGTCACTGAAAAGGCAACCTGGTGTCATTCCAAATATTTTCTGTTGTAACATAGTCCAAGCTTCAGAGGGTTCTTCATTCAGGCTTTGTTTTTTCAAGTTTTTTGTTTAAAAGTAGGCCGGGGGGGCAGTGGGATAATGCAGAGTAAGGAAGATATCTACTCACAAGCCTGCAGATCTGAGTTCAATTCCTGGAAGCCCACATGATGGAAGATAAATGACTTGTGGAAACTGTCCTCTGACTTCCTCGTATGCACCATTGCATACACGTATGCTCTTCCCCATCCTAAAAAGTAAGCCAGAAGTGGCCAAGACCTTATGTGATTTTGGCTGTCAGTGATTATCCAAACAAATGAGTGTAGATTAGAATTTAACTTTGTCTTGTTAGACATTACATCATGTCATATCAAGATGTTCAACTTCAGAAATCAAATGGGTGTTTGTTGACCTAACAAAACAAGATAGTGTCTGTGAACTTGAAATTCACAATCTTGGACAGGACTAAGGCTACAGAGACTGGAGGGTGTCCCAGCACATCTGCACACTCAGGGATCGTCCACTTTGGTGATGTGTAAGGTGGCCAAGCTGACTTTCTATCAGGAAACTGAGGAGAGATGGTTGAGTGACTAGATCTATGAACATTTCTCTAAGTTCCTAGATTGGGGTAGCCTACTCTCAGGACTCCTAGATGGGATAGCTTTTAAGAGGTGAATATATTTTATCACCAGCAGTTGGGTGCTGTGACAGGAGCTGGCCACTGCTACCATAGGCCTCCCCCAGAAAGTCACAGCCAGTGGGTCATGTGATCCTCCCCAAGGTCATCTATGGTTCCTGTGAAATTATCTGCCTGAGAGATTAAAAGTCAACACTGCCTTCTCAGAGGAGGAGTGTTGGGCTTCGGGGTTCCTCCTCGAAAACCCACCAGTCTCCCAGGATCCAATCTTCCCTGAACTGTGCAGGTGACAGAGGAACTCAAGGGATTCAAGGAAGGGGCAAGACATGAAGGCAGCGACCATCATGTACTTGGCCTGTGGCAAGAAAGGGCATGAGTTTCTCTCTGAACCTATATTCTGAAAAACTAAGTGACTGGAGCTGTAAGCTCTCTGGGAACAATTGCAAGGAAATGAAGCTAGTCTTGATCTGTTAATCAGCAAGAAAAGATGAGTGAAACATTCCTCATAATCTCCACTTTATTTACTGTACAAGTCACATAAAACAAACATTCTTTCTGCTAAGGTAGAATTATTGTTACACAGTTTCATAATGTACTTCCTGGCCTGAGAGCAGCTTAGGACTTCCCAAGGAGGAAGCCTACTGACTGGCCCAGCTCACCCCGCAGCAGGCAGGTCACGGGCATGCTGTGCTGCCATATCCTCCACAGTCACAAGGGTTTGCATTTGGGCATTTGTAAGTGCACGAAACCAGGGAACAATAAATGCACAAGGGCTGGTGCATATACTTTGGTTATAGTGACACCACCACACATGGTCACAACTGTGCAAAAATACTGTTTTAGATCATTAACTAAAAAAGGAATTCACACAAGCTATAAAAATGTTGCCACAAAAGCAAAGCTTCTCTGTAAGAAATTTTAAATGATTTCAACTATGAACTACCCCTAGATATGCTCAAGTACAAGAACTATAACATAAGTGATCAGTATATTTTGTTCATAATATTCTAGAAATCTTGAAAGCCTAAATCCAAGGCATCTCAGACATGGCATAGTCCTGCATCCTGTGGCATTTGAAGGAAGCAAACTTGCACACTATTGTCTGGGCATTTTCCTCCCTCACTTTTCTTCTGCCAAGTCTGCTCTTGATGTTTTACTTAGGGCTTTTACTATATAAGGTAAGTCTACCCTTGAAATCCCAAACTTTGTGCTCAGCCTTCCAAACAATGGGACAGAACTTAATTAGCCCAACCACTAACTGCAATATTTGCTTTTTTCCTTTTTCTTCTCTTTTCTTATTCTCCCTTTTGATTTTTTAAAAGGGTTTCATGGTGTAACCCAGACTGGTCTGGAACTGATTAAGTAACCTAGGCTGGACTCAAATTCACAATAAGCCTCAGCTTCCTGCTTATTGGGATTACAGGCATAAGCCATTCTGCCTGGCTCAGCATGTATCACAAGCAAGTGATTGATTGAAATAGTAGGATGATACAAATTCTGTTTTTAGAACCCCATACTTCTTGGGACACGCATTTATTCGGGAATCATGATGAGGGTTAAACTGGTTAAACTAAGACCATCCATGTGGTTTTGACTCAAATGGTTGGGACATAGTACTGTGGACTAGTATGACACAGTACACGGACTAGCTAGTGTTCAATCACTTTCTCTCCTGAAACTGACCTAGGGATAGAGAGTCTCAAGCTAACAATACCTTGTGTAATGTACCCACAGCTTGTTGTAGAATACAGTGAGCACATCAGTAACTCGCTTTTCTCTAATGAATCAAGAAGGACCAGGCATGCTCCATGGCCAGTCTTACCTTTGGTATAGTCAGTTTTCGTTCAGGAACCCCAAAACACTGAAGGAAAAAGAATCATCAGATTCCAGGACACATTCCTCTGCTCCAGATACGTGGAGACCATTGAGCTTCCTGTTCGTGCACTGTGCACCAAAACTAGACCGGGGAGTCTTCAGAGTGCCTGATGCAGACTTCTCTCACGTGTCCTGGGTACCTCCAGCTACTCTCACCTCTGACAGATGAGACTTACTCAGCAGTCCTCAAGTCTGGATCATCCAAAGATGGAAACACCATACAAGTGCTACTACTACTTGACAAAATGGGCATTTTGTTACCTGGCATCAACGCTGGGACTGTGCATTGTCTAGCAACACATGCATCTCAAACACAAACCATCTCAGCATAAACTATGCACAGGAGTCTCAGGAAGAAGACTAGGTCTACTATATAGTATCAGGAATATCAAGGATGGGGAGGCAAACTCTGAAATCAAGGGAGCATATATCTCATGTAAATTAAATGGGACAGAGTTCACACACAAAAGCTGAAATTCTGTCAGCTACAAGAAAAACCAGGGGTCCTAGACCCCTCTAGATAGGATTTCTGCTTACCAGGCAAACCTGATCCCACCTAACCATCAACCCAACAGATGGGTGGCTAATTACATGAACCCTCTAGCTTTAGCTGGCATTCTCAGTTCAGTCCTTATCAAGAACTATATGACTAGAAGACACTGTGGGGAGTATACAAGCATGAAAATAAAGAACAACAGATTTCAACTAAAATGGAAGTTTTCTCTAGGGAAGGGAAATTTCCCACAGATATTTCATGTGTGTACAAATTAACGAATCACCTCTACCACGGGAGAAGCCGGAGCTTTCAGGAAGCTCCATCCCCATCATGTAAGGGAAGCAGAGAGAAACCAGCTATTCAGTGCTTATCAGGCACACAGGAGCCTGTGGCACAAAATTAAAGACAAATCAGCTGCTCACTAGCACCATCAGAATAATTACAAAACCAAATGACTCCTAATTGAAGATACAGATTCTTTCTTAATAACCATCCAAAATTAAACCACACAGATGCCAATGCACGGGGGATCTTTGCAAAGCATCTGTGAAAACAAGTGTTGAGTACTAGAATTCAAGAAGAACACAAAAACATGTGGCAACATTAAACAGGGCTCTGTACATATCAAAAGAACAGGAATAAGATTTTAAAGTCCTTGGACAGGTCTGATAAGCGTGATATACACTTCTGTTGTCATAACCACAGCCTCAACTGAAGCCTCCCATTCAACTATCTTCCAGTAAATAGACATGGCGCCTGAAACAATACATAATTTGCGTGGCTTATTCGCAACAAAATTAAGTCATTAAACGGGCATCCCATAAAGGTCACTTCTCCAGAAGACAAAAGGAAAAAGGAATGAGCTGCATGCCACAAGGATGTTGCCACCTCACTTGAGGTCTCCATCTCCTTCTCCATCCCCTTGAATGGACTTTTTGATGCGAAGCAACATGGTGGTCAGCCACTGATCCAAGCGTGATATTGAGTCAAACTCCTTGACCTAGTTAAAGGAGATGAACAGAAATTACACTATGAACAGAACAACAATTTACATTTTCTGGAATCAGTAAATGCTGGAAACATTTCCTCATATTTCTCAAGAGCAAGCTGAGGAAGGAAATCAGAAATTACACTATGAACAGAAATACATTGAAAACACAAAACAGTCGTGATCCAAGTTGTCTTGAATATTTTACAGCAATGTTCCACCAACTTTGATTGGAAATTACTCTAAGTTATAGCATTGCTCATTAAGAACAGCTAACTTTTGCTTTGTTGTCTGACTATATACTGAGGGTGTCACTGTTCGGCCTGTGCTTTTAAATAGTCATTTTGAATGTGGACATGCGCATGGCAGAAATTCAGAACAAAGTACATTAAACACAACAGAAGATGGTGGGAAGAGCGTAAGAATTAGGGAAGGAATACTGAAGAAGAAAATGTAATGGAAGCATTAGGAAGTAAAGAGACAGAATTCCCTGAATGCATTTCAACACACTACAAAAGGGTAAAATTATAACAGGGTATGTAAGAAAGGCAAAGTTTAACAGTGTTCTATTTATTATCATTTCAGTACTGTAGTTGAACTCATCCTGGCTACAGAGATCTGCTCTATTATAAAGATAAGCTGGATAAACAAAAAAAGGTCAAATATGTATGGAAGAAAAAAAATCTATTACACCACAAATATAGCGAAGTTTCAGTTTTGTGCTTTTATACTAACTATACTAGCTTTCATTTATGAATTATATTTTTTTTCAAAAGAAAGCATTGAAATTGCAACTAATATTACATGCTTTTGAATAAGATTGGATTTTAGATTACTTTTTGCTTAAGAATCAGGACTGAATACAACTGGAATTCTGGCTGGTTAATGGACTTATTAATTCATGGGGCATACCAGACGCGACTTTTGGAAAATGCAAACAAATTGAAAAATTGAAACATGTTCAGAATTTATACAATGGAAAAGAAAAGAAGGTTCTTTAAAAATGTAATCTATCTTACCGCCTCAGTATAAGCTTCACTGTTCTGTTCTTCATGAGCTTCTAGAAGTTTCTGTAACATTGAAACATGAAATTAATACCAGAGTCCCATTTCTGAATGAGTGAATACTTTAATCACAAAATTGTCTTAGTATCTTAACTAATATTATCAACTTCTGACTTATTCAAATACAAGAATTATCCAAGTCAAGGATTTAGCCTAGAAACTGCTATTTCTGAGCTGGCTGTTTCAGAACATATGTGTCAATGGCCTGGACCCTGTTGACATCTTAACGCCTGCAAGGAAAAGGCAGCAAGCACAGAACACCCTCTGTGACCAATCTTCTTTGTCCATTTGACTGAACTTAGACTCGTTATGGTAACACATCTCTGGATGTGTCTACTAGTTTTATCAGGAAGGTTTAACTGAAGAAGACCCACACGCTCCTGGACTGAGTAAAAGGAGAGAGCAAATAGTATGTCAGCATTCCTCTCTGGCTGCCTCGTGAGCAGCTCCTCAAGCTCAGGTGCCGAGTGGTCCCTGCCATAATGAGCTGTCCCCTTCCTTGATTAAGTTGGATTTTGTCCTGGCAACAAGAGTGGCAAGTGATGCACACTCAGAAGATGTACCGATTGTAACCACTGGTCCTGACTCCCTCTTAGGTGCTGCCACCAGGCAGTAAAGGCTTTTCTCTTTTTTTCACATTTCAATTTTTAATTATAGTAACAATGGATTTATGTATTTTTATCACCCACTACCTATACCCACCTCACATATTCTCCCCCCCAGCCACTTTCCCTCCCATTCCCCTGTTTCCCTGGACAAGAGATCCACTGGGTTGCATCTAGGACGCCTGCACTAGCTAATATAAAGACTGTTCTCTTAAATGTACCAGTACTTACTTTCAACAATTTACATTCTCTGGAATCAGTAAATGCTGGAAACATTTCCTCATATTTCTCAAGAGCAAGCTGAGGAAGGAAATAAGCTGATGTTAAACTTACTGGAGTAGGAAAACTTTCTATTCTCTATTAATTTCAGTAAGATTTATCTCTATCTCATTGAAGCATCTAAATATAGTGTTAAATGTAACATCACAACCAACATAGGAAACCTATTAATTTTGAGCATTCAATTTCAATTAATAAATTTCTAAGGTCAGGCTGTTGGAGAGAACAAAGTGATTGAAACCTAATTATTAACACTGAATTGGCAGAGACATGTGTCTATCCGTTAATCAGAGAAGCACTTGAAAACAGTGAAATCTTTATAGACGCCAGGTGGAAGCGGGGGCGGCCTGCGTTTCTGGTCCTGGTAGGGCGGAGCCTGTGAATCCCAGGGCAGAGTAAACAAGGAGAATGTGGAGGCGGACACACAGACACACACACACAGACACACAGACACAGACACACACACACACACAATAATAATTAAAAAAAAATCCTCTACATAATGAGAAAAATGTGCAGAGTGCTGAACCAGTAGAATAGTGAGAACAAAATGCAGTTACTACTAAAGAAATTAACCCCACTAAAGAATCAAAGACTGTGTTCCACTGGAATAGGAAAAGTAGCATTCACCCCAAGGCAAGACTTTCACCAAATGCTTTTTGGAAAGCCTGAGTCAAAAGTCAGAGCTCCAAAGGAATTTTCTGCTTCTTTAAAGCAACTGCCCAGTGGAGATTCTCTCTACCATTAGCACAAAAATGCTGGACTAGCTGTGATTCCAGAGAGCCAATCTCCAACTGGAGGTTGTAGCAGAACTTGGCATTATCTGCATAATAAAAGTTTGGAAGCATTAATGATACAAGATTGAGGAGGTTATGGATTCTTCCTTCATGGTTTCAGAAAGCTGAAGGCGGGTAGTGTGTGTGAGGGTCAAAGTCCCAAAGTCTCTGGGTGACTCATTGAGTGGCTGGTGCTCTGTATTATGGTTGGCCATTGCTGTCTACTTCACTGGCCCTTAGAGGCCATTTTGTGCAGTACAGTTGAAGCCTGTATTGCCTCCGAAGCTTCATGTTAGAGATGATAGAGCCATTATTGCTCATGTACCATGGGAGGGACCAGCTCAAGAGAGACTGTTCTTTAGGCAGCAACACTGGAGGGGCAAAGACAAAGTCCCTTGGAACTAAGATGATTTCACAGAAGGATCATATGCTGGATATGAAAATGTAGGATTGAGTTTCCTCTGCTGCTTTTTTTTTTTTTTTTGTCTTGTCATGTTTCAGTTTTCCCTGGATATGAACATTTTTCCCTTTTGAAATGGGAATATTTACTCTGCCATTATGTGTTAGAAGATGCAACTTTTTTTTTTTTAATTTTACAGGAGGTCACAATTAAGAAATTGCCTTGAGTCTCAAAAGAGGCTTTGGACTTTGGGTTTTAAATTATTGGGAATGCTATAGTCTACGGGGACTTTATTTATTATTTTTAGTTTATTTTTTAATTTGAAACTATTTTATTTTTTTAATTAGGCTAACTTTCATATCAACTTTTTATTTTATGTTATACAAGTTTCTTATGCTAATACTATAAAATACAGCCATTTTAAAATTTTACTACTTTTACAAGCATATTGAGTATTTTTCCCTGCTTCCCTCCAACCCCCTCCCTCCTATTTCCTTCCTTCTCTTCCCTTCATCAATCCCTCCCACTCCCTTCCACTCTCCTGCCTGTATGCTGCTATGGACCTCAGGGTTCCCAGACGCAGCAGTCCTGCCTTGAGTGGAATGTCTTGTCCAATGGTGCACCTTCCCATCTTTAGGTTCTTATAATCTCACTGCCCCATCTTCTGCGAGGTTCCCTTAGGATGGGAGAGATTAGGTTGGCCTCATTCTGGGTGAGACTCATTGAGTGGCTGGTGCTCTGTATTATGGTTGGCCATTGCTGTCCACTTCACTATTCTAGGCTGCATCCTGTTAGGATACTGAGTTCCTCTACCTCTGTTGTAAAAGAAGACTTCTAGGCTGAATATTGAATGTTCTTCTAATCTATGGGTATAACAACAGCCATTTACAAAGCAGTTTGATACACTGTCTTCCTATCTATAGGTCTGTTGGCTGTTTTTCCCTATTGATCTATTTCCTCCCCCCTTTTCAGATTCTTGTTCTAGTTTACAGTAATAGGGATGTGTACCATTCTGACAAGTGAGTCTTGAGTCTGATCAGTCGTCTCCTTGATACTCATGCCACTATTACACTGGTGGTCACCTCTTGCTATAGTGTTTATATTACAACTTACAGATCTCATGCCATTGATGGGGCTTATGGTTGTTTCTCTCCCCCAGCAGCTTCTACAGTATTCCTTGGTATTGTGTAAGCTATCTAGCAAGGAGAGAGTCCTCAGACCAGTTCCAGGTGATGTATTTTGACCATGTTCTATGATCTGTAAGTGTTGCATCTTCAGTAACAGGGTCTTACTGACAGATTTTGGAGAGTAGCCAAGAGCAATGGCAAAAGCCTATAATGTTTAGGGGCTTTAAGACCTCTCTGACCAACATTTTACCAGGAAGTGCCACGTTCCTGTTAATTCTAGTATAATTCTGTCTCTGGATTCTAAGTGGATCAGCTGAGGGCTTTCCTCCCTCCCTGACATTTTCCTCACTCTCTGCTCCTCTGCATAGGGACTGCCTATTCTTGTTCCTTTCTTTAAAAGACATTTTTTAAACATATTACCAGAATAGGTAATTCTGGTAATTTGGGGTACTTCCCACAACCTTAAGGTTTTTCTAAAAGTCCCTTTGTCCCCCCATTTCCCATGTCCCTCCTATCTTCCATCCTCTCATTTCCCACTATGTATTTTTCCCAATTATTCCCTCTTTCACCCTACTTGTTTTGGTATCCTAAATCTCCCCCTTAAAAGGTTTCACCCTAACCACCCCTTCCTACCTTCCCACTCATTGGTCTTTTTCAAACTTTCTGGCTCTTAGAGTGCTTCCAATCCAAATACATTGATAAAGATATCAGTTCTATCATCCACATATAAAAGAGAATAGGCAGTGCTTAACTTTTCTGTCTGTGATATCTCACTCAATATTAAATTTTCCAGTTCCATCCATTTACCAGAAAATTCCATAATTTCATTCTTTCTGATGGCTGAGTAATGTTCCATTGTGTATATGTAGCACATTTTCATTATCTATTTTTCTGTTAATGGGCACACTGGTTGATTCCATTTTTTCGCTATTGTGTCTATGGGGACTTTTAAAGTGGAATTGAATGTGGTTTGTATCATGAGGTAGCCATACACCTATGGAGGGCAACTTATATTTAAACCATGACATTCTGCCCCTTAGCTCATGTATTTGGATAGTTTTAGTTTGGGTTAATGTTTTGGAAGGTTGTGCCACCTTAAGATTTTGAGTTTGGCTGGAGGAAGGCACATCACTGGCGGAGGGTCTTGAAATATGGTTGCCTGGCTCTCTGTCTTGCTCTTCACATATTGGGAAAAATGTATTGACCTGACTGGCTCCTGCTTCTACCTACAACATGTCTTCTGATATTCGATTACTACCTAAATTGACTATATCCCCCTGGGACCGTAAGTTAATAATTACAAGGGTAATGTGATCATAAAGGTAGCTCAGGACACTCACCTTGGCATTCAGCTCATCTACTATGAAGTGACAGAGCGCTGCCTTAAAGAAGTAATCCTTGGCACTGTACTTCAGCAAGGGGTTATCCATAGTGTTTGCCCCAACCTAGGCACAGAAGGCAGGGAGAAATTCACAGTAAGTTAAATGAAATAATTCACTGCTCATTCTTCTGTTGTCCTTTAGAAAACACTTATCAGTATCTTACCTCAGGTTAGCTATGAAATAAATACTTTTTAACTTAATACCAATAGAAAATTTAGGTTAGCTATGAAATAAATACTTTTTAACTTAATACCAATAGAAAATTTTACTAGATAGGAAATAATTAAACACATAAAATAGCAAGATGATAAAAGTTTGAGCCAGAAGACTTCTGCTTCCAGGAAGATAGAAAAGATATACTCTCCTCATTCTTCCTATTAAGTACAACTAAAATGCAGGTTATTTTTATGTAAAAACAAATGTTTGGGGCAGTAGACACAGGAAGGTGCCCAGTAAAATAAGAGACCTTGAGACCCAGAAAAATAAGTTGATAGGTTGTTAGAAATACTAAAGTATTTTCCTTCAGTTAAGCAGTCTGGCTTTAGAATTGTCTTTACTTTTCTAGCTAGGAAAATTCTTTATCTTCTAACCTTGAGAGGTAAGACATAAGTTCTCTTTGATAGGAGATAATAAAAAAATGGAAATGCTAGGTTCAGCTAGGCTCAGTCTGACACTAATGAGGACCAACTTTCACAGAGATAAGAAAACATCTATTTGCTTAGGCCCTACAGGAATGTGAGAACAATAAAAAGTGATAATTAAACCTCTGTCTCAGGCAGGAGCATCAAGGCTGCGCTGCTCCCTTCCTTCCCTTTGTCTTCTGGCCCAAAATATTAAAATTAGATTGTAAGACTGTACCTCAGCTAATGGGGGGTAGTCCAGGTTCCCCCACCCCCACACCAGGGATAAAAAGCTACAGCCACTTGTGTGGAGTATGCCTGGCCTGTCAACTTTGCTAGAACCTTTTGATCAAAAGTAAATTAAGACTTGCTGAGATACTTCAACTGTTTTATGGCACATCTCTAACAGGATCTATTGGGTTTTCTTTTTCTCTCCTTTATCTCTGATATGAACTCAAGAACCAACAATCCAGAAACTTCAAGAGACTCCACCCAAAAGGAAGCTGGCAAAGGCCTGCTCTGTTCTGTCGAAGGACTAGGAACGAGCGACATGTCAGGAATGATATTTAGACAATCACTGCTCTCCGAGGGTCAAGCACTCAGACCCACCATTCAAGGCTGTCTCTGCAAGGCATGGGTCACATCATCTAACAGTAATGCTACCTGCCTCTGCCCAGGAGAACAAGGGTTTCCTTACTAGGTATTAACAGGCCAAAAGGGAACCTGAGCTTTTACCTCCCCCAACACACTCTTTCTTCCCAGGTAAGAAGAACATCACAAAAGACTAAGAGAGAAGGCATGAATCAGATCCAGACTCTGAACAGGTGAAGACACTTGTAATAACAAACATAGGAAGAGCAAAAGCTAAATATATAGATAACAAACAATTTCTAGTTACAGAAAGAAGTGTTGGCACTATATAGGACTGTCAGGGGACCTGTTAGAAAAATGTTTCAAGACCTTACAAAAATGTTTAAAAACAAACAGGCAAGCAAGCAAGCAAACAAACAAGCAAACCTCAGGTCCAGGGATGGCACTCAGTGGCCGAGCACCTGACTAGCATGTACAAGCTCTGAGCTTAATCCACAGTAGCACAGAAACAAAAAACATCAAAAAACCATATATCTCCCAAGTGGAGGCGCCTGAGAAGATGATTCATTTGGAAAAGTGATTGTTAAAAAATTATGAGCACACAAGTTTACATTTCCAGTATCCACAGTAAAAATTAGCCATGGAATTGCTCTTGGTTGCTGTCATAGTTAGGTACAGGTGTCAACTTGACAGTTGAGGGTTTGAGCTGTGGGCACATTTGTAGAAAATTAGTTGAGGAAACCCAGAGCGTAACTGCAGGAGATGGTCTAGCTGATAGGGAAGGCCCAGCCAGTGCTAGGTGGGACTAGGCCCTGAACAGATGAATAAAACACTGAGAGCTGGTTGAGGAAGTTGGCATCCTTCTGTACACTTGGCCAGACCTGTTGGTCTGGCAAGTAAGGATCGTCCCTCTCTCAGCCATTATGTAGGGATGATGTGGCCAGTTCCCTCGGGCTTGGTGTTGGTGTGAGCTCTCCTGTCAAGCTGGACTGAGAACTGTAATCAGATAATGTAAAAGACAATAAACCCCTTGTTCCCTTAAGCCCTTTGATGGTCATTTATCAGCAACTATGCAAATGAACTGCAACAGTTGCTCTCCAAAAAATTGTCAGTAAGACCCTATAACAGAAGATGTAACACATATGGATCATAGAACATGGGCAAAATATATCAACTGGAATTGGTCTGAGAAATTCCTCCTTGCTGGATAGCTTACGTAGTATCAAGGACTACTGTAAAAACTACTGAGAGAGAGAAATAATTACAGGTCTCATCAACTCATGAGATCTGTAAGTTGCAATAAAGATCATCATGGTAACAGTAGCATGAGTATAAAGGTGACAACTAACTGCTTTTGATTGAACTTAAGACCTGCTTGTCAGAATGGAATACATTCTTGCTACTGTCATTAACTAGAACAACTTAAAAAAGAGAAAGAAACAGATCAATAGGGAAAAACAGCCAATGAACCTATACATACGAAAACAGTACATCAAACTGCTCTGTAAATGGCTGCTATTATACTCATAGACTTGAAGAGCACTTAGCACCCAGCCTAGAAGTCTTCTTCTACAACAGGTAGAAGACCTCAACACCCTGACAGTATGCAGTAGAAGAGCAGCGAAGTGGACAACAATGGTCAACCATAATGCAGAGCACTGGTGACCCAGCAAGACTCACCAGGAATCAGGCCAACCTAATCTCTCCCCATCCTAAGGTTTTGGGAACCTTGTGGAAGAAGGGATGGTGAGATTGTAAGAACCTAAAGATGGGAAGGTTCACCATTGGACAAGACATTCCATTCAAGGCAGGACTCCTGCATTTAGGAACTCACTGCAATGAGACTTGTCCTTAATGACTTGCATACCAACATGGACCCACAGACTATCAATGAATTCAAGAGAGATAAGAACATACAATGGAAACCTTGGGGAACTAAAGATGGATGCATGAAGGGAAATGCCCATATCAGTGGGGTGACCTGAAGAGAGGCAATTTGGTATACCATAAAGGGTCTGAATCCCCACAAAAGTAGACAAGCCAGAGGAAACCCTGTGGTCCATAGAAGCAGACAGGCAGGAGGGTGGGCAGGAGTGGGATGGACTGATGAAGGGAAAGAAGAATGGGAGAGAAGGGAGACAGAGGAAAGCAGGGGTAAGTACTTAGTATGTTTGTAACACCAGAAAAAAAAATTAGGCATGACAGCACATGTTTATCATTCCATTGTTGGGGAGCTAACAATTTGTGGTTGTTCCACAAATTCCAGATTCAGTGAGAGTTTCTGCTTCAAAAATAAGGTGGGGTGCAATTGAATAAGACACTCAAAATCAACCTATGGCCTCCAAATACAGGTACACATACCCCTATACATAAACACATATGCATACATGTACCAAAAAAGGAAGAAAAAGAACAAATGGAGAATTCAGAACTAAAAAAACCTCCATAGTAATTATAGTACATGCAGACAGGTGGGACAGAGGAAGGAATTGGAAACTTCTTAGGTTGGAAGAAAGAGAAGACAAGACTGAAAGAATGAGCAGAGACTGAAGAATGACTGCTTCTGTGTCCTGGAAGAGGAGGAGAAAGAGAAAGGGTTGGAAGGTGCTTGAAGAAATGATCACTGAACACTTGTCAAATACAGAAAGAAGCAAACTCACAGATTATTGTCAGAACCAAAAGGCTAGAACTAAAAATTTGTACCCAAGACACAAAATAGTGATCCTGAAAACCCAAGAACAAGAGCCACCTGAAAACAGTCTAAGAAAAACATCACCTTCACTGGTAAGGAAAAAGCAATGGAGCCACAGCACAGCCTACAGGGTTTCAAGCTGAAAGAGAAGAGCTATCATGAAGGGGAAATCAAGCCAGCTCCAGATAGAGAGAGATAATTTGTCAGCAGACCTGCCTGAGAAGCATGGCAGAAGCATGTTCTCTAAATAGAAAGAAAACAAAGTAAGAAAGAATCTTGAAAGAACAAGAACACAGGAAGCAAAAATGTTAAGTGGATACACCAGGCTTTCTTTTAAGTTTTCTAAACTGTGTTTTATGGCAGAAGCAAAAATTCCAACTCTGTTAGATGTGATTCTAAAGTATGACCGAAAACATTTAACACAATGAGGCAGAGCCAGGAATAAAATGAGGTCAGAGTTCTCAATTTCACTGAACTGACAATGTGACACCACAAGGCTGTGATGGATTATGTAAACATCATGTGACATCCAGAGAAGGACTGCTAAAACATGCTACTGAAGAAATGTCTTTAAAAACACTACAGAAGACAAGTAGCCCACAAAAAGTCAAGGGAGAGAAAACTGGAACAAACAACAGCACAATCAATGAAGTAAAAGACAAAAATCATAGAATTATGCTCCAATGTGCCAATAATTAAAAGTATATGATCTAAATGCATCAATTGAAGAGCAGTTGAGGTTTGGGAAATAGCTCAGTGTTGGGCCCGCCCAGGATTTGCCTCAGGGCATGGCCGAGCATATGGGACTAAAGATGGCGCTGAGGGCAAGAGTCTTGGGTGTGACCCTGATCACATTACACGGATGCCTAATTGGCTTTCAGGTATTGGCTTGCCTCCTGTGCTGAGTGACACTGAACTTGGCCACTAGCACCTAAAGGATGTTTTGACCTTTGACATAATTGGCCGGCCATTTGGCGCTTTTTGTCTTTTGCCTATATAAGCTCTTTTGTTTCCCCCAATAAACTGAGATCTGCTTCTGACAATCTCCCGGTCCTGTGCTGAGTCTCTGGGGAGGTAGAGTCTCTGGGGAAGTAGAGGCGGAGGTGGGGATGGCTGGAAACTGCTTTCATCACAGCCAGCAACTGTGTGTTTGAGTGAAGTGAATGAGTGCGTGAGTGGGCATTGGATCCCACACTCAGTTGGCAGAGTGCTTGTCTTATAAGCATAAAGTCCTGAGTTCAATCCCTAGCACTGAAACAAGCAAACAAGACAACTGCAGAGTGCACTAAAAACTGTGCCTTGATTAAAAAACTCAGGAAGTTGTCCACTGTTCATCAACTTTGTATATTTCTCATCGGTTCTTAGCTGACTGCTGACCGGGTAGTCCACTGTAAGTTTGGTACACACCTTCGTTGTGTGTTCATGATTGTTATTTCATCAAGAATGATACAGGGAAGCTGAAAGAAGGGTAGAAAACAGTGTAAACATTAACCCAAAAAAATAAAAGAATCTATAAAACATGAAAGACAGAGGACATTACACAAAAGAACCATTACCTAAAGCTGCAATATATGTAAATCCAAGGATAACACGGTAAAAGGAATGCTGGGTGGGGCCTACACAGCTCACAGTATGTAGACCTAGACAAAAGAGCAGCAAGTATATGGAAATCAAGGATTCTCTCAGCCAACAACACCTAACCAACACTGAGAGAAGATGTCACACATTTCCAGAAGGAGGCCATAGAACACAAGTCAAGACAGACCTGATTCTGTGTCATAAAGCAAACCTGGACAATTTCCTAAGAAGAAAATCACATACAGCATGTTCTCCACATGTTCTCCAATCACAGTGGAACTGAAGATAAAGATTACAAGAAAACCTGCAAGCACTCAGGTATTGGTTTAAACACTTCTAACTGGTCAGAGTGTCTTCAAGGGAAGCAATAAAAGCAAAGAGCTGAGTTAGAAACACAAATATAAAATAATCATGAGATATACTAGGTGATGCTGACAACTGAATCAGTAGGAACACACATCAGACAGCTACTCAAATACCTAAGAGAGAGAACCAGAATCAGACAGGCAGAAAGAAAAACAAACTCAAAGAAATTAGGCGAAAGAAAATAAACAAGTAAAAGTAAAATACAAATAGAGAAAAATCACTAGTAGAAAAAGCCAAGAAACTTTTAATCCTTTACAAAAGTCAATCCTTTATATATTCTCTCAACAAACTAAATAAACAAACAGTAGTACACTACTTCTAGACCCTTTTTGAGGTCTGAATTAAACTGACTTCAAAACCAAAATAACATAGCCTAATATCAATATTTCTTACAAGATCTTCAACAAAACAGTAGCAGACCAACTCTAGCAATTTGCCCATTGTGATTATGAGTACAAAGGGAAGGATTAATGTGTTCAAATAAAGGTCTGACCTTTGCCTAAGGTTTCTGGGTAAACCATGGAGCATTGCTTAAAGTATCAGTATTTACCCAAGAACTCTGAAATTTGTGCTTCAGCTCAACCTATGGAGGGGTGGAGAAAAAGAGGAGCAGCCAGCCAGTTCTGTGTGACTAAGCCCCAATCAGGACTCCAGGTGCAGGTGAACTTTCCTGGCTGGCAACAACCTACATTTTCACCCATCTCAGTTGTGACAAGTGGAGAGGACAACTGAAGCTCTGGCCAGTACTGTCCCAGGCTACCACATCTCAGCATGGTCTCCCAGTGACTTCACCTATTCCCATCAGCTGTGACAAAGCACAGTTATAATCAAGCCACTGTCAGTGAATCATGAGTCCCTTTGGCAAACTACTGAAGGACATTCTTGGAAGCCCTGAAACTGTGTGATGATTAAGGAGGACTTCTAGACAGGTTCAACACTCACTGTACTGATGAAATAAAAGATAAAAGCTGCATGCTCTCAATAGATGCACAAAAATATCTGACAAAATATGACATCTTTTGATTGATAAGCATTAAAGGAACTAGTAAGAGAAAGGGGCTTCCTCAAATTGATAAAAAGCATTTCAAAAGCCCCATACTTAATGGTGATAAATTTGTTTGAAAAAAGAAAAACACTAATATTTGCTTTTTTTGACATGCTTTTTCATATAGAAAATTCTGAGAAATCCACAGATTTCCTATAAGGATACATTAGAGCTAATAAATCAGTTTGATGATGTGGCAGCATACAACACTGATAAAACACTAATAGTACTTGCACTGTCTGGAAAAGGAAATAAAGGAAGCAATTCCATTTGCAGTAGCTTCAGAAAGAATAAAATACTTAAGGGTATATTTAACCAAAGAAGTGCAAACTTTAAGATGCTGAAACTTATAAAACTAAGAATGGGAAAAGCATCCTGCATGGAAACAGACCTTAAGACTTAATATTGCTAAAATGGCAAGATCTTCCACTCTATATGTCACAATATATACTGTGCCCATATATTGGCTAACTATCACCCTAGGATGTTTCTGGGGAAGACAAACGTTTGAATAGGAAGAATGGGAAAAGACTATTGCCCACTGGTGATATCTGTATTTATGTTTCCTAGGATACAGTAACAGAACCGAGTCTGCCAATGCTTGGATAGATCAAAAGTCTAACAAAGAACAACTGACATTCCAAGCCTGACCATCCCACGCTACAGACACTGTTCTACTTCTGAATGCAAGTTTGGAGCAGAGCTTACACTACCTGCTCTTCTGGATCTTTAGCTTGTTCACTGCAGACTGGAGACTACCAGGACTCAGTTCCTTAAAATCACCTCTTTCTCCCATTCCCCAACCTACTGGTTCTGTTTCTCTTGAGAACCTCAGCTAGAAAAGTTTTTAAACTGTTCAGCAAACTCACTGTAAGTCCTACTAAATGTCAATTTTACAGAATCAGCACACTGATCCAAAATTTTATATGCTGATTCAAGGGATTCAAGATAAAGACAAGCTTGAGAAAGAATAAAAAACTGCAGGACTCGCGGTTCATGATTTCAGTTTTTTGTAAAGATTCAGGCATCAGAACAAGGTGACACTGGTATAAAGAGGAGCAGATCAATGGAATGCAGAGACAGAAAAATAAGTCCTCCTGGATAGGTGAGATAGTTTAAATTACAAAGAATCTATTCAACAAATGATGCTGAGTACGTCTATTTCCACATGGCCGAGTCAAGATGGATCCGTGCCTTACTATATGCACAAATCAATTAGCTCAAAACAGATCAAAGATATAAACCTAATGGCCAGCATACCAAGACTCGGATCAAATCACAGGGGTAGCAAGCTCCATGATACTGGAACTGGCATTGATATTTTGTTATGATACCAAAAGCGCAGACAGGAAAAGGAAAAGACAAATTGGAATCTATATAATATAAAATCATTTGTGTATCTAGGGATATTAATAACAGAAACAGGAAAAAAAATTGAAAACCACTTATCTAATAAATGCCTACATTTCAGCATCAAAAAATAATGCAGTTAAAAACTAATGACTCATAAAAAAAAACTAATGACTCATTATCAAGAGAAAAGTCAACTTATGTAACGAGAGAAAATACTTGCAAATATTATCTGATAAAGAACTCCAATACTTTTAACACAAGACTTGAATACACATTTACCAAAGAAATGGAAAATGGCCAAAAAGCACATGAAAAGATTCTCAGTAGCACTAAGCATTAGGGAAATGTCAAATGAACAAACAAGACTACTTCACACTTATTAGGGTGAAGTAAACAAGTTGGTGAGTATGTGGAAAGGCTGGAACCCTGAGCACTACTGCTGGGAAAGTAACATGACAAAGGTAAGTGGGAGAATGTGGCAGCTCCTTAACAAGCTACGCATGGATATACTAAGAGGCCCAGCAATTACAAGCCTATCTCTTAGGATATAGCCAACAGAACACCCCCACACAAGCATCAACTGATCATCGCAGTACTATTTTAATAGTCTCCAAGTGGAAGCACCTCAAATGTTCAATGACGGATGAATGAATATCCTCAAGAGGATTAGCCACAAAAAGCAATGAACTACTGACCCATATTATAGCATAATGAGCCCTGAAAAAATAAGCAAGTTAAAAAGTTAATCATGCAAGGACAACTTGCAGGATTCTATGTTTGCTAAAGACTCAGGAATGGGCAAATCAAAAAGACCAAAAACAGACCTTGTTCTCTAGAGACTGGCAGAAAAAGGGATCAAGGTTCTAGGCTTACTTTGGGAGTAATGAGAATGTTCCAGGGTTAAGGTAGCAGCGGCAACTATATATTTCATGAATATATTGAGAAACAGCATTTTCTGAGGCAAAGCAGCAGCCTCACCTGCTCATAGATCTCGATGGCTTTCTGGTACTGCTCCAGCTGTGCAGCATAGGCCGCCACCTTCAGCAGACACTTGTTGGCAGAGCTGAAAGCAAGAATAGTGGAGGAAGTGACAATTTTGAGGCATGTCATACATCATGCATCAAACACTCATCTGCTAATGTAAAAAAGGTACTTGCCTGTTAGATTCTTCCCCTTTGTAGTAATCAGCAGATTGTTCATAATGTGCAATAGCCTAAAAATAGATAAAATTTTCACAAACAGTTCAATTGCAAAGTTGCACTTAATGACTGCAAACACATAAATACTTTTCCTGTTAACTTTTTCAGTTCAGCCTCTTTAGGGAGCACAAGAAGGGGTGCACCTCTGGAGTCTTCAGGAAAGACAATGCTCACTATCCATTTGAATCTAGCCCTGTCCTACCCTCAGCCAGCAAACACCATTCTCCACAAATTCCCTAGCCTCCCCTGAAGTCAGGGAGGCACAGTGACTAGTTCTCTGATGGAATGTAAATAGACACGCACCTTTCTCAGAATCTTTCTCTAGGTCTTTATCACTTCCCATGAGCTAAAATGGTGACAATCAAATCTAGAATGATATTAGCTGCCATATACTGAAGATGACATAACAATGTCAACCTGAGTTCTAAATAACACCCTTAATGGCCAAACCACAATGGCTACCCTGGGTGTCATTCTAGAGCTACAAAGCCCTATTACACTCTAAGGCTACAACTTCTTATCAAACCCTTGACTGCTCCCACTACTGGAAGTGTCACTGGAACAAAGGTGTTGCGGTCCATCTAAAATGTGTGGCAGCCAACTAACAGTCAAGAGGAGAACAAACAGAAAGCTAGGGGCCATAGTCATGCTCCTCTCTAGAAAGCAATGAATAGGGTTAGCTGAGCCTCATGGAACTGCTGTCTTGGAAGGGGAAAATGACCAAAAGTGGACAACTTGTTCTAATGTAATGTTTGCTAATCAATGGTGCTGGCTCAGCGTAAGAAAGGTAAACCACAATCTACATATCATACAAAAGACAAAGTGTAAGTTTTTTTAATAACATCAATCAAACAAGTCGCCTAATTCCATGGCTTGTTGTGAGTTTACAAAATGTCACACCTCATTAACTATAGTTCAAAATCTGTGAATGAATCAGGAATAGACAAAGAAATTAACAGGGAGTAAATTTATCTGTAATAAACCAGCTATAAAGTACACTGGGATAATTACTTTTCAAACATAAACTTCACGCTCTGCTGACCAGTCTTGTGAGAGAGAAGACAATGCTAGAGTCCCAAGTCAGGGACTATGTGCACAGCAATATGCTTAACCTTTCAAGACACTTTCTTGCTATGTAGCCACACTGTCCTTGAGCTGGTGATCCTCCTCTCTCAGCCTTCTGAGATCACAGGCCTGTACACCACACCTGACCTTTAATTACTTCTTAACGGCTTTCCACAGAGCATGACCCACAGAGAAAGAAAGTGCCACCTACTGGCCAACTGACAGAGTAACGCAAACACACGAAGTCATCTATAAACCAGAGGAAAAAGGTAATGCTAGAGACCAGACTCCTGCTTCATTCTCCCCGACTTTATGGGGCCCAAGTGGTGAGGTGACTGCCTGAAGCATTCCCTGGTGGGAGGAACAGTGCAACCCTATGGCCTACTACAACTCAGAAACAACCCAGGAAGATGTCTGCTTACTGCTCATTCCAGACCCTGAGCAAATGAAGTCCTGGTCACAGCAGACCTGTCTCCTCTGGTCCCTTGGTTAACCCCACACAAGAGGATAACTTCAAGTTCCACCTCTTTCTTCTAGACACACACACACATATCAATGCCAATGACATGACTGAGTTTTCACAAAACCATTGAATGGCAGGCGAGGGGGTGGAATTGTGAACAGCATGCACTGAACATGAGCAAATTCTGTGTTTAGTAATTAACATGACTGTCAGTGTGAACTTAAAGGGCACATCAACCACACCAGGACAGTTGCATGCTTTCCTGATTTGACTGTGTCACTGAGAGGGCACAGTGTGCTTAGTCAACAACTGTTTTCTTAGACCTACTACATTTTGCACCTTGGAGCCTATTGAAAAAGTAGAGACAAAGTGCTCTGTTGAAGAGGAAAAGAGACACAACCATTACCACAATAAAGCAATAAACCGTGCCACTGGAAGAAAGACAACAAATGTGCTATCCAACTGGGAAAAGTGAGGAAGGGATGGTTGTCAGATAACTGTCATGGAGGGCTGAGATTACAATATTAATGGGGGTCAGGAAATGCCTCATAGGAGAGGTACTAAAAGGATCCAGCACAGTTAACCAAGTGGACGTGAAAGCCATGAGTTAGCCAAAAGGTCCTGGGACAAGAGTTTACCTGGCACCGACAAGTGGCAAAAGAGGCCACAAAGAGGCCCATGAAGGAGAGTAACAGAAACTCCAAGTCCCAGAGGTGGAGTGGGAGTAACGACTCCGTGGGGTCATGAAGACCCCATGCAAGGCTCCAGCTTTTTTTCAGAGTGAAGAGCATGGCAATGAAAGGCAGAAAGTGGAGACACGGGCTGCGGCTCACTGCTGCGGCTCCTCTGCTGCAGGAGTGTTTTGGAGATGAAGGAACAGAGGGAGTAGAGATGGGAGAGCAGCTAGGCGACACTGTTTCAGTTTTATTACACAACAAGATAACTAATGGACATAACTTGGAAGGAAAAGGGTTTAGTTGGCTTACAATTACAGGCTACATTCGTCATGGCAGGAAAACACAGTAGCAGGAGCTCAGTCATATTGTATCTACAACATGAGCCAGAGCAATGAATCATTGCACAAATACTTGCTTGTTCCTTACTTCCTTACTTCATTCCAGGACTCCAGGTCCAAGGAATGGTACCACCTACTTCTAGGCTCAGCTTTCCCACATCAATTAAAGTTATCAAGACAATCTCCTATAAGCATGTCTGGAGACCTGCCTTAATGCGTTCAGGTGTTTGGAGTCCTGCCTCCTAGGTGTCAGGTTGGCAAGTAATACTAACCACCACACACTGATCAAGAAAAACGAGGAAGGAAGCTATGAGAAAGGCTGAGTCTCCAGAGTAGGGAAGACAATGCCACAAGAATGATCACAGGCAGAGTGGGAACCAAAAGAAGACAAGGAAGCCTGCTAGCTGAGGAGTGTGTGTGTGTGTGCGTGCGCGTGCAGACTGGAGGTCAGAATCCAGTCTCAGACCTGCTAGTAGGACACAAGAGGAAAGGCTGCAGGACAGGAACAGAAACTGTTACCTGTGAATATTTACACTATTCAGGTAGGATGGGGAAGGGGGAAGGCTCCTAAAGGCAACCTGTCTGCTTGCCAAACCAAGTTCATGGGGGCATATGCCACACCAAGTTCATGGGTCACATGCCGCACCAAGTTCATGGGAACATGTGCCGCACCAAGTTCATGGGGCATGTGCCGCACCAAGTTCATGGGAACATGTGCCGCACCAAATTCATGGGGCATGTGCCGCACCAAGTTCATGGGGCATGTGCCGCACCAAGTTCATGGACCGTGCCCCACACCAAGTTCATGGACCGTGTGCCGCACCAAGTTCATGGGGCATGTGCCGCACCAAGTTCATGGGTCACATGCCGCACCAAGTTCATGGGGCATGTGCCACACCAAGTTCATGGGGCATGTGCCGCACCAAGTTCATGGACCGTGTGCCACACCAAGTTCATGGGGCATGTGCCGCACCAAGTTCATGGGGCATGTGCCGCACCAAGTTCATGGGAACATGTGCCGCACCAAGTTCATGGAAGGTGCCCAGTACTCACCTTCTCAATGTCCACCAGCTCAGTCTCGTAGATCTCAGCAATTGTGATATGATGCTTGGCAGCAATGGTGAACCTTCCCTAGGGGGAGAAAACAGAATCATACATCTGGTCCACTTATCTGAATACCAGATGGTTTGAGAACAGGAAAAAAAATATATATTTACGTCTAAGCCATCTCAAGAACTCCACCCCACAGCCGTCCAAGCAATGCAATGTCTTACCATGTCTGTGTAAATGTCGATGGCTGCATTTAAGCAGTTGATAGCCTCTGAAGCGTGGGCATTTAAGAAAAACAATGAAAAATCCATTCAGTGAAAGAGGGTTCAGGTGAGCCTGTCTTCCTGGCTGCTACTGATGGTAATGAGGCACGATTTGCGTGGAGGGTGGGCAGGTCAGTTAGTGGGAAGCAGACACAAGCATGCACAGGCCAGATTCCTCAGCATGGCTTTGTTCCCCTGACACTGCAATTTGAGGCAGTGTGGACACAGTGATACAGACTCAGTAACTCTTAATCTTAAAATGCGGGCTCGATCTAGGTGACAGACTGCATTAAAAAGAAAACAAGACCTTGGGGATTGTCACTGATTAATGACATCTGCTAATACACAAGGTAAATGTATCAACACCACATGTATCTGTGTTAATTTTGAACAAAGACATTCACAAAACATCCATTTCAATAGTCTCTGCTCTTCATGTAGGCAACATTGAAAGTAGTTTGAAATTCTTGTTCACTCAACTCACAACCCAAACATGTAGAATGCTCAAAAGAGCATTTGGTATACATCCATAAAAGGGAGAGAAAGTTTCTGCAAATGACAATACTAATAAATTAATTTCCTAAAACAGTGAAAAAAATTTCTCTGTATTTTGTTATACTGATGTGTGTTGATCATTCCAAGTTTGCTTTCACAGAATCGGGGGTTAATCAGAGAATTGAAAAGGCAAATATCATAACAAAATTAAAAGCAATTTCTTCCTAAGTTATATAAAAATATACACATTGTCACACCTTAAAAAGAGAACACAGAAAAACAGATAGAGAAACGCTTTGCCCTCCTATTCACTCACACCCAGTGCTAGCATTTGGTGCACTTTTCCTTTCCAGTGTTCTGGATGCATTTCTACACACACAAGTTTTTTCTCTGAAACTGCAATCACACAACCTTCAGACACACGTATCCCTTAATAACTAGGAGAACATTTGCCAGATGATGGGGAATTCTTGGAAACCAGGAGTTTTTGTTTGTTTGAGGCAGGGTTTCACTATGTAACCAGACTAGCCTGTAACACATGATCCTCCTGCCAAGTCTCCCAAGTACATGGATACGGGTGTGTGTGCCACCATACCCAGCTTAAAACTAGGTATTTTATGCTTGAATAGCATTATAAATACCAAGGCATGGTAAGTCTACCATTCTACCTCTCTTGCTCACATAGGCTATGCCATTTTTTACTTTTGAAAATAAATTGACCCATCTTTACACAAAGACTTTGATAACATCTTTACTTATGATACTCATAGAAGTCTGGGCTTCTCAAAGTCTAGCATGGATCACAGGCACTAGGATCCTTAGAGGCAAGGGATTAACAGCCATAATAGTGTTCTTATACTAAAGGGGAACACAAGAAAGGGCTCTAGGCAATGCTACTGAGTCCTTATACCTCATCAGAGAGAAGGACCCACAGGGAAGTCTTTTTTTTTTTTTTTATTATTTATTCAACTGTGTGTATGTGCGCGCACGCGTGTGTCTGTGTGTGTGTGTCTGTGTGTGTCTGTGTATGTGTAGAACCACGGACGAATTCGCGAACCACCATGGACGCCTCCACCTCCTTCTGCCCTGGGATTCACAGGCTCCGCCCTACCAGGACCAGAAGCGCAGGCCGCCCCCGCTTTCGCCTGGCGTCTATACGTGGGATCTGGGATCCGAACTCGGGACCTTCCGCCTGCAAGGCGGAGGCTTAACCCCTGAGCCACCTCTCCAGCTCCCCACAGGGAAGTCTTGACGTGCACACTAAAGGATGCTCCAGGAAGAGGGGGGACTGGGAGAAAAGGGGGGGGGGAAGGAAAGGGACAAGGGGGAAGGAAGCAAGGGGATCTAGCGAGGGGTGGAGGGAGGGGAATGGGATAGTTATCAACTTTGTATGAGTGGAAGAAATAAAAAAAAAGAAGTCTGGGCTTCTAAAAGAGAAGCAAAGCCATCAATGCACATGTGAAGGAAGAGGGTTTTTAATTCTTTCAATTGGCATTAACATTTGCAAAAATGTTTACCACTCTCAATGTTCAATTCTTTCCTCAAGACAAATGCCTTGAAAAGCATTGAAAAAACAAACAAACAAACAAAAACCAAACACTCCAATGAGCACGGTGTGGCTAGGACATGTCAAACTGGATAATACAACCTTTTACTAAGTGGATCTTAAATATCATTGCATATTAGGAGAAAGAATCTCCTTGTTATTTCAAGAGTGCATGCCATAAAGTTGAAATATAGGAGTCTGGCATGATGGTGCATGCCTATAATCCCAGCACTTGGGAGGAAGCTCTGAGTCTGAGGCTGGCCTGGAAAACATGATAGGAAACTGTCTTGAATTCCCCTTAATCCTTTCAAGTTGAAATCTCTGAATACAATTAGTTTCTAGAAAAGTCCCTGAAATGTAATACAAATGGAGTTTAAGAAAGCAGAGTTGACAGGTAAGTAGCCAGGATAAACTTCAAATACTGTCTCTTCATAAATGCCCCCACATGACTCCAGAAAAGACATCCAGAAGATCACAATTTCCACACCAGTTATAGTACAAGAATTCCTTGTTACCAGGATGCAGAGGAAGCCATCACACAGGAAACACTACTCATTAGTCACATAGAGCTGCCAGACGGCCTACCTTGAGGGTCTGCCTTCTTGTACGCGTTTCCAGCATCCACAAAGCTGGTGGCAGAGTCGTGTTTGCTCTGGAGCTGCATATGCAGCTTGGCGGCTTGACAAAACGCATTTCCTGCAGCTGAAGAAGATGCCCCAGTTAAACAGTGAGGAACAAGCCTCCCAGGAACAGCCCTGGCCCACCTGGAAAAGGCCCATGTCCCTGAAGAGAAGGCCTGATGTCAGAGGCAAGTGTACACAGCATTCACTGAATGTTCTCCCTGTCAGCCCCAGCAAACAACAGGCCTCCCTCTCCAGGATGACTTTCAATCATCACTGACAGCTAAGACCTGGCTTTTTGGTTCTATGCCAAATGTGAAGAACACACCAGCCATTCACAGTTCAGGAAAGGCAGAGCACCGAAGTCAAGGACAGCTGCCCACTCATTTTTTCAAACCTGGTGTCCATGGAACTCAGAGTAATTGTGGAATCTGCTCTACTAAGAACATGACTTGACAATATCAAGGTTTAAAGTAATTTGTGTGTGCGGCATGGTGGTAAGACAGGGTCTTTCCCTACAGCTGAAGCTGGGCTCAAACTCAGATCCTCCTGCTTTAACATGCCACCACATCCACGTTTACAAAACATGTAATCATTGCTTTTACAGTTTGTCAATGAAATGTTCCCCACAGGTTCATGTTTTGAATGCTTGATCTCCAGCTGGTGTACTATTTTAGGGAGTTCTAGAAGCTTTAGAAGGTATGGCCTAGATGGAGAGTTTTGGGAGCTGAATTTTGTCAGTGACCCCTTCCTACTCCTTTCTCTTGATCCCTGGACACACATTTCCACCATGACATTCTGTTCAGGCACATGGAGCAACCATGTGAACCCTCTGAAGCTATGAGCTAAGTAAGTTTTTCCTCCTTCAAGCTGGGTCCTGGGTATTCTGCTCATCCCTAGCGACAGGCAATCACCAAGCATGGACACTGTTAATGCTAAACATTCGCTTTACATTTATTTGTAAAACATAAACATTTAATTCTGCAAAAGCTTCAATCCCCTCTCCATAGACATCAACCTAATTCCACAGCCCTTCTGTCCTTCTCAAAATGGAAAAGAGGTCGCAAACTCTGGAGTCAGCCTGTTTAGATTCAATTCCTGTTCTGTGCTTCAGTTTCTGATAAAGAATACCTAATGACGCAGACGCTGTTATAATCTCACTGTTGGAGTGCCACTATCCAGGTTAGACTCTAATCTTCAATGTGTTAGTAAGAATTAGGGCCTTTAGATAAATGGTTATATCACGAGTGTTCTACATTTGTGAATGGAACTGGTACCCTTACAAAAAATGTTGGAAGAAGTGATCTTCTTGCCTCCTCTGTCATGTGGATGAAGTAAGAAGATGCCATCTTGGAAGCAGATGCTGAACTTGCTGGCATCCTGACCTTGGCCTTTTCTGCCTCCCAAACTGTGAGCAATACATTTGTTTCTTATAATACACCCAGATAAAGGTATTCCGGTCTAACGCAGTGTCTCCAGAGAGATGCTGATCTATGAGAGGGGTCGATGTCCCAGGATTGGAGCTGGAACTGGAAGAATGCCTACTGGTCACTAGAGAAGACATAGGAGACACCAGTCCCCAAGGATGGCCAAAGCCACTGCCAGGGAAGTGGGCACTGGATAATCAGGGCAGCAGCTAGCTACGGGAATATGCCATGTGAGAAGAAGATTGCAGGAATGACATGAAGTGCCTGACTTGGGATGCACTGGGGCTGGCTACTGTCATTATGTGATGAAAAACGAAACAAAACAAAATAAAAAACCCTTAAATGGTTAATATAATCCCATTACTTAGAGTTGCAGTTGGCTTCATTCTTCTGATATACTGCAGATATGTGTACTGATATAATTAGAGCTGTGATGTTTGTGCATGGTGGGGCAGAAAGGTCTGAGCCAATTAAAAGATAATGTAGTATCTATGAGAGCTAAAACTATAAAGACAAAGTCTTGGACAGCACCTGCCTGTAGAGGGACAATCTGCCCTGCCTGTTTCCTGCTTTTAGCTCAAGGACTAGCTAGTAATCTCGAACACCTAAGTGCATGTTCTAAAATCACTAACAGTAAAATAGACAGAGTGATGCCAATTAATCTATACAACCTAAAGCTAAAAGTAACTGCTCTGAATTTAGACATTATTTTTCTGAGACCACTAGTGTAATGAAACTTTTTTGAGTTCTCCCTCTTTCTGAGTGGCATTTTATATTTTCAGTCATTATCTAGTTCCTGCAGCCTAAAAACTGGCTTGTCCCATTATATGGTTTTGGCATTCTTGTAAGAATTACTGTAAGCAAGTCTACCCTGAAGTCACCTCTGTGCTCTGGAAGATTTAAATGTTATCACTCCTGCCAGAATTTCACTTTCAACTGTGCTTACAGTTCCACAGCCAATTACAGTCTACCCTTTTCCTACAGAAGGTAAAGGCACAACAGCAGGCTCTCTTGGTGCTTGTCTCCCAAAACAATAGACAGCAAGTAATGTGAGCTTACACTTCCCAAGCCAGGCGCTGGCTTACTTCTTACTCGGAGCAATGCTCTCAAACACTAGCTCCCGCTCTTCTGACCTGGAAGTGTCTTTAGAGAATATATTAAGCTCAACAGGCTCTGGGAAGTCACCCAACTTGCTAGGCCAAATTCCTCAACTACAAAATTGCTCTAGTATCTGTCAGAATGGTGATTGGAAAACCTCAGCTTAATCATTACAAAAGGACCTTTACAATTAGAGATGCAGTGGTGCTGCAATCACCACCAAATGCTCTAAGGCTTTAACTTCAGAGTCTTAGTCACTTGACAAGACACACCAAACACTTACCACTGGGAGACACAATCTAGATTCTGGAAACACAGCCAAAATAAAACACAAAAACATCCTGGTGTATGATAATGAGGGCCACCATGTCGTAAACACATGTATAAATAACATATATAAACAACTAAAACATCACCTAACGTGTTTTCCCTAGGTGGCCATCTGGGCAGTGGAGAGAGGGCAGGGAATGTCCAGGAAGAAGACTGCTGTTTTTTGAAGGCTGTTCAGGGAGGTGATGGCTAAGAAGATAATATTTAAAGACAGGGCTGAGGGAAGCAGGGAATCGGGCAAATTCTACTTAGCATTTAGACAGAAAGAATGGCATGTGCCAGGGCTCGGAAGTAGCAGCTGGGAACATAATGGAAGTGAAGAGGAGATGAATTCAGACACAAGAAGGAGACAGGCCTGGCAGGCCAACGAACACCTGACTTACCTTGCATTATCAAGACTGACATGGATGCCTGCAATCTTAGCACTTGGGAAGCTAAGGAAGGAAAATCACTACACATTCCAGGTCAGTCTGGGCTCACAATAACTTCCAGGCCAGCCTGGACTATACAGTGGCACACTGTCTCACTATAGTTTGTCAGACTGACTGGGAAAAGCTACCCAACAGTAGACAGGGCAGGATGCATGGAACACTTCCATGGATATACAAAGGCCAAAGCTTTGCTGAGCGAAATTTCTAAAGGTCTGACTTCAAGATAAAATAAAAAACAAAAATCTCTGGAAGATCACTTTTCAGCTGCAATTACAGGACCTGAACACAGAAGATGGGTTGTGGGACAATTGTTTGTCCTTCACGTTTTTCAGTATAGCATAACGCAGACCTAACTACATTTTGAAATCTTACTTTTTGCTAACTTAAGTTCTACTGAAAATTAAGCTTAAAAAGGGACCTTGGAACTAGACAGAGCTTTTCAGATTTCTCCAGTTCCAAGTGTTTGCTTCTCTGAAATGTTTTATATCGTGTCTGCCTTAAAGGCAATGGGGAAACAGCAGCTGATAAAAGACAGGGAGATGTTTTCTACCTTTAACAGCTGTGGCCAGAACTACAGACCCATGTCCCTGCTCAACCCAAGACTGTCTCTATGTTTACTGCAGAAAGGCACACATCCACTTCGCCATCATATAAGCCAAGAGAAGTCTCTTTCTCCAGAGAAGGGGATGTGAAAGAGCAGATGCTTAAACAAGTGAATCCTACTGATTCTGACCTATGTACAGGGCTTACCTTCAAGAACATATTCAGTGGGTTGGGACTTATGCAAAAGCCCCCAAAGTTGTACTTCTCAGTAGATTCGAAAGTAGGGGATGGTTAGAAACCCTCATTCCATGCTATGATAAGGAAAACCAGGCATTTCTATCTATCCTGCATGTTTTCTTTTTTTTAAATTTTTTTATTATTATTTATTCAATTGTGCGTGTATGCATGTGTGCATGTATGTGTGTGTGTGTGTGTAGAACCATGGACGAATTCGGGAACCACCATGGACCGCCTCTACCTCCTCCTTGTTTCCTCTGGCCCGGGATTCACAGGCTCCGCCCTACCAGGACCAGAAATACAGGCCACCCCCGCTTCCACCTGGTGTCTATACATGGGGTCTAGGATCCGAACTCAGGACCTTCCGCCTGCAAGGCAGAGAGGCTTAACCCCTGAGCCACCTCTCCAGCCCTATCCTGTATGCTTTCAATAAGCATTCCTACAATTTTCATCTTATAATATTGTATTCACTTGAATATGTTTGCAAGAAGCAAATATTATCTACTTTTCCTATTGTCAAATAATTCTAGCTTTTCGGATACCACAAGCCTACTCTACTGGGTGGCTTATAACACAAAGGCAAACACTGTCTCTGTGTTCAGCCTCCAAGCCAAGTTTCAAGCTTGTCTCACTGAGATCGTTACCCTTTCAGCACAGATGTCTGTCTCTGGGACCAAGTCTCCCTTTTTAAAAGACTACAAAGTCCTGCCCTATAAAATAATTTTAAAATGCCTGTCTGAAAAATTAATAAAAACACTGTACGTACCACTCCAGTTCTTAGCCATCTTGAACATATTTGCAGCTCTGGTGTACATTTCACATGCCTCTTCTATTCTTGTGTTTCCTCTAAAAAAATTCAAACAATTACTTTTTGTTGTTGCTGTTGTTATTAGTAAGTTATCTGCAACCCTCACCATCCCTCCCTGAAATAATAAATATTTAATAGGCACTTACTATGTGTCAGGCAAACTACAGAATCTTAGCAGTTGTACAAAGACATATATATTCTTCCTATTGCTATACTACAGATGAGGATGCTGAGGTAGTAGCAGTAAAGTTATCGCCCCCAGACCATGCAGCACATATACCAGAGAAATGCTACTCAGACAAGATATTGCTGAACCCAGCGTTTACAACCTTAATCAGTTTGTTACACACACAGACTGACACACACCCACACACACACACACACACACACACACACAAGCTCGTTCACTCTGTAAGTTTTATCATCAGCCTGGGTAATCAGAAGTGTATTTCTTAAAGAAGACTACATGGGCTAGTGAAATAGCTCAGTGGATAAGGTGCATGCTTGAAAACCTGGCGACTTGAGTCACTGTAAGTCACTGTTTCTCTGCCTGTGTCAGGCACACACACAGACTATTTATTTAAGGTGAATAGCAGCAGGTAGTAAGGTGATAAGGATGATTCCCAACATCGCCCTCAGACCACTAGTGCCTATCCACACACAGATATTTTCTCACACCCTCAGGCCCTTTACTCTACATCAAATTTACATGCTTAAAACAAAAACGAACAAACAAACAAAGAGCTATAAGGCTTCCCAATGGAAAATTCCCCACTTGAGGAGTTTCTCACTTTTAGCCACAGCTCCCAGGAGCTAACAAGCTAGACTTTTCCTGTCTTGTTTTTCTAACAAGTACCAGGAATCCTGAGCTGTAATTATAGTGCAATCATTCTTATTAAAGGTTTCTAAATAAAACTTGCTTAATTAAAATGTACTTTATCCTATTTTCAAAGCAAGATATGGCTAGGAACAGCAAAACTGCACTATGCCTGGCTCACACCAGATGTTTCCATGTTACACCATTTTTATTCTTGTACAACCAGGAAAGGTGACCATATTTCACAAAAAGAGACATTGCATTTAGAGTTGAGTGGTTCACCTTGGTCACTTAGCATGGGACAAGTGGTGTATGACTTTATGGAATACTGAATGAACCAGCTAGACCAGAAGACTAACCTCTCCTGAAATGAAATCCCAACACTTACAAGGTGGAGACAGAAGTTTGAGGTCAAACTGGACTACATGAGAACCTGTCTCACACAGAAAGAAAGTGAAACAGTAAGAGCAAAAGAGAGAAAAGATAGAGAGAAAATTAGAGGAGATTCATTGTCCAAAATATAATATAGACTAGGGAAGTGGCTCAGTTGGCAGAGTGCTTGCTTAGCGTGAACCAAGCCCTGGGTTTGATCTCCGGCACCTCACAAATGTCGACCTGATGGCCCACATCTGTAACCATAGCACCAGGGAGGAAGTAAGAGGATGAAAAGTTCAAGGTCATCCACAGCCACACAGTGAGTTCCAGACCAGACTGGGCTACATGGGATTCTTCTCTGAAGAGGGGGAGGGTAAAGGTAGGGTTCCAGGAAACTATTTAAAAATGGAATATAATTATAATGCTTATGAAAATGCATTTTAAACTATTCCAACTGTTTACTTTGTTTTATGTGCACAAAGTTAACTGTTAAAGCTTTTAAGATATGTATTCAGAATTCACATTCCAATAATTCAATGATTGCTGCTTCTATTCACCTAGGGCCCCAGGTGAATAGAAGATTCTTAGAAGCATAGAGAAGAATTTTCACCAAGAAGTAATCTAAAGTAAAGTCCACGGTGCTAAAGTGACACCAAGAGCTAAACAGAGTGAAATTAACTTTTATTACTATTATTATTATTATTACTACAGGCTTCTGACCTTGAGTAAGAAACTTTTTCCACCATGACAAAACATCTTGAAAGTCAGCACAAGAACTGTGGACAAGGTGGACTCTCTCCTCTGCCTAGGCTTCCTGAGGTCAGCACCTGCCAGAAAACACTGAGGATGGAGGTCAGAATCCCAAGAGAAGACCCTCGTTCTTCTATACATCCAGCCCCACCCTGTTCTACTTCCATTCAGGTCAAAGCCCAATGCACACCCTATCAGGGGTCAGTAAATGGCAGAGCCCTCACAATTCAATCAGTCCTCACAGACTCTGAAGTCATGCTCTTTCCCCATCCTGAATAATCACTGTTTTGGAGCACAGTACCAAACTGGCAACTACAGTACATACTATTTTAAAAATTGTGGGTGGGAGGAGGGAGGTATCAAAGCAGATTTGTGGGAATTAATGGCACACATATCATGAGATGTACCGAAAGGAAAAGGTGACAACTGTTGAGGCAGAAATAAAGCTGCCTCTAAAAATCACAAGATATTAGAGCAGAAATAGCTCGAGAAGTAACACTGCCAGCACTGTGACTGCAGAAGCAGAGGAAGAATCAGCCCCCTTAGCAGGATCTGCAGGCTGGCCGCATGTCTCCACCAGGACAGCTCCTTCTCCCCAGTCACTAGCCTGGGAACTAGCTCTGGGAACCAGGAACACAGGACCTGGCACTTGGTTGCAATGACGCTGCTGACTGCTGAGTGTGCGTCTTGCTCCGTGTAGCTTAAGCTCACTGCAGCTAACTGCACTCGAGACCCCCTGCCTTTCCAGGGCCGGGAACAGGGCAACACCATAGCTTTTAAGAAGCTCCCCATGTGTCCCTCAAAATATTAACAAGCGAATACAGAAAATATCCAGAAAGGGGCTGTGAGATGACTCAGGGGTTAAAGCCTTTGCCTCACAAGCAAAGAAACAAAGACCTGAGTTCCAACTTGCTTCCTGTTTCATCAAGAGGTAAGGAAACCAGCCACATGGTCCTGATGTGACACTCTCCCTACCGAGATAGACTGCTTCCCTCAAACCGTGAGCCAAACAAATCCTTCCTTAAGTAGCTTTTGTCAGATACTGTCACAGCAATGAGAAACCAACAAGTGAATCTGCTGGAGTAAAACCTGATCATGTGGCTGGTTTGCAGGAGGAATGTGGAAGAGTTTGGAGCTCTGTGTTAGTGGTGGGAGTGGAGACCACCCGGATGCCAGTACAAATGTGAACAGTGAAACCCTGGTTCAGGAGGCTCCAGAGAGGGACCAGGACTCTACCAGGACCTGAGCTGGAGACTACTTAAGCTGTACTCTGCCAAAGCACTGGCTCTTTGTAAGCCTGTGGAGGCTGAGGGCAGAAAAAAACAGAATGAGGCCCAACTCGAAAGTAATGGACTCATTTGTTAGGTGGAATAAATTTCAAGACAGCACAGCGTGCAGGCTGTGGCACGGTCATGGTGAGCAAGGAGAGCAGAAAGATAAAAAAATGTGGAGTCTGAAGAGGAAGGGAGTATGAACAATTTTAAAGATGTGGATAAGTCGGCCTGAACAAAGAATCCGTGATACTTAAAGAGATTGTGACTCATTGGGCAATAGGAATGGTACCTCCAGGGGCGAGACTCTCCCATCTACACCCTCACCACCAAGAGCTCCAAGGCATAACAATGTAAGCTCACTTGAACAATTTTTATTTCAGAGTCAGCAAGATGGCTTAGTGGGTAAAATTGCATAATAAGCACTCCTCCCCCAACTCCACTCAACTCACAAGGTCAGAATTAATTGCCACACACACACTACACCATATGCACATCTGTGTGTACACCACACATTCTCTCTCTCCCTCCCTCCCTCTTTCCTTCTCTCCCTCCCTCCCTCCTTCCTTCTCTCCCTCCCTCCCTCCTTACTTCCCTCTCTCCCTCCCTCCTTCTTTCTCTCTCACTGGAAAAAAGATCACCCAAATAAAGACAGCCTTCATAGTATCTTGCTTTAAAAGACCCATCTAGGGAAGTGTTTCCCCAGGCTCAGCCATAAAGACACACAGAGGCTACTATAGCTGTGACACAAGGGGGCAAGGTTCTATCTTGAGTTGGCAAAACCTGGCACTGTCCACATTGTGTTTGTTAGCTGTGTACGCATGCAAGTAATGGGGTTGTGGAGGCTTTGCACTAAGGTTTCATATAGCAGTGACAGGCAACAAGTGGCAGAGTTGGACACCCTGCAAGGAGGTCTTGAGAAGTCACCACATGAAGCCGTGAAGATGAACCCTAAGTTATAGTGAGGACTTCAGGGTACTAGAGATATCAGGATCACAAGACATTCACCAAGAAAATCTATGGGCACTCATGCAAGAGACCACATACATTACAGACCACAGAGTTGGAGGGTAGGATTGCCAAGGGCACTGAAGACCGAGAGGATGCCACCAAGAGCCCCAGGTGCTTCAGTCTTGATTTTTCCTCCATATTCTTCATTTTAAAAGGGAATGCTTACCCTGTGTCATTGTGTGTTAGCAGTATTTTTTTTTTAAACTGGTGATCAGTGATTAAAGATTACTGCGAGTCTCAAAGAGACTTTGGACTTTTGAAAAGGGGTTGAACCATAGATTATGGGGACTTTTGAAATTGGACTGCATACATTTTGCACCAACAACTGTCTAACAAAAGTATACATGGAGTATACGTTCTTGATGAGGTGATAAGGTCACATGAAGGAGGCTAGCTGGACGTCTGTTTTGGCAAAGTTCCAGCACTCCCTACCGACAGGCAGAGTATATACAGATCAGGGACGTAACAGAACTGAATCAAGATGGGTAAATACCCCAGAAAGAAGAGTCGCAACAATGCAATAAACTTGGATATGACTGATATACATAGCTTGATTCGGCAAGTGTTTCTTAAACTGAATTCCAGTCTTTATAAAAATTCAATCCTTGAACTAACTTCAATCTTTGTTAAACACGGATGACTCTTCTAATTCCCAAAGGATAATAGTGGCTGTCTAATACAAACTCATCCACAAATCCTGCACACCGTAAGCCTCCACTTACATTTAACTGGGAGAACTACCCAGAACTATCAGAGTGGAGCAGTCCTGTGCTGTGGAAGCCAACTCCGAGCCAGGGAGCCCCATCAGGGAGTTGGGGTGGGCGGGTGGCGAAACAAGGCCAGACAGGAACCTGAGGGTCTGAACACTATAGCTGGGAACTAACTGAAAGTCAGCCTGGCCAGGTCTACAGCTTCCTTAGACACTGTACCTGGAAGACAGAGAAGGAACAAGGGGAGAAGGCAAGTGATAGAGAAAGTTTAGTCTCCCCAAAAGGAGTCCCACTACACTGCTCCCTGGTACCATTCCTTCCAGATTCACACCTAACTATACCACCAATAAACAGCATTCCAACCAAATCCTGCCAGGTCCCTTCATCCCCCTCACTCCAATCACAGAAGCCCTGTGCTGCTTCAGGCCAGGAGACTCCATGGCAACCTAACAAAAGGGCATTCGCAAACAGCAACTACTGAAGAAGCAAGGAGGGACACTGCAGCGGGGGCAGCAAGCCCAGGTGACAGGTCAAAAGTCAAGAAACTCTAAATGGAAGTCTCCAGAAACAACAAAAAATATAATGAAGTCTTATTTCAAATTTTTAAGGGGGAAGAAAGGACAAAAATCAGCTCAGAAACGAAATGTTTGTTATAATATATCTGAAGGGACAGCAGATGTTGCCGACATGCAGGATGATGGAAGCTGCCTGAGGAATGAAATGAAGTGCTGGGGAAAGGACCAGAGAAAAGTGATGGAGGGCAGACACGGGGCCAGTCTCCACATCCATGGTGCGCATGAAAAGGAGGGAGAAGAAAACAGTCACAGAAGACAAATATCAACATCAAAGATTTCAGGAAATTTCTAGATACAAAGAACACCTGAATCTAAATGCCAAGCAGCCTATTGTGCATGAGGGTCCACTGTAAAAACTACCTAGTGTCAGAAATAAAGACAACTGGGCTGGTGAGGTGGCTCAAGGGGTTAAGACTCTGCCTTGCAAGCAGAAGGTTCTGAATTCGGATCCCAGGTCCCACATAAAATCACCAGGCAGTAACAGCAGTGTCCTGTACTTCTGGCTCTGGAGGGCAGAGCCTGGGAAATCCCAGCAAGAAGCAAAAAAGAGGTAGAAGCAATCCTGGATGACTACCAAAGTCACCCTTGGTCTTCCACAAGGACACAGTGCACACACACCAATTAGTTAAAAAATAAATTTAAAAAAAGGAATACAGAAAATCATTGGGCTTCTAGATAAAAAGGGGAAAGTTAGTTACAAAAATAAATTAGGTTATCAGTGGATCTCAACAGCAATGTATAAAACAAGACAATAATGGAACATAGTTTACGAAACTCAAGAGGGAAAGAAAGTTACATTGCTGCCATTTAGCAAGTCAAATCATCCATCAAGAGCTGCTGACAGCAACCAGAACTCCAGGAAGACTGGACTTCCAGTTAAGACTCTCAGAGGATGTCCGTGGAAGATGGTGTGGAAGATCTAAGACAAAAAGACATAAGGAAAAAGGAAAAAAAAACCCAAATATTTTCATGTCTAAGTACAAACAGCAAACCCCACATCATACCAAACCAAAATCAGATACTAGAGAAAGGGGAAAGTAAAACACTTTCAAATACAGTTAACAGGTGTTTTCTAGAGTAAGAAGATACAGAGCGCTAAAGAAGGTAGGAACAGGAGCCGAGAATAATTTTAAAAGCTTTACATCATAAATTTTAAGAGCTGAACAAAAGCCACAAACATTCCTAATTCACTGAGAGATCACAAGGCAAAAATCAATAAAACATAATCCACAGTGCATATAACAAAGCAGTATTAAGATCTAGTTTGAGATTTCCTCTCAAAACAGAGCTCAGCTTTCTGCTCCATATAAGAGACAACTGAAATAAAGCTACTCTGGAAGACTTAAGAGCTCTCGAAAGGGAAAAGTACAGCGGCGGACACCAAGCAGTGTCGGTTGGGTTTGACACAACCAAACAGCCAACCTCTCTTGCTCACTGCCACCTGCTACTGCAGGCTCGTTATGACGCTAGTTCATTCTTTTTTTTTTTAATTTTTTTTTATTATTATTTATTCAATTGTGTGTGCCTGTGTGCGTGCGTGTGTGTAGAACCACTGGCGAATTCAGGAACCCCCATGGACCGCCTCCATCTCCTCATTTACTCTGCTTGGGGATTCACAGGCTCCGCCCTACCAGGACCAGAAGCGCAGCCCCCCCCCTTCCACCCAGTGTCTATACATGGGGTCTAGAATCTGAATTCAGGACCTTCCGCCTGCAAGGCAGAAGCTTAACCCCTGAGCCACTTCTCCAGCCCAACTAGTTCATTCTTAAGGGTCCCATTCCTGCCGTAGGATGTCTTCTTCCTATTTTCTCCAGTGGGAATAATGTCCTAATAGAACACAACAGCCCTGCATTTCCCAAATGAGCTAGTGCTCCTACTTCCCCAGAGACATCACAAGGCCACCAGGGGCTCATGAAGGGGGACTGGGCAACATGGGGCACATGGAGCCTGGATGATGTGTGATTCTCTTACATAATACAGTCTTAATGCAGGAAACCTTAACAACAAAGACATGCTAGTATCCCAGAAAGGATAAACTAGAACCGGGGCTTGAAAGCATCCAAGGAGGTAAGTTCATTTAATGCTAAAGATAAAATTCATGATGAACTTATATTAGTTATGAGTATCTTTGTAAAAAAAATATGATTCCTTTTCTTTTAAAGCAGGTATTACAAGAGATGCAGGTCAGATGGCCATGTGCAGAAAATATTAAAGTATCTTGTTTAGTTCAATGAAGGTCAAGTAAATACAAAAAACAGACACAAAAGATCTGGTTCTAGACAGAAGAGTAACTGATCTCTATCAATTCAAATATCCACCTTTGTCTTAAGCACACATGGGCATAAGCACCAATAATACATTAGATGACAAAGAAAATCTCATTAAAGCTCTGTTCATAATGAAGATGAGATTCAATAATAATAATAATAATAATAGGCTTAGATGGAAGCCCTAAATAACTTAGATCAAAGACAAAACGAACTACATAAAGGCATCACCTACCAGCCTCTACAGCATACAAGTGAACCAGTTTAAATATGTACAGCCACAACAGCTACAGCCACATGAATAAAATGGAGACAGGTTCAGGCAGACCTCAAACCCCTGATCCTCCTGCCTCAGCCTCATGAGTGCTGGATTACAAGCATGAGTTACCTCTTAAGTGCTGCATTATAAGCATGAGTTGCCACCTGTGGTTTTTTCAAATTTAATCTGCACTTAAATATTAATTATAGTTGAGAAAGATCTAAATATTCTTAAAGCTACTGAATGGGCTCATCACATTTTTGTTAAACAGAGATACAATCTTCACTAAAGCAGATGCACAAAGAACACTGTAACAGCCTACAATGTTTAATGACTTATCCCAAGTTTTACAAATAGCTAATAAGTAGACACAGGTTAGTTCAAGATAATCCAGATGGACCTTCCACTAAGTTTACATTGACAGTTCCAGATTTCTAGCTTTTATTATATAATTTCTGAAAAAGAACCATCAAAGGATTAGGGTATAAGTCTCTGACATACACAAGGCCTGGGGTCTGATTCCCATAACTGGGGGGGCAAAAAGCATCAGATACACTTCTCTGTCACTGTTAGGCTTTCTTCAATGTGCACTGTGCAAGTCTTCCTCAGCCTGTGTTCTCTTAACACAAGTAGAGAAGGCAAGAAGGTCTTTCTTTACAATTTAAAATAGCTACTGTCAGTCTGGCCAGTTTAACATCATAAGATGCTCATTAAGATTCTAAATTAGAATTTGAAATTAACCACAAAAATTTTTACTGCTGCTTTCTGACAATGAACTGAATGAAAATTCAACTGGTTGGGAGGCAGCTGTACTATGTGGCACAGCACTTTACCCTTCAGAAAAAGCAGGATTTGATTCCATAGGTATTAAAAAAATACATTTTTTGCAAATCAGACAGAAAAAGCAACAGTAGTAACAGCAGCTTCTGGCCTACATCCCCTGCCAGCTGTGTCCTTAAAGGGGACTGCACCGACACCTCAGGTACCAGGTAGCTACACACAGATAAACCAGGCAATGGATCTTTTCCTGGACAATCACATATACTTTCATCTAAGTAACAGCATCACAGAGCAAAGCTACAAGGTAGTGCTGAGACTGACAACAGTATTGCAACAAAGGCAGTGCAAGTGGTGCAGAAGCTGGAACACCGGGGGGTAGGGGGAGGAGTGAACTCACTATAGCTTTTAAATCTGCAGTTAGGACATTATGATGTCCGTGACATGTGAACACCTGCAATATGCCAAACTCCCTTTTAAATGGCCACTGTATCCTCAAAGCATCACCTATCCTCTTGAAAACATGACCTGCCTAGCATGTAAACACGTGAACCTTCATGATGCTGAAGACATATGTGATTTGTTAATTCTCTGTGTTAACTCAAGAATCTGACATGGAGACAGGTGACACCATGGAAATAAAGAATAGCCCAAAGGAAGGCAGATAATGACAGGTGCACATAATACCACAGAGACACAGAATTCGAAACACTTAAAACTGACATAAAATCTTAGTCTTCCTGTTGTAACTGGCAAGGTTTTTGATTTCAAATACTTACATACTAATGATAAACTCACAGAATGCATGTGCTCTTCTTTCCCTAAACTACCCAGCAGTCATGTAATACCGAAAACACACTATCCCAGAGTATAACTAACACTTACACAAGTGGTTAAAGCTTTTTCAAGTATTCACTTAGATCAGTGATCAAGTCTCTGACTCTAAAATTCTGCATAACTTATTGATCATATGACTCTCTGCTTCCCTGTGAAAACAATGGTAACTGGTAATTTTGATAAATATGTGAATTATCCTGTGAATTATTCCAACGTCAGTGGTTCTAAATGTTCTGCCGACCTAAACTTGCTGAACCCTCACTAATCAAGGGATGCACTTTTTAATATCCCCAAATCTTGCAGAGGAAGCTGAGACCCAGAGGAGCAAAGCTAGGATATGAAGTGAACCTGCTACGTCCAAGGTAGACAACGTAGGATGCAGTGAGTGAGTTTTTGTGCAAACCAATTGTGACTGATGAAGACAACAGTCTTTCTACATGGCCTGACAAAGACATCAGGCAGCAACAGTTAAAGAGATACTTCTTTAAAAACAAAGATTCCTCAAAATCCTTTCGGCTACTCCTAAAGATATGACCTAGTTTCTTAAAAAACAACATGCCTCTAGGCCAAAAGACATGTTCCCAAGAGACAAGTCAACTGTGCTGTCATATTTCTCTCCACCTCCCCCACCCCTGCGCCACTTATACACTTGCCCAGTCAGGCACATCTTGATTTGAAATATGTTGACATTCATATCAATTTCTGACATGAGGTGCTATGGTCTATAAATTTTACCTGTTTTGTGAATCAGAGAAAGGAGTATATACTACAGTATATACTAAGCAATACTCCTTGTAACTTTTATAGGGGAAACGATGTCTGTAACCCATAGCTGTATCTTCAAACTGCATGCCACCTGAGAAATTTAAGATCTAGCTGTGACAAATGTCCTGCAAGACCGTGTGGATGGGGACTGTCTCTTCATTCATCTTTGCAGCTACTGTGCCTTACATGGAAGTTCTCCATAGCATTTCCTGGAAGTGTATCCATAATGCTTTACCATTCAAACATTATATAATATTTAATAATTTTTAGCCACAAGAATGAAGCCGAGAAAACAAGCACAAGTCGACAAAACAATTGAATTTGTACAGAAACTGTATCTCCATGATGCTGGGGTTAATCATGTGCCACTGGTTCTTCTGGATAAAATTGGCTCATGGTGACAACAGATCCTTCACTTTCAGAAAGAAGAAGGAAAACAGGCACACATGAAATTCCTGCCACTGTCATGATAAACAGCTGAATCATGCACATAATCAGCAGCCCAGAATTCTTCCACAAGCTGTCAGTGCAGGTTCTGCTTTTTTTGACAGCTCAGAATTAAAATTTTTTCCTAGGACAGTATGGAAGAATTATAAAAATTAACGGGGTTCCCTTAACAGGCTCAGTGTTAAGCAACCAAGAGGCTGTAGTGTGATTTTTAAATCACCCTGTCAAAAGCCAAAACAACACAAAGTCCTGAATATGCCTTCTCTCATCCAAGGATTATGCACTAAATATCTACTGGACAGAAGGCCCCTGGGCTTGGGTGGAGACCAGAGGGTGTGTGCCCGCGGGAAACCGGGTGCAGGCCTCAGGGCTTCCTGTGGGAGGCCAGCAGACGCCAGGCTGTGTCTCTGAATTGCCCTGGCTCCCCCCTGGGCCCCCAGCCAGGAGAAATGAATAAATCAGACCAGTCTGGGCTGTGACCTGCTGGGGTGTGGGACTCTCGCCGGCGCGGATACGTGGGGGACACCCAGGTTCTCCGCAGGGCGCGGGGGCGTTCTTTTTTTTTTTTTTAAAGATGCTTATAGGCTGGGAGTTCCCCCGAAGGTGCCAAAGGACCAAAGACCCCTGAGAGGCTGCGTGGGGTTTGCCGAGGTGTGTGGAGGCTGCAGAGCCCTAGGCATGGTCCAAAGGGATGCGGGGTGAAGGCGCTGGGAAGGTCTCTGGAGGGCGCGTGGATGCTGCGGGTCCCGCGTCAGCAGAACCCAAGGGGGCGCGTGTGTGTGTGTGTGCGTGCATGTGTGTGTGTGTGTGTGTGCGTGTGCGCGCGCGCGCGAGGGTCCGCACCAGGCGTTTCCGCGCACCGAGGGCCGCAGGAACAGAGGGACCGTACGCAAGTTCTGGTGCCCGGGCACTCGGCGGTGACAGCGGGCGGGGAGGGGGTCAGGTCCGAAGACCCCTTAGGGCACGCACACTCGGGCGCTCACCCGAACAGCCCTCGGAGGAAGGAGTGGGAGGCCTTCACTCTCTTCTCGGCCTCCGCCATCAGCTGTACAGCTTCCCGCTCCTTCCCTGCGTTGTCCATGTCGTCCGTCCGCCGCGGAATCAAGCTCCTCTGCCGGCTTCCAACGCGCTCAGAGCGACTTTGCCCGCTGGCTCGCGGTGAGTGCACGCATGCGCGGCGCGCGAAGCGTGCAGGGATTTGTAGTCCTAGGCTCAACTATGATGGCGGCAGTGTTCGAGCCCGCAACTACAATTCCCAGAAGGCCGCTGGGCAGGGCCGAAGATTGGGAGGTTGGGGGTGTTTGTCTTGAGGTTAGCGGGCTCCCCGGACTTCAGTACAAGAGTACACTGAAGGTGTCCTGGGCTTAAGTGGTCTTGAAGTATGCAGGTATGCAGAATTGGGAAATGATCCGTGAAAAATCACATAAAATACGTAGCACCAGTAATTCTCGAACATGATCGAGTCAAGGCAATGGATAGATAGGAAACCTCGACTTACATGCAAGACCTTCAAAATTGAATCTAATGTCGCCACTCAGTGCAATTTCATCAGCCACGTGATGCCCCCTCCCCACCTCTGAAAAAAAAAAAAAGGAGCAACAGCTGGCCGAGTTATTTTTAATATGAAGCTAGACATTTAAGAACGCACCATCTTCTCCAATATAAATTCAGAGTTGTTTTTAAGTTCCCCAAACTGCAACTCTCAGTTGGTCCTCTTCTTGGCTAGAAATAGGCATAGTCCACTCTTTTTAATGACTGAGTTCTATTAAATGGATGGGAGCCAGTGAGCTCTCTTATCCTCTAAATAATGCTGGCCACAGTGGGTGGATCTTGACAAAATTCCCGTCTGCCAGGAAGATTTCTAATCTAAATATCCATAGATAGATGCGATCCTGTGCCAATGACTTCTAGGCCTGTCCCGGAGGGAGTTATTTTTTAATACAATGTCTAGACTGTCTATGCTTGGCAATGCTAATGCAGAGGTGATGAAGCAGATATGAGAATCACTGACAAATAGGAGTTTCTGAGGATTTAAAACTGTTAATGAATAAATACACTGTGGGCACAGGCAAGCAAAACTTACCTCAGAGAATGAAGCCTGTCTTCAGAGAGCAAGGCAAAAGGGGCCAAACTGGAAAGAAAAGTTAGCAAAGCCTGATTCGGTCCAAATGTGGCAAGATACTCCCGATAGAAAGAAACCTCAGCTCTTAGGGCATAGTTTCATTTACAATTCCTGTGTGCATTCCTTGAAAAGCTTATTAGTGTGCTTTGGAGAGATATGGCAGAAGGAGGAGGGAGGAAATTGGAGGTGGCAGTAAGTATTGGACTAAGAGAGAAAAACTGCAAAATATGAGCAAAATAAGCAATTGAAAAGGGAAGCAATTAGGGGATTTGAATGAGTGGGTCAAATTAAAAGCTATGTAGTGATGTATTGATGAAAGCAATTCCCAAACCCGGCTGGACAGAGAAGCTTTGCAGGATTCAAGAAACACACTAGGGTGTCTGTGCTGGTTTTCTATGGGACAGCTTATCACATCCAAGGGGCTGGTTTGTGTAGCTGGTCATTCAAAGAGCCTCATGCAGGTTGCATCATGGTCTACCTCACTATCCTTCTTCGCAAAGTTTGGCATGGAGGATGTCTCACCATCAGTCTGGTCAGTGATTGTATCAATAGGGCCTTTTACTGCATTGTGGCTACTCACAAGTCAATGTGTAGAGAAGAGAGTTACTCTTCTCTATTGCTATGAGACACCACTGAGGCTCAAACAACATAAAGGGAGAAAGGGAAATTTATTGAGCTTACAATTCGAGGGGAGATATAGTCCTTTATGCATTATGGTAGAAAAGGTATGGTGGGTGGCAGAAGCTGGAAGAAGCCTAAGTCACTGCAAACATCATTGAGACTGGGAGCTGCTGCTGCAAACTTAAGAGCAGACTCACTCAACCAGGGTGGGGCCAAGTAACCTCAAGGCCCACCCCCTGTGACATGTCTTCTTCCAACAAGGTTCCTCCTCCTAAAGGTGCTATGACCTTCTCAAATACTGGCAACAGCTAAGGATTCAAACACATGAGCCTGTGGGGGACAACTTACATTTCAAACCATAACAGTCAATAAAGGAAGTTTTGTATATTAAAAGTAGGAAAATATAGTAGGTTTGGTATTAGAGTCTTTTGAAGATGGGATCTCAAAAGTGCATCTTTTTTTGAAAGAATCCTTCACCATATGCTAGGGCTCATGCTTCTAGATGCTGAAATCTTAGCTGAAAAAGAGCTATCTGGATGGACATTATGATAGTCTCAGTTGTCAATTTTGACACCTCTGGGCACACTCAATTAGGAATTGTCTAGTTAAGCCACAACTCTAGACAAGCCTATAGGAGACTGTATTGATTGCACAAATGATGTGGCAAGACCCACCCTGTAGTAGGTAAGCCATTCTCTGCATGGGTGAATAAAGATGGAGAGAGCTGGTTGAGCAGGCTGACAGGCAAACAAGACAGTATGTGGTGTTGGTCCTTGCCCTCTCTTCTTGCTGTTCTTCAGTTCCTGATGCCTTGAGTCTCCTGCCTTGATGGACTATAACCTGCAAATGTGAGCTGAACAAAGCTCTCTTGCTCCCTTAAGTTGTTTGGGTCAGTTATTCAGTGCAGCAGCAAGTAAAAACAGACCATCTCCCCCTTGCTAAACAGAACTCACAATGAAGGGTGTGTCTCTCTTTGGGCCACCCCACTGATGGGGCATTTCTCTTCATTCATCCACATTTAGTTCTCAAGGTTTCTACTGTATGTTCTTATCTCTCTTGAGCTCCTCAGTAGTCTATGGGTGCATGTTGGTACATCAGTCATTATGCAGGTCTGGTAAGGACAAGTCTCATTGCAGTGAGTTCCTAGATGCAGCAGTCCTGTCTTGAATGGAATGTCTTGTCCAGTGATGAATCTTCCCATCTTTAGGTTTTTACAATCTCATCATCCCCTCTTCCATGAGGTTCCCAAAACCTGTAGGATGGGAGAGAGGTTAGGTTGGCCTAATTCTGAGTGAGCCTTGCTAAGTCACTGGTACTCTGCATTATGGTTGGCTGTTGCTGTCCATTTCACTGCTTTTCTACTGCCCTAGGCTCCATCCTGTCAGGGTGTTGAGATCCTCTACCTCTGTTGTAGAAAGCAGATTTCTAGTCTGAGTATTACGTTTGCTTCAAATCTATGGGTATAGTAGCAGCTATTTACACAACAGTTTGGTATACTATCTTCCGACCTATAAGTTTATTGGCTGTTTTTCCTTCCCTTTTTTAGGTTCTTGTTCTAGTTAGCAGTAACAGGAATGTGTTCCATTCTGAAAAGCAGGTCTTAAGTTCAATCAGAAAACTATTGTTTGTCTTCTTGATATTCATGCCACTATTACACTGGTGGTCACTTGTTGCCATAGTGATTTTTATTACAACTTACAGATCTCATGAGTTGATGAGGCCTGTGATCATTCCTCTCCCCCAGTAGCTTCTGAAGTATTCTTTGGTACTGTGTAAGCTATTCAGCAAGGGGGAAGTTCTCAGACCAGTTCCAGTTGATGTATTTTGCCCATGTTCTATAGTCCATATGTGACGCACATCTTCAGTAATAGGGTATATAGTTTTTTGGAGAGCAAGCAAGAGCAATGGCAAAAGCCTATAATGTTTGGAGGACTTTGAGACCTCTCTGACCAACATTTTATCAGAAAGTGTAATATTCCTGTTACTTCTAGTATAATTTTGTGACTGGGTTCTAAGTGGATCAACCCAAGGTTTTTTCCCCTGTTTTCCTCACTCTATACTCCTCTGCATAAGGACTGCCCATTCTTGTTCCTTTCTTTAAAAGACTTTTTTTTGACATGTTACTAGCATAAGAGGTTCCTTTGGGATTATGTACCACAATCTTAGGATTTTTCTATAAGTCTCTCTGTCCCTCCTATCTCCCATCCCCTCATTCCTCCTATGTATTTTTCCCAATTATTCCCTCCCTCACTCTACTTGTCATGGTATCCTAGTTTCCCTTTTATTTTTTTTTAAAGATTTTTTAAAATGTTTTATTTATTTATTCAATTGTGCGTGTGTACATGTGTGTGCATGTGTGTATATGTGTATGTGTGTGTAGAACCACGGACGAATTCGGGAACCACCATGGATGCCTCCACCTCCTCCTTGTTTACTCTGCCCCAGGATTCACAGACTCTGCCCTAGCAGGACCGGAAACGCAGGCCGCCGCCGCTTCCGCCCGGCGTCTATACGTGGGGTCTAGGATCCGAACTCAGGACCTTCTGCCTGCAAGGCAGAGGCTTAACCTCTGAGCCACCTCTCCAGCCCCCCTAGTTTCCCTTTTAAAAGGCTTCATCCTAACCATTCCTTCCAACCTTCCCTCTCAGTGGTCCCTTTTGAATTTTGTGGGTCTTACAGTAATTCCAATTCAAATACATTGACAAGGATATTGGTGCTAACATCCACATAAGAGAGAACATGTGGTGCTTAACTCTCTGTGTCTGAAATACCTCATTCAATATTAAAATTTCCAGTTATATCCAGCAAATTCCATAATCTCATCTTTCCTTTGTGTATAAGTACTACATTTTCATTATCCATTCCTCTGTTGATGGGCATGTTGGCTGGTTCCATTTTCTCACTATTGTGAATAGAGATGACAAGTGTCTTTGTAATAAGACGTAGAGACCTTTGGGAATATTTCTAAGAGTGTTATAGCTGGGTCATATGGCAGTTCCATGTTTAGCTTTTTGAGGAACCTCCACACTGATCTCCATAGAGACTGTTTACCAGTTTACACTCCCATCAGCAGTGACTAAGTGTCTTTTTTTCTCCACAACCTCACCAGTATTCTCTGTTGTTTGTGTTCTTGATCTTAATCATCCTCACTAGTGTAAGATGGTGTCACAGGGTAATTTTAATTTGCATTTCTCTGATAATCAGGCAAGTTGCACATCTTTTAAGATACTTATTTAGCATTTTAATTTCTTTTTGAATGAAGTCCCTGTTTAGTTCCATTTTATTAATTGGAATGTTTGCTATCTTGGTGTTTACTTTTTTTGAGCTCTTTGTATACTCTGTAGATTAATCCTTTGTCAGATTCATAGCTAGCAAAGATTTTCTCCCATTCTGTGAGTTGTCTTTTTGCACAATTAATTGTCTTTTGCAAAACAGAAGCTTTTTAATTTCATGAAGTAACATTTGTTGATTATTGGTCTTAGTTCCTGGACATTTGCTATTCTGTTTAGGAAATCTTTACCTAGGCCTATCAGTTCAAGGGTTCTACTATTTCTTCTGACAACTTCAGAATTTCAGGTTTAATATTAAAGCCTCTGATCTATTTGGAGTTTACTTTTGTGTAAGGAGAGAAGCAACAGTCAATTTTTATTCTTCCACATGTAGATATCTACTTTTCCCAGTGCCACTTGTTGAAGATGTTGTCTTTTCCCCAGCATGCTGGGAAAATAAAGTGGCTGTATGTGTGGGAATTTATGTCTGGGTTCTCTTTTCTAATCCATTGATAGATGTATCTGTTTTTGTACCAGTACCAAGCTGTTTTTATTACTATAGCTCTGCAGTATAATTTCAAATCTGGTATGGTGATACCTCCAGTTGTCTACTTACTGGGCTAATCATGGTCGTTTGTCCTTCCATATAAATTTTGAGATTTTTTTTTCCAGTTCTGTGAAGAATTGCATTGGGATTTTGATTGGAATTGCAATGAATCTGTATATTGCCTTTGGTACAATGGTCATTTTCACAATATTGATCCTACCAATCCATGAGCAAAGAAGTACTTTCCACTTTCTAGGATCCTCTTTAATTTCTTTCAGCAGTGTTTAGTAGTTTTCATTGTATAGGTCTTTTACTTCCTTGGTTAAATTTATTCCAAGATATTTTATTTTCTTGTAGCTCTGGTGAATGGGATTGATTCTCTCATTACTTTCTCAGTATGTTTATCTCTGGTTTATAGGAAGGCTATTGATTTTTGCATGTTGATTTCTTTGTATTTACTTATTATTTTATTTTTCTAGTTTTACAAGCATATTGAGTACTTATCCCTGGTTCCCTCTCTCCTTTTTTCCTCCCATCTCTTTCCCTTCCCTTCATCAATCCATCCTACTCCCTCCCACCTGTCAGCTTCTATGGACCCTGGGGTTCCCTCTGGTTTGTCTACTCTTGAGGGGGTTCTAGCCTCTTGTGGCATACGAAGTTTTCTCTCTCAAGCCACCTCACCGATAGGAGCATATTCTTTCATTCATCCAACTTTTGTCCTCGAGATTTCCATTGTATGTTCTTCTATAGTCTATGAGGGCATGTTGGTGTGTCAGTCATTATGTAGATCTGATAAAGACAAGTCTCATTGCAGTGAGTTTCTAGATGCAGTAGTTCTGCTTTGAATGGAATGTCTTGTCCAATGGTGAACCTTCCCAACTTTAGATTTTTACAATCTCACCATCCCCTCTTCCATGAAGTTCCTAAAACCTTAGGATGGGGTTTGTTATTTTGTAGCCTGCCACTTTACTGAAATTGCTTATTGAGTAGTTTCTTGGTGGAGTCAAGGGGATCTCTCAAGTATAGAATCATATCTGCAGATAGGGATACTTTAACTTACCTATCTATATCCCTTTTATCTTCTTCTCTTGTTTTATTCATTGCCTTATTGTCTTAACTCATTGCCCCAACCCCCTTCCTACTTACCTCAGACTCCCTCCTTTCACACCCTGCTTTCTTCAATCCAGCCATATCTTCCTTACAGCCTCCTGTCACTCTGCCTGTGTTTATCACAGGACTCCATTTGGGGTGCCCATGTTGGTAAAGGAGTCAAATATCTGTTGCAGTATATGTGGCTCTTCAGTGGGCAAAGTCATAAGTAGAAAGGTTCCTTTTCCCTTGTCCAGTACCTGCCCCAGAGACACACTCCAAGTGCAGTTGCTTCTCCTGAGATCTTTGCAAGTCCTACTGAATGTTAGCCATTGTGTAGATCTGTTGTTAGAAGTTGTAATCGCAGTGAGATTCTGGGTACAAGCAGCCCTGTTTTTGCTGGAGTGTGCTGAACACAAGTACACCTTCCCACCTTTAGACACTTACATTCTGTTCCACAAAGTTTCGAGAGCTTTTGGGTGGGGAAAGATTTTGATGGCCTGGAGTGTGCTAGGGTCACCGATGATATTCTGCAGTCTGGCCAGTTGTGTTTTTCTGCCTCACTAGTCTTTCTTTGTAATACAGTGCATCTTAGTTGAACTCTGAGAGCTTTTCTTATCTAAGGATTGAAGAAATTTTAGATGGTGTTTTACTATCTAGTTTTTATAGTTAACTCTAAGACATATATATGTTCTGTATAGTGTCTTACTCCCCTCCTACAATTATTTGGATAGATTTTCAGTATCAGACATAGTTCCCTGACAGTAAGAGGGGGTTTAGCACCTATTCAGAGAGTATATAGTTATCTATGGGTCTCACCTGTTGCTGTTGCTCCTCTGGGTTCTTCTTACCAAAGTTGTAGTATCTTGAAGCATTCATGACCTGGTGAGGTGTTTGATCTTTCTTTCTCCCTGAGCCATTTGATTTTTTTTCCTCCCTTAGTCCTTATTAAGAGGTATTCCCTTAACTTCTGTCATGGTTTGAAATGTTTGGCAAGGTCATGGCACCTTGAGAGGTGGAGCCTTGCTGGAGGAAGGCAGTCACAAGGGCCTTGAGTAGACCAGTGCCATCCTACCTCCAGGTGGAGTCTGCCTTTGCAGCAAGCAGTCTTGCAGCTCTCAGCCTCCAAGATGTCTGAAGTGGCGTAGCCTCCTCCAGCTTTGGCCAGCCAGCCATGCCGGCTCCACTTTGAAAGACTGTATCTCCCCTCTGGAACCATAAGCAGAATAAATCTCCCTTTCTCCCTTAAGTTGCTTGACTTTGGGTGCTCTCTTACAGCAATAGTTAAGAATAACTGTTACAACTTCTATTCCCTATAAAGCTTTTCTTCCACAATGGCTTTATTCATCTATTGACCTGTTGTCTTTTGTCTCCTCTCCTTTGAGATCTTCTTCTTCCTGTCCTCTAACTTATATTCATTTGTAGCTTATGAGTGTTATAGAAGTTTCCCTTTTGAATGTATAATTTTGTTGGTTTAATTCTAAGATCCACTTATAAGGGAGAATATGTAGCATCTGTCTTGCGTCTAGGATACTTCACTCAATATAATTTCTTCCAGATCACCCATTTACCAGCAAATTTCATTAATTCATTTTTCTTGAGAGCTAAATAGTATTCTACTATGTATATGCGCCACATTTTCAAAAGCCATTCATCTACTATTGGGCATCTAGACTGATTCCATTTCTATACTATTGTGCCCCAAAGAACTTTTAAAGTTTAATTTTAAACATTTCCTTTAGAGCAAAACAATTAGAAAATATAGAATTCAATATATGTAAATGTCTTCTGGGAGAAAAATAATAGGGAATGCATATGAGAAAATGCAAACTATTTTATTGTCATTACTTAGTGCTATTATTTTGGCATGAAAATCAACCCAAAAGTTTTAAAATTAACTTTTTCTTTTTTTTTTAGTAGCCCAGGTGAAATTTGAATTTATTATGTAACTCAGGATGACCTTGACCTTCTGATCCTCCTGCCTCCACCTCCCAAGTGTTGGGCTTCTAGGTACAACACCACCATATATATCCTGTGTTTCTTTTAGGCAGTGCTGGGGATTGAGCCCAAAACTTCCCAATCTAACTTGGTGCTTTTAAGTATAGAAAGTGGGAAAATAGCAAAGGTGATATTTTTATGACATATTTCTAAGGTCTTTCTCATCTGTGCTTAAAACAGATTTTCTCAAGGTTATGGTTTGAACCACAGATATAATTGCCAGGAGAGGAAAATGGTTTATTTTCTCTAGGACCTTGGATTTCTTTTGGCATTATTTAATGCTACATTCAAAGAAACTTTTTTGGGGGGGGAGAAGATACCTATAATTCTACATTCCTAATAAAATTTTTTTCACTCTGTGAATGTGTGTGTGTGTGTGTGTGTGTGTGTGTGTGTGTGTGTGCATGTGTGCGCGCATGCGGGTGCAGGTCTGCTTGCCCATGTGTATGCATATGAAGGCTAGAGGTTGATGTTAATTGTCTTCCTTTATTACTCTCTCCACCTTATTTTTTGAGACATAGCCTCTCAGTGAACCTGGTGGCCACTCCTGGAATCCACTTATTGTGGATTTACCTACCCCCCATGCCAGGGGCTTACCATCATATAACATTCATGCCCAGCTTTTGTGTGCATGATTGGGATTCAGATTCAGGTTTTTATGCTTGAAAGTAAGCACTTTACTCACTGAATTATATCCCTGTTTTCACTTTCATAATAATGTCTAATCCCCATCTATAAACTTAACAAATACATAGACAGTATTATGATATGTGTCTGTAGTTTATATTTTTGTGAAACTGAGCCTGGTGGGACATTTCAGAGGCCAAGCACACATGAAACACAACTATCAACAGTTGAACAAATTACATTTTATATAATCTGTTCCATTTGGCATAGTCAAGTTGCATCAAATTTGGCTCTTGTGGAAATATTTGCATCTATTAAAAAAGTGAATTAATTTGCTCATAGTTGGACCATACTGCCTTTGGCTAATTTAAGGGACAATACTAACAACTCTTCACAATCAGTTGGGAATAACTGAGTTTCCACAAACTTGCTCCATATGACAAGTAACCTGCTTTGAACTACAGCCCATTTCATCCATTATTCATGGATCCCATTATTTTCAGATTCACTTACTTGTCAAAACGGAACCATGTCTTTGCAGTCATGCATAAGTACTAGAGCATCGAAAATGGAAATGCCCTAATACAGATGTTCCAGCCAGTTTTCGAGATCCAACTCTACTGTCAGCAGCCATCCCTTTCACAGTCCCCGTAGTGCCAAGATTTTGCAATTTTATGATTTTTGTTTTTCTGACAGCAGTGACCTAGAGCCTCTTGCATGCTAGGCAAGTGCTCTATCATTGAGCTAATGCCTTAGCCTCAGCATTTTTGGTGATTTTTTTATTGGGGGCTTCCCTACATCTCTGGCTTGCAGACTGTGGACTTTTCATCTGCCATACCTATAATAAGCCAATCTTGGATTATGTAATTTTTTTTCAATTATATGCCTGGACATATGTATACACACATATATCTATGCTTCTACTTGTCATGTCTCTGGAGTTGATCAATATATTTATTTTCTGCTGCCCTTTCCCTAGGACACAGGCCTGAAGAGATTCCATAAACAAGGATCTGCTCCTGTGTCTGATTTTGGCTTGTATCTTAACAATCGGGCATGAAGTCCAGGTCAGAAGATGAGAGGGAATGCAGCATTTGTTCTAGAACTCTCCATGAAGTGACTGCTGGATACTCCCTGACTCTAGATTATTCCATTTGCTTCATCCTTATGACTCAGGATTTCTGGAATGGTTGTCACCAGCTACAGAAGACTGTCCTATGCTCTGTGTCCTGTACCCCCTGGTTCCTTTGCCCTTTCATCATTTACCACCATCTTGTTTATATAACCCTCTGGAACTTTTTGAATGTAAATGACTTTTCTCACTATGGAGGCCCCGTCTAACATGCTCCCAACTCATTGTATGAGACCAGTGTGACCTTGAACTCCAAACTGGAAGAGGACAGTATGGGAAGAGATGACTATAGGCAGATCTTATTTGAGCGTGGCTCTAAGTACAGAGTCTGAACCAAGCCTTAGCAGACATGCCATGCACAAAATCTAGATGGATTGTGGACATAAATGGAGAATGCTGACGTCTAAAATGTTCTGAAGAACATACTGGTTAAAGCAGCGTTATTGAAATGTAGCATTATTGAAACTCTGACCTTGAGTTCCCAAATAAGACATCAGAAGCACAAACCAGAGGAGAGAAAATCAATATGTTTCCTCCACTGAGGTTAAGATGCCCATGAATAAAATGAAAAGACAAGCCACAACCCAGGAAAAGGTGTATGCAAGTATACCCAAATCAAAGTGAAGAAAAAAAAATTGTCAAGGGTAAAGAAACCTTCTCAATCTTTTCTTAAAATTTTTAATTATTTTTTATTTATTTATTCAATTGTGCATGTGTGTATGTGTGTGTGTGTGTGTATGTGTAGAACCAAGGGTGAATTTGGGAACCATCTGCTCCACCCGGGAATTCACAGGCTCCGCCCACCAGGACCAGAAGTGCAGGCCGCACCCGCTTCCGCCCGGTGTTTGTACGTGAGATCTGGGATCCGAACTCAGGACCCTCTGCTTGCAAGGCATGAGGCTTAACCCCTGAGCCATCTCTCCAGCCCCAAAACCTTCCCAATCAACAGACACAAACAACCAAGTAGAGAAACAGACAGAGACTTCAAACTTTCAGGTTTAGAGAATTTGAACAAGTGTTTGACCTTCAGTTTTGGCTGTTTTTCCTTTTGGGGGGCCCATCCCCTGCTCACAGACAGACAGGAAGATTGTGCATTTAGCAGAAGTCTGGGCAGAACTCATCGGCTTTGTGTTTGCTTCAGAGTAGGGCCTGATGGACACTTAAAATCCTCTCCACTGACTGCTGTGAAATATACCACACACAATGCTATAGCTGTAGACTTCAATCACTCTTCTGTGCTGCTACAGAAACCAGAACCTACTTACTTTTCTTTTCCACCTTATCATAGTTGGGCACAAGTATCAACTTGACAGTTGAGGGTTTGAGCTCTGGGCACATTTGTGGAGAATTAGTGGTTGTGTTAAGCCCAGAGCAAACCTGTAGAAGACTGTCTGGCTGATGGAGAGGTCCAGGTGGGTGGGATTAGGCCCAGGAATAAAATACAGAGAGCTTGTTGAGAGAGTTGGCATCCTCGTGTACACGTGGCCAGACATGCTGGTCTTCAAATAAGAATCGTCCCTCTCTTAGCCATTAAGTAGAGATGGTGTGGCCAGTTCCCTTGGCCCTGGTGTTGGTGCATGCTCTGCCATCAAGTTGGACAGACTGTAATTGGCCTATTGTAAGAAAATAAACCCTTGTTCCCTTAAGCTGTTTGATGGTCATTTATCAGTAACCATGTAGGCTGATTGCAACACACCTATATTAAAAGCATTATTTTTAAATGCCGGGTTTCAATACAAAGTGCAGGCTGGCCTTGAACTCAAAATCCTTCTGCCTCAGTTTTCTGACTGCTAGGATTACAGGCATGTACCATCTTTCTGGCAAAGAAAAGTTTTGATGAATCATTATTATTTTAATTGTGCATATTTATGGTATATAACGTGATTATTCAAAATATGCATGCAATGTGGAATGATAGTCTAAGGGTAATCAGCATTTCCATCGCCTTATCATTGCTTTAAGCTCCTTAGTAATTTATAAAATATGTAATAGGTATCCACTATGCTATGAAACAGTACATTGGTCAGTTCTATCTCCTAATGTTCTGGTATTCACTCTCTGACTTCCCTCTAGCTTTTATTCCACATTCAGACTCGAAATTAGAGAGAGAGAGAGAGAGAGAGAGAGAGAGAGAGAGAGAGACTCTGTGTGTGTGTGTGTGTGTGTAAATCATTCCTCCTTTAAATTGCTTTATGTTAGGTATCTTTGTCACAGTAACAACCAATCTAACACAGCCATTCATTCATTGATTGGCTCTTAGACTGATTCTGTATCTTTTCTATAACAAATAAGCACTGGAACTGTGCTGCTTCCATTTTCTTTGGACATATACCCAGTGATGGGACAGCTGGATCATATGCTAGATATATTTTGCTTAAGACTCTCCATACCAATTTCTACAATGGCCTTACATTCCTACCAACAATATATAAGAGTTTTTTTCTTTGCCTGCACACCACCATTTGTTATTTTTGGACTCAGGTTTGCGAGCAAGTTCCTTACCTGCTGAATAATCTCAGTGGTCTGTTCTAGCTTCTTGTGATCACTGTTCTCTTCCTGTTCTATGAGCTCAGCATTTGAGCGACTGCATACAGTCTTTGTCTCACATGCTTCTCTTTTTCACTTAACGTAATGCCTTCTGAATTTTGGCATAACCTCTTTTGTTTGTTTGTTTGCTTGTTTGGTACTAGAGATTGAATCTAGGGCTTCATGCATGCAGGCAGGTAAGTCCCCAGTCTTGCCTTCTGAATTTTGAATGTTCCAGGCTGCAGAGATGGCTCAGGGGTTAAGACTGTGCCTTGCAAGTCAAAGGTCCCATTTAAAAAAGCCAGATGGAAATGGCAGTGGCCTGCCCCTAACAGTTCTGGTGGGTGGACCCTGTGAAATCCCAGAGCTACATAAAAAGGAGGGTGAAGCAATCCAGGATGATTCCCTAAGTCACTCTTGGATCTTCACAGGTAGACATAGTTCTCTCTCTCTTTCTTTCTCTCTCTCTTTCACACACACACACACACACACACACACACACACACACACACACAAACACACACAAACACACACACACACACCATGTGTGTGCACACAACATAATAAATAAATAAAATCTGAATTTTGAATGTTCCCAACACAAATGATAAATTAGAGGTAAATACTTTGATTTAATCACTACAAATTGTATACATATATCAAAACATCACAGGCGTAATTATTTTGTCAATTAAAATTTTTAAAAAATAAAAAAGGAAAAGTGGCTTTTTTAAGGACCTGTTAGTTTTTCAGATGGTGAAGCCTTTTCAGGGAGCTGGTTACCTTTTTTTTAACTGTGGAAAAAACCTGAAGACGAATGTTTGGATGAGGACAGCAGGCTGCCAACAAGATTTTCCAGCCTAGTGTCTCTTCCTCAGCCTTGTGCTTGCTCAGGTTTCTTAATTTGAAGGAGAAAAATGTACACTGGGCCCTTTGGGGCTCTGCCAGTTGAAGCCATCTGGAGTACCACCTTGTTGTGTTGACATTCCGTGCACCTGCTGAGACTCTGCTCCTAGGACCACAGGGCATTTCCAGCCAAGGTCAGTCACATCCATCACTGGCAGCTCCAAGGCTACAGTGGGGGCCTGCTGCTGACAGCCTGGATAGTGCTGACCCACAGCCACACCTGGGGTACTCGAGGAGGTGGCAGACTGCTAAATGTTCTTCCCTGGACCTTCTTGGAAGGGTGTCTAGCAATAGAGTAGGTCTCAAGTAGATTTGCTTTCTGTTAGTATTGTATCCAGGTCAGCAGGCAGCCTGGAGCAGAGTTATTTAAGGGTACAAAGATCGTACCAAATCATCCTCAATTAAAAAAAAAGAGGGTGGAGAGAAGAAACCAATTAAGATCACTAGCCCACTTGTTTGCAAGGACTCACTTCCACGTTAGCCTGAGGAAAAAGAAGATTCCAGATTCCAGATACAAGCTCATGAAAGAGTGGTGTGCTGTGACTTCTTCAGCTATCAGTGAAACACTGATGTCCTTCAGCATCCATGGCCATTGCTTCTGGAGACTCCTCAGACACTAACATCTGCACATGCTCAAGTCCCTTGGTATTGTGTTTGCATCCAAATTCTACGTGCTCCCTTATGCTTTACCTCTGCATTACTTATAATACTGTGGCAGTTACCCTGCATGTTTCTTATAAACTCATGACAAAACAGCTTAAGGGAACAGGCTTATGATTCTTGATGACAACTCCTTGTCCAGCTTGGCAAGAGAGCTCATACCAACACCAAGAGGCCCCTTCTGTGCCCTGCTTCCCAGCTCCCTTATCCCTACCAATGTCCTAAGTCTCCTTCTATGTGGATTCTGGGGGTAGAACTCAGGTCATCAAGTTTAGTGGCAAGCCCTTTTATCTCCCGAGTTATCCCATTGCCTCCAAATGTCTTCTAAGAAATCTAAGGTTTCAAGTTTCCGTTTATTCCATGGAAGCAGTCAGACCTCATACATTTCCCTATTCATGAACATTTTTCTTGGGTTTAATGATTTTTCCATTCATATTTACCCAGCCATGACTTCTTACCCCATGAACTGAACTAGTAGTTTTCTCATGCTCCATGGATGTGACTGAGGTCCCTGTAATTGCCTTCTTATGCAGATTCAGACAAAGTCAATTTCTCTTCTTTTCCATGGGCCTAACAAGACCCTTCTAAGTTTCTTTATCATATCCAAGGACTTCTCTTCCCATAGTCTATGACACAGTGAGGCAACCTCCATTCTCATGATATGAGCAGAATCTTTCCCATGGATATCATGAAGCTTCTTAACTTACTATATGCACACCACCAGTTTCCTATGTTCCTTAAACCAGGTTTCATCTCATTTTTGGATATAACTGGGTCATCTAATACTTCTTATGTTGCTCTTCTTATTTACATAGTACGATATAGTATCAATGCTTAATAGCATGATTATGTGCAAATCATAAATATGAACTATCTGTACACATCTGCAGATCTAACTCAGAACTAAGGTACATAAAATTGAGAGCAAAATTGAATGCTTTAAGAATTAAAGAAAAAACTAGGACTGAATACTAACTGCAATAAATCAGAAGTAGTGCCTCGTATACATACTTAATTATTTACAAATGGAAATGGGCATCACTACACTAATCTAACTATACTTATTTATATATAAAAACCCACAAGTTTCATATATCACAAAAACCCTTCTATTATAACACAGAAGTGATATTACCAGTCAAGCACCAGTGAAGTTTACTGTCTTTTCTAGCTGTTATTGAACAATGATGTAGATAATGCAGCCTATGTAATACACCCAAGGACATTAAAGTCCACTATCCAAATACACTTAATATAATAAAGCAGTCCTCTACAAGTGATGCTGAATACCACCATGGAGTCTACTCCAGCCATATTGTTTATGATTTTTCATGCACAAGGGTTCAGTTACATTAAGAACTGAAGTCTTTAAAAGGCTTTAAGCAGGCTCTCATGAGTCAAAACATTCAACAAAAGATGCACGAGAGAGATCAGTTGTTCAGATAACTTTGCAACTTAAATTTCAGATGCATGTCATCCAGCAGCATTGCTGTTCATGAAAACTAAATGAGGAGTTCTAACTTCTTGTAAAAACATTGATCCATGTGCAGTAATGGGAATAATGCAGACATCTGGTGAAGGCCAGCGCAATAAGTTTCCAAGATTATTTCAGGTCCCTATTGTCGGCTCCAGGGTTTTATTTGACAGTTACAATGAACTTTCCTACCTTTATGTCTCCCTTTCCTTTTCCTTCTTCCCAACTGATTCCATTTAGAACCACCTGCATGTGCAAGGGTGTGGAGCTATCCACTGAAGCATAGGTAACCTACCGCCAGACACATCTCTGAAGAAAAATGACTCCCCCTCCTCCAGTATCCATCAATTTTCAGTAACCCCTCAGGTAGGGGTGGGATCTCATGGACTACCCCAGTCCATGCAGAAATTTTGACTGTCTTGATCATGTGCAGGTCTTGCAGGGACACCAAAGCTATTGTGAGTGTGAGTACAATGACGTCATGTTTAGAAGATAGCATTCTATAATGTTCCCTCCCATCCTTTAGCTCTAACATTCTTTCTGCCGTGTCTTGTGTTACGTTCCCGAGCCTTGCAGGAGGAAGTTTGAAATAGCTGTCCCTCTCCTTTAGGGATGAGCACTCAACAGTCACTTACTATCAGCACTTTGACCACTTATGAGTCATCTCTGCAATAACCACTTGCCCATTCACTGCAAAAGGAAGTTTCCGTGCCCAACGCTGAGAGCAGAATCAATCTGTGGATATAGACATAAATACTTAGAAAGCAGTTTAACACATCCATTTAATAAAAACACAGTAATAGGTTCTATCCCGGGACCTATGACCTCCACAGCCATCGACTTTTGAACAGATTGATAATTACCAGACATGAATTTCCTCCTGTGCAAATAGTTGGTTATGTCTGGAACAGTCCATACCACTATTGCACCAGTGAGCACATCTTGCCTGACAGGATCTAGTGCTAGGTAAGATCATTGATGTCTTTTATCTTCCACTAGCCTGCATAATGTCTTCTGGCACTATGAAAGCTAGTCAACAGGAGGGAACATCCCTGGATAGTGCCAGCTTAACTTCTTTGTGTCCTACAACAATATATGGTGTTTTCAGCAATAGTTTTTACCATCTAGTTATGGGTTCATTATTTCTGAAGACAGCGTCTTTCATTGACTCTGAAGATCACCAGTTAGCCATACTGGTTGGCTAGTGAGACTCTTAGATCTGCCTGTCTCATCTCTTCCTCTTCCCCAACAATGCTAGGCCTAGGGTTCCAGGAACATGTCACCAAACCTGTTTTTTATGTGAGTGTGCTAAGGATCTGAACCCAGATCCTCATGCTTACACAGCAAGCATTTTTTTTTTTTATTTCAGCTCATACAAACTTATTAGGTACACCAGTTCCCTCCCTCCCTCCTCCTCCCCCCGTACCCCCTGCTCCCCCTCCCCACCCCTCTCCCTCCCCATCCCCCAGTGCCTCCCGCCCCAATTCCCAGAGAGTCCTTTCTTGTGCATGTCTGATTTTCCTCTGGGCCCTCCTCTCCGATGACATACAAGGACCCAGTGGCCTTTCCCGAACCCTTTCCCGTGTTCCCCTTAGGTATAGGAACACTGCTGTGGCTGCCAATCCTTTGCCTCCAAGGATCTTGGTGCCTTTAGCAGATGCTAGACTTTGTGAGGTCAACAGTGTGTTGGACAATGCGCAGGGCATGCAAAGTCCAATTATGACGGCTTCAGCCCTAACTAGTATAGAGTATCTTACATATCATTGCTCCTCCCATCCTTTTGCTCTTACACTCTTACCGCCCCCTCTTCCGCAAATTTCCCTGAGCTTCAAGATGGGGAGAGACTAAGCTGGTCTAGTTCTAGGTGGTTGATATAGAGTCTCTGAAGTTCTGGATTGTGGTTTGTTGATTTCTTTTGCAGTTTTGCTGCTCCTGCAATGCCCTTCACTCCATCCTGGTGGGCATTGTATGTTACCCCCTGGCCAGAGACAAAAAGCTGTTAGAGTCTTGTGATAAAAGCACATTCAGAATTAAACTCGTTCAATAAGAGATTGAACCAGCTCAGCAACCCACAGAATGGAGAAAATCTCATACCAATATCTGACAGAGCCACTGTCCAAGTGCACAAAGACTTAGAATTAACTCCAGGAAACACTGGCCAATTAAAAATGGGCCATGGACTAAGAAACTTACCAGGGATGAATAAAATGTCTAAGTCTAAAAATGTCCACTGTCTCGCCATCGGAATGCAAATAAACTCCTGAGCATCACCCCGGTCAGATGGCAAAATCCACAATACAAACAACGACAAATGCTGGAGAGGATGTGGAGAGAGGGGAACTCTCCTACATTGTTGGTGGGAATGCAGGCTCATACAGCCACTCTGGCGAGCCGTCTGGAGATTCTTAAAGAAATTAAAGATTGAAATGCCATATGACCCTGCTATCCCACTTTTGGGAATAACCCCCCAAGCAGCAAAGGTTCGCCTCGATAGCACAAGCTCGACCATGTTCATAGCAGCACTGTTTACAATAGCAAAGTCATGGAATCAACCTAAATGTCCAACAGTTGACGAGTGGATAAGGAAACTGTGGTACATCTATACAATGGAGTACTACTCAGCCATCAAAAACGATGAATTACTGGAATTTGCTGGGAAATGGATGTCATTAGAAAGAATTATATTAAGTGAAGTATCCCAAACCCAGAAAATTAAGCGCCGTATGTACTCCCTAATAGGTGGCTCCTAGTACCAAACTCACCCAGCCCACATTGGGACACTCAAAAGTAAACCTATGTAACACAGTAATTGCAAGGATTATGAACAAGAGAGATGGGTTAGGAGGGCCACACCAGAAACAAAGAGAGAGGAGACCATGTTACAGCAGAGAAAATAGGCCTCCATGAAGGTCTGCAAGTAAGTAATGAGAAACCTGGTTAAGTTCACAGACGTTCTTTCCTGATCTCACCAGAAGGGGAGGGCATATAGTCTAGCAGATAAAAAGTAATCATTTTGCAAATGGGTGATGGACCCCTCTCTCAGTGAGGTTTCCTACTCTTATTACATCTACCCTTGAATGTGCTATTACAACAAGACTCCAGTTTAACAGCTTTTTGTCTCTGGCCAGGGGGTGACATACAGTGCCCAGCAGAATGGAGTGAAGGGAATTGCAGGAGCAGCAAAATTGCAAAAGAAAATCAACAAACCACAATCCAGAACTTCAGAGACTCTATATCAATCACATAGAACTAGGACAGCCTAATCTCTCCCCATCCTGGAGCTCAGGGACATTTGCGGAAGAGGGGGCGTAAGATTGTAAGAGCAAAAGGATGGGAGGAGCAACGATTTGCAAGATTCTCAACAATAGTTGGGGCCAAAGCAATCATAATGGAACTTTGCATGCCCTGCGCAATGTCCAGCGCACTGTTGCCCTCATAAAGTCTAGCATCTGATAAGGGCACCGAGACCCCTGGAGGCAAGGGATTGACAGCCATAGTAGTGATCTTATGCTTAAGGGGAACAAGAGAAAGGGCTTATGGAAATGCCACTGGGTCCTTATATGTCATCGGAGAGGAGGACACAGTGGAGAGTTAGGCACACACAATAAAGGACTATCTGGGAATTGGGGGGGAGGCACTGGGGGAAGGGGAGGGGGAAGAGGGGGGAGGGAGGGAACTGGTAAAAATTTTTAAAATGTATAATTAAATTTTTAATAAAAAAAAAAAAAAAAGCACATTCAAAGGTAGATGTAATAAAAGTGGGAAACCATGGTAAGGGAGGGGTCTATCACCCATTTGCAAAATGGTTACTTTTTATCTGCCAGACTATATGCCCTCCTCTTCTGGTGAGATCACACCCCCTCAGTAGTAAATGATCAGGAACAAAAGTCTGTGAACTTAATCAAATGTCTCATTACTTATTTGGGTCCTTGGTGGAGGCCTATTTTCCCTGCTGTAACATGGTCCCTTCTCTCCTTGTTTCTGATGTGGCCCTCCTACCCCAACCCTCCTGTTCATAATCCTTGGAATTACTGTCTCTAGGTGGGCTGGGTGGGTTTGGTACTAGGAGCCACCTATTAGGGAGCACATACGGCGCTTAATTTTCTGTGTCTGGGATACTTCACTTAATATAATTGTTTCTAATGACATCCATTTCCCAGCAAATTCCAGTAATTCATCATTTTTCATGGCTGAGTAGGACTCCATTGTATAGATGTACCACTGTTTCCTTATCCACTCGTCAACTGTTGGACATTTGGGCTGATTCCATGACTTTGCTATTGTAAACAGTGCTGCTATGAACATGGTCGTGCTTGTGCTATCGAGGTGAACCTCTGCTGTATGGGGGTTATTCCCAAAAGTGGAGTAGCAGGGTCATATGGCATTTCAATCTTTAATTTCTTTAAGAATCTCCAGACGGCTCGCCAGAGTGGCTATATGAGCCTGCATTCCCACCAGCAATGTAGGAGAGTTCCCCTCTCTCCACATCCTCTCCAACATTTGTTGTTGTTTGTATTGTGGATTTTTGCCATCCTGACCGGGGTGAGATGATATCTCAGGGAAGTTTTGATTTGCATTTCCCTGATGGCTAAGAAAGTGGAGCATTTTTTCAGATATTTGTTAGACATTTTAATTTCATCCCTGGTAAAGTTTCTTTTAAGTTCCAGGGCCCATTTTTTTTTTCACTGTTCAATCAAGTTTAATGAGTGATAAATACTAGATATAAAGGAGCCATTGGACAATCAGTCATACCTATGGGCGCTGGTTTAAAGTAGAGGATTTCTGTTCAGTTGAAGGAAACTTGTAAATATGCCATCTACCATGGCCACTGAATCATGAGTTGGACCCAGAGGTATGACTGTCCAAAGGCAAACCATGACCTGGGTGAGGTTTGTACTGCACTGCAGTCCATGTCCTCACTGGTACACATGCAGCAGCAGGCCCGTCCTCTCAACAAACACCCTTCCACATCCCAGAAGCACAGGTCCAAATAGTTTCTACTTTAAATCAGTAGCATGGGCAAATTTCCAGAGCTTTCATTCTCGTTCTTGTAACTGGAAGTCTTACAAGGCTTTGAGGAAAAAAAAGTCTACATTCTTCCCTAATGTTTTAGTTTTTAATTTGCAATATTGCTAATAACATTCACTCTGCAAACTAAAACTGGCTTATTTGTGTATATGATGACGAACCCATGTATAAACAATGCCACTGGACTGTGGTTGAATGGATAGAACTTCTGGTTGCCATTTAGTGTGGATGATGAAAATAGAAACATTTAACAAACCCACAGCGTACTGCATTAGAAATGGGAAAAGCCAGCAGCAGCAAATGTGCATGTGGAAACAGAGAGTAATTTTTGGTTATCTATTCAAAGCAAGTTCACCTAGACCATGAGAAGAAAATGTCTAATTTTTGGCCAGAAATAAGAGTTGCTGTTTGTCTCTGGTAACACTCAGGAATTTATTCTAATACTAAGAGCATGTGAGATTTATATGGAAAACAATTGCATTGGTAATAGTTGTACACTTGGTAAAGAAAGTTCAATCTACAACGTATTTTTGCAACTGATTTCTTAGAAAACTCTTGAAATCTCAGCAATTAGCCCTCAAAAATGTTTTAGGGTTTCATGACTTCCTTTGGAGCTATATAGTTCTCTAAAAATCTTATAAAATAGTTGCTATAACTTGTGACATACTGAGACACAAGAAGTCTCTGTCAACCAATCAGAAATCCTTAAATTTACTTCCAACCGACTAGCTTTAAAAAGTATAGCTATTTCACTTGGAAAAAGCATCACAACAATCGGTCCCAGGAGCTGAAGCTGAGGAGCTAAAAGCCAGTGGGGGAAGGAAGCATCGTTAGCACAGGTACTGGTGAGATGGTGGACGAGCTGGTGGAGGCATCACTTAGCTATGTTTCTATTGTGTTACTGGATGTTTGTCTAACAAATGTTCATCACAATGGATTTACTTAAGCGACTTAAATACAAATTCACCCGAACTATAGAACAATCACTATATCAAATAAGAGCCTGTAAACATATCCCACAATATGGTGGTGGAAGTAATTTTTATGAATTCAAAACTATTTTGGCAACTTTACCATCAGGATATCTTAAATTTAAATATCCAAAACAGGCATTAAACAGCACATTGTTATAAATTCATGTTCCTTCTCTTTTCCTGATAAAACAAGTCATGCTTTAATTTTATTACATGTTTAAGTTGGGGATAGGATAAAAGCTCTAAATTTTAGTTCTATCTTTTTTTTTCTTTTTTTTTATTAAAAATTTAATTATACATTTTAAAATTTTTTACCAGTTCCCTCCCTCCCCCCTCCTCCCCCTCCCCTTCCCCCAGTGCCTCCCCCCCAATTCCCAGAGAGTCCTTTATTGTGTACGCCTAACTCTCCACTGGGTCCTCCTCTCCGATGACATATAAGGACCCAGTGGCATTTCCATAAGCAGGGCCCATTTTTTAATTGGGCCATTGGTTTCCTTGGTGTTTAGTTTTCTAAGTTCTTTGTGCACTCTGGACAGCAGAGTTCTATCAGATGTGTAGTTAGTGAAGATTTTCTCCCATTCTGTGGGTTGCCTTTGAGCTCGCGTTATAATCTCTTTATCTGAACAGAAGCTCTTTAATTTCACAAGATCCCAAGTGTTGAGAGTTGGTAGCAGTGACTGTGCCATTGGATGTCTGTTTAGGAACTGTTGGCCTAGCCCAATCAGCTCGAGGGAGTTCCCTATCCTTTCAACTATGGTTTTTATAGTCTCTGGCCTGATATCAAGGTCCTTGATCCATTTGGAATTAAGTCTTGTACATGGTGACAAGTACGGGTCCAGCTTTAATCTTCTGCATGTGGAGATTCAGTTTTGCCAGCACCATTTGTTGAAGATGCTGTTCTTTTTCCATTGGATTCTTTGGGCCCCTTTGTCAAAGACCAAATGGCTGTAACTTTGTGGGCTTATATCTGGGTCTTCAATCCTTATCCATTGATCTGTGTGTCTATTTTGGAGCCAGTACCAGGCTGTCTTTATAACTATGGATTTGTAGTATAGACTAAGGTTTGGTATGGCAATACCTCCAGCTGTGTTTTTGTTACTCAGGATTGTTTTTGCTATCCTGGGTCTTTTGTGCCTCCATATGAACTTTGAGATTGTTTGGTCAACTTCTTTGAAGAATTGCTTTGGGATTTTGATTGGTATAGCATTGAATCTGTGTATTGCCTTTGGTAGGATGGTCATTTTTACGATGTTGATTCTGCCAATCCAGGAACAAGGGAGGTCTTTCCACCTTCTGGTGTCTTCTGCTATTTCTTTCTTTAGGGTTTTAAAGTTCTCATTGTAAAGGTCTTTTACCTCCTTAGTTAGGTTTATACCAAGGTATTTCATTTTTTTAGGGGCTATAGTAAATGGGATTGTTTCTCTCAAGGCTTTTTCACTTCTTTCATTCTGGGCATATAGGAAGGCCTCTGATTTTTGCACATTTATTTATTTATTTATTTTTTATTTCAGCTCATACAAACTTATTAGGTACACCAGTTCCCTCCCTCCCTCCTCCTCCCCCCGTACCCCCTGCTCCCCCTCCCCACCCCTCTCCCTCCCCATCCCCCAGTGCCTCCCACCCCAATTCCCAGAGAGTCCTTTCTTGTGCATGACTGATTTTCCTCTGGGCCCTCCTCTCCGATGACGTACAAGGACCCAGTGGCCTTTGCCGAACCCTTTCCCGTGTTCCCCTTAGGTATAGGAACACTGCTGTGGCTGCCAATTCTTTGCCTCCAAGGATCTTGGTGCCTTTAGCAGGTGCTAGACTTTGTGAGGTCAACAGTGTGTTGGACAATGCGCAGGGCATGCAAAGTCCAATTATGACGGCTTCAGCCCTAACTAGTATAGAGTATCTTACATATCATTGCTCCTCCCATCCTTATGCTCTTACACTCTTACCGCCCCCTCTTCCGCAAATTTCCCTGAGCTTCAAGATGGGGAGAGACTAAGCTGGCCTAGTTCTAGGTGGTTGATATAGAGTCTCTGAAGTTCTGGATTGTGGTTTGTTGATTTTCTTTTGCAGTTTTGCTGCTCCTGCAATGCCCTTCACTCCATCCTGGTGGGCATTGTATGTTACTCCTTTTTATCTGCCAGACTATATGCCCTCCTCTTCTGGTGAGATCACTCCCCCTCAGTAGTAAATGGTCAGGAACAAGAGTCTGTGAACTTAATCAGATGTCTCATTACTTATTTGGGTCCTTGGTGGAGGCCTATTTTCCCTGCTGTAACATGGTCCCTTCTCTCCTTCTTTCTGGTGTGGCCCTCCTACCCCATCCCTCCTGTTCATAATCCTTGGAATTACTGTCTCTAGGTGGGCTGGGTGGGTTTGGTACTAGGAGCCACCTATTAGGGAGTACATACGGCGCTTAATTTTCTGGGTCTGGGATACTTCACTTAATACAATTGTTTCTAATGACATCCATTTCCCGGCAAATTCCAGTAATTCATCATTTTTGATGGCTGAGTAGTACTCCATTGTATAGATGTACCACTGTTTCCTTATCCACTCGTCAACTGTTGGACATTTGGGCTGATTCCATGACTTTGCTATTGTAAACAGTGCTGCTATGAACATGGTCGTGCTTGTGCTATCGAGGCGAACCTCTGCTGTATGGGGGGTTATTCCCAAAAGTGGAATAGCAGGGTCATATGGCATTTCAATCTTTAATTTCTTTAAGAATCTCCAGACGGCTCGCCAGAGTGGCTGTATGAGCCTGCATTCCCACCAGCAATGTAGGAGAGTTCCCCTCTCTCCACATCCTCTCCAGCATTTGTCGTTGTTAGTATTGTGGATTTTTGCCATCCTGACCGGGGTGAGATGATATCTCAGGGAAGTTTTGATTTGCATTTCCCTGATGGCTAAAGAAGTGGAGCATTTTTTCAGATATTTGTTAGACATTTTAATTTCATCCCTGGTAAAGTTTCTTTTAAGTTCCAGGGCCCATTTTTTAATTGGGCCATTGGTTTCCTTGGTGTTTAGTTTTCTAAGTTCTTTGTGCACTCTGGACAATAGAGCTCTATCAGATATGTGGTTAGTGAAGATTTTCTCCCATTCTGTGGGTTGCCTTTGAGCTTGCGTTACAATCTCTTTATCTGAACAGAAGCTCTTTAATTTCACAAGATCCCAACTGTTAAGAGTTGGTAGCAGTGACTGTGCCATTGGATGTCTGTTTAGGAACTGTTGGCCTAGTCCAATCAGCTCGAGGGAGTTCCCTATCCTTTCAACTATGGTTTTTATAGTCTCTGGCCTGATATCAAGGTCCTTGATCCATTTGGAATTAAGTCTTGTACATGGTGACAAGTACGGGTCCAGCTTTAATCTTCTGCATGTGGAGATTCAGTTTTGCCAGCACCATTTGTTGAAGATGCTGTTCTTTTTCCATTGGATTCTTTGGGCCCCTTTGTCAAAGACCAAATGGCTGTAACTTTGTGGGCTTATATCTGGGTCTTCAATCCTTATCCATTGATCTGTGTGTCTATTTTGGAGCCAATACCAGGCTGTTTTTATAACTATGGATTTGTAGTATAGACTTAGGTTTGGTATGGTTATACCTCCAGCTGTGTTTTTGTTACTCAGGATTGTTTTTGCTATCCTGGGTCTTTTGTGCCTCCATATGAACTTTGAGATTGTTTGGTCAACTTCTTTGAAGAATTGCTTTGGGATTTTGATTGGTATAGCATTGAATCTGTATATTGCCTTTGGTAGGATGGTCATTTTCACGATGTTGATTCTGCCAATCCAGGAACAAGGGAGGTCTTTCCACCTTCTGGTGTCTTCGGCTATTTCTTTCTTTAGGGTTTTAAAGTTTTCATTGTAAAGGTCTTTTACCTCCTTAGTTAGGTTTATACCAAGGTATTTCATTTTTTTAGGGGCTATAATAAATGGTATTGTTTCTCTCAAGGCTTTTTCACTTCTTTCATTCTGGGCATATAGGAAGGCCTCTGATTTTTGCACATTTATTTTGTATCCTGCCACCCTGCTGAACTTCTCAATTAGTTCCAGGAGCTTCCTGGTGGAGTTTTTGGGATCACTCAGGTATAAGATCATGTCATCTGCAAATAGGGATAGCTTGACTTCTTCCTTGCCGATTTGAATCCCTCTTATGTCCCTTTCTTGTCTTATGGCTTCAGCTAAGACTTCAAGTACAATATTAAATAGAAGTGGTGAGAGTGGACAGTCTTGTCTAGTTCCTGATCGAAGTGGGAATGCTTCCAATTGTTCCCCATTGAGCATAATCCTTGCTGTGGGCTTGTTATATATAGATTTTATTATATTGATAAAGGTTCCTTCCATTCCCACTGTCTCTAGTGTTTTGATCATAAAAGGCTGTTGGATCTTGTCAAAAGCTTTTTCTGCATCTATCGAGAGTATCATGTGGTCTTGGACTTTGGACTGGTTTACATGATGAATTACATTTATTGATTTTCGTATGTTGAACCAACCTTGTGTGCCGGGGATGAAGCCTACTTGGTCCCCATGAATGATCTTTTTAATATGTTTTTGAATCTGATTTGCTAAGACTTTGTTGAGAATCTTTGCGTCTGTGTTCATCAGGGAGATCGGCCTATAGTTTTCTTTTTTAAGTGAATCTTTATTAGGTTTTGAGATTAAAACGATATTAGCTTCATAGAAGGAATTTGGTAGTGTTCCTTCCTTTGCTATTTGATGGAACAGTTTAAGGAGTATTGGTGTTATTAACTCCTTAAATGTCTGGTAGAACTCTGTGCTGAATCCATCTGGTCCAGGACATTTTTTGGTGGGAAGATTCGAGATTACTTCTTCAATTTCCTTATATGTTATAGGACTATTTAAATAATTCACAACTTCCTGATTCAATTTAGGTAAGTTGTGTTTACTTAGAAATTCATCCATCTCTTTTGTGTTGTCAAACTTCACAGAGTATAAGTTTTTGAAATATGATGTTATAATTCTCTGGATTTCTTGGGTATCAGTAGTGGTAACTCCATGTTCATTTCTAATTTTGTTAATTTGGGTTTTCTCTCTCTTGCTTTTGGTTAGTTTAGCTAGGGGTGTATCAATCTTATTGATTTTTTCAACGAACCAGCTTTTTGACTGGTTGATTTTTTCTATCGTTTTCTTAATCTCGATTTCAGATATTTCTCCCCTTATTTTGCTAATCTCCTCTCTTCGACTACTTTTGGGATCAGATTGCTCTAGTTTCTCTAAAGCTTTAAGCTGCATTGTTAAGTTGTTTATTTCTGATGTTTCCATTTTTTTTTTGATGTAGGCATTAAGAGCTATGAACTTACCTCTTAGAACAGCTTTCATTGTGTCCCAGAGATTTTGGTAAGTTGTATTTTCGTTATCATTCACTTTCAGGAAATCTTGAATTTCCTTTTTAATTTCTTCCTGAATCCAGTTCTCATTCAGCATCATAGTGTTAAGTTTCCAGGAGTTAGTGTATTTTCTCTTGTTTGATGTGTTGTGGATGTCCAGCTTTAGGCCGTGGTGGTCTGATAGGGGACAGGTTAGAATTTCAACTTTCTTGTATATGTGTAGATTCATTTTGTGGCCCAATATGTGATCTATTTTGGAGAAAGTTCCGTGTGCTGCTGAGAAAAATGTGTATTCTTTAGTGCGTGGGTGAAAAGTTCGATAGAGATCTGTAAGGTCCATTTCTTTCAGGGTTTGATTAAGTTCCAAAGTGTCTCTGTTAAGCTTTTGACCTGTTGATCTATCCCATGTTGAGAGGGCGGTGTTGAAGTCCCCAAGAATTATCGTTTGGGGGTTGATTTCTCACAGCAAGCATTTTACCTACTGAACTATCCCCTAGTCCCAGACTCCTTTAATTATCTTACCATGGTTCTTTTTCTAGAGCAAGGAATGATTGACAATAAGGTGCTCTAAAAGGCCTCTATGTACAAGTAGTGCCTGACTTTGTGGGGTCTGTGTTTCTGAATAAGGCTCACAGCTTACAGTTTTCTCATAAGGAGCTCAGAGTTACCTCACAAAGCTCTCCTGGGTCACAACAAGGTAGCAAGGGAGCAGCATTAGGACCGGTGAGCAGAGTAGGGATCAGCGGGCAGAGATCTGTGACCAGTACATGATAGGTGAGTAAGGGGATGCTGTCTTTGAGGAAGCACAGGGGATAGTTGGTGGCTTGGTAACATCGTTGGAATATAGTACCCAGGTCCATTTGGCTGAGTCCTTACATCTCAGCCTAGGCATTGCCATGTACGCAAGTCTTCAACCCATTCCCATACATGGGACTCTGTGTCCACTATGCCAGTTTTTATTGCATCGCTGTGTATAGGTTTGTTCTGGGGATTCTTCTATGTTAGATGTAAAGAGAGGGACTTGTGCACCTTGACAAGCGTGCACAGATTTCCTTTGCTAAAGAACAAAATAGACATAGAAAGTTGGTGGCACAGCACTGGGACTGTGGTCTTGGGGGAGATTTCCTTGGCTGGTCTTCTTGGAACCTTAGCAGAATGAGCTTGGGATCTCAACCTCTGTTTAAGTGCAGGTGAAGCTGTCACCCAGGAAAGCCCGTGGTGGTCACTGGGGGAATCAGAAGAACTCTGAGCACCCTCTGCCTTGGCAACACCGTGGAGATGGAGACCAGAAGCTTGCGGATCCCCTTTTTGCTGCTGGTGACTCTGGTCCTTGTGGCCAAGACAGAGTACTTCCAAAGGTGGGATGGGTTTAAGAATGAGGCCAGGAGCAAGGAAAACATCAACGACACACTCCACTTCTTCATTCAGTCCTACAACAATGCCAGCAATGACACCTACTTGTTTCAAGTCCAGAAGCTAATTCAAAGTCAGATGCAGGTTTGTGCCTTGGTTTCCTGAGATGTCAGCAGCACCCCCTCTCACTCTCATGTTGTCTGTTAGGGCTGCCAAAGAGAAGCACATGCTGCTGTAAACAGCTGCATTTGCAGGGGGTGCACCATGTCCTCCTGCACTGTAGGTGCCAAAGTCACCATAGCCACAGGCTGGTCTACACCCTGGAGACAACTGTAACTCCCTTCCTCTTGGCCAGACACCAACTTGTTGCCAAGACTCTTCACTGGTTTTCTTTGGGAAGAACCACCTGTCATTGTCTACCCAATTGCAGCATTGTGGGAGATTTACCCTTTCTTTTTCTTTTTCTCCCACATTTTATTTTTTTCCCAATCATACAAGCTCAATAGGTACCCCTGTCCTCTCTCCCTCCCTCCTCCCCTCCCCATTACCCCCCTTGTACTCTCCCTCCATTTTTCCCTTCCTTTCATCCCCTTCCCTCCCTCCCTCCCCTTCTTCCAATGCCTCCCCCTTCTTTAAAGGCCTCCATAACAAACTTTCTCCATAGGCAGTTCCAACAGCACTTTGTCAGTGTGCAAATGTACTGGATTTTCTTTATTTGACACATTTGGAATCAGATCCCCCAACATTGGGGGAATTAGGAGTCAACTTCAACCATATCAAATCACTCCTTGTCCCAGTCTTTAATTAATTAATGAATTAATTTAGAGCACCACAGGTGGAGGTCATAGAATTATGTTTGGAAGCCTGTAAGTCTGTTCTCTTGTAAGCAGGTGTTTTATCTGCTGAGCTATCTTGGAGGCCCACTTGTTTTTTTAGATAGTCTCCCTGTGTGGTCACGGCTGGGCTGGAATGTCCATCCTCGGCCTGCTGTGTGTGCTGGATCTCAGGTGTGCGCCATTGTATCCGGCACCTTCTCTTGTTTTACACACGATCCCTGAGAACTTCATTGAGGTCAAGGACGGTTACTCCAGCTGCATTCCATGCTATCTCACACCCCTAACCTGAGCAGCTTAGGGGCAGGATGGGGAATCACAGCAGCTGAGCCGAGGGAACCAGCTCATCGCATCTTTAGCATGGACAGAAGGAACGAGCGAACGAGTATATACTTGCTTGCCTGGTAATTCTCAGCTCTCTTCTCTCTTCTTCATCTTTAAATAGTCCCAGACCATCTGCCTAGGGAATAGAACCTTCTACGGTGGACTGTGTATTTCCATTTTAGTTATGTAATTGAAGATAATTCCTCACAGTCATGCTCAGAGGCTTCTAAAGTTTCTCTTTATGTTGCTGATAAATATATGACCAAACAATTTAGGGGAGCAAGGGGTTTATTCTTGCTTGTGATTTTGGTTACAGTTCATAGTCCAGCTTTTTTTTGTCAATACAATATTTTTATTGCAGCAAGTAAAATTCTCATAAACTTCAAACATTTTAAGGCAATTCCAAACTATTTTATTTTTTCAATGTCTCATTTTTCTTTTTTCTTTTTTTGTTTCCATGTTTTATTATTATTATTATTATTTCTGCTCATATGCACTTAACAGGTACACCAGTCCCCTCCCTCCCTCCCTCCACCTCCCCGTTCATAGTCCAGCTTGACAGAACAGTTTACACCAACATCAGGAGCTAAGAGAATTAGCCACACATATCTACAGGAATTGTTGAAGGAGGGGCAAACATTTTCACTTGCCAGACTGACTCTATTCCAGCTCTCTTGAGTTTTATCTACCTGCCAAGGGAATGGCCATTTTTAGGGTCCGCGAGTTGGTTTTGCAGATAAAGCCTGACAACCTGAATTTGATTTCCAGAAAACCCTCATGGTGGAGGGATAGAACTGACTTCTGCAAGTTGTCCTTTGACTTCCGCATGCATACTGTATTTCATGTATCTCCTGTCCAGATAGATAAATATAAAAGTCTTTTTAAAAAGCACTTCTTTTGATCCAAGTTAGATGGTAAATTAAGACACCACAGAATCTTAGTTCAGTGAGATTTAAAAGGGAATAATCCACTAAGGGAGTAGTGTCCAACCAGAGAGGAGGGCAGGAAGCTGGAACAGGTAAAAGCAGCAAGAAGGGAAGGCACGGGAGTGGAGTCAGTGATGCTTGTGTGAGAGCAGTTTTGCAGACATTTCAGCCGACCCTAACGCAAGTTACTCACTTTGGCCACAAGATGGCAGTGTTCTCATTTGGCTTTCCTTTTGAATCAATTTCTTGAGGCTAAAGCTGAGACTCTGTGGTCTCTAATAAAATGAACCCATTACCATTAACTGATCAAGAATAGTGTGTGAACAAACTTATGGTGTCACTTAAAAGGTCAAGTGGTCAGCGTGGCTCTGTCTCTTTGAGGGATTGTGGACATAGTGAACTGGCTATCTCAGCATCTAAATATGATTATAAATGCCCCATTACCACACAGAGGGACAGGCATGGGGGGCAGATGGGCCTGAGATCCTTCTAGACTGACTCTTGACTGTTCCCAACTCTAGGATCTTGGTTCTCTGTCATCTAGACTCTGTAGACCTATTTCCTTGCCTGCAAAGTGAGTAAGACATTACTAGAACACCACCTCATAGCACAACACAGGCTATTGTTACAGCCATTCCTGCTCTATTTAACAATCAAGGCAGCACTTCCTACACTGGAATATTACTTTTATTTTTTTTTAAACTACATAGAGTGTGCTTGTGGTCAGTCAAATGTGATAGTGGCTGGTCAATTCTGCAAAAAATCCCTGGCCCTTGGGTGGCCTTGAGGAGGTTTGAGGCAGTGCTGACACTGGGTTACCACTGCTTGAGTCAAGTCTCCTGGAACCCAACTTTAGTTTTTCTAGGGAGGTTTCTTTCCAGAGACACATTGTGAATTCCCTCTCTCCATCCCCCTCCTAGAGAGGATTATGTCGCCTCATTGGGTTGGACTCCTGGCACTGGAGCAAGAAGCAGGAGGCTTCCTGGAGCTTCTTCATGCCTCGTGCATGATCTACAATCCATATACTCACTCACTTATGGAATCAGCTAGGAATAATAATCACTGAACCTCCTTAGAGTTTCAGTTGTGTGTCAGACTTTCCTTCCACAAAGGGCCTCCTGACCTTCCTCCTGGCTGTCTGCATAGCCTCAGGCTTGATCGTGGGTAAGGGATGGCAGTGCCCATCCTCAGGAGCTGGCACTGACATGGTCTACTTTCTATCCCTGTCATGTGGCCTAGGAGAAAATGGATCTCGGGGTTGGGAATGGAAAGGGGGGTAGAGGTGTCACCCTAAGTGAAAGCTCCCAGGTCTTCAACATAATCCCATCTTCTCTCCATGGCTCTCTCAACGCCATAGCTACTCCAGAGTAATGTTCTAGCTGTTTTGTGGAAATGTTTAGTAGCTAATAGCGTTGAATTTCTCTGAAGATACTGCTGTATGATTGATATTTCCTATAAAAAAGGTGAATTAATGTCTGTTCACCCCAGGAAGGGCACAAAAGACTAAGAAATGATTCCACTCAAGTCTAGTTTAGTAAACCAGAGACTTTGTTGGTGTTGCTTATAGGAGAATGACCGAAGAGTTATAGGAGTAACTCAGGAGTATGATTCAAAGACAGCTGCATTACTAAAAATCCCACCCTAGCATGGGTGAGAAATCATGAAAATGATATCTCTGGGAACAATTTATAGGCAGCTCAGTAAGGGCAAAGTCCGCTATCCCTAGAACTAGAAAGTCTCTTTTCTATAGCCATTGTTCACTGCTTTTATAACCTTGCATAGGAGCCTTGAAAGTCGTGGAAGTATCATTACTTGCTCAGCTTCTTTCCTCCTTCCAGAAAGGAATATTTCAGTTAGGAGGAAATAGCCACACAATATGTGACATTTAATGCTGTCCATTTGACAGCCAAGAAACGGGTTTCCTAGCTCATCTGAGAGCGATTCTCTAGATCAAGGTTGGTCTCTGGGTGTGCCTGTGGGGGGCTGTCTTGACTACATAATGGACATGAAAGTCCCAGCTGATTGTGGGTGGGATCATTCCCATAGCTCATGGTTGGGGACTGAATAAAGATGGAGACAGTGGGCATCGGCAAGCAAGCAAGCTTGCATGTGTTGCTTCTTGCCTTCTGCTCTTTTCTGAGGATGTGGCGTGGTTGCCTCTCTCAAGTTCCTGATGCTGTGATTTCCCTGTTATGTAAATTGTAATCTAGAACTGTGAGACAGTTAAACCTTGTATTAGTCAGAGTTCTCTAGAGTCCTAGAGTCACAGAAACAAAAGAATGAATATATAAAAAGGGAATTTATTGAGTTGGCTTATGAGACATGGCCAAGGTAGTCCAACGATGGCTGCCAGTAGCTGCTCAGTCCAGTAGTCCAGTGGGCGACAGCTGAAGGCTAGAGGATTCCTAGAGAGTCTTTAGTCATGTTGAAGACTTGGAGGGTTGGAGAGCTGAAGGGTCGAAGAAATGAAGAAACCGGGTGGCAGGAGGGAAGAGCGTTTTCTAGCATGTTTCAGAGAGTCTCCTCTTCCCAGTCTCCTTGTGGTTCCTTCTATCTGGTCCACTACTGGGAATTTTAAATGAGGTCTAGGGAGGTTCCAATCAGATCTAGGGATGGTCTTTGTATTGTAAATATATTGATCCAGATAGTCTTTTCAGGTGGTCTCAGCTGATTTTAGTTAATGCCAGTGTGTCAAGTTGACACCCAGGATTAACTATCACAACCCCTTTCCCCTTAAAGTTCCATGGATCTGTTATTTTGCTGCAGCAACATGAAATGAGGCTAAACACAACAGAAACTATTTTATGTAGTAACTGGAGTGCTTTCTTCCCTTTTGCTCACATGACTCCACGAGCAGGCACTGGGCTTGCTTATCTGGATCCTGTAGGTAAAGAAACGACCTCTACATTCCTTGTTCTAGGTCATAGAGTGGATACATAGAGAGTTGATGCTGGGAATCAAGTTGGTTCCCAAACCTATTTTCAGGTGTGGTGCTAAATTGCCTCCTTTCTGATTGGCTGGTATGGGAGGAAGGAGAATGCAGGGCCTGGGAGAGAACAGGTGAGAGGCCAGGCAGCTGTCTGCTTAGAGGACCGCAGTGCCTCCCTGGAGTGATCTGTGGTTGCTAGGTGTTGCAGTTCCCTTTCTTCTCCTGTGAGACCAAACTCTGACACAACCAGCTTAGGTAGAAAAAGTTATCTCTTTGGCTTATGGTTCCAGAAGAGATAAAGTCCGTTAGGATGAGAATTGCATGGCAGAAGACATGTCTGGAGTCTGGTTCAGGTCACCTCTGCCTTTTCAAGCATTAATACCAGCTAAGGTTTCAAATTCATGAGTCTATGGGGGGCAACCCACATTCAAACCATGACAATAGCCACCCTAGCTTGCCTTGCTGAGGATGGATGGGGGAGAGGTGAGAAGCACTATGTAGCTATAGCAGCAAAGGCATCTCAGAGCACAGGGAAGCAGGTGATAGGGACCCTGGCTGCTACAGAGACTTGTCCAGAGGGAGAGGAGGAACAAGCTGGGTTTTGGTGGGTGGAATCACTCTGAACAGGGCTCATGGCTTGTCCCTCTGGAGAGGGTCAGCTGCTGGATACACAGAGTAGAAATTAACTGTGCACTGCTTCTTGGCAGCTGACCACGGGAGTGGAGTATTTACTCACTGTGAAGATTGGCCGGACCAAATGCAAGAAAAGCGAGGGGGTCAAAGATTCCTGCTCCCTGCAAAACAGCCACCTGAGAAAGGTGCGTGGTAGGAGGCCCCTGAGAAGGCCCCAAGTTCAAGAATAAGGAGTGACCATGCCAGTTCTTCTATCTGCGAGGGGCCTAGTCCTGGGGCAACCTAACTCCTCCTGAGGCACCCAGGGAAGGATAAAGACCACCTGAGCAGCCCACACAGGACTCCCGGGCCTTTGCTCCTCTGGGCCTTTGCTCCCCTCGTGCAGCCCCCAGAGTGCAAATGATGTTGGCTTCTCTTCTGGTCCTTGGTCTAGTTTTGCCCTCATTCCCTGATCACTGAGGACTGTTCAGTCCCTTTTGTCTTCCCAGATCCACTGTCCATATCACTGGCCAACTTGCTGATATAAAGGCCTCTTTTTGTCCATGGCTATAGATCAAGGAGTGGGAAGAGACAGGATGATATCATTGCCTGTGACACGCTCCCTATTATCCTGGATTCTGCCCGATTGAGGGCTGCAGAGGCACCTCTGTGGGTCCCAGGTGGACAGCTAGTCTTCCTCCTGTTCTCACTGTGGGACTATAGTCAGTTCCTGTTTGTCCTCCTAGGGCTGGAGAGACAGGAGCCTATGTCCATATCTGAACAAAAATTCCCTTGAAACTGATTGTCAGTGTTCTTTCTTCTTCCACAGACCCTGATTTGCAAGTCTTTGATATATACAGTGCCCTGGATAAACTATTTCCAGCTCTGGAACAACTCATGTCAAGAGGGCTGAGACTTGGTGCAAAGATTTCTGAGGACGGCACGGTGCCCTGGCTGTTATAAAGTTCTAAAATGCCTGTCTCTCTCTCTGGAGTCTATGACACACACACATACCCTTCCTATTCCAACACTCAATAACACATACCAATAGCCCCTTCACACACTTATATACACACGCATACACTAAAGAACACACTTCTGCCTCATGCACTTCTGTGAGTTCAGAGCACTCAAACGCTTCCACATGTGTACCCCAACCTTCCCACACTCACGTGGTCACTCACACACATCACAGATAGTGTTCTTTAGGGGCTGGTGTGATTTCAGCAGAATGTTGACATCTCTTTGGGGAGTCCACTGGTATCTGTATTTCAGCCCCTTTTCTGAGCTCAAATATAACCCTTGCCTTTTGCTAGAGTTTGGAGAGGAATACACGGCACCATGGTTGATCGTGTCACAGTGTGTGGGTGGTGCCCCCAAAGCCAAACCCAGGCTAAGTGATCTGCATGGAGGTATCAGGAGGACCGTGCCGTTGTACCAGGACTGTGACTTATAACACCAGTCAGCAGCAGCAGGAGAAGGGTGTGTGTGTGTGTGTGTGTGTGTGTGTGTGTGTGTGTGTGTGTGTGAAGTATGGAGGGTGAAAAGGAGGATGGGCAGAAGGTTATAGAGTCATCAACCACACAGTGCAGCCTGACCCTAGGCAGTGAGCTGTAAGGGTGACTGTGACATGCTGTCTACTAGCAATGAGCGTCAGAAACTCAGTGCTCAGGGTGTTGTTGGAGATGGTTCCGTGGGCACCTCTGTTTGGCATGTGCTAAACTCCAGACTCCGGAAAGAAGGAAAAGAGAAAGAGGGAGAGGCAAAGAGAAGGGGAGAGGAAGAGGGGGAGAGAGAGAGAGAGAGAGAGAGAGAGAGGCAGAGAAAGGTGGGGAGGGCGTAGAAAGTGAGGTGGAAAGGGAAAGGCAGAGGGGAAGAAGGAGAGAGAGAGAGAGAGACGGGGATGGGGGGAAGAAGGACAAAGAAAGGGAGAGGGAAATGGGGCACAGACCTCACTGCGTATATGTCGTGGACACATGGGGGCCTTCAAGTGGGTTTCCCATCATGAGGAGGAATCGTTTCCCTCTGGGTGCTCTGCTCCAGGCAAGGCGTAGTAAGTCCTCGTTCTCACTTTCCCCATGTTCTCACATCCCTGTGGTTTTCTGTCTCCTGTGATTCATGGTCCAGTGGAGAAGTCACAGCCTGGAGCACTCTGAGTGCACTCTGTTACCCTTGACCTTCTCCCTGGCCTGCCTTAAATTCAATCAGAAGGCAATCAGAGAATCACTAGGGGGCAGGGTAGGAAACACACAAGAGAGAGTTTGGGGAGGGAATGGGTCTTAGTCCAAAAAGAAGGCGACCACTAGATGGCACTTTGGATCAGAAGTGTAAGCCTAAATAAACTTTGTGTATTGTGTTGTGTAATTAACAGCAAAGCAGGTACTAAGAACTAAGGTTCTCTGTGTCCTTTAGCCCTACTCTGAGCCTGCCAGTCTCTTTCCCTGTAGGCATCCTGTACCTTGCTCTGCCCTGGAGCTACCCCAGGCCAGGTCCTGAGAAAACCATGCTTCTGGAAGCTACCCTCACACCCTTAGCAAATGGATGTTCTCTATCTGTCCCTCTCCCTCTCCCTCTCCCTCCCCGTCTCTATTTCCTCTCTTAGGCTTATTGCTGGTGGGAGGAGCTTGAGAACGCCAAATTCCTGAGTGGAGCTGCTGGGCAGGGGACATTTAATCCCACGGTTGACGTGCCACCACCATCTTTTAAACAAGAGAAAAGAAGAGGTGGGACACAACAGGACCTTTAGGAGATTTCTGGGTTTCTGCCCATGTGAGAGATGGGAAGGTGAATTCACATGATTAGTAGGTTATTAAGTTAATGATTTACCAGATCATCCTGAGAGTGGGTCTGTGATTCACTTCCAGCCTTATGGCTCCGTCTAAAGGGGGGCTGGCAAGATAGAACAACAGGTAAAAACCTGGAGACCAGAGTCTAATGCCCAAAATCAACTTCTGACTTCTGCACATGTACTCACACTCACACTTCTCTGTCTGTCTCTCCATTCTCTATCCCCTTCTCCTCTCCCCTCTCACTTTCCCTCCCCTCTCTTTCTCCCCTCCATTTTTTTTTCTCTACCTCTGAAATAAAATCTCAAAAAGAAGGCGACCACTAGATGGCACTTTGGATCAGAAGTGTAAGCCTAAATAAACTTTATTTACCCATTCTGTAGTGTTGTGTGATTAACAGTAAAGCAGGTACTCAGACATAAAGTGTACCCCTTTGTGACACAGCATTCCAGGCTTCTCGCTGTCTGCAGTCCTTCCTCTTCTGGTAGAACTAATCTGTCTATATGGGAAGAATAAACTAGCCGTGCCCACTTCCTTCACACAGGGCATATATTTCCCTTTGTTCCTACAGTATACAAGGAAACCTACAATATCCAAGGACAGCCCTGCTATGGTCTAAGCTGCCTGTGAAAGGTATTGGAAGTCGAGTTCTGGATCTGGGAGTTAGAAGATGTATGTCCACAGAAACAAAGTGTGTCTGTCAACTTTGTCCCGACTAGGAATGGGGAGGCCTTGTCTTCTTAGTTCCTTAGTGTTTCCTCCTTTCTTGTTTCACACTTCAGGTGAGAAGACCAAGCTCTTTAGCCTCCTGGTGATCCCAATTTCTTCAGTCACGTACTTTGCTCATCACCCTGCCTTTTTATTCTCATCTCCTCCATCTGCTTAAAACCTGAAATCTCAGGATTGGTAGAATGCTTGCCTAGCATATGTGGAACCCTGGGTTCAATTCCCAGCACCACATAAAACAGGAGGTGCACACTTGTAGTCCCAGAACTTGGGAGATAGAGGCAGGAAGATTAGAAGCTCAAAGCCGTCCTTTCCTTGGAAGCCTAAGGCTACATGAGATCCTGCCTCCAAGAACAAAAATATCAAAAAAGCCATAAGCCTCTGCTTGATATGAAGATGAGGTTGGAGTTCTGCTGTCATGCAGACGTGGGCAATAGGGCCAGATATTATTCATGTCACCTCATTGGGACCTGCAAACTGCTTTGGCCCAGTAGACCTCTGCTCTGCGCTTTGTTATTAGGGAAGGGAGAGTGGGGACACAGCAGGAACAGCACTTGACACCAGACTGATAAGCATTTATTGTGGACATTGAGGATCCCATGTGCTTGCCGGGTGCTCTGGAGCAAGGTGGCCACAGGTGTGTGCTCCGCAGCTCTCAGCTGTTACTGCAGTTCGTTTTCAGAATTTTGTACCTTTCAAACCAGCGTATGGCAAACACCAAGAAATAGCACTGGATTTGCTAAAATGAAAGACCAAAGCCAATACTGAAAAAGGTCCACGTGAGCGGGCTATGGTGGTGCACCCCACCATCCTGTATTTGAGGGGCTGAGACAGGATGTTACCGTGAGTTCAGGGCCAGCCTAGGCTACATAGTATGTTTAAGGCCAGCCTCTCTGTCTCTGTCTGTCTCTGTCTCTCTCTCTCTCTCTGTCTCTCTCTCTCTCTCTCTCACACACACACAGAGAAAACTGGATAAAAAAGGATCAACATGGAAGGTGAAATTTACGTGGAAAGGAGAAGGCTGAGACTATATGAACAAGGCCGGGGGAAATGGCATCACCTCACTGCTCACAGTCCCCATCTGGTATTTGTGTGAGATCTGTCACTTGATAGTAACATTGCTGGGACTGCTCCTGAAAGCTTCTCTGTGACTTGATGAGTTGAAATGGATTACCCAGCCTAAATTCACCCTGGGACGACTGAGTCTTTTTCCCCTTGTAATTTTTTACTGTATGGATATCTCCCTTCCTCACTAACTCTCTCCTCTCTCCTTCCCCCATTCTTTTCTTCCCTTCCATTCCTTCCCTTCTTTCTTTTATTCCCTTCCTCCCTCCCCCTTTCATTCACCCTTCTTTCTCCTCTTATTTCTCTTCTCCCTCTTCTTATTCATTCCCTTCTTCTCTCCCTCTCTCCTTCTTACCACTCATATTTTTTCATTCTACTCAGGTATTCATCTCTTTGTCTTCTATTCATCTACATACATCTGTCCTTCCAATTCCATTCGCCCATCCATTTTCCTCCCACCAAATCCCTCCTTCTATCCATTTATTCTTTTTTTTTGGTTCATCTAACTCACCCATTTTTGTGACTTACCATGAGGAGGGGTCATAGAAGAGGACACATTTGTATGTTGACAACCCAAAGCTGTTATAACTAGGGTGACTGTATAGTTTATGACCTGAACAAGGACATGTCATAAACGGAAGGAGATGATGTTAATGAATATGCTAAGAGTTTAGATTCTGGTCAGGAAGACTCCAGGCAAGGAAGGCATCAGTCGCTCTTGGCCAGAATCATTTGGGGAAGTTAAGAGATGAGCAGGGCTGTTAAGGCTCACGGTCTCTGTGCATGTTAGACCAGCTCCGTCTGTGTGCACAGCAGTGCTAATGTGGGTCGCTTCTACCCAGCTCCCTGGTGGGCAAGCTTGCAGGGGACAGAACTGACATTGGGCTAGAGGGTGCCAGCAAGCCACCCACACATTTGCTTTCCCCAGTCCACTCTTACCACCAGTCAAATATTTTCAAGCTTATTTTCTCATTTCCTGTTAATGTAATGTTAACGATTGACTTCTTTCCTTGTGCCAGAGTGACCCTCTGCAGCTCAGCCACTCAACTATTCCTTTGGAGCCCTTCCTCCTAGAATCCTTTCAGCAGCAAAGAGCCATGCCCCAGTCATTTCCATCTCTACTTTTCCTCATTGAGAGAGAGATAGTATCCATGAGCTATTTGCAATAAGTGAATTTGAATAAATTCCAAAGAAATCTGCCTTTTCCTTGTCCTAAACCCACATGAAAAATGACCTCTTGGTCTGAAGGTGCTCATGCCCAATACCTTATAAAGTTCTCCTTCCTGAATTTCACAGTTGTCCTTCTCTGGCTTCAGGCAGGTAGTCCTTCTCATCTCCACATTGATGTGATACTCCATGTGGTCAGTCATCTGTAGGCAGTGGGGACAAAGGGGTGAGGAACAACCTCTCTTCCCCAACAGTGTGCCTTCTGCAGAAGGGGGCATCTTTATAATACACCATGAGGCAAGAATACAGGGTTTCTGCAAAGGGTGGAGAGTAAGGCTCTGAAGGTCATGAGATCTGTGTTGTAACCTCAACTCTACCACGGTGGCAAGACAGCATCTCAGGTGGACGTAGCATGGCTGGTTCCCTCAGCACTGCTTAAAGAGGTAGGTGGCCAGCAGATCTGCCCTTGGCCATGTATCATTGAAAGGACAATTTCATTCACTTCAGTGAATGTATGTTTTTCCCACTTTCAGCAGGATTCCATGTCTGCAATCATTCAGAGCTCAAGGGAGGCAGGGACAAGGGGATTGCAAGACTGAGGCTGGCCTTGGCTTCAGAGCCAGACCCGGTCAGAATAAACCCAAAGGGTTCATTTTGCGGGAGGTTAGATGCTCAGGAGTGAGACTTTGAGAACACCAGGAGCCCTGGCTTAGCAGTGAGCAGGAGAGACAGGGGAGCCCGTACTGACCTGTCTGACGATCCTCAGAACGCGCAGGATCCTGAAGTAGTACGGATCCTCGTTGCCCTTGTTGTATGCGTTCGTGACATATTGCAAGATTTCTTTCATATAAGAATCCACTGCAGACATTTCATAAAAACCTATAAAGCTCTTCTTTTTTTGGTAGGTGAAGGCCACCAGGACCACCAGAATAGCTAGCAGGAGCCGTGGGGCCATCCAGGATCTGGCCATTGTCCTTCAGCTACAGAGGACCAGGAAATGCCTCCCACCTACACTCTGGATTATACTGGCTCCTGCTGGCTGGCCAGACTTAAGAGCTGTGTGAAGACACCCACAGCTCTCCTGCCCTCTTCCTCTTCCTCCTTCCAGCTGCCCTGCTCTAGCAACACCACAGTGAACAGCAAGCTCACTCCCACTTTCTCGAATTCTTTTTACATAATTCACGTTACACACACACACACACACACACACACACAGACACAGACATTCATACACAGAGACACAGAGACACATGTACACACAGAGACACACACAGAGGCATACACACACACGTATACACACATAAACACATAGACAAAGACATACATGGATACACACAAGCACAAATACATAGACACAGAAACACATACACATGCACAGACACACACATACCTAAACAGACACACACATGTATACACACACAGACAACACACATACAGATATGTAAAGACACAGACCTATACACAGACACAGACAGACAGATAGATAGATACAGACAGGTACACACATTTTTTGTGTGGCTGTACCCTTAGCCACACATCGTTCTGTGGATTGGTATTAACTTGGGGGAAGCCAGGCTCTGTCCATTAAGTCACCTCAGCAGGGGTCATATTACACCTGCGGGACAGGAAAGGAAGGATACATGGAAAATACTGGTTCTCAGGAAGCAGAGCATACCCAGTTGGGCTGAGGGAAGGATAAACCCATGAGGTAGGGCAGGTTGCTCTAGAAACCTCCCTCTGTCTAACATTTTTTGTTTTGTTTTGTTTTGTTTTGTTTTGTTCATTTAGTGTGGAGAGGGGGCACTGTGTATCTATCCCTATGGAGGTTCAAGGGTGAGTTTGGGAACCATCCTGAATTGCTCCTACCTCCTTTTTGCTTTGCTCTGGGATTTCCCAGGCTCTGCTCACAAGGGCCAAAAGTGCAGCTGCCGCTGTTTCCTCCTGGTGTTTTTATGTGGGACATGGGATCTGAACTCAGGACCTTCTGCTTGCAAGGTGGGGGTCTTAATCCCTGAGCCATCTCTTTAGCTCTTGGCTTAGCTTTTGAACACTTATTCTAGGTAACAGGATAGAGAATCTGGACTAGGGAGAGATGCAGTCGCCTCAGAAGCTGGGCGTGGCCAAGTCCATGTTTTAGAGGTAGGTAAGAAGTCAAGGAGGAAGCTGTGTACTCCCAGGTGGGAGGTGCCAAGAACTTCCTGCCTGACAAGCTGGATTTCAGCAAGACAAGACCCCATAAGAATAGCTTGGTGTTCAGAGGTAAGGTCTTGAGAGTGAAGGCTGACAGGATACAGCTGGCCTTCCGAATAGGTACCGGCACATGGGCTGTTTGGATTGTTGTTAGAAATTTGTAGGATATTGTTCAGAAAGGCACAGTGCCAAGACAGTGAAGGCTACTGGAATGAGTGTATAGGGCTGCACTCACACTATGTGCACCTACATACAAGCATGTGGGACCCATACCGCTGCCCAAGTATTCTCTGTCTCTGTCTCTGTCTTTCTTTCTTACACACACACACACACACACACACACACACACACACACACGTGCACACACACACACGCACACACATCTATACATGGACACATGCTATCATAGGTGTGCATCCACACTGACTGTGAAGCTATTTAGCTATTTTCTCTGAAATGAAACATTCCCTTCTGGAGGGAAGAGCTAAGACTCAGGAAGTAATCAAAACCTACACGTCTTAGGAAGCTGTTGAAACTTTCACAATTCACAAGGCACTTCCTGAAAACTCTATAAACCCAACTGCGAAGCGCTCCAGGGAGGCCTGGTACTGGGCAAACTTTTTGGTGACTCGACTGTTTTTGAGTCATCTATGTTCCTGTCAGCAGCCCCGCTCCATACTCCAGGAAGTAACACCAATATGCTCACTAGCTCACTAAGCTAGATTTCTTTGGCTTGTCATTGGTGTTCTATCTGGGGCGAAAAGTCACTCAGCACAGACATGAAGACATTTAACATACATGAAGATGCTTACTTAGCAATTCCACTTCCCTTACCATAGGGGCAAGGGTCTTTGAATTCTTTAAAAAAGGCAGAGCTGATGCTGAGCGACCTCCTTCAGTCTCCATAGCTGTTGTCTCATCCGAGGTGTCTCTGGGTGGGAGTCCAATAGGGACAGGCCCGGGGATTTAACAGTTGTCTCTTCAAGGGAGCTGTTGCTCGTGTGGACTTGATGGTTAAGGGTTCAAGCTCTGGGCACATTTGTAAACAATCAGTGGTTGAGTTACGTCTTGAGCAAGTCTTGTAGGAGACTATGTCTGGTTGATGGGGAAGGCCCAGCCCACAGTGGTTGATGCTAGTCCCTGGGCAGGTGAGTAAGATGGAGGGGTCTGATTAGAGAAGTCAGTATCCTCTGGCATTCTTGATCAGATATTATGGTCTGCCAAGTTAAGATTTGTCCTCCTTTCAGCAGCCCCATGGACATTTGGATATGGTGTAGGCAGTGGCATTAGTCCTGGTGCTGGCATGAGCTCTGCTGCCAAGGTGGACAAGGAATTGTAAATGGACAATAGTAAGTCAAAATAAAACCTCTTGTTTCCTTAAGCCCTTTGGTCTTGAATTTAACAACAACATGCAGAATTACTGTTGCAGACCCAGATCTTGATTTGATTTTGATTTATGGATGCATAAATTATTTAAGGACAAGTGGTTAGGGAAAAGGCATTTTGTTTTTCTATCTCAGATGCTCAAAAAAATTAAATATTCTAATGTAAGATGCTAACTCTGTCTGATTCCACGAAAATTGGATACAGGGCAGAGAACCCCTGGAATCTGCATAGCCCAGTGAGCAGAGGCTGTGTGTGTGTTCTTCCTATGTGTGAATTCAACTCACAAATGCAGAATGAACACTCTAATGCACAGAGAATATTGGAAAGACACTAAAAAACAACCACACAAAAATCTAAATACATTTCAGGGAAGAGTGAAAGAGAATGGTTATTCTTGGACTACAGAGACCTTTTGTTAAAGTTGATAAAAGAAAGACGACTAGAAAATCAGCCATGACTAGAAATAAAACAGCAGAATAATTATAGCTCACAGGCTAAAAATGTCAGAGGAAAGAAGGAGGTTAGAAGTCAAATCAAGCATGGCAGACAGAGAGGACCAAGCCAGGTGTGCTCCTGGTGGAGGAGGGTGAGGCTGGTTTCAGGAACATCTCCCTACTGTTGACCCTAAGCCTAGCTGGTGGCGTGGATTGTGTGCAAGGTCACGGGCAGGCTTGAGTGAGTGAGCTTGCCAGCGTCCTTGGGTGCTCCTGTGACCCTGAGAATCCTTGTCAGCACTGGACAAGGACAAGTGGGCCAGGCACAAAGTCCCTGGGAGAAGCTGCAGCAAGGCAGAGCTGAGGGAATGACCGTTGCAACAAGACCCAGAAGAGAAAAAGTTTCGAAGTGAAATCAACTCTCAACTAGCTCTATTCATCTGTAGGGCAGGAGGAAGCTTAGGGAAGGTGTGGGGGTGACTCTGGGCAGGAAGGCTGGTCCTCTCCCAGCATGTCTTGGGGATCCTTCACTAGAAGCAGAAGGAGTTTCTCAAGTAGACAGCGAGAGGCTTCTGGTGCGATCATCTGTCAAGCAGCTCTGGCTTCTTCAGGACCCTCAGTAGGCAGTTCATCCAGCATCCTATGTGCTGGGGAAGCTGTGAGGACAGGGTGGGTGATGTCATCAGGCAGGTGCCTCTCAGGAGCCTATGTACATAGGTAGGGGGATTTCGTAACCTGTGTCCATTGTCCTGGAGGATTCTTGAGCTTTATCCACCATGCCTTTAGTGGGTGGTTGTCTTAGCTCTGTTTTTCTTCATCTTTTTAAAAGTTAGTTTTTGCTATATTTCATGATCCTACTGGTAGATCATCTCAATGCATTATGTTTTTCTGAATTGTTATAAATTTTTCCTCAGGTACGCTGTACTTTTCAAATGGATGGATGACCTTGGTTTTCCCAGTTTGCTGTTCTGACTAGCATCTGTGTGCAGACATGGGCGGGGAAGAGAGCCAGATACTTGCAGCAAAAATTCCCTTTCCTTTAGAGTCTAGAAGCATGTAGATTGGAGTCTGCGAAGCGCTGCATAGCTAGAGGCATCTCAAGGATTTCTGGGTCCCTGAGCAGTGTTGGAGTTTTCTGTATTGCTGTTTATCATGGATGTTTATTCTAATTATTATCACTCTACCTGTAGGCTGAGTAAATCAGACTCCTCAGCTGATGTCAGGCAGCTCATGTAAGAGCCCACTGATTGGTTGGTTTGTTCATTCATGGTTTCAGTTTTCCTCTCTCTAATTTCTCTATGCCCTTCGCTCCATGCATGCATAGAGACTGAAGGTGTCAGGCATGGCGATGCATGCCTACTGATTATCTTCTCAGGATGTCAAGGAAGGAGGATTATATGAGCCTGAAAGTCAGAGACCAGCTTAAGCTACATAGTCATCTTATATCTCACAAAGAAAAAAAAAGAGAAAGACAGAAAACAAGGGAGAAAGAAAAAAGAATACAAAGCTTTGCCAAAATACCAGTCACTGACTTCCCCTCTGTTTCCATCTCAGGAGCCAGTCTGAAAGTGGACTGTCCTTCCCCAGTTAGCTCAGGTCCAGGCCTTAAGGTGGAGGAGGGTGAAGGACACTGATGGCAGGCCCTGGCCTCTCGGACACCCCAGGTTTCCTGCCAGAACTGGAAGGAAGTGCAGGTCTCTCACTGGAGAGATTCAAGAACCTTTCTCAGTACCTGACAGATTCATGGAGGAAAATCAGAAAAGAAACACACAAAAGTGTAAGAATCTACTAAGCAAATTTGATTTTATATTATATAGAATATTCAGCCAACAGCCTCAGAACATGTGTTCTTTTTGAGCCTCTGGAAGATGTATCAGAACTGAACATGTTCTGGGCCTTAAGACACATCATGAATTGTAAGGAATGGGTGTCTCACAGATTGTGTTCTTTGACCACAATGAAATTTAGGTAGACATTAAGGAGAGACATGTTTGAAAACTCTAAATAACACACAGGCTAGCAAAATGAGCTCAGGAAGATTAGGAATTTCTAAAAATGCACAGGATGAACCCTCAGCCCTGACTCTGGTCCCTTTCCTCTGTGCTCTGAGATTCCAAGACCATGGGCATCTGATTCTTAGCTCCTTGATATTTAGCATCCACCTTACCTCACCAGAGTTCTCATGGTTTTTCCAGGAGGACTTATAAAAACCTCTCGACTTTTATCAAGAACTGGGCAAGACTGCGAAAGGTATGTGCAGGGAAGAGATGTTGCATAAATGCTCACGGGGACCATGGCTTAAGACACGAGGGTGTGGAAACTGTGAGTTTCTGCTCAGCCTTCTGCTTGGGGAATGAAAGGCAGGACAAAGCAGGGGAGAGAGAGACAAAACACTAGACAGAAGACCTTGGTCAAACGGAAGCTGTTAACAGCACAGGGCCTCTGGTGGGCAGGGCCAGAGCTCTATGGGAGGGACTCACCAGCTGCGGCTACACTGTCCTCCACTCAAGTGTTTCAGACCCAGTGCTGACACCGAGGACAGCCATGTTGTGGAAGGTATCCTTGCTGATGGGGCTCATAGTGCCTGCGATCCTTGTCTGCAGCATCAGATTTATAGACATTGACAGGAATTCAAGCCTATTTGCCATTACTGTGGAGCATGTTGTGCATGTCTTCAATGAAAATCAGGATGATGAATTTGCTTACAAGTTCCTGCGGACCCGGAGGAGCCAGCGCAAGGTGAATCGCCAGCTTCGTCCCTGTGTGGTGCCCATATTCGTGTAGGGCTGGGGAACTTCTGGGTGTGCAGATGAAACGGAGGCTTTCATCTGGTAAACAGTCCAAACTGTAACTAGAGGAGCTCTATATTTTGGGTTTGTTTTTAGAGGAGTGTAAGCCTTGAGGAGCATGGCTGCAGGAAGGAAGGCTAGCAACAATGTCTGACCTGAGTGCATGCGGAAGGAAAGAAGCAGACCCGAGAGACCTGAATGTACGTGGAGGGAGAGAAGCGGGCCTGAGAGGTGGCAGGACAGCAGGGAGACCAAAGGAGCAGAGGCCGGCTGAGGTAAAGCCCCACGCTGAGGATAGCCGGCAGCAAGCTTGGCAGGTTAGCAGGTCCCCCGGAGGAACTAGATGAGCTAAGCGTTTCTTGGCAGAGCTAAGATGCACGTGCGTGGCTTCTGGTGACAAGAGCATGGCTGAAGAGTGGTGCTTGTGCAGGCAGTCAGCAGTGTAGACACGGAGGGACCTGTTGTGGGGGAGCTGCTGCCTGAAGACAGAAGTAAGTGGGAGGTTGGGGTGGGGTGAGCGCAGTGACACAGGGTCATGGGAGCTGGCCCTTTGGGAAGAGGCGTCTGTGATGGCATTTCTGAAAGGACCTAGCCACACTGACTGAAGAATCAGAAGTGCAGGCAGCCACAGGTGTATACCCGGAAGAGGATGGGCCAAGTACATTCAGGGAACCCAAATCTTCAGGGTTGAAGTGTTCTTAGGAGAAACCCTTAGGAGTTTGTCCTGAGCAGAAGGGGCAGAGATGCTATTAAAAAACAGCCATGTAACAAAGAGAAGAGGGAAATTAGATCTGAGAAAACCATGTCACATCGCAGGGTTTTGAAACAATCCTGTGAAATACTTCCCAAAGGCATTGGTTATAAAGCTGGTAAAGTCCTGACGTAAATTTAGGTGGCAGTGGCATTGGGAATGGGATGCTTGCCCACTGAAGTCTGTTTTCCTCTCTGCCAGCTTCCTTTGGATGCAGTAATGACTGTGTTCACATTCACTGTGTCTATGCCACAGTATGGTCCCCACACTAAAGATTCCTGAGCCAGCGTGCCCAGATCTGTGGCATACTCCTACAGCTTGCTGAGGGATGCTCTGTCCCCAAGTCTTTCTTTCTTAGCCCTTGATGATGCCACCTTCCTAGGCTGACCCCAGGCCTGGGCCACAGTGGTCTTCTTTACCACTACTACATCTGAGTGCTGCTGCCACTTAGGCAAGGGGTTCCAAATCCTGCTCAGTGTGTGTCGGGGGGGGGAAGAGGAGGGGAGTCATGCAAAGATCTGAAAGCTGAGAGGAAGAATGTCCGTGTTATTAGTTTGTGTTTGACATGAGTATGCAAGTGTGCTTTTTTGGGACGGATGAGTATGTTGTTGGTATGTGTCTGGCCTGAGTGTTTTGTTGGTGTGTGTCTTGCCCAAGTATATTGCTAAAATGTATCTGTCCCTAGTGCATTACAAGGTGTGCCCAACATGAGTTGGGTACTTCTTTTATCTGCATGGATTCCTGAGGCTTCTGGAAACTTATGCTTAGTTTCCAAGTTAGTACATTGAAGCCTGTTCTCCACCCTGGGAGCGTTCCCTGACTAGATGTGTCCCTGGCTGGTTGTTTCTTGAATTTTCATCCATCTCTCTATATGGAATTTCTCTCCCATAAGCATCTTGATGAATGTTAATAGATTGGGACACTTAATAGCCACTGTACTGAGTGCTTGCAATATGAACAAGCTGTGAAGTCAGCACTCATGTGAAAGACAGTTCGGGGGGTTGGAGAGGTAGCTCAGGGCTTAAGCCTCTGCCTTGCAAGCAGAGGGTCCTGAGTTCGGATCCTAGACCCCACGTATAGATTGGGAGGAAGCGGGGACGGCCTGTGTTTCTTGTTCCTGGTAGGGCGGAGCCTGTGAATCCCGGGGCACAGTAAACAAGGAGGAGGTGGAGGCGTCCATGGTGGTTCCTGAATTCGCCTGTGGTTCGATATACACACGCACACATGCACAATTGAATAAATAAAAAAAATTTTAAAAAAAGACAGATTCTGGGAAGCAGCCCCCCCTTCCCAGAAGGCTCAGCTTCAGCAGTGTTCTGTCCTCTGGCCAGGGAGTCACTCAGCAGGTGGCTCTGCATCTGGCCCAGGCTGCACAGGCACACACTCCAGAGCTGTCATACTGCTGTGTAGCTGTCACATATCAGCTCTGTGTTACAGATTTGATTGTGTGACAGGTATATTCTGGATATTCATAACCCTGTTGATGAGAATACTACAAATCTGCCAGTGGGAAGAGCCAGTACTTCCCTCAGTCCTTACTGGGCATTCTTCATGCTTAGCACATGCTCCCACTGAGCTGTATCCCCCAGTTTAATGGACAGCTCTCTTGTAGAGAAATGTAGAATTGAGAGAAAAAAATTGAATCTTATTCATAGCAAAGAGGCAGGCTGTGGTGGCGCATGCCTGCAATCCCAATTTTTTAGGTGACTAGGAGGCAGGAGGAGTGAAAGTTCACTTTCAACCTGGGTTGGAGTGACTCTGTTTCAAGAAACCAAAATAAGGGCTGGAGAGATGGCTTGGAGATTAAGACTCTGTCTCGAAAGCAGAGGTCCTGAGTTTGGATCCTAGGTCCCACGTAAAAACGTCAGATGGAAGTTTCAGCCTGCACTTCCAGTCCTAGTGGACGGAACCTGGGAAATCCCCGAGTGAAGCAAGAAGGAGGATAGAAGCAATCCAGGATGATTCTGAAGTCACCCTTGGTCCTCCACAGGGATACACATACACACACACACACACACACACACACACACACACACACAATAAATAAATAAATAAATAAATAAATAAATAAATAAATAAATAAATAAATAAATATTAAAAAAGAAATCAAAATAAGAGCAACAATGGCAAGAACAGAAACAAGAGCAAACATGAAAAACCTACTTTAAAAAAAGCTAAAACAAAAAGTAAATGCAACAGATGGAGAAGGCAATTGCATGTATTGTGTAGTCTTTGGCTGAGTTTTTGTAGTTTCACATTTTGTTCTTTTCCATTGGGTTCCCTTTGTTTTACTCATTCCAAGAAAGCATAAGAGTTTCTCCATGTTCTTCTTGACAGGTGTTAGTGAATGTATATTTAGTCGATGTGGAGATGGGCCGCACGATTTGTAAGAAGAATGATGAAGACATTGACAATTGCCCACTGCAAGAAGACCCAGGAAAGAAAACGGTTTGTAATAAAATCAACCCCAACTAGCTCTGTTCATCTGTAGGGCGGGAGGAAGCTTAGGGAAGGTGTGGGGGTAACCCTGGGCAGGAAGGCTGGTCCTCCCCCAGCATGTCTTGGGGCTCCTTCACTAGAAGCAGAAGGGGTTTCTCAAGTAGACAGAGAGCGGCTGCTGGTGCCGGGACAGCACTCTGCTCACATTCTAGCTGGTTGACCACAGCAGGTTGTGGAGACCCAAGTGGCCTCCGTCTGTGACAGACCATCTCTCTGGCCCCAGCCCTGTGCCTTCAGAGACCCTCCAGATTTGAGCATGTGATGCTCTGTTTGTGGTTCTCAGCCCTCCTTTGCTCGTGTCCATGGAAACTGGGAAATGTTTAGGTGATCTGCTCTCCCATGCCTTCCCTCTGGACTCTGGGACTTAAGAAGGATTCATGGTGACATCATTGCTCTATGGCTGCGGTGTGGTCCATGGGATCTGGGACCTTGAGGATGGATCTCCATCAGGAAAAATGTCAGTAGTGGTGTGACCTTCCTGCCAACAGCCTTGGGGCATCCATGCTTGGGGTAGACTTGTGTTGTTCATCATTTTGTGTGTGTGTGTGTGGGGGGGGGTAACTGGTGGGTCATCTATCCTGGCTTCTTCAGGACCCTCAGTGGGCAGTTCATCCAGTATCCTATGTGCTGGGAAAGCTGTGAGGACCGTATGCCTCAGGGAGAGTGATAAATTGGAAAGGTGCTTTATCAGTACACCGGCTCAGGTCAACTGGGAAAGAGGGAATTTTGTAATCTGTGTCCATTAATCCTGGTGGAATTTTATGAGGACTGTCTGTAGTGAGTGGTTTATGACTTTTCTTTTTCTTCTTTTTTTTTTGAACTCGGTTTATAGTGACTCTTGAGACATCATTTTAGATGGGTTTGTTGCATTACATTTTTCTAAGTTAGGCTTTATAATTTTTTTTCAGGTGCGCTGCACTTTCATTGTAGACACTTTGGAATTTATTTCCATGTTCATTGTCCTGAACAGTACCTGTGCGGAGATCTAAATGGAGAAAAGATCCCTGGACGTCTGTAGTCAAAGTCCCACTTCCTGTTGAGTGTGACAGTGTAGTCTGCTGTCTGTGTAACAGCAAGACCATTAAAGGCATCTCAAAGCATCTTTTGGATCACTGAACAGTGTTGGAGTTTTCTTTTTCTTTTTTTTGAATCTTAAATTATTATTTCTTCCTTCGCTTACACCCGAGGTGGGGGCAGGGGTAAAGAAAGGGAACAGGAGAGGGGGGATGACTCCCCCTAAGGCACTGACTGGGAAAGCCGCAAATACAGACAACATAGGCCACATTGTCCCCACTATCTGGGACTAAGCCCCAGGTTTCTCCAGCCCTGGCTCTCCCATCACCTGAAATGCTAAGATGAGGCCCAGGTCACCCGACCTCCCTCCTACTAATATATTACATCATCTTTTAAATAGATACAGGGACTGGTCCCACTACCCTTCCCTGTGACCCCTCCCCACTTATTGGGGGTACCTGGGCAGCTGGGCAAATGGGCATGTGGGGATGCATGGGCGGTAGAGGGTGAGCACTGGGCCCCTAAACCTGCCCCTTTTAAAGAGGGGGAGGGGCCGCCAGGCCAGGGAGGGGAAATAGTGCAAAGCAGAGCCCAAGCCTCAACGGGGGTCCAGCACCCAGCGAGGATGGAGCAGGGGGATGTTTCTCCCCACCCCCAGCAGTATTGGGTAATTAAAAATCTGAAATTGGATTTCAATAAGACCAAGAGAAGAGGCTATGTACAGAACGGGGGGTGGATTCAAAGACCCGAGAAGGATCCCTTTTCCCAGATTCTCAGTCCACTTTCCCAGTGGCAAGCGAGTCTCCAGGCCAGTGCATTGGCAGAGGGTGCGGCCGGTCACCGCCGGGAGGGCGGGGGCTGCGGAGTCGGCTCGTGCAAGCGGTCGCCGGGGGGCGCTCGCCCGCACGGGGCACGGCCACCAGATGGCGCTGGCCCGCCCGCTTCCCGCTAGGCTCCCAACCCCTCACCCAGTCCCTGCGCCCGCCAGCCCGGGGGCGGCGTGAGTCAGGGGCAGCAGCAGTGGAGGCGGCGGCTCCGCGCGCACCTGGGCGGGGAGGTGGGGAGGAGAAGAGGGTAAGGACGCCGGGCCCGCCCTGCCCTCCGGCCCGGGGACGGAGCGCCGGGAACAAGACATTCCCTGCCCCGGGACCGGGAGGGGAGAGGGCGGGCAGGGAAGGAGCACTCCCCTGGCTGGGCGGAGCCCCTCCCGCTGCCCCCAGGGCCGGGCGAGCCAATCAGGCCACCCCGCCCCCTTCTTCTGCAGGACCCCGAGACTCAGCGCCGCGGGGGGGTACGGGGGCAGGAGGACTGGGATGGCTCCGTCCTTACAGGCCCAGTCCCCCCAGTCTTTCAAGCTTCTATCTTGCTCCCCTCCACCTACCCTTCCTTTGTCACCCCCCTTTACATTCACTGCTGGGAAGAGAGAACAGAAACCAGGAAGGCGGGGTCTCAAAAGAGAGGGGCAGTCCATCCCCTGACACAGACGAAACCCTGGAGGCATGGGAGTGGGGCAAGGTTTTGGTCCCGAGACCCAGCCTCCTGGAAACCCGCATAGCCGAAGTGGGACCACTCCAATAAAAAAATACATTCTATTCCCCAGGAGCAGCTAGGGACGGGGAACCCCCTCTTTATAACAGAGCTGTAAATATATACATACCATGTATACCTCCCTGGGTGCTCACCCCAATCTAGAGAGCTTGTGCCCAAAACCTGAGCTTAGAGTTAGAATGTAGGCTTTGGGGGGAAGGGCCGACTCTGACGCCAGCAGGGCTCAGCACCCCGGACCCCAGCTCTGCGTCTCCCGCGTGCTCCATCGCTTGGCATGGATGCCCCCACCTGTGCTCTGCAGCCGGCCATCTGTCCCTCTCTAAGAGGACTCCATGGCACCTTCGGCCTGCGGTGGGGTAGGTGTCCCCTCCTCTTCTTCCTCATCAGGGGGCCCGGGGGTGGAAACTGGGGACCCCGTGGGGGCTGATTGCTCCCAGAATCGAGCCAGAGAGAGGCGGAAGGTGTCCAAGTGGCCATTAGAGAGGTCAAGGCCAGCAGGGGATGGGGTGGTGATGGAAGGCCGGTGGATAGTGGGGTGGCGCATCATCCTTCCGGCGCCTTCGGGTGCGCACCTCCAGGCAGTTCTGGCCTTTGAGGTGGCGTTGCAGGTGGTCCTCCTTGGCGAAAGCCTTGTGGCACAGGTGGCACTCATAGGGCCGGTCCCCGGTGTGCAGGTGCATGTGATTCTTGAGGTCGTAGCTGTGCAGGAAGCGGGCTGAGCAGTGCGCGCATGAGTAGGGGCGCTCTCCCGTGTGCTTCCGCATGTGGATCTTCAGCTTGTCGTTCCTAGTAAAGCAGACGCCGCAGACCTCACAGGCGAAGGGCTTCTCACCCCTATGGGTCCTCATGTGTTGTGGCAGTTTGCCAGCCCCATGGATTATCTTGTGGCAGACTGGGCACTCCTGGGGCATCTGGGAACAGCGTTTACGCACTAGCTTGTCTTGGCTGTCCAGGCCTGGTGCCAGGGCATCCTGGTGCAGGGAGCTAAGGTAGGCCATCAGGTCAGGATGGATGGCATCTTCATCTGAGCCCAGCTCCTCCGGGGACAGCGGAGGCTCACTGCCCTGCACTAGCCCATAGGCTGGGGGGTAGACCATCTCCTCGTCTTCTTCCTCACCCTCATAGACATCATAGCTCCGGGGCCCCTCAGGAGGTGAGGCAGTCCCTATGGGAGGGCTGTAGTTGTCCCCCAGCCCGCTGGCCCCGCTGCTTCCCACTCTACTCACCCCCTCTTCTTCCTCATAGGGCAAGGGATGGGTGGGTACTGTGGGCCCCTCAGGGACCATGTGGTTTGTCCGGGCCCCCTTGGTTTGCAAGAAAACTTTTCAGGGTTTGCGGCTGTGTCGGGCAACATGCCGAGGTGGAGGTGAAGGTGGTGGTGGTGGTTGTAGAAGGGGAACCTGTGGCGGGCTGTCTTCACCGTTGGGAACTCCTGAGGCTGAGGCTGAGGCGGTGGCGGTGGCAAAAGCTTCCAGGTACTGTCGGGCGCGCTCACAGTCATCCTCGTCTGGGCTGGGAGCCTCAAGTCCGTTGCCCTGTAGAATCTCCATGCAAGCAGCGATGACACATGGAATCTCCAGTAGCCTGGTGGCTTGCAGTACAGCAGGCATGTTAGCGCTGCTGATGGTCAATGTGGCTGTGTAGGCAAATTCGAGCAGGGCACTCAGGACCTCTGGCCCGACAAAGTCCAGCTCACACACCCTAGAGCCTGCTCCTCCGACGGCTGTCCCTCCAGCCCCCATGACGGCCCCGCCTCCACCCTCTGTGAACAGCTCCTTGACAGCAGCCAGGACAGCCCTGTGGATGCGGTACTCAAGACCCTGCGTCCTGATGGTGAGATCACATAGGTGGCCCAGCTGGCGCTGCTCATTGAGGCAACTCAGGAGCTCACTGCTGTAGTCAGGGAATGGAATTCCAATCAGGTCATCTTCGGGGCTCCCCATCTTCTCCTCTGGCCCGTCGGGTCCCCCGGCTGGAGCTGCTGAGGCACAGAGTGTGGGAGGAAGCGCGTCCCCCGCCAGGCCCGGGGGCTTGGGGCCCAGCTCCGGTCCTGGTCAGAACGCTGTGGTCAGTCGCTCACTGCTCGCTGCTGGGGGGCTCCTCCTCCGCTGCCCTCTGCCTCCTCCTGCCGCCCGCCCCCCCTTGGCCACTGAGTGCCATACATTCACCTGGCTCCCACCCCTCCCAAGGCCCGCCTCACCTGTTCTGCTGTCTCACCTGTCCTCCCGCTTGCTTTTCCCCCCATCCCTCCCCTCCCTCCCCCAGCCTCCAGCTCCCCCTCCCCCCCAGTGTTGGAGTTTTCTGTAGTGTCTATTTGTCATGAATGTTACCATTTGTGACAAACAATGGAGAATTTATTGATCACCCTGCCAAAGATACCATGTGGAATCAGAGACTCTATATTAACTACCTGGAATCAGGCCTGCCTAATCTTTCCCCATTCTGAAGCTCAGGGAAATTTGAGGAAGAGGGGGCGGTAAGATTGTAAGAGCACAAGGATGGGAGGTGTCATGATATGCAAGATACTCCACACAAGTTAGGGCCGAAGCAATTATAATAGGACTCTGCATAATCTGCACAATGACCAACATATCATTGACCCCTCAAAGTCTAGCATGGACTAAAGGCACTAGGATCCTTGGAAGTAAGGGATTAACAGCCACAATAGTGTTCCTATACTTAAGGGGAACACAAGAAAGAGTTCTAAGAAATGCCACTGAGTCCTTACACCTCATCAGAGAGGAGGACCCAGAGGAAAGTTTGACATACACATTAAAGGATGCTTCAGGGATGGGGGAAGGGGGAACTGGGAGAAAGGGAGGGAGGGGAGAAAGGAAGTGGAAAGGGGGGGAGGGAACAGGGAGGTTCAGGGAGGAGGGGACAGGGGTACCTATTACATTTGTATGAGCGCAAAAAAAAAGATAGCATGTGGAGTAGGTTCTGTGAAGTAGTTCATTACTGATTTGGTGGCCTCATTCATTTTCCATTGCTTCGTATTTGTATGTAACTCATTCATTCATTATCCAACTTCTCTGCATCCTTCACTCATGTGCTCAGAAGGAAGGCAAAACTTTCTCCCAGGGAGCAGCCACTTGTATTCTTTCTGCTTGCCTCTCAAGGATCAAGGGTCATGGTAGGTGGCCAGCCCTTCAGAAGGGGATGCTGGCAAGAAACTCTGCCCTCATAGACATTGAAGGCTGCCAGGGTTATGATGGCAGCTTAAAATACAGTAGTTCAATCTCCATTTTCCCATCTACCATTTGGTACATGTGTTTCCTACCAAAGTCTCATTCTTACTTCTATAACACCACTCATTGTCCTGAGAAAAACATTGGTGATAAACTCTGGGCTGAGGAGCAAGTCTCAGATCCTAGTACAGATCTTGGTAAGGAAGAAGCCTCAGAGAGGTGTGAGGTTGTATATGTGTGTGTGGCGGGGGGGAGGGTTGCAGTATGCCTTGTGATTGCCGACAAATTCATGACCAAATGGCTTAAGGGAACAAAGGGTTTTATTTTGGCTTATGATTGTCTAGTTACAGTTCCTTGTCCAACTTGGTAGAAGAGCTCCTACCAACACCAAGCCAAAGGAACTGATCATACCATAGTACTACTGAGAGAGACAATTCTCACTTATCAGACCAGCATGATTGGCTAAGTATACCAAAGGATGCCAACTTCACCAACTGTTCCCTCCATCTTATTCATCTACCTGCCTAGGGACTAGCTCCTCACACACTGGGTCTCCCTATTAGTCAGACAATCTCCTGCAGGGTTGTTTGGGGCTTAATTCAACACTAATTCTTCATTTTTTTATTATTTATTTATTTTTTATTTAATTGTGTGTGTGTGTGTATGTGTGTGTGTAGAATCACGGGTGAATTTGGGAACACCATGGACTGCCTCCACCTCCTCCTTGTTTACTTTGCCCTGGGATTCACAGGCTCCACCCTACCAGGACCAGAAATGCAGGCTGCCCCCGCTTCCGCCCAGCATCTATACGTGGAGTCTAGGATCCGAACTCAGGACCTTCCACCTGCAAGGCAGAGGCTTAAGCCCTGAGCCACCTCTCCAGCCCCTTAATTCAACACTAATTCTTTACAAATGTGCTCAGTGCTCCAAGCCTTCAACTATCAAGTTGACAACCTATATGGAGGAGCCACCAAGTAAGAAGGCGTGTTAATACCATCTGGAGAAATACTCTTAATACAAGGCAGAGTGGTCTTCCCTTACTGGATCTCTGGAGACCTTAATTTTTGACAGAAAGTCTATCTTTCCCTGACATATCTATTCCAATGAATCTGTCACAATGCTCATTGGACAAGATTTTCAGAACAGCTCTGGGTAACTTCCTGGATCTAGTACAGTGATGGTAACCTGAGCTGACTTTGGTCCTTTGACATGTTTTACAGCACTCAGGCTTGGTGAGTAGTCCTTGGACCTCATGCCTTTATTCAGGACTCTGTGGTTCATGTCTCTGTGCCTACTCTTCATGTGCCCCACGGACCTCAAGTATACCTTTTTGTGAACCTCGTCCTTGTTTATGGAATCTAGGCCGCTTTTCCTGGTTCCCTTGATCACAGACCCCACATTTATTTCTGTGGATCCCATAACCTTGTTCTTGAATGTTGACTCACTTCCTCTCTGAGCTCTTGGTCAGTGCTGCCCACTGGCATGAGCATGGAGGATGTTCACCCTTAATTCTCATTTCATTCTGGAAGACTCCTGACCTACTTCATTTCCATGATATGGCAGTTGCTGTTTACCTTGAACCACACAAAATCCCCCTTGCTTCATATTACATTTCTAGGTAGATCAAACACCTATCTCTAGTGTAATAGAAAACTTGTGACTCCATATGTAAAACACATAAATACATTAGTGGATTTGCCTTAGTAGCCAAACATGTAAAATGGCTGTCTTGAAGCATCTTAGAAATTGTGGTAGCTGCTGGTGTGTTTTGTCCATGGCCTCTGTCTGAATGAGGCATTACTGGGTCAGATAACATGGATGATTTCAGGGTTATTTTTAGAGTGTTTTTAATTGCTTTCCAAGAGATTGTATCTCCTTAAATTTCATCAGAGTCTGTGAGGATATCTTTGATCACCTTATAGATTATTTAGATGTGAATGAAATGAGTGATTTTATTTTTTAGAAGGCTTTTTAATTAAAAAAAAAACCCTAGAAGGTAATAAGAAAATGTAGGTAGATTCATCTTTATAAAACATTTAAATTCTGGGGTGGGCGGTGTTTGCCTTGTATGTAGGAAGCCCTGGGTTTGCTCCCCAGCATTGACTGTACAGACTGGCATCACATGCCTGTAATCCTAGCAGTTAGTAGGTAAAGACTGGGGTATTGGAGTTTCAGGGTCACCTTGGTTAGTAGTAGTCCATTCCACTATGAACTCTGCCTAGTACAACACCACCAATACTTAAAACTCTTTTTTGGAGAATATGAACAAAAAGTATCAAATGTGAGTAAATTCAGAAAACAGAAGGTTCACTTTGAAAAAAAATCTTACTCCACATCTTTTAAAACAAAATGTTGTTTGTTCTATTGTTTTTTTTATGTCTCTTGACATTGATTTTAGAAAGGACAAAGTAGGGTTGAGGATGGGGTTCGGTGGGTAAAGTGCCTGCTGTGTAGCATAAGGACTAGAGTTACGATCCCCAGATCTCACGTGCATGATAGATACAAAGGTACAAGGTATAAGCACCTGTAGTGCTTGCGTGTCTATAAGAAATGGGAGGCAGACATAAGAATCTCTAGAAGCTTGGGGCTGGCCACCCATCCTGGCTTACACAGCAGAGTAGTGGTGAGGAGATCTGGTCTCAAACCTGGAGATGAGGAATGACATCTGAAATTTGTGCTCTGTTGCCACACGTACACTGTGACACATGCAGCCTCTCCCCATACGTACACTCACATACATGCACACACCAGCAAGGACAAAGAGTATAACACAGGTAAAGTGAGAAAGAAGTGAGGAACATTGATAGAAATACTTAGAAGAACATGCTTATCCTTGCCAGTGATACAAACAGCACAAATTAAATCAATGTGACATAATTATTTGTCTAGTCAATAAAGAAAGGATAACTAGGCTGAATACAAAGAGGCGGGAGGCCAGGACTGTCACAATTCAGCATCTCTGCAGTCAGATTGTGATCTGAAAATCAGCAGCATCCTTCATCCCAGAGCTGGTTGGACGTGCAAGAGTCTATCTGCAGACACCACCTCTGATCTCAGCAACCAAGAGGTGCAGCCTTGAGAGTATTTGGATGAGAGAAATGCCTGACCCCAGACCCAGGAGACATCTGAACAAGCTCTGCAGGGCTCCGCACCCACATTCACATTCAAGCAGCACAGAAGAACTGTACTGATTCTGGAACTTGGCGGCATGCTGGCACCACTGGGGAACTTCAACTTGTTAAAGTCCCAGATGCTCTAATTTTGTTGGAGAGGTGTGGCTGGGGGGTGTCTTAATATTCCCCATGTGCTTTTAATGCACAGCAAAATTAGAAAGACCGTGAATGTGCTAATAATCAGATGGGCAATATAGCAATAAACAGTAAATGTGCATTTCTGTAAAGCTCTTGTAACAACTCCCCATCCAGTTCTCTGTAGGATTTCTCAGATACTAAAGATGGATTTGCTGCAGCCCCACTGGCCACAGTTGAGAATGAGTAGGAAGAGTTTAAAGACAGTCTGATATGTTCATACTCCACAATGTTTTGCAACCTGCCTGGCAGGCTTATGCATTGGCATCTACTGCACGACACTTTTCCTCATGCTTAGAAGCCTGCCATCTTTGTGGCCTGGGATGAATACACACCTTTACATCTGTCTAGGAACCTGTTGGAAATGGGTTTAGGAGCCTCACAGAGAAGCAGAATCTGTGAGAGCATGTGGGCACAGCCCACTGCTTCCTTCTGAGGCACATGCCTGGCTGGACAGGAGTGAGAAGGGCTATTGCCCCAAATGCATGGGGGCCCAGAGGCCAGGCATTCAGTAGGCTGGTATCATGGCCTCGGTGGCCCTATGGGGTTTCTCATGGGCAGAATGGGAGATCTTGGCCTACTGTCTGTAGTCCAAAGGCTTGGACTCAAAGGCCAGAGGCTGGGGGTGGAGCAGTGGTTCCATGAGGTAGGGTCCCAGGTGGCAGATTGCATCACAAAGCCTGCCCCCCTCAAGGACCTGGACTCTAGGCTAGACCTCACAGAGCTGCCTGGCTGGGGCATCAAGTGCCAGCTGAAAGAGCTGGAGACCCAGGAGAACCACAAGTTGGGGTAGCCAGAGGGAGACAGGAAGCCAGCAGGATTGCGCAGGTTGGAGAATCACAGGTTAGGGCCAGGAAAACTTTGGAACAGAATAGCTTTCATGATCCCAGCTTAGAGGACTGAGATCCAGTGGCCAGAGCGGGTGGTGAGCAAGGGACCAAGTGAAAACACATCAGGGTCTCCCTGAAGAAGGTGTTACCCCAGAAACACTTATGTACTCTGGATGGAAGCAGCAGAAGGGGTCTGGCGGCACAGCCTTTTTGACTGGAGTGCTCCTGGTGGGCCTTGGCCAAGCAGAGGGCTGGTTCCCAAGGGTAACCCCAAGAGTATTATTGTCTTGAATAATCCACCTGCACTGAGACCGAGGAGGCAGCCTGTTGTGAAATCCTTGAACTGCAGCATTTATCAGCATCAAAATGGAGTCATTTTTGTCAAGTCTGAGATAAATAAATGAAACATAAAAGCTGAAGGATGGGATGAGGGGTGGGGGAGAACAGTAGATAACAAGAACTGTTCTCAAAGACTCTGCCAGGACCACAGCCTTGCACATAGGTCGCTTGATCTGACACAGAAAATGCATCTGCAAGGACAGCTGCCCACGACTGAGTCTGTCACTTTGGACTGATGCCATCTTTACTATTGACACTTGTTTCAAAATGCCATTTAGGCTCCTCCATTTTGCCTTTAAAATTGTTCCCCTGTCTCATCTTCCTCAAACACACTCATTCTTTACTATGGCACATATTCCTGTGGGAAAAAATATTGCAAATAAATCTAATTAATTTTTAGAAAACCTTTTTGCTTTATTTAGGTTAGGAAACCCAACTGTGGCAGCAGCGGATGTGGATGCCCCCTCTGGCACTGAGAAGACGAGGAGGTGACCTCTTGTGTCTCTTGGCTGAGGGACCGTGATGGGAACCTGGGGGCTTTCCCTGCTCCTCCTTACCATTCCAGTGGTCCTGGCAGACAGCAACAAGAGCGAAGTGAAGGTGTTGAGATCCTTCAATCCCATCAATGTGTCAGATGCCAACGTGAAGCAGTGTGTGTGGTTTGCCTTGCAAGAATACAACAAGGACAGCGAAGATAAGTATGTGTTCCTTGTGGCCAGAACAATGCAAGCCCAGTTGCAGGTAAGGAAATTCTGTCCAGATAGTACATTTACATATGGCAGCAGAAGCGGAGGTCAGGTTGAAAGAATAGGCAAGGGAGAAAAATGTGGTAGGCGCAATCCTAAACACGTGGATGCTTAAGTGTGCACAAACTCACACAGGGACAATGGAAATATAGACATGTCAGCTACTTTTCTTTTTGCTGTGACAAAAGCAACTAAAGGAAAGGAGGTATATTGTGACCATGTGGCTCACAGTTTGAAGGTATAGGCCATCATAACAGCTGGTCACCTTGTGTTTGCAATCAGGAAGCAGAGAGCAATGATTGCTTATGCTCTGCTAAGTTCTCCTTGTTTACGCAGTCTAGAACCCAGGCTGAGGGAATGGTACCATCCTAGAGTAGGTCCCTCACCCCAATCAGTCCACTGAAGATAAATCTCTGCTGACACCTTCAGAGACTAACCTATTGTAAACAATCCCTCACATGTGTGCCTGGAATCTTGCCTGCTAATTTCAAATGCTGTCAAGATGATAACCAGCACTAACCATCACACACACACATGGTACTAGAAGTTTCTATATTAACTTGTTTGAGTCCAAACTTCAAGCCAAGAATTCTTTTTTTTTTTTAATTTATTTCTTCGACTCATAAGAAGTTGATAAGTACCCCATTCCCCTCCCTCCCTCCATCCCTCCCTGGATTCCCTTGCACCCTCCCCACCTTTTCCTTTTCCTTAGCCCCTCTCCCTTTCTCTCAGTGGCCCCTCCCATTCCTGAAGCATCCTTTAGTGTGCATGTCAAACTTCCCTCTGGGTCCTCCTCTCTGATGAGGTGTAAGGACTTAGTGGCATTGCCTTGAGCTCTTTGTTTGTGTTCCCCTTTAGTATAGGAACACTATTGTGGCTGTTAATCCCTTGCCTCTAAGGATCCTAGTGCCTGTTAATGATATGTTGGTAATTGCTCAGGTCATGCAAGTCCTATTATGATTACTTCAGCCCTAACTTGTATGGAGTATCTTGCATATCATTGCTCCTCCCCATCTTTGGCTCTTACAATCTTACTGCCCCCTCTTTGACAAATTTCCCTGAGCTTTAGAATAGGGAGAGTTTGGCTGGCCTGGTTCCAGGTGGTTGATGTAGAGTCTCTGATTTTCTGAGTTATGGTTTGTTGATTTTTTTTTCAGTTTTGCTGCTCCTGCACTGCCCTTGGTTCCATCCTGATGAGTATTAGATGTCACCCCCTAGGAAGGAGGACCTTGAGCGAGTCCTGTCCCGGGCAGGGGGTGGAGGGCCAAGCCAAGAATTCTTAGGCTTGCTACACTAGGAAAAACTCAAGTGACATGGACATTTTACAGTAATGCTCCCACAAGCAACACTTGAACAAATTCATATAATATGGAACGTGGGGTTGAAGGGCATTCACATGAAGCTGTCTATTGTGGAGACCTTAAATACCCTGTTCTACATGATATAATTTAACCCATTGCACATTAAGGGGAAGTAGAGACATTCCAATTTTGTTATAGAAATGTGTCTCTCTGTGAGTTACCTAGTCTAGGAAGTATTGTTTATATGAACTATATAGTCTTTTCACATGCCTACATTTTTACTACAACCTATGACATAAGAGCAGGCATGGAATTTGTCCACTCATGATGCTATGTTGATGTTCCAAGAGTTTCAGATTTTGGAGCATTTCATATTTCATATTTTTAAGACTGGAACTGCATGAACAGGAAGTCTGGTGGATAGTCACATCTCCTGTATAACATTCTCAACTTTCTCTAAATCCATAAGTTCTGTGGGTCTTAATGCCATGTGACTATCTTCTATCCCCTAACATAGTCCCGTCACTTTTTCTGATCTTTGAAGAGCAAAAATCAAATTCAACTTTACCGAGGAATGTAGACAACAATAAGGGAATGACTGACAAAGATTTTTACAGCTGTTATAGTACTTCAAAGCCAAGTGCAGAAGTTTTAGCTGATGTCAGGAGGCGCTTTGCCACGTCCAAGAATTAAGAAGTCAGTAAATACTGATTTCTCATGGAAAAACATATGTCCCTCCACAGCACAGGACCTTATACTGAGGCCAGAGGGTGGACATTGGATGGGAAAGCCCAAGGAGATTCACAAAAATCTAATGGACTTGTGCCCAGGGACTGGCTAAGGAGGCCAGTGTAGCTAAGGAGTTATTTTCATAGAATCAAGGAAGCTGATACTGCTAGGGAGTACCTTTCTCCTGTACCCTCACAAGGCAGACTTTCAAGTTTGGTGCAGTAGGTAACATTAGAAAGGATCTGTCTGCAGGATACTCATGTCAAGGAAGGAAGCTTTTCCATAGTAGTTTGCTTCAGGGGACAGTTGTAAACTGATCTCAGCAGCAAAGGAGTCCCGGGGTGTGTGGGAGGGAATCATCCTTTCCCTGGTGGCTTATGTCTGTAAGGAGAGGAAAACTGAGGGATGAACATGACAGGGTTTGTGTGGTGACTGAAGCATTTAGAGATGAAAACGTAATTGTTCTGAATAAAATTGTGCCATTGTTCATTGACAGATCACAAACCGCATGGAATACCTTATTAGTGTCCTAATCTCCCGCAGCAATTGCAGAAAGCCTTTAAACCATGATCAAAAGTGTGTTATTCAAGAAAACTCCAAACTGGAAAAGGTAGGTGACAAACCAGCCATCTATAACAGCCCCGGAGATTCAGGATTGCCAAGGCTTCCAGGTAGTTGGTACCCAGACTCTCTTGGATGTCTGGGTCATTCCTACTGTGCAACCCCAGGGGATGACTTTGTGGCTTCTAAGGCAGAGGTTGCCAGGGGCCTTTACACCAGCTTGACCTCATATTTTCACTGCATGTGTGTAATGCTCAGCACAGAACAATCTTTCTTCTATTTGGCCCATCTGCCTCTTCACTCTAGATGTCCCTCAGTAATCCCTCACTATTTGAAGCAGTCTTTTATAGCTGTTCCTCCTGCTATCCCTCCTCCCCTTCACATGGCCTAGATGTTAATGCTTCGTCATCTCAATGGTATTGTGAAAGGGAGAAAAGGGGTTTTTGAAAAAAAGATATGTTAGGTTCTAGAATCTTTTAAATTGCTTTAACCCTGACTGATTTGTTAGAACAAAATGAGTAATCATTAAAACACAGTTATGTGGGGCTGGAGAGGCGGCTTCAAGGGTTAAGACTGCCTCACAAGCCAAAAAGGTCCTGAGTTCTGAAGCCAGGTCCCACTAAAAAATTGCGAGATGGAAAATGGCGGCGGCCTTCACTTGTGGTCTCAGTGGACTGAGCCTGGGAAATCCCAGAGCGAAGCATGAAGGAGGTAGAAGCAATCCATATAGACATATAGTGGCCCCCCAACACACAAAATAAAAGTTTAGAAAAAATGCTACTTCACATCTCATTTTATTAATCTTGTTGGAAGTATTAGAGAGGATTAAAAGTCAAGTTTATGTCTAATCCTCCACAATAGCATTCTGAATGTTGGTGTGCTGTCTGCCAATGTTGAGGATAGAGCAGGGCGCCCTCAGAACGGCTGACTGCTTGTGGGAAGTCTACATATTCCTGGAGGCATTCTTCCAGCCCATTCCTAGGGTGATGCGTAGCTGCAGGGCAATTCTTTTCCTTCTGCACTTGACATGTATTCCCCTTGTTGCTCTCTTTTTCAGAAAATCAACTGCAGCTTTTTGGTAGCAGCGCTTCCCTGGAACGGCGAGTTCACCCTGTTGATGAAGCAGTGTGAGGAACTCTAAGGGCGTGGAGCACCCCCGCATCAGCTTTTCTCTATAGTAGAGGAGCAACAGCGGGTTCAAGACTGTCACCAACACGCTTTCCTCATGCATGTTTTCTGCCTCTCTGCCTGTTTTCTTTACTAGTTTCATAATATGGGGAGCGAAATATAGGCTTTCCCTGGCACTAAGGATAATCACTCACTTGTAACCGGCTTGAGGGTCCACCAGAGAATTGATTACTTTTGCTTCCCATGGCCACTGGGAGAAGAATCTCTTTTAATAAGATAATAATCCTGTAAAAAGGTCTGACCCTAGTGGATACTACCAATGGATTTCTTCTAGATGCTTCCTTGGACTGAGGTTCCCTCCTGAGAGTTCCTGGTAGACTGTCACTGGGGCTCAGGAGGCCAGCCATGGCAGGAACAGCAGTCCATCCTTGGCTCTCTGTAATAAATGCTGCACTTTGCCTGCATGTTGTTGATAAGTTCATGACCAAACAGCTTAAGGAAGGAAAAGAGGCTCAATTTTCTCTTACGATTCTTGGTTACAGCTCCTTGTTCAGCTGGTGGGAGAGTTCATACCAACACTAGCAGCCAAGGGAACTGGTGCTTCATACCTATAAACTGAGAGAGGGGGTAATCCTTATTTGACAGACTAGCATGTCTGGTCTAGTACACCAAAGAATACTGACTTCCTTATCAGCTCTCTCTGTTGTATTTACATGTCCAGGGACGGGGCTGGAGAGGTGTCTCAGGGGTTAAGCCTTTGCCTTGCAGGTGGATGGTCCTGAGTTCGGATCCTAGACCCCACATATAGACGCCAGGCGGAAGCGGGGGTGGGGGGTGGGGGGGGCCTGTGTTTCTGGTTCTGGTAGGGTGGAGCCTGTGAATCCCGGGGCAGAGTAAACAAGGAGATGGAGGCGGTCCACAATGGTTCCGGAATTCGTCCGTGGTTCTACACACATACACACACACATACATACACACAGGCGCGCACACGCATACACACACAATTGAATAAATAATAAATAATAAAAAAATTTACATGTCCACGGACTAGTCCCACCCACAGTGAGCTGGACCTTCTGCATCAATTAGACAATCTTCTGCAGGTCTGCGCTGGGCTGAACTCAACTACTAATCCTTTACAAACATGCCCAGAGCTTAAAATTTCCAACTGTCAACTTTGATACCTGTATCTAATGAGGAATTTGCATTTCTTCTGTCCATGTGATCAAGAAATCATATCAGAGAGAAAGAGCAAGAGAGAGACAGAGAGACAGAGACAGAGAGCTGTGCTGTCTAATGTGTCTGTGTGCATGCATAGATACAAGCATGTGTGTGTGTGTGTGTAAAAAGAGGAAAGGGAAAGTAAATAATCCTTAAATCTGCCTGTGTCTGATAGGGGGTTGTTTAATGGATAGAGAATTTCAGTTTTGCAAGATAAAAATTTCCCAGTGTGGAGTGCCTGCTCCTCATGGCATTCCATGTCTGGAGGCCGCAGGCTCTGTTCTTTCTTTCCTCTAAAAACTCTGTCTTAATCCTCAAAAAAATTTCCCAATATGAATGCCCTTGACTCCTGCTAAACTATACACTCAAAATGACCAAGACTAAATTTTCTGTTGCATTAATTTTATCACAATTAAAAAGTTATAAATGACATTTCTATTTGTCTTTTATTTTGTGATGCTTGAGGATTGAAACCATGGCTTCTTGTGATATGTCTATTTTAAATGTGGTATATTCTAGGAGGTTAAGTATATTTCATATGTATATAGGAGCCAAGTTTTACCTCCTTTGTCTGGAGATAGTGCATTGCAATATATCTGCCCAGACAGAAGGAAGCTGTGAAACTCAATGACACAGGGCCTTTGACCACTGACTCTAACTCCTCTTGCTCACCCATTACCTTGGCAAGCATGAGGACTGCTGGTCCCCAGGGACTTGGCAAGATTGGAGGTAATGGACAGGTCTTTGTGAGCATCCTGATAAGGACCTTTTACCTTTCCAAGTGGTTTGTACAATTAGATACATCAGGTAATTCATAGTCTGGAAGTAAGTCAGGGACAGGTAGTCTCCAAGACCTAGGGACAGATGTTAACTCCTGAGAGTGTGGAAGGTCCAGAATATCCTTTGATGACCCCTTGTCAGCACGATGTTACCCCTGTCCACAAACTCTGGGATCAGACTGAGAATCAATCGCTCCGCGGCTCAGTGAAAGGATTTATTTTATCCCACTCCCTAGGCATATTCTGACCTCCTAGCTCTGCAACCAGGAAGCAAAAATCACTCATTTGAAATGTGGAAAATGCAAAGGCAAGTGGGCATGTGCTTTCAAAGACATTTTGTTTTTGTCTTTGAATACTTTTCACTCCTCAATGCACTACACTTGTTCTTCTAACTATAGCATCTTTAGGAGAATATAAAAGTTGACTTTTGGGCTGGAGAAATGGCTCAGGAATCAAGACTCTGCCTTGCAAGTAGAAGTTCCTGAGTTCAGATCCCGGATCCTATGTAAAAACACCAGGAGGAAAAGGCACCGGCCTGCATTTTAGGCTCTGGTGGATGGAGCCTGGGAAATCCTAGCGTAAAGCAAGAAGGTGGTAGAAGCAATCCCGGATGATTTCCTAAGTTGCCCTTAGTCCTCCACAGGGACACACAGTACTTTCTCTCTCTCTCTCTCTCTCTCTCTCTCTCTCTCTCTCTCACACACACACACACACACACACGCAGAGTAAATAAAATACGTATTTATTAAAAAGTTGACTTTCAGGGGCGGGGGGTGGAACAATGGCTCAGTAGGTAGACTTGCTTGCCATAGCAGTGCTGTGATCACAGAGGGTTGTTACTGTGTCTACCTTTTACATGATTCTGAGAATCTGAATTATGGTCCTTGTGCTTGCATGGTAGGCTCTTTAACAACTAAACCATCTTCCCAGACTTCTCTCCCACCACTTTAAAATGTGTTTTGTATTTATGGTGCATCTTACTGAACTCTTGGAGCATCCATGTGAGTTTACATTACAAATATGCATTTATATAATGCATATAATTTTTTAAAATTATTTATTCAACTGTGTGCATATGCGTGTGTATGTGCATGTGCGTGTGTGTGTGTGTGTGTGTGTGTGTGTGTGTGTGTGTCTGTGTATGTGTAGAACCACGGACGAATTCGCGAACCACCATGGATGCCTCCACCTCCTTCTGCCCCGGATTCACAGGCTCCGCCCTACCAGGACCAGAAGCGCAGGCTGCCCCCACTTCTGCCTGGCTTCTATACGTGGGATCTGGGATCCGAACTCAGGACCTTCCGCCTGCAAGGCGGAGGCTTAACCCCTGAACCACCTCTCCAGCCCCTATAATGCATATAATTTGATACTCACCCAGTTCATTTCTATAGGATATTGAGCTGTTTGGACCATATACATATAATTTTCTAGCAGCTGTGGATCCTACAGTCTGCCAAGAAAATTTTCAATGGGTGGCTACCAAACCCTTTGGCCCTTTGATGCATTTGGCCAACGTTGGATGTGGGGCAGTGTGAGACAGAGTCAGATGGAGTAAGGGTTGGGGTGTTTCTTCCTGATTGAGGAACCCAAGCTCATAGTATCTATGTTCGTTCACCAGGAATCATGACCCCATCAGGCATCTCTTCTGTCACTGCAGCAATGCCCAGTGAGTTAGAGGGGCTGAATCTGTTCCCCAAGATGTCCACTACCCATTCCTGGAATCTACACATATGTCATGTTCTACAGTAAGGGGATATAAAATTGAAGGTGAACTAACATGCCTGGCAGGCTGATTTGAAAATTTCAAGTTGCTGGTCAGGATGGCAAAAATCCACAATATAAACAACACCAAGTGCTGGAGGAGATGTGGAGAGAGGGGAATTCTCCTACATTGCTGGTGGGAATGCAGGCTCATGCAACCACTCTGGCGAGCTGTTTGGTGATTTCTAAAAAAAGTTAAAGATTGAAATGCCATATGACCCTGCTATACCACTTCTGGGAATAATCTCCCATAATGCAGAAATTCATTACAGTGACATGAGCACAGCTATGATTATTGCAGCACTATTTATAATAGCAAAGTCATGGAATCAACCCAAATGCTCAACAGTTGACGAATGGATAAAATGTGGTACATTTATACAATGGAATACTACTCAGTCATCAATAAAGATGAATTAATGAAATTTGACAGGAAATGGATGGAATTAGAAAAAATTATATTGAGTGAAGTATCCCAGACACAGAAAATTAGACAGTGTATGTACTCCCTAATAGATGGATCCTAGCACCAAACCCACTTAATGACATATTCAAAGTAAATCTCTGTAATATCTATTGTAATTGCAAAGATTATGAACATGAAGGAAAGGAAAGGAGGGTCCCCCCAGAAAAAAGGAAGAGAGGAAATCAGGCTTCAGTAGAGAAAATAGGTCACCGTCAAGTATTGCATGTAAGTAGCAAGACATCTGGGGCAGCTTACTCTCACTTCCCTTCCTGGTCACGTGCATTGATGAGGTTTGATCTCAATAATCAGGGAGGGTATAGGGACAGACAGATAGACGGTAACCATCCAGCAAGTGGTTCACTGACACCCCCTCATTATGATGTCCAAATCCGATTCCATCTACTTTTGAGTTTCCTCTTATATTAAGATGTTCATTTAAACAGCCTTTTATCTTTGGTTAGGAGATGACCTTCAATACCTAGCAGGATGGAGCCAAGGGCAGTACAGGAAAAGCAAAACTGAAAACAACAACAAACCATAATTCAGAGCACTAAAGACCCTAGATTAATCAGCTGGAACCAGACCAGCCAAATCTCTCCCCATCCTAAAGCTCAGGGAACCTTGCAGAAGATAGGACAGCAAGATTGTAAGAACCTAAAGATGGAGAGGACCAATGATATGCAAGATACTCCACACGGGTTGGGGCTGCAATAGCCATAAATGGACTTTGCATGATCTGTACAATGGCTGACCTGTCAATGATCCCTCAAAGTCTAGCATGGATCACAGGCAGTAAAATCTTTAGAGGCAAGGGATTAACAGTCATAATAGAGTTTCCATACTAACGGGGAGCCCCAAAAAAGGCTCTGGACTATGCCACTGAGTCCTTATACCTCACTAGGGTGGAGAACTCAGAAGGATGCTCCAGGGGATGCGAGGGGGGGGGGAGGGGAAAACACTGGGAGAAGGGGGGAGAAAGGAAGGAGAAAAGGGGGGAGAGTACAAGGGAGAACTGGGGAAGGGTGGAGGGAGAGAGAGGATGAGAATACTATTGAGTTTGTATCGTTGGGAAAAAAAGGTGGGAGATATAAAAGGAAATATATAAAAAAAAAAAGAAAATAGGGAGTTGCTAGAATTACCCATAAATGTCCTGGATTCCTCAGATGATCAGGGAACAAGTCAGGAGAACCAGACCTGATGTGATTCGCTGAGAGAAAGATGTTCTTTCTGCTGGCTTTAGAGATGGAGAAAAGCTGGCCAAGCAAGGAGGCAGCCTGCAGGAGCTGGAAGAGGCAGGCGCAGGACAGGTTCTTCCCTGGAACTTCTGAAGGAATGGGCCCTGCTGATAGTGCAGCCCTGACTTTTATGCAACCAGACCCATGGTAACCTCACTTTCCAAACTGCAGCATGCTTGTTTTTGTGGAGAGCTGCAAAACTTGTAGTATTACATCAACAGTCAGAGGAAACCAGTTCCTTGGGCTTAGTGACAGTATTTCCCTTCACCCTCAGGGACCAGAGCTGGCAAATGGGCCCCCTTTGCTGACCATGAGTTTTTGCTCTCACTTGCTTAGTTTCATTAGCTTACAGATATCCTGGGGGCTCCCAACTTCTTGCAATAAGAATTGGCGTGAGAAAGGCACCTAAAGATAGGTAATTTGAGCGACTTCCTATACCCTGCGTCCCTGCACTCTCAGCTCATGCCAATCATGGTAACATGTTAAGCAAAGTTCCCTTCTTGGAAAAATCAAAGGGCCATAAAGTGCACTTGAAGCATAGACCCACACCATTTCTGTCTTTACTTATTGCATTTCCTGGTTATTTGCTTCAGTGATTCAATAGTCCTAATTAAAATCATTAAAATCACTGTCCCAGTCTACCAACCTTCCTCTGAATATCCGGTGCCCTTGATCTCGTGCCAAATAGATAGGAGCAGCTCTGAGGTCTATTCCCAGTATCCATTCTCTGCTGTGAGTGGGCATGCTCAGGAAGAAGTGATTGTCAGTACATAGATAAACTCCTCCGCTCCCACCCCTGACCAACTGTTTCAACCTCTTCCCGTGTCAGCAGCCATGTCCCTCTGCTCCTACATCACAGCCCAGTGACCTGGAAACTTCCTCACCCTGGGGTCACATTCCTCTTGGCACAGATTTCACACGTACATGCATATACACATGGTGTCTTTGCTCTGAGTCCATGTCACTCCCCAAGGACTTCAGCCTTCTGCCTGATCCACTGCATGAATGGGAGGGCTGGCACCCTAGAAGGAGTGTGGATGGAGGGCTGTGTCATACACCAGGCAATGGTGTATGACAGGGAATTAGTAGCTTGGGCTTCTGCCTTTGGCAAAGCCTGTCTTGGCTATGGGGCAGAGGAATGGAGGGAAACACTCCCATATGTGTAGCACCTCTGTAGACAGTAATGCCTGAAACTTGATGATGGAACCTAGCTAATGATACTTTTTCACCATCTTGTTAGAATATAAGGAAAATGCATCTCAAATCTCATCCAGCTGTGGGAATCAAATTGGCTGATGTGAAGCGAGACTCAAAGCAATTTGGTTCTGTGAGAACATCAGGGAAGCCAATTATCTCGGAGTCTCCAAGCCTCTAACTGCTCAAACAGGCAGGACATAATAACCCTGGGCCAGCACCCAGGATGTGAGATGCTGCCTCAACTTTGCTGTGTTCAAGTTTCAAGTCTTTACCAAGCAACTCAGCACTCTTTTGCTCTCCCACATCTTGCAGAAACATCATATCTACTTATTTCAAGTAGGAAATCTGACCTTCATGGGAAAACATACATACTGAACAACTTCGGTGCCCTTCAGATATGGTTAGGGTTCTGAGTCTGGGCTATGGATATATTTGCATACTTTAACTTGTTGAGTTACTGATGCAATAGGGCAGAACAATGGAGATGGCAGAGGGAGCAGGAAAAGAGGTTTGTCTCTATCACTTTTCCTGCTGCCCAGAGTGGACCTTGTTCCACTAAAGAGTTGAAACATGCTACTTCTATATTCATTCTTTGTTTTTGATCTGTTGTAGTTTTGTTGTAACTGCCAAATAGGCCATCCATATATTATGACATACATGTTCTCTCTCTCTCTCACTTGCTCAAATAAATAAATATTAAAAAACCAACCTTCTGTGTAACATGCAGTAGCTCACAAACATGATTACCTTGCTTTTTTGATTGTACCAAGAGGTTACCTATAGTGATGAACCTACAGCCCTCAGGCTTGTGTAAGTACGTTCTAACATGTTTACACAATGACAAACTCACTTAACAGATTGTAGTTCTCAGAATATGTCCCCATTGTGAAAAGGTCCACGATTGTGTTATATTCTTAGCTGGCATTGCAAATCATGTAACCCTGTCTCCTCTGTAGAGAGAGCTGTCTAGAACAGCTTGAGCCTGTCCTGAGTTGGTCAGAGACCTGTGCTCAGGTCAAGTCCTGCTGGGCTAAGTAGCATTGTCTCTGTCTGTGGCTTCTCTTAGGGCTAAAATACTTACTTTAAGAAGTGTCTAATAAATGATAAATGGTGAGGGGACCCTTTTCCTTACAGGCTCACTAGCTTCTTTTCCTTTTCAAACATTCTTTCAGCGTTTCACACATGAATACAGTGAATTTGCGATATATAAACATCTTAATCCCATCCCCCCTCCTCTTCCCATTTACGACACTTCTCCTCTGCCAGTCTCCTTCCTATTTTCATACCTTTTCGTATGTGTGGCCCACTGAGCTTCGTCAGGGTTGCTTTTGACGGCATGCGCCTGAGTACTTGCTGGAGCATGAATCACCTATCAGTGGATATGCCATTGAGGAAAACACCTTCCCTCCTCCCTTCGGAATTATTCTCATCAGTCTCCCTGGGAAGTGTGAGATCTTGAGATCTTTCCTCTTTGGTGGTAAAATGTCGATAGGCCAAATCTTGTGAAGGTCTTATGAAAATATCCACAGCTGCAGTGAATTCATGGATAGGACAGCCCTGTCATGCTCAGAAGATAATGTCCGGCCACACCTCTTCCCCCCGGTAGGCTCTTACAATCTGAGCAGTCCACTCACTAGCACTAGCTTTTTTGAAAAAAAAAAACTTTAATTTTTCATTATTTATGAAAGAGAAGGGATATATATATATATGGATAAGATAACAGAGGTCAGAGGACAACTTTTGGAAGTCCTTTCTTTTGTTTCACCTTGTGAATTTCCATGGATTGGATTCAGATCAGCAGGGTTGTGAGCAGATGCCTCTTCTCCCTTGAGGTAGCTCATCTGCCCACTCACCAGCTTTTTCAGGGTGCTAATCTAGAGACAACAGAGCAGACTTGGCAGCCTCATCCTTGCAGAATTTCATGGAGTCTCAAAGACCTCTCTCTCTCTCTCTCTCTCTCTCTCTCTCTCTCTCTCTCTCTCTCGGTCTCTCTGTGTCTGTCTGTCTCTCTCTCTCTTTGAGCAATGACATCCCTGCCTTGGGCAGATCCTCAGTCCTGTAGATGGAGAAGGACTCAAGACAGACTGGAGAGCTTTGGAGGAGGTTACAGCAGAGTGTCAGGGTTTCCAAGAGAGAGAGAGAGAGAAATAAACTCTGCAGCAAGTTATTTCAAGAATCCTTCCATACGAGATAACTCTGGAATTATATATAGAGAATGTACCATCCAAATAGAAGATCCCAGAAAACACTTCTACTCCTGAATAAACTGGTGATTAATTTATAAGGACATCTGCACAAATGATTGTACTGTAGACAATAATACTATTGATATAATTATTTGTTTGGAAAATGTAATGATTCGGAACCTGAATGCATTCCAAATTTTATTAGTACCTCAAAATAGAGCAGAATTTCCCAGGTAGTAGGACTACATTTCCAGGACTACAAGTGTCTTTACAAATGTCTGATAGTAAGGCTTGGGCTTCCAAGTCAAGAAGTGTTGGGAGACAGTTATGAAGTCTATTATTTCAGTCCAGATGGATTTGTTCTCAGGAGACTAGAGCCCTGTAATAGGAACAGATTGATGAAATCTACCTGGGTAGGAGAGGTAGAAGAAGAGCAAAATCTAGAAGAAGAGCAAAACCCAGACTCCAGATCTCAAGGACAGAGGAAAGAGGAACATCCAAAGGTGTGTGGGAAGGGAGGGAAGGGGGCCCATGGGCAGGTGGTTCCTTCCTTTCTGAGTCCTTCTAGGCGAATTCATGGGTCCTACCTGGTCCTTGTCAAAGCCAGCTTTTGATCACACCTATCTACCCACTTTTATTTCTCTCCATGTTTCTTTTCTCTTCTTTCATCTCTTTGTCAGTGATCCTCCCACCTCCATCTACTGGCCTTTGTGTGGAAATGAGATGTATGCCAGTCACTATGCATTTGCTACTGCAACTTCTCTTGCTGATTCAGGAGAATGAATTGTGGAGGGCATTCATGGCCCATGGATTCTCTCTTCCCTCAGTGTCTCTCTCTCTCTTCTGCTTCTGTTTCTCAGTCTGTCTGTCTCTATGTCTTATCTACTTCTCTACTTTACAATCTCTAATAGTATTGGAGAAAATGATACGTTCAATTTGTATGCTTGTCGAGTGTGATTTTTCTGGAATTTGTCAAAAACAAGAAATTTAAGTATGTACAAGGACATCTGCACAAATGATCGTACCATGGACAATAATACTATTGATATAATGATATTATTAATAGCAAAGCATGCAGTGACACATACTCAGAACAGGGGCAATCAATTATGAGTTATTGCTCAGCTATCTTTGGCAGAAAGATATGTGGTGGGACAGATAATATATTAATGAGCAAGTATATAAGATAATTTCTGATGTTCCAAAGTGCTAATAAAATGTACAATGAGCTAGCTATTCATTGAAAGGAATCAGTAGGATGAGTACCATTTGAGACAGGTATATATTGCTGTTACCTGATATTCCACTTGTTCCAAATTCAACTCCTCATATTTTCTATCTGAACCTTCTCTTCTATTTCCTACTCTAGTATATCCCCCCTGCCCCCATCGCGATCACATGGCACAACCAGTGCTACCTTGTTATCTGACAACTTTGGGCATGCAGAAAAATATTTCTGTGGGATATAATCATAGAAGTAGAATACTGTGCTAATGAATATGTGGCTTTCAAGCGCTCCACTGAGATGGCTGGATCAATAGCTGTTAAAAAAAGACCACTGGACTTCCTTCTCTACTGAGAGGCATATTTATCAATTCAACCTTAGCATTTCAGTTAATTATGTATTGTCATACTTAATGTTTTTTTGTGTTTACCAATGTGTAGGAAATGATAACATTTCATTGTTAGTTATTTGAACTTTGATAAATTAGCATATTTTCACCTGCAAAGCACAGACATCTGCATCTATTTTCCTTTTTTTCTGTGTATGTGTGTGTGTGTGTGTGTGTGTGTGTGTGTGTGTGTGTGATGGCACTGTGTGTTCCTGTAGAGGCCCAAGGGTAACTTTGGGAATCATCTCACTAATGAACATGCAAGTAAAAGTCTTCAACAAAATGCTATCAGACTGAATTAAAAAATATATCCAAAAGATGATACATACATCATGATCAAGTCATGTTCATACCAGGAATGCAAGGATAGTTTAACATATGTAAATCAATAAATGGGATTCATCATTAACTGACTTAACAGCAAAAATCATGATCTTCTCAAAAGATTCAGAAGAGGCCTTTGACAATATTCAACATTCTTTTATGATAAAGTTTTGGAAAATAGGAATGAAGGGACATATCTTAATAAAGACTATATATGACAAGCCTAAAGCAAACATCATTTTCAATAGGGAAAAACTTGAAGTATTCCCCATTTACAACAGGAATTAGATAAGGTTGCCACCACTCATGTTCAATATTGTATTTGAAGTCCTAGCTAGAGCAGTAAGGCAGGAGAAGATAAAAGGATATTAATACAAAGAAAGAAGTTAAAAGTATTCTTGTTTGCAGATGATATGATTCTATACTTGAGAGAACCACATGTCCCCACCAAGAAACTACTCAAATTAATAAACAACTTGACAGGGTACAAAATCGGCATACAAAAATCAGTAGCCTTCTTATATTCCAGAAACAAACAATCTGAGAAGGAAATGAGAGACTCAATCCCATTTACCATAGCCTCAAAGAAAATAAAATACTAGAAAGCAGAAAGACCTTCCATGCTCATGTATCAGTAAGATCAATATTGTGAAAAATGACCATTGTACCAAAGGCAATATACAGATTCATTGCAATTCCAATCAATATCCCAATACAATTCTTCACAGAACTGGAAAAAACAAGCTCAAAATTCACATGAAAGAGCAAAAGACCCTGATTAGCCAATACAATCTTAAGCAATAAAAATGCAGCTGGAGGTATCATTATATCAGATTTCAAACTATACTACAGAGCTATGGTAATAAAAACAGCTTGGTAATGACACAAAAATAGACATATTGACCAATGGATTAGAACAGAGAACCCAGATATAAGCTCTTACACAGACATTTGACTTTTGACAAAGCTGCCTAACATGTATGCTGAGGAAAAGATAGCATATTCAAAAGTGGTGATGGGAAAATTGGTCATCTACACGTAGAAGAATAAAAATTGACTGCAACCTCTCTTCTTACATAAATATCAACTTCAAATGGACCAGAGACCTCGATGTTAAACCTGAAACTCTGAAGCTGTTAGAAGAAAGAGCAGGGAGTGTACTTGAATCCATAAGCGAAGATTTTTTAAACAGAACTGCAAATATCCTGGAACTAAGACCAGTAATCAATAAGTGGGATTTCATGAAATTAAAAGCTTCTCTTCTCCAAAGAAATTATTAATTGTGCAAAAAGCCAACCCATAGAACTGGAGAAAATCCTTACTAAGTAGGAATCTGACAAAGGATTAACCTCCAGAGTATACAAAGAGTTAAAAAAAAATCCTAAACATCAAGGAAGCAATGGGCCTTGGAACTAAACAGGGATTTCATGCAAAAGAAATTGAAATGTCAAACAAATGCCTTGAACAATGCTAAACTTCCCTGATCATGAGAGAAATGCAGATTAAAACTACCCTGTGATAGCATCCTATCTCAGCCATAATGACTAAGATCAAGAACACAAACAACAGAGAATTCTGGTGAAGATGTGGAGAAAAGGGAACACTTACTCACTGCTGATAGGAGTGTAAACTAGTACAACCTCTTTGGAGATCAGTTGTAGGTAGTTCTTCAGAAAGTTAAAAATGGAACTATTGTATGACCCAGCTATACCACTTCTAGGAATATTCCCAAAAGACTCTACATCTTATTACAAAGACACATCTATGTTCATTGCAAGTCTATTCACAATAGTGAGAAAAATGGAATCAGTCAACATGTCCATCAGCAGAGGAATGGATAATGAAAATGTGGTACACATACACAGTGGCATACTATCCAGCCATAAGAAATGATGAGATTATAGAATTTGCTGGTAAATGGATGGAATTTGAAAATTTAATATTGAGAAAGATATCTCACAGAAAGAAAAACACTGCATGTTCTCTGTTATACATGGATGCTAGCATCCTTGCCAAAGTATGTGGCTCAGAATTACTGTAAGAATCAGAAAATTCTAAAGAGATTAATGAGTGGAAAGATGGGAAGGAACGGTTAAGATGAAACCTTTTAAGGGAGAGATTTAGGATGCCAGGGCAGGTAGAGTGACAGAGGGAAAAAACCTAGGGAAGAATGAGGGGATGGGATATAAAGGGACAGAGGGACTTAAAGAAAAACCCTAAGATTGTGGGATGTAACTCCATGGGAATCTCCTGTTAGTAATATGTTGAAAAACCATTTCTTTAAAAAAAAAAACAACAAGAATGAACAGCCTTTATGCAAGGAACACACATAGGAAAACAGGGCAAAATAAAGCAAAACAAAATTCCCTGAGCTGGTCACTTAGAACCCAGTGATAATTAAAACTATACTAGATGAAGTAGGAATTCGACACTTTCCTGATAGGTTATTTGTCAGAGAGGTCCCAAAGGCCCCCAAATATTATAGGCTTTCACCATTGCTCTTGGTTGCCCTCCAATAAACTGACAGTAAGACCCTATTATTAAAGATGCAACATATATGAATCACAGGGCATGGAAAAATACAACAACTGGAACTGGTTTAAGAGCTTATTCCTTGCTGGATAGCTTACACAGTACCAAGGAATACTGCAGAAGCTACTGGGGGAGAAAAATAATCAAAGATCTCATCAACCCATGAGATTTTCAAGTTACAATAAAAATCACCATGGCATATTTGCACCATCAGTGCAATTATGGCATTAGTATCAAGGAGACAACCAACAGCTTTCTGATTGGGCGCAAGTCCCTCTTGTCAGAATGGAACACATTCCTGTTACTGTTAACTGAGCAAGAACCTATAAAAGGGAAGGAAATAGGTCATTAGGGAAGAGGAGACTGAAGATATGGGCAGGAAAACTACTCTGTAAATACATTATTATAGCCATAGACTGGAAGAGCACTCAGCACTCAATGTAGAAGCCTTCTTCTACAACAGAAGTAGAGGATGTCAACACCTTGACAGGAAGCAGACTAGAGTAGTGAAAGAACAGTGAAGTGGACAAGAATGGCCAACCAGAAAGTGGAGTACCAGTAACCATGCAATGCCCACCTTGAATCGGGCCAACCATGTCTCTCTCCATCAAAGGCTTGGGGAACCTTGTGGAAGAGGGGGCTGTAAGATTGATTGTAAGATCCTAAAGATGGGAAGGTCCACTATTGGACAAAAAATTCCACTTAAAGCAGGGCTGTTGCATCCAGGAACTCACTGCAATGAGATTGTCCTTAGCAGACCTACATAATGGCTGACATACTAACATACCTACACAGACGAGCAAGGATCTCAGGAGAGATAATTACATGCAGGGAAACTTTGGGGGCTAGGGCTGTACTGGTGAAGGGGAGTGTTCCTATCAGTGGGGAGGCCTGAGGAGGGGTGACTTGGTCTGCCACAGAGGCCTGAACCCCTACTAGAGCAGAAAATCCAGAGGGAATCCTGGGGTCCATAGAAACGGACAGGCAGGAGGGCAGGAGGGAGTGGGGTAGATTAATGAAGGGAGGGGAAGGAACAAAGAAAGGGGGAAGAGAGAGAGGCAGATTCAATATGCTTGTAAAACTAGAAAAAATTAAAAATTATTTAAAAAAATCTTGGCAAAGCAATACAAGCACCTGAATGGCCCAACGGACCACACATGCAGAGGTACATGAGAGCAGGAGGGAAACTGGCTGGAAAGGAGAACAAGTGGAGTAGGATGAGGCAGTAGTGAATGAAAAGATATAAACTCACTATATTTGTATGTGAAAGGTACAAAGAATAAAAAGGACAAAGAAGAAAGAAATTTTGACAAGACATGAAGAAACTGGACACTGCTGATGGAAGATAGACAAGAAGACATCTTGTAGCTCCTGAATAAATTTAAGCTGAGCTACGATAATGGCTCATCTGCATATGTGCTTGTCAAGCAAGTGTGAAGACCAGAGTTCAGATCCCCTAGATTCTACATAAATGCCCATTACTTCCACACACATACTGCGGCATATGCATACTCATACTCACATACACAAACACAGACAAACACACAGACACACACATACACAGGAGAGAGAGAGAGAGAAGAGAGAGTTAAGTTATCCCATGACCAAATATCTGCAGAGCTGGGAGAAATGAAATATGTGCACACAAAATCCTGTACAAAAATGATCATTACACTAGGATTCATTACACTAGACTTAGAAACAGCTCATCGGTAGATGAATAGGTGAATCCAGACTTCAGACAATTATTTGATGATCAAAAGACATGAAGTATCAATACAGGGCACAGCAAGGATGAAGCCTGAAAATGTGCTAAGTGAAAGGAACCAGACACAAAGTCACTCATAGCACGAGATCATGTACTGAAATGGATAGGTAAAGAGGTAAAGGTACAGGTAAAGAAAAAGAAAGTAGATTATTGGTTGTCTGGGAGTAGAAGGGGGTGGGGAAGTTGGGAGTGTGTCTAAGAAGCATGTTTTTAAAGGGCAATGAAGTGTTCTAAGATGGGCTGTGGTTTGCATCTGCAAATATAGCACTTGGGAAGTAGAGGCAGGAAGAGCAGAGTTCAAGGTCATCCTTCATTATTTAGCATATTTGAAAGTAATATGAGTTACATGAAACCCTGAGTTTAAAAAATAAAAAAGAAGAAAAAAGAAAAGAAAATGTTCTAATTCATTGTGGTTTGGTTATAATACTGTGAATATAATAAAATCACTGAACTGGGTACTTCAATGGGTGGATTTACGGTCTGTGAATTTTATTTCAACAAATTGTTCTGAAACCCTCCTGCCTATGTAAGCCAAGAGCTAATCGCTTCCTGACTGCACTTCATGGGACACTCTCAGGGAGAACACCTAGCTGGGAGGTTCCTAAATCCTGATCACCACAGCTGTGAGCAAAATAAAATGCATCTGGCAGTAGCAGCAGCTGTGGGAGTGTTTGGTGTTGTAAAAGGTAAAGGACATGACTTAGGAACTGGCCAGGAAGTCACTCTTGGGCCTGCAGAGGGATACACAATGCCCACTGAGATACACACACACACACACACACACACACACACACACACACACACACACACACACTAAATGAATAAATAAAGTTTAAAAAAAGATTCATAGTATAGCATATGAGTGTCTCTCTGAACCTTGTTCAACTTTCTTTGTTTTGAATTCAAGATAGAGGAGGAAGTATATGAAGGTAGGCAGTTGGAGAGGCCTCAGTATACAATAAGCACTTAGCAGGTGTTTTCCTAAAAAGAACTGACTCTTCACTTGGGCTCACAAGTAACTATCAACAAGATGAAAACCTGACGTCTCTGCCTTCATTTTGCACCTCTGTTATTGTCGCGCAGACTCTGCTTGCTTGTGTCTGTCCAACCTATCTCATCCTCCTTTAAGGCAGAAGGCACAGAGATAGGCCATTGCCTCAAATCTGCAGTCACACTGAATGCTAAGAACAACACAGTTTTACCAGACAGATGACCCCTGGATGCAGGTGATCATTCATGAGGACAGGGCGACACCCTGGCCCGAAGTGACCATTGTATAGGAACCAGATCAGTCCCTCTGAGATAAGACAGCAGTGAAGACTTCTTCAGCCACTTCAAAGACTGACAAAATTAGAACCAACCGGACCGTTCCTTGATCACAACTACTTAATTATACAAACCTATTGCCCCTTCACTCATTTTTCCTTAATTTAAACCTAGTGCTCATGTCTGCATCCCCAAGGTTTTTTCATCTTCCCAATAGGTTGATTAAATCTCTTCTTTTTTTTTTTTTTAACAATATTCACCTTTTTAGTTGGCATATTGGGGTTGTTGACTGAGTCTAGTCTTTTGGGACTTTTGCCTTAAGATTCTAGTTATGATCAAAAGACAGTTATTTCATACAGCTGATCTATGGCCGAAAGGAGAAATTAATTTCTTTCAAATATACAATGTACTCAAAGTGTGTCAATACAATTAGGGAAATTGCTTTTTCTTTTTGGATTTTGGAATGTTTTCATAAATAGGAACTTAGCCCTTTATCAGAAATCTAAAGACTTATACTATGTTTCTTTTTATCCTTTGGTGTGTGTATATATGTATGTGTATGTTGCTATAAAATGTGTGTATGAATTTATTATTATTTTTCCTTGATTCCTATAGTTTGTATTTCTTTAAAACAGGTACATTACTTTAATCACGTATTGTGTGGCCTTTTTTGGGGAGTTATGAAGAAATGTCTGTTCCTCCCAAGTAAGGCAATAACAGACCACAAAGATGATTCTAACCAAGTCCAGCTGATGAACCAATGAATGTTTTTGAGTTGCCTATGGGAGAACAGGTGACTCAAAAACAGCAGTGTCACAAAATATCCCACTCCAAGGGAGATGACTTGACTGGGAAGCCACATCAGCAGAGTCCTACATCAGTCAGTCTTCCGCTCTTCCATGTAATGTGACTGGGGAATGCTGGGTGAATGGAATCTCTGGAGAGGGTCTGCTGACCCTCCCTCTCTATCTGTGAGGGGACCTTCATGGCCCTGTTCCTGTTGCCACCGGCCTGGATATCACTGGATTGTTTTGCTAATTTCATTTTCGTGTCCACAGGGCCAGTGTATTCCTTAAGTCATCACGCACACTCTGCTCCGCGATGGCTGATGGTCAGGTCAGGCCCTAGGACAATAGTTTTCCGCAACACTGTGTGATTCAGTTTCAAACATTTGAAACATGTTCACCTGGTGATTTTCAGGTCTGGCTTCCTGTTTGGGATTTTTATTTTAGGTCTGATATGTTTTGTGCAGACCACCTGAACTTCTGAGTGCTTGGGTGATCCCTTGCTATTACCATGGAAGATGTACTTTACAGAGCGGCTTGGGGGCTTTGCTCCTCAGCTGGAGAAGACAGGTGCTAGAATCCCAGATCACATATGTGTGTATGGGGGGGCGGATTGTGCCAGGGAAGGTAAGTAAAACCAGGAATATTCATCTGGGATAAGTTTAAAGGCCAGAGAATGGGATCAGGGTCAATTCTTGTCTCCAGCAGTTTACTTGTTCACCGCACAGAGGTGATGCAGACCCCATGGTTGAGTCTCCTACCTGGGTGTTTCTGGTGGCAGCACTTGCCTTAGGCCAGCACACGGGCTCCTGACCCAGCAACCCCTCCCCTCACTGAAGGTCTCTACATCCCACGGTACGCAGACTGCTGTGTATTGCTTCATCCTGTGCTTTAGATCATGGGACTCAACAGATGGTCGTGGAGAGTGAGTAAGAGGTTTCAGCAGGAAAAGGCACCTGCGTGTAAACTTGGTGGTCTGAGTTCGATCCCTGGAGACCCAAGGTTGATCCCTGGAGTCACACAATGGAAGGATAGAACTGACTTCCAAAGTTGTCCTCTGACCTCCGCATGTGCCCTTTGGCAAGCATTCCCCTCTCCCTTTTCTTTTCCTCTCCTCTCCGTTCTTTTCTTTACTCTCTCTTTCTCTGTCGCCTACTCCCTTTCTTCTTTCCTTTCTCCCTCAAAGAAATATATTCTGTCATATAAAAATAAACCATCCTGGAAGCATTTTTTATTTAGAATTAAGACAGTCCAAATATCAGAAACTTAGGAAGACAGTAGGTGTGAATCAAGGGCAACAGGCAGATGGGCTGGTAAGATGTGACAGAGATGTTGTCATTGGAGCAGCATCAGAGGGGCTGGCTTACCTCACAAAGGGTCTGCAGGTGTGACCATCTGTGTGGAGAGTAGAGCCAGAGGACAGAGCAGCTCAGGTCGCAACAGATGCCTGACCTGGAGCAGAAGCATGACTTGAGCTGCTGATGACCCAGAGCAGCAGGGGTAGGAACCATTGAACTCAAGTCTTCGCAGCAGACAAGGTACCTCCTGTGGGCCAGAGCAGTAGGCCCAGGGTCCAGTGGTCAGGAGTGTGGCTGAAAGCTTGGTTTAGAGAGGTGTGTCTGTGGAGTGGAGTGTGCACGTGGCCTTCAAGCAAGGACTGGGAAAGTAATCTCCAGATCAGGGAACAGAAAGACTGGCCAGTTAAATTTAATTTTAACTTTAAATTTAAATTTCCCTTTATCACATCAAATAAATAGCAAGGCAGTTAAGCAGGTCATGCTTAAGGCATGGGGCAAGCAGGGATTAATGGAGAGACTATACTGCCTTGACCCTGGACCATGACTCCTTTGTACTATATCCGTTTGATGATAATGATGGGGTGATGGGGCTATAGAAGAGATTCAAGCAATTGGGTTTGTTAGTACAGCAATTCTCCCTTGTTTGTTGAAGAAATATTCCAGAATCACCAAGTGGGAGTATGCAAGATGGCACAGAGAAAAGCAGTGATCTAGGCAGTATTTTACTGAAGACACAAACTGACAAAAAAAATTATTGACACACTACAAGGAGGCAGTAGATGAGACCACAGAAAGGGAGTCTCATGACTGAGAGGGGGTGGCAGTCATAGCACTTGAGGGGTGTAGCCAGAGTACTGCTACATATTCTGCATATTCTGATAAATTCATGACCAGATGGCTTAAGGGAACAGGGGTTTTGTTCTTTGTTATTTATTATAGTTCTTGATTACAGTTCCTTGTCCGTTTTGGCAGGAAAGCTCATACCAACAACAACAAGGACTAAGGGAACTGACTGATTACATTATATCCACAGGACTACTGAAAAAGGGACAATCCTCACATGCCAGACTAAACTATCTGGTCAAGTATAACAGAGGACGGCAACTTCCTTAACCAGCTCCCTATCTCTTAGACACTTGCCCAGGGACTAGTCCTGTTCACCTTGGGCAGACTCTTCCCCATCAAGTAGACAGTCTTCTGTAGGCTTGCTCAGGGCTTATCTGAACTACTAATTTCTTACAACTGTGCTCAGAACTCAGAGCCTTCAATTGCCAATTTGATACCTACATCTAACTATGACAAGGGAGAAGCTACTTGGTCTTATCATGAGCCATTTTTGTGGGGTCCCTATCTAGAGAAACAGGTGGGCAACTTTGCTATCTTGTTAGCTACTAAATTTTACGGCATAAATTGCTTTAAGGTTAGTTACATACAAGGTGCATGACAGAAGACCTGATTTGCACTTCTTGGGAAAGAGAACACGTGCAGTCAGGGTGGTGTCAGCAGAGTGGCTGGACTGAGACCTTAAGAATACTCTGGTGATGTTTATCACATTTGTGCTCCATGCCTGAAGGATGTCAGGTGTCTCGTGGCTTTGACATCGTGTCCTCTGTTCTTCCATGTCTCTCGAGCTTGCTCACTATATCAAACATACAGCTCACTGAGGTCTTACAATTCTATCCCAATTTATCTTCTGTGCCAGAAATTGATATCTTCCAAATCAAATGAGCGTTCTAAGCTATGACCTAAGTGTGTATGTCTGATTTACCTAGGTTGCCAGGGTGGGGCAGGAAACAGTTAGGCCTTGGATGCAGATGAGCAGCCAGATTGCCTGGTATGTGAAGCATACCAGTATGGGTAACAGGATTTCATGCACTAATGATAGAATCATTAGCCTTTGGTGATTAACTCAGTGTTCATCTCCTCAAAGTCAAGGGTGGATGAAAGATCCAACTTCTAATTACCTGGTTTGTTCTGGCAATGATCCCATTCTTTGGTTACCTAAGGGTCCACCAATAGCCTCCTCATCAGCTAACTTTCGCTTGATTGAGAAGAAGTTATGGGTAACACATATGTTCCTACCTCACCCCACCACTCAGGACATCCCAAGGATTCAAGAGCTGTCCTCCAGAAATGGGATGAACACCAAATCTGTTTTCCATTAAGCTACAGTATCACAATGATAACAGAAGTCTCTTCCTCTTAACTCATAGCAGTGCCAGAAGGAGCTAGTGTGAAAGGATCTATCCACCCACAGAGGCAGCAGGACCCTCCCATACAATACCTGACCCAACTCTGAAAGCCAAGAAGGAACTTCGTGTGTATGTCCTTGACTGAGGCACCATGGCCAGATGGTGCCAGATCTTGCAATTCCTTGTGGTCACAGTGGCTCTTCTGTCCAGACAAGCACAAGCCTGGCATTCAAGGAAGGTGATAAGGCCATTTGAAGACATCCCTAAAACATACGTCTATGTGAATCAGGCACTCTGGTATGCCATGAAAGAGTACAACAAGGCCAGCAACGATGCGTACTACTTCAAGGCAGTGGACATCTTGAAATCCCAGGAGCAGGTAAGTGGAATACTGGCACCTTGCCTCTTGATTTCTAGTTTTCAATTCGTCAGAACCCAGTGTCTAGGGAAGGATGCTCTATCTAGAAATGGGTGGAGAGGCCAACAGAAGACTCCTAGCCAAAATATATTTACTTTGCTTTAGAAATCTTTAAATAAAAATTAAATCACATTTTTATTCATTTGAGATAGAGAGAAAGCACAAAGTATACTTTAAAATAATTTAAAATTGGCTACAGTCACATCAAATATAGAGATCAGAGTTCGGAAGACAGCTCATTGGGATCAAGTCCAGAACAAGTTGAGTATCTTCAGCATTAGCGGAATGGAGTATATCACAGTGAGTAATCAGGAAAACTACATTTGGGGCTAGAGAGATGGCTCAGGGATTAAACCTCTACCTTGAAAGTAGAAGGTCCTTAGTTTGGATCCCTGATGCCACATACAAACACCAGGCAAAAATGGCAGCTGCCTGTACTTCCAATCCTAGAAGGCAGAGCCTGGGTAACTCCAGAGCAAAGCAAAAAAGAGGGAGAAGCAATCTAGGGTGATTCTTGAAGTCATCCATGGGCCTCCACAGGCACACACAATGCCCTCTGGTACAGACAGACAGACAGACAGACACACACACACACACACACACACACACACAAATAAAAAAAGGACTACATCTAACTGATGTTGGGGGCCAGGGCAGACAGGTAGGCTCTTCTTTGGCACATATAGGCACATAGGTATAAGAGAAATGCCACGCTTAGAAAGCTACCTCTTGTAACTGTTCGCTGAGGTAGTCAATGGATCCTCCAACCACTAGTGAGAGAGTATTGTGGGTGGATCCCTGCAGGAGTCACTCACAGCAGGCACAGTTGCTGAATAGTGGGACACATTGAGAAATGCATGTGAATATCACAGAATGGCCCTATGTAAGCACAGATGACAGAGGTTAACCTCTTGCCATCAGCATGAGATGTGCTCCTTCGCCACCTCCTTCAAATGGTGGACTGCTTTATAGCAAAAGATTTTTGTAAGTAGAAGGAATGTGCTCTTAGAGAAAAAATAGAGTATGATAAATGTGTAAAGCAAAGCACGGTTTTTTATGGTTGCTATTGTCATGCCTGTATTGTGTATGCTATCCTTTTGTACCACTGGACTTAAAGTGGGTTTGTTATACTACCACCACAGTGGAGCAGTGTGTTGTGCAATGATCTTATAAAATGTATGATCTCAGTAGGCAATAAAAATGTTTTGCTCCACCATAACATTCCAGGACCATGTTCAGAAAAGTGTTCTGTTATTATGAGGCACATATCAGTGGTTATGGAGGGGAAAATACACTAAAGATCAGGACACTGGTTAGCACTGTCCTCCCCAGATGCTCTTCACTAGCATGGAGACACATGGTGTCTCATGACTCCTGAGGTGATGTGTGATGTGTTGACGGGGCACCTGCACAGAGTGCACACCCCTTGTGTACTCATGAGGAACAATCAACACATGGAAATGTCCATGTCACGAAGGATAGGGGAGAAAACCATGACACCCTTCTTTGTGAAAGAAACTCAGGAAACATGGTAACTAAATGCAGTGGTATCATCTAGATTGACAAGAAAAAGAAAGTTTTATACATATAAAGGGCATCATTAGAACAACTAGGAGAAATGGGGAATTGGGAAGAGAGTTCCATGTAAATGCTAAACCTCCTGAGAGAGGTTCTGGGTTTGGTAGAAGCCTCAGATGGTATGTGTAGGAAGTAGATCAGCCTGGCTGGGCTTCAAAGCATGAAAGGTAACAGAGGCACATAGATTGACATGGGATGAATCTTGTCATGACACCCTGTGCAGAGACTTGTTGCTCTTCCTTTATTCACTTGCCTTCAACTTCTTCCTTCCTCACACATCTTCCTGGTCACCAGGCAACTGCTGTGTAGTCTCCTGCTTCCTTGCCTGGGAGGAGAAGCTTCCTTTGGAACTGCATACCCTCCTGTCTTGCCACCCCACAATGGGGACCTTGGCTATTTCTGGTTCTTTGTGTAGCTGATTGTCATAGATACAGGTGTTAACTTGATGGTTGAGGGTGTGAGCTCTGGGTACATTTGTAGAGAACTGGCAGTTAAGTAAAGTCCAGAATGAACCTGCAAGAGATTGTCTAGTCGATAGGGCAGGTTCACCTTCTGGTGGGTGGGGCTAGACCCTGGACAGGTGAATAAAACACAGAGAACTGGTACAGAGAGCTGGTTGAGGAAGTGGGCATCCATCCGTATAGTTGGTCAAGCATGCTGGTCTGGCAAGTAAAGATCGTCCCCCTTTCAGCCATTATGTGGATTTGGTGTGGCCAGTTCCCTCTGCCCTATTGTTGGTGTGAGCTCTCCTGCCAAGCTGGACAAACAATTGTCATCAGGAATTGTAAGAGAAAATAAACTCCTTGTTCCCTTTAAGCTGTTTTGTCTTAGTTCTATTAGCAACCATGTAAGCCAACTGTCAACACTGGTTATTTAATTTGTGCTTTAGTGGGACAGAGGGTTGAGACACCTGTGACTTAAGCAGGGGCCCCAGATAAATTCAAAGTTGTGAATGTGGATTGCCTCAGTTGTGAATGGGGATGCCTCAGGTAAGTGAGTATCAGCTTCTCTCAGTGAATTCCAGTGTGCATTGGACCAAATTCACATTGTTGGATTCCCAGCTACCTCTGCTCTTCTGCCTAGTGAAATAGAGATGCTTTTTCTTTATAGGCAGGGGTTTAATAATCCATAAGTCATTTGTATATCTCAAAATGAGATCCCATTGGATTTCACATGCTGGTTTTCCAGTGAACCTACAATTTGTTTCTCAGTTCACTATAAGTACTTGAATACTGGCAAGAATCTAAAAGAATCATGTAAACACATATTCACAAAGAGGCTGTGACATGGGTTTTTTTATTAATACATTTTTTATTATTATTTCAGCTCATACAAACTTAATAGGTACACCAGTTCCCTCCCTCCCTCCTCCTCTCCCCGAACCCCCTGCTCTCCCTCCCCTCACCCCTGCCGCCCCATCCCCCCGTGCCTCCCGCCCCAATTCTCAGAGTCCTTTCTTGTGCATGCCTGACTCTCCTCTGGGCCCTCCTCTCCAATGATGTACAAGGACCCAGTGGCATTTCCCTGAACCCTTTCCTGTGTTCCCCTTAAGCATAGGAACACTACTGTGGCTGTCAATCCCTTGCCTCCAAGGATCTTGGTGCCTTTAGCAGATGTTAGACTTTGTGAGGTCAATAGTGTGTTGGACATTGCGCCGGGCATGCAATATCCAATTATGTGACATGGGTTTTAAGTTTCTTGACATTTCAGCTATATACTACTGAAAAAAACAGAAGAAAGATGGAATGACAGCATGCTATCCCTTAAGCAAAAACAACTCTAAAAAAAGCAAACAAAGCACCTTTTGTGATTGTTGCAGTCCGCCTGCATGGTTGCTGATAAATGACCATCACACAGCTTAAGGGAACAAGGAGTTTACTTTCTTACGACAGTCCGGTTACAGTTCATAGTCCAGCTTGACAGGAGAGCACACACCAACACCAGGAACGAGGGAACTGGCCACCATAACGGCTGAGAGATGGACAATCCTTACTTGCCAGACCAGCATGTCTGGCCAAGTATACAGAAGGATGCCAACTCTCTCGACCAGCTCTCTGTGATTTATCCAGGGCCTAATCCCACCCACCATGGGCTGGGTCTTCCCCAGCAGCTAGACAATCTCCTTCAGGTTTGCTCTGGGCTTAACCATCAACTCTCTACAACTCTATTTCATTTCTTTTCATTTTGTATTTGAGATAATTTCCTTTAATGTTTTTCTTGGCATATGATGTCTTGATATATACATGCCCTGCCATCCAGAACTGAGCTAGTTATAGTTATTCACATGTATAAATGTGTGCATTTATACATATTAGTGGGCAACAGACTTTTGTGTCAAGTTCTAGGTCCCTACCTATTTTTTTTTTCTTGAGATAGAGTCTCCTGTAGCTCAGGCTGACCTTGAGAACAACCTTGAACTTCTGATTCTCCTGCTTCAACTCCATGAGTGCTGTGATTGCAAATTTGTGCCACCACATGATTTATGGGGTGCTAAGAATTGAATCCAGAACTTTGTTCATTGCTTATGCTACCAACTGAGTTACAACCCCAGCCCTATCTTAATCTTTTTTAAAGACTTTTTTTTAGTTATGAAGTGTAACTCGTACATTTATGTAGACCCACATAAAAAATCCATACACACAAAGTCCAAAGCAACATGATGCTAATAATAAAAAATAAAATAAAAGTCTCAGAACAACAAGAAGAACTTTCTTGAAATCATCTTATGGGGCTAAGGAGATGACTCAGTGAGTAAAGTACTTGCTGTTTGAGCATGAGGACTTGAGTTCAGATCCCCAGCACCCACGTAAAAGGTGGGAGTGGCCCCAGTGCCAGGGGATCAGTGCAGAAGCAGGCGAGTTCCTGTAGCTCTTTGGTCAATCATCCTAGCTGAACTGATGAGCAGTTTCAAGTTAAGTGAGAGCGCTGACCTCTGGCCTCCATGTGTATATACGCCACATGTGCATGCACCATACACACAAAAATGAAGAAATGATGGTTTAAATTACAGTGAGAGGGGCTGGAGAGATGGCTCAGGGGTTGTGACTCCGTCTTAAATTACAGTGAGAGAGAAATAGAGACCGAATCTAAGGTACAAATCTCCCCCAATTATCCTTAGACTTCTGCCGAGGAAATAGACTACAGGAAGGGCAGGGAGATGTTCTTGCTCTAATTAACCAATGGCATATTTATTTACAGAGTACATACTGTTTTCTTTCATGAGATTTAATTTTTAAATGGCTCACTGACAGGTCACGGATAGTTTGGAGTACTATCTTGAAGTCAAAATTGCCCGAACAATGTGCAAGAAAATTTCAGGAGAAGACGAAAACTGCTTATTTCAAAAGGATCCCAAAATGCAAAAGGTAGGTGGCTGAAGTGAGGGAATGGTTGCTCCTCATGAGATTTATGCACTAAAAGAAGATGATAGGGTTAGTTATACTTTATTTTCTAAGTTCCTGCTTTAACTGTGTTCTGCTTGCATTCGGGACTATAGCTAGCCAGACTCCAGGCCCAATACTGTTTCTATTACCTGTCATTGATACCATTTTAAACAGCACTGACATACAAACATACAGACACACACAGACATACACAGACACATATACGTAAGGCAGACAAACACACAGGCATACTCATAGGCACATACTGACACCCATGGACACATATATACACAGTCACACCCATATACATACACAAACACATATATGTGGACACACATGCAAACACACAAACACAAAAACACATACATTGATACATACACTCACAAAGGCACACATTTACACAGTTATGAACACATATATGTGCAATCGCTTTCACGTAAACATACATATGTAAATACATATACAAATACACAAGGATAAAAATACACATATACATAGATACACACAAAGACACAAGCATATACATATATGTATATATATATACACATATATCTACAGACACATACTATCTATCTATCTTTCTGTCTATACAGACACACAGACATATACAAACAAGTACAGATGTGCACACACATATTCACAGGCTTAAAGCAAAATCAGCTCATTATTTCTCTCTATTCTGCAATCTGGGCTGGGTTCTCCTGGATGACCTGTTCCTGTGGTTTGTGCTGCATCAGGAATGCTCCAGATGCAATGTTCATAATGCAATGCAGTTAGGAGCTACTTAAATTTCACTCCTTCTTCTGGGACCCCTCTGGTATCAATTGTCTTTGTTTCTACAAGAACTCAGGGGTTTTCTGGAATGTGGTCTTATCTTGCTAAAACCAAGGGCATCTCAGCCAAACCAGTATGAATGTGCCATCCTGTACATTGAGTTTCTCTCAAAGAGGTGGTCTCAGGTTGTCTACCTTCTTAATGATGCTTCTTTATTTATTAGTGTGTGGGGTTGTATATATGTGCATGAATGCTAGAGGCTAGAAGTCACTGTGAGGCATCTTCCTCTATTGCTCTTTACCTTATTTGTTGCAACAGAGTTTCTCATTAACCTGGAGCTTGCCATTTTGACTATGTGGACTGGCCAGCAAACTCTCAGGATCCATACTGTCTTTGTCTCTTCCATAGCATTGGGGTTATTATGGGTGTGCACTGCTCAGTTAGATACAGCTGTCAACTTGACACCTGAACTGACCCCTTAGGCACACCTATGAAGAAGCATTTAGTTAAAGCAAGCCTGTGAGATAATCTGTAGATCATCTAATTTAAATGGAAAGACTCAGCACATAATGTAGAACTATTCCCTAGACAGATGGATAAGATGGAAGGAGAACTGGTTGGCTTTGACACTCTGGCAAAGTAGAAAGTATGCTACTATTTTAGCTTGTTCTGTGCATGTGGTGTGTCCAATTCCCTTGGCTCTGATATTGGCATGACCTTTCCTGTCATCATAATGGAATGCAACCAAGAGAATCATAAGCATGAATAAAAGTCTCTTGTAGCTCTAAATTGTTTGAGTCTATGTACTCATTACAGTAGCTAACACAGGAATCCAAACTCAGTTCCTCATTTTTGTGTGGTAAGCATTTTACCCACTAAGCCATTCCCCCAGCCTGACTTTATTTTATTTTTTTTCAATCTCATCACAAGAAGTCCACTTACCTCATAGGTTTGTAGGGTAAAAGTCCTTCGTCAGAGAGGCATTTATCTGTTGGAATTTTGGTCATGGTCTTATGGTTAAGTTGCAACATGGCTCCTGTCTCCATCTCCCTGTGCCAGGGGACAACTATGATCTACTGTTTTGCACAGGCACTAGGGATTCAAACTCACGTCCTAATGCATAGGCAGCAGAAACCCTAGCAACTGAGCCAGCTCCCCAGACTCCCTAACTAACTGTTCTTTTCTCCTCTTTTAGGAGGTGCTTTGTATTTTCATTGTTCGATCCCAGCCATGGAATTTCGAACTGGAGATGCTGAAAAAACAGTGCAGAGATGCCTGAGGTTCTTCTTGCACATTGTGCCATTCTTGCTTTCCTCTTGAAGAAGTAAAGATGCTGGCAAAAGTGGCCCACTGACTTCATTTATGTGGTTTTATTTTTGTGTGTGTTCTATTGGGGCTGGTGCTGAGAATGGATGGTCCTCAGCAAGCTATGCCATCAATGAGGGAGGGCAGTTTGAATTGCAACCTGGCAAGGGAGGAACAAGTGGGCAACTCCAGCAGAAACGTTATTCTTTGCGCATCCTCAGCTAGGCACGTGGTCCACATTCCAATTTCCCAGCCTGTCTATAGTTAGAGCTAATGGCCACTCTGACTAGATCATATGAGAGCTCCACTGGGCCACATAAGAAAGCTATATACATGTAGAGAAACATACTTAAAGAGAACTAAAAGAAAACCAAAATCGGGTTCTAGGTCTCCTCACTCTACCCGCTGATAGTTATATTGGACCACTGGCAGATTCTGGAAGGGGGGGAGTCTGTCTTCAATCATGTAGCAACTGGTGTGCCCACCAGATTCCAACAGATAGTTCCAAATCCATGGTTGCTCAGATAGTTATTGAATAAACTCAGTGAACCACAAATCAAAGCCAAAAGACATGAATGTGGGAATTGTAGGGAGGAGAGAGGGAAAAGTGATTTGGATGAGAAGAAGAAAGAATGTTAGTGAGCAATAAAAATGTGTTATGCACATGGATGAGTTGCCGACAAACAAATTTGATTAGCAAGAGGAAGCGTCGTAACAGTGAAAAAGGGTATCTAAGAAGCTCTGCCTGGGAAAGCCTGGAAAGTGATTCTAGTAAGGATGTGCATCAAATAGATCATGCATCTTTATCTTAAACAGCTCAAATCCTCATTAAAAAAACAAAAACCAAAACCATCCACTGCCTCTAGTTGTTCCAAGTGGTCTCTTCTTCACTTATGCACAATATTATCAAAGCTCTAAGATTAAACTGTGTCAGTCAGCATCTCTCCATATTGGCTGTCATCCATTCCTTTCCCTGTCTCAGATTCTTATCTGAGAGGGCAGCTGGTCAGGACTTAGAGGCACAGTTATTCTATGTTGGCTCCAAATCTCTCTGAAGCTTAGATTGAGTATTACAGTTGGTCTACATTGTTGCTGATAAAATCACCTTCAAAGGACTTAAGGGAATAATGGGTTTATTCTCTTAAGATAGTCCTGTTACCGTTCTTAGTCCAGCTCAACAGGGGAGCCAATGTAACACCAAAGGCTGTGGGAACTGGCCATACCATCTCTACCTAATAGCTGAGAGAGGGACAATCCTTACTTGCCAGATCAGCATGTCTGGCCAAGTATACACAAGGATGTTCCTTATCTCAAACAATTCCCTCCATTTTTTCACCTGCCTGAGGTCTAGTCCCACCCATCATGGGCTGGGCCTTCCCCATCCACTAAACAATCTCCTGCATGTTCACTCTGGGCTTAGCTCAGCTACCATTTATCTACATATGTGCCTCTCCTTTTTTTTTATAATACATTTTTTATTATTATTTCAGCTCATACAAACTTAATAGGTACACCAGTTCCCTCCCTCCCTCTTCCTCCCCCCCGAACTCCCTGCTCCCCCTCCCCTCACCCCTCCCTCCCCATCCCCCCGTGCCTCCCGCCCCAATTCCCAGAGTCCTTTCTTGTGCATGCCTGACTCTCCTCTGAGCCCTCCTCTCTGATGACATACAAGGACCCAGTGGCCTTTCCCTGAACCCTTTCCTGTGTTCCCCTTAAGTATAGGAACACTACTGTGGCTGTCAATCCCTTGCCTCCAAGGATCTTGGTGCCTTTAGCAGATGCTAGACTTTGTGAGGTCAATAGTGTGTTGGACATTGAGCTGGGCATGCAATGTCCAATTATGATTGCTTCGGCCCTAACTTGTGTGGAGTATCTTGCAAATTATTGCTCTTCCCATCCTTTTGCTATTACACTCTTACCGCCCCCTCTTCCACAAATGTCCCTGAGCTTCAGGATGGGGAGAGATTAGTCTGGCCTAGTTCTAGGTGGTTGATATAGAGTCTCTGAAGTTCTGGATAGTGGTTTGTTGATTTTCTTTTGCAGTTTTGTTGCTCCTATAATGCCGTTCACTCCATCGTGATGGGCACTGTATGTCACCCCCTGGCCAGAGACAAAAAGCTGTTAAACTGGAGTCTTATTATAAGAGCACATTCAAGGGTAGATGTAATACTTATACCCAAAAGTGGAATCGCAGGGTCATATGGCATTTGCCAATGGGAGGGGTCAATCACCCATTTGCAAAATAGTTACTTTTTAATCTGCTGGACTATATGCCCTCCCCTTCTGGTGAGTTCATACCCCCTTAGTTGTAAATGATCAGGAACGAATGTCTGTGAACTTAACTAAGTGTCACATTATTTTCTTGCAGTCCTTGATGGAGGTCTATTTTCTCTACTGTAACATGGCCACTTCTCTCCTTGTTTCTGGTGTGGCCATCCAACCCCATACCTCCTGTTCATAATCCTTGCAATTATTGTAGGTAATACATAGATTTACCTATGAGTGTCTCAAGATGGGCTGGGTGGGTTTGGTATTAGGAGCCACCTATTAGGGAGTACATATGGCCCTTAATTTTCTGGGTCTGGGATACTTCACTAATATAATTGTTTCTAATGACATCCATTTCCCGGCATCCATCATTTTTGATGGCTGAGTAGTACTCCATTGTATAGATGTACCACAGTTTCCTTATCCACTCGCCAACTGTTGGACATTTGGGTTGATTCCATGTCTTTGCTATTAACAGTGCTGCTATGAACATGGTCATGCTTGTGCTATCGTGGTAAACCTCTGCTGTATGGGGGGTTATACCCAAAAGTGGAATCGCAGGGTCATATGGCATTTCAATCTTTAATTTCTTTAAGAATCTCCAGACGGCTCGCCAGAGTGGCTGTATGAGCCTGCACTCCCACCAGCAATGTAGGAGAGTTCCTCTCTCTCCACATCCTCTCCAGCATTTGTTGTTGTTTGTATTGTGGATTTTTGCCATCCTGACCAGGGTGAGATGATATCTTAGGGAAGTTTTGATTTGCATTTCCCTGATGGCTAAAGAAGTGGAGCATTTGTTAGACATTTTAATTTCATCCCTGGTAACATTTCTTTTAAGTTCCAGGGCCCATTTTTTAATTGGGCCATTGGTTTCCTTGGTGTTTAGTTTTCTAAGTTCTTTGTGCACTCTGGACAGTAGAGCTCTATCAGATATGTGGTTAGTGAAGATTTTCTCCCATTCTGTGGGTTGCCTTTGAGCTCGTGTTACAATCTCTTCATCTGAACAGAAGCTCTTTAATTTCACAAGATCCCAACTGTTGAGAGTTGGTAGCAGTGACTGTGCCATTGGATGTCTGTTTTTTTTTTTTTTACTAAAATAAACTTTTTATTAATGTGCACCAAAACAAAAGTAACAATATTAAATCAAAAGCCTACAGAGAATATGTATCATATAACTTGATTATTTTAAACTTTATATAAAACTGGTTTTATAAATGCAAAGTAAACTATTAACACTAACAACACTGCTCATACAAAGAAACTTAGCAATAATAAAATACAAATAGATGATGCTTCTGGAAAATAGACCTAAGATGGCTTCTTTTTTAAGTGACTCCAGGAACAAATACAGACCAAAGAGCTGCAACAGTTCGGATGTTTATCCTTATAAATCCTTCCTTAATATCACGAGTCATAATAGCAATGAATTCCTCTTAATTTATTTCTCCATCACCGTCTTCATCAAATTCTTCTATCATGGCCCGAAGCTCTTCATCACTCATATTTTCTCCTAATTCTCTGGCCACACATTGCAAATTCCTCAAGCTTATTTTACCTGAGTCATCATCATCAAATAGCTTAAATGCTTTCAGTATTTCTTCATGTGGATCTCATTCCAATAGCCAGTCTGTCATGACTTCATTAAAATCTTCAAAAGTGATTTTCCCTGTGGCCTCTCTGTAATAATCTTTTTTTTTTATTAAAAATTTAATTATACATTTTAAAATTTTTTACCAGTTCCCTCCCTCCCCCCTCCTCCCCCTCCCCTTCCCCCAGTGCCTCCCCCCCAATTCCCAGAGAGTCCTTTATTGTATACGCCTAACTCTCCATTGGGTCCTCCTCTCCGATGACATATAAGGACCCAGTGGCATTTCCATAAGCCCTTTCTCTTGTTCCCCTTAAGCATAAGATCACTACTATGGCTGTCAATCCCTTGCCTCCAGGGGTCTCGGTGCCCTTAACAGATGCTAGACTTTATGAGGGCAACAGTGCGCTGGACATTGCGCAGGGCATGCAAAGTCCCATTACGATTGCTTTGGCCCCAACTATTGTTGAGGATCTTGCAAATCGTTGCTCCTCCCATCCTTTTGCTCTTACAATCTTACCGCCCCCTCTTCCGCAAATGTCCCTGAGCTCCAGGATGGGGAGAGATTAGGCTGTCCTAGTTCTATGTGATTGATATAGTCTCTGAAGTTCTGGATTGTGGTTTGTTGATTTTCTTTTGCAGTTTTTCTGCTCCTGCAATTCCCTTCACTCCATTCTGCTGGGCACTGTATGTCACCTCTTGCAGATCTTGATGGAGGCCTATTTTCTCTGCTGTAACATGGTCCCCTCTCTCCTTGTTTCTGGTGTGGCCCTCCTAACCCATCTCTCTTGTTCATAATCCTTGCAATTACTGTGTTTCATAGGTTTACTTTTGAGTGTCTCAATGTGGGCTGGGTGAGTTTGGTACTAGGAGCCACCTATTAGGGAGTACATACGGCACTTAATTTTCTGGGTTTGGGATACTTCACTTAATATAATTCTTTCTAATGACATCCATTTCCCAGCAAATTCCAGTAATTCATCATTTTTGATGGCTGAGTAGTACTCCATTGTATAGATGTACCACAGTTTCCTTATCCACTCGCCAACTGTTGGACATTTAGGTTGATTCCATGACTTTGCTATTGTAAACAGTGCTGCTATGAACATGGTCATGCTTGTGCTATCGAGGCGAACCTCTGCTGCATGGGGGGTTATTCCCAAAAGTGGGATAGCAGGGTCATATGCCATTTCAATCTTTAATTTCTTTAAGAATCTCCAGACGGCTCGCCAGAGTGGCTGTATGAGCCTGCATTCCCACCAACAATGTAGGAGAGTTCCCTCTCTCTCCACATCCTCTCCAGCATTTGTCGTTGTTTGTATTGTGGATTTTTGCCATCCTGACCGGGGTGAGATGATATCTCAGGGAAGTTTTGATTTGCATTTCCCTGATGGCGAAGGAAGTGGAGCATTTTTTAAGATAATTGTTAGACATTTTAATTTCATCCCTGGTAAAGTTTCTTTGAAGTTCCAGGGCCCATTTTTTAATTGGGCCAGTGTTTTCCTTGGAGTTTAATTTTCTAAGTTCTTTGTGCACTCTGGACAGTAGAGCTTCTGTCAGATATGTGGTTAGTGAAGATTTTCTCCCATTCTGTGGGTTGCCTTTGAGCTCGTGTGACAATCTCTTTATCTGAACAGAAGCTCTTTAATTTCACAAGATCCCAACTGTTGAGAGTTGGTAGCAGTGATTGTGCCATTGGATGTCTGTTTAGGAAGTGTTGGCCTAGCCCAATCAGCTCGAGGGAGTTCCCTATCCTTTCAACTATGGTTTTTAAAGTCTCTGGCCTGATATCAAGGTCCTTGATCCATTGGAATTAAGTCTTGTACATGGTGACAAGTACGGGTCCAGCTTTAATCTTCTGCATGTGGAGATCCAGTTTTGCCAGCACCATTTGTTGAAGATGCTGTTCTTTTTCCATTGGATTCTTTGGGCCCCTTTGTCAAAGACCAAATGGCTGTAACTTTGTGGGCTTATATCTGGGTCTTCAATCCTTATCCATTGATCTGTGTGTCTATTTTGGAGCCAGTACCAGGCTGTCTTTATAACTATGGATTTGTAGTATAGACTTAGGTTTGGTATGGTAATACCTCCAGCTGTGTTTTTGTTACTCAGGATTGTTTTTGCTATCCTGGGTCTTTTGTGTCTCCATATGAACTTTGAGATTATTTGGTCAACTTCTTTGAAGAATTGCTTTGGGATTTTGATTGGTATAGCATTGAATCTGTATATTGCCTTTGGTAGGATGGTCATTTTTACAATGTTGATTCTGCCAATCCAGGAACAAGGGAGGTCTTTCCACCTTCTGGTGTCTTCTGCAATTTCTTTCTTTAGGGTTTTAAAGTTTTCATTGTAAAGGTCTTTTACCTCCTTAGTTAGGTTTATACCAAGGTATTTCATTTTTTTAGGGGCTATAGTAAATGGTATTGTTTTTCTCAAGGCTTTTTCACTTCTTTCATTCTGGGCATATAGGAAGGCCTCTGATTTTTGCACATTTATTTTGTATCCTGCCACCCTGCTGAACTTCTCAATTAGTTCCAGGAGCTTCCTGGTGGAGTTTTTGGGATCACTCAGGTATAAGATCATGTCATCTGCAAATAGGGATAGCTTGACTTCTTCCTTGCCGATTTGAATCCCTCTTATGTCCCTTTCTTGTCTTATGGCTTCAGCTAAGACTTCAAGTACAATATTGAATAGAAGTGGTGAGAGTGGACAGCCTTGTCTAGTTCCTGATCGAAGTGGGAATGCTTCCAATTGTTCCCCATTGAGCATAATCCTTGCTGTGGGCTTGTTGTATATAGCTTTTATTATATTGATAAAGTTTCCTTCCATTCCCACTGTCTCTAGCGTTTTGATCATAAAAGGCTGTTGGATCTTGTCAAAAGCTTTTTCTGCATCTATCGAGAGTATCATGTGGTCTTGGACTTTGGACTGGTTTACATGATGAATTACATTTATTGATTTGCGTATGTTGAACCAACCTTGTGTGCCGGGGATGAAGCCTACTTGGTCCCCATGAATGATCTTTTTAATATGTTTTTGAATCCGATTTGCTAAGACTTTGTTGAGAATCTTTGCGTCTGTGTTCATCAGGGAGATCGGCCTATAGTTTTCTTTTTTAAGTGAATCTTTATTAGGTTTTGGGATTAAAACGATATTAGCTTCATAGAAGGAATTTGGTAGTGTTCCTTCCTTTGCTATTTGATGGAACAGTTTAAGGAGTATTGGTGTTATTAACTCCTTAAATGTCTGGTAGAACTCTGTGCTGAATCCATCTGGTCCAGGACATTTTTTGGTGGGAAGATTCGAGATTACTTCCTCAATTTCCTTATATGTTATAGGACTATTTAAATAATTCACAACTTCCTGATTCAATTTAGGTAAGTTGTGTTTACTTAGAAATTCATCCATCTCTTTCGTGTTGTCAAACTTCACAGAGTATAAGTTTTTGAAATATGATGTTATAATTCTCTGGATTTCTTGGGTATCAGTAGTGATAACTCCATGTTCATTTCTAATTTTGTTAATTTGGGTTTTCTCTCTCTTGATTTTGGTTAGTTTAGCTAGGGGTGTATCAATCTTGCTGATTTTTTCAAAGAACCAGCTTTTTGATTGGTTGATTTTTTCTATCGTTTTCTTAGTCTCGATTTCAGATATTTCTCCCCTTATTTTGCTAATCTCCTCTCTTCGATTACTTTTGGGATCAGATTGCTCGAGTTTCTCTAAAGCTTTAAGCTGCATTGTTAAGTTGTTTATTTCTGATGTTTCCATTTTTTTGACGTGGGCATTAAGAGCTATGAACTTACCTCTTAGAACAGCTTTCATTGTGTCCCAGAGATTTTGGTAAGTTGTATTTTCGTTATCATTCACTTTCAGGAAATCTTGAATTTCCTTTTTAATTTCTTCCTGAATCCAGTTCTCATTCAGCATCATAGTTTTAAGTTTCCAGGAGTTAGTGTATTTTCTCTTGTTTGATGTGTTGTGGATGTCCAGCTTTAGGCCATGGTGGTCTGATAGGGCACAGGTTAGAATTTCAACTTTCTTGTATATGTGTAGATTCATTTTGTGGCCCAGTATGTGATCTATTTTGGAGAAAGTTCCGTGTGCTGCTGAGAAAAATGTGTATTCTTTGGTGCGTGGGTGAAAAGTTCGATAGAGATCTGTGAGGTCCATTTCTTTCAGGGTTTGATTAAGTTCCAAAGTGTCTCTGTTAAGCTTTTGACCTGTTGATCTATCCCATGTAGAGAGGGCCGTGTTGAAGTCCCCAAGAATTATCGTTTGGGGGTTGATTTCATGCTTTAGACGCTGTAGGGTTTTCTTAATGAATGTGGAGGGGCCCGTATTGGGTGCATATATGTTCAGTATTGTGAAATCTTCCTGGTGAATTGTACCTGTGACTAAAATGTAGTATCCATCTGTGTCTCTTATAATTTTTTTTGGTTTGAAATCCACTTTGTCTGATAGCATAATGGCTACCCCTGCCTGTTTTCTGCTTCCATTTGCTTGTAGAATTGTTGACCAGCCTTTTATTTTTAGAGCGTGCCTGTCTTTTGTGGTGAGATGGGTTTCCTGCAGGCAACAGATTGATGGATTGTGATTTTTAATCCAAGTTTGTAATCTGTGTCTCTTGATCGGTGAATTAAGTCCATTAACATTTAGTGTTATAATGGAGAAACTATTGTTAATTCCAGACATTTATTATGTTTAGTAGCTTTTATAAGTATATTGCTTCGCTTTTAATGGTGTTATATTTGCCTTCTGTTCTCCTGGATATGCCTGTTTTTTTCTTCACGCTTGAGTATCATTTCTAGCAGTTTTTGAAGGCCTGGTTTGGTGGACATGTATCCCTTAAAGTTGTCTTTGTGCTGGAAAATTTTTCTTTCTCCCTCGATCATGACTGATAGTTTTGCAGGGTAAATCAGCCTGGGTTGACATTTTTGCTCATTCAATACTTGAAGTATGTCTCTCCAAGCTCTTCTTGCTTTTACTGTTTCGACTGAGAAGTCATTTGTTATTTTAATAGGTTTGCCTTTAAAAGTGACTTGTTTTTTCTCCCTTGAAGCTCTCAGCACCAGTTCTTTATCTTGAATGTGGAGTGTTTTAACTATTATTTGCCGTGGTGTGCTTCTATTTTGGTCGTATCTGTTTGGGGTGCGGAATGCCTCTTGTATATGAATGGGCCTCTCTTTTTTTAGATGAGGAAAGTTTTCCTTGATGATCGTTTGAAAAATTTCCTCAGGGGTGGTATTTTGAGATTCTTGCACCGGTATTCCATGAATACGCATGTTAGGCTTCTTCAGGGTGTCCCATATCTCTTGGATATTTCTCTCAAGTATCTTTTTGGCTTTAACAACCTCTTCCATTGAGCTGGTTAGCACTCCCACTTTATCTTCAAGGTCTGAAATTCTGTTTTCTGCTTCATTAGTTCTGTTGATAAGACTCTCTGTGGCGTTCTGGGTTGAAGATAACTTGTCTTTTAGCTCAGTTTTAAACTCTGCTTGAGTTTGTTTTAACTGTTCTATGCCACTTTTTGTTTCTTGCACTGTTTTTCTCAACTCCTCCAGATGTCTGTTGTGTTCCTCTTCAAAGCGATTGATTCGATTATGTAATTCCTCCCGGATTTCCTCTTTCATAGTATTGAACATGGTAATGATCATATTTTGAAAGTCGTTATCCTGGGTCAGGCTTTCTTGGCCTTTTTCGCGGGTTTGTTCTTGTTGGAATCTAACATTATGGGATTAATTTCTTCAGTGGGAAATTTGTTTACTTGAGTGTTGCTTCTCATGGATTTGCACTTTGACTTTGGCATTGTCATTTTAACTCTTAAGATCTTTCAATTTCACTAAACTGAATTATTTGGCCTGGGGTTCTGGGGGTGGGCAGGGACAGAGCTTACCTAGGTTGTGGGTGATGCTCGGCTGGACCACGCGCACATTACCGACCGGCAGAGCGGGGTCGGGTAAAGGGAGGATGGGGTCTTCGCCGTGGAGCTATTTAACCCGAGGGCAGCTGGGGTGGGGCCCGGGCGCAGGGGGAGATCCTCCTCGTCCCTCGGCCCTGAGCGCGGCTCTGGCTGGATGGTGGGAGTCGGAGCTGGATCCCTTTGGGCTGACCTGGGGTTCTGGTGGGCGGGCGCGGGCGGACCTTACCTAGGTCGCGGGGTGAGGCCCGGCTGGACCGGGCACGTCCCTGAGCGGCGGAGCAGGGTGGGGTAAAGGGCTCTCCTTTTTTAAAGTAGCCCAGACTAGCTTCTGTATGTGCTAGGAAGCTTAGCCTAGACTGTAGTTTGAAAGATTAGTAAATGATAGATAGTATCTAAGCAAGACACTACGTTATTTCAACAGATTTGCCCTCCCCCCAAAAAAGCTTGGGAAAACTCTCAAATAGTCTCAGAAATCTCTGTGTAATTTAGTTCATAATATCAGCCTGGGAAACTTAAAAGGCAGGTTCGGATTCAGCCATTCTGGGGTCACACTTGATATTCTACAATTCTGACAAGCTCCCAGTTAAAGGAATTAGAATCCTACAAATCAGAACCTGCATATGATTCCACCAAAGTATCTTAAAGATTCAGTTTCCGGATCTGTTAAATAAGACTAAAAATACCTTGCACAATCAGCACAGAGATGATAAGATATAGCATGTGTACCACAGGTGATATTGTAGGCACTGAGGATAAATTCTGCTTTCCTATCCCTGAAGGAAACTTACAGTTATGAAAGAGATGTATCAAACTAACACAATTCCATTTCACTTTGGGTAGAAAGACTCCTTTAGGTTTGGAAGATGCCTGCTTTTTCTTAGCATTTGTAGCATCATGAGCTTCTTGTTTGAGTTCGGAGCAGTCAGACATACTTGGAAAGCAACAATACTGAAAGCCAGAATGCATTTAAAAAGAAAAACAACTGCTTTTAATTTGGCCTGAAATATCTACCTAAACATGGGAAAAAAAGGAATGACATTATAAATTATGTTCTTTCAAAGAGTAGTCGTAACTATTGTCCAGAGTTATTCCGGACAACAGTTACTTGCCAGTTAGTGTCCAGGCTCACGAACCAAAATAAACCGGGATGTATATGCAGGAAACAGAAGTGGGAGCCATAGGAATTGATCAGGCATCGAGTCAGGGGGAGCCTAGAATGCCTGGATCATCTAAGCCAATTTTATTGTACCATACATGAGTATTTATAGAAAAAAAAATCAAAGAATAACAGGTGGATCGTGGTTGGATTAAGCCCAGAGCAAACCTGCAGAAGATGGTCTAACTGATAAGGAATGCCCAGGTGGGTGGGACTAGGCCCCAGAATAAAATACAGAGAGCTGGTTGAGAGAGTTGGCATCCTTGTGTACACTTGGCCAGACATGCTGGTCTGGCAAATAAGACTCGTCCCTCTCTCAGCCATTATGTACAGATGGTGTGGCCAGTTCCCTGAGCCTGGTGTTGGTGCATGTTCTCCAATCAAGCTGGAGACTGTAACTGGACTCTCAGTAAGAAAATAAACCCCTTGTTCACTTAAAAAAATTTTGGCCTAGGTATTGTTCTTGGTCTTGGACAAAATGTGTGACTGTTGTGGGATTGCCGATGAAGGACTATGTTTCTGGAAATGACGCAGGCAGGCCAGGTGGCACTGCGAACAAGGAGAGGCCTAGCAAACCTCTAGTTCCACTTGCTTTCCGTTGGTTTTAAAAGTTTCTCATTCTGGAACTCATTCTGTTTACAAACCTGAGTAAGATTCTGGAGGGCTACATAGGAAAGACAGAACTCTGACTTTTGAAAGCTGTCCTCCTCTGACATCTACCCATGCCCAATGGCATGTGCATACCTGTCCCTCCCTTTCTCTCAGTAAAATGTTGGTTTTTGAAAGTTATCCATTCTGAGGCTGGTGAGATAGCTCAGCGGGTAAGGCGCCTGCTTGCAAACCTAGCAACCCAAGTTTGGTCCCCAGAAACCCACAGGTTGGTAGGAGAGATGTAGACTCTAATGTCCATCTGTTCTCTCTACCTCCCTTTCTCTCCAATAAATAAATAAAATAGTTTTTTTTTTTTAATAAAACAAGTTCTTCATTTTGGAGGTCATACAGTTGCGTTTCACTGGAAAAGTTACATTTGACTGAAGCCACCTTTAGAGAAGATGTTCTTCAGAGAATGTTATCTCCTCTGTCCTGTACCCCAGAGAAAGTTATTTTGCTCTATCTCTCTTGTCCCAGGAAAAGTAGCTCTTCGCTATCTCCCTCCATTCTCCCTAAAAGAAGTGTCTTAGTCTTAACAATGAACTACAGAATTAGCAATCCTGGGAATGTCCTGCAAGTCTCTAACCAGCAACTTTTCTTCAGGTTCACAGAACGCTGAACACTCCCTGATTTAGCAATAATAGACCTCTGGAAGTATATAACAAGCTTGGAACCTCCCTTTCTTCTTCCCCCACTCCTGTGACATACATCCTTGACTCCTTGTGCAAGTCTTGTGTTCCAATTCCCAGGCAAGAGTGCCTCTTTCTGGTTTGCTTGCTTTCCAAACAAGTCTCTCTTCTTTCTCCATCAGCTTTGTCCTTCAGTTGCTGGCCTTTTTGAGCGGTGAGGCACCTTGGATTCCCAGGTGCAGAATCAGGATGGACAAGGCTTTGAATAACCATCAAGCTGTCTGAGACATGGCCAGACTGAGCCTTGGGGGTATATTTAGGTTTCTGTTTTATAGGTCAAAAGGATTAAGAAATTTTTCCTATTTTGCAGTTAGTTCTCTTATCACAGAAAGAATGTAACTGTTGGGTTGCTAGAGAGAAAGAACACCGCTCTTTGTCTGAACTGTTGGAGATCCTCTCTCTGCTAGAGGAAGTAAGAGAGACCAGCCAAGACTTCCTCAGGTGTCATGTCAGTCGGCTGGGGAGAGCCAGTTGCAAGGAGCTTGCATAGTCACGAATCCCCAGGGGATGCAGCTACCATAAAGAACAGAGGCGCCGTGACGTGCCAGAGCCTGCCAGGACCGTGAATAGATCTTCCGAACCAGTGTTTGGCACGTTATTTCTGAAAGAAAAAAAATAAAGCTGATGGAGAAAGAAGAGAGACTTGTTTGGAAAGCAAGCAAACCAGAAAGAGGCACTCTTGCCTGGGAATTGGAACACAAAGAAAGAAAGTCATGATTTTGGTATTTTTTTTGGAGGGGGGGTCATGTGATCTGTTTCCTGGTAACTTAGTACCACTCTTGTGTTTTGTAAACAAAGGTGTTTGTGGTCCAATGAGCCATAATTATACAGTGGACAGTGGGCAGGAAATGGCCTTTGTCTCATGTTGACAGTATCAGTAAAAGTTCACTGGAGAATTCCTGCCATTGGGGCCTCTAGTAGGATATAGGATGCATGTAGGTCTTGGGATAATAGGTTTCATAGAAAGAAACAGGGTTCATTTGTTTCCATCTACCTATGCTTTCATACATCTTTGTAGATTTCTAAATGACACATTGTTCTCCCAAAGCGTACATTAATGGCTTGAAATGACCTTAATTAACTTTGATTCTATTGTGGGTCAGAAGTTCATATGACTTTAGGAGATCTCGCTTTTGTGAATCTGGGGTTCCCTGAACCTTGCCTTGAACTGAGTGGAACAGAGCCAGGTGACTCTCTCCCATGCTATGGTTAACCCCCAGAGCAAGGGCTCAGGGAAGAGCCACAGGCAGCATGTACAGGAAGTTGCAGGACCTTGTGTGACATTGTGTGCTTTGCTGAGTCATTGTGTGCTTTGCTGAGTCATTGCCTATGTGGAGAAAGCACAGCATAACTCGTCCCAAGACATATGCATATATACAGATGCATCCTATATCCTATTCAGAGAGACCTTCAAAAGTATTTTAAGACAGCTATCTCTCTTTCTCTCCGTCCCCCAACCCCACACAAGTAGGAGGTATTACACTTAAGGCTTCATGCATGCAAGACAGAGGCTGACTCTGAGCCACAGTCTGGAACAGTATTCAATTGATTTGATATTGAGTTCCTTACAGATGCAAATAGCTTGATAGGTGATAATACAGAGAGACTGTGACCTTTGATGTTTGATAAAAAGTAATTTTTGCTTCTATCATGATTGGATACAGAGTAAAAACTCTTTCATGTATATTATTCTCAGATGCATATTAGTGTTTTCCCTGTATACTTAGAAGTCTGCCCCTTTTCTTGTTGAAAGATTTTTATTTAAATTTACAATTGTATTTAAAATTTTGTTAATATTATTTCTATTCTATCTTTCATGACGAGGTGCTTCAGTGTTCTTTTTGTACTTTGTGAATTAAATTCACAAATGACTTTTATTAATTCATTTCTAATCTATTGCATTAAGTCCCTTCTTTATTAATTTTTTATTAATCCAATTTAATGGAAAACTTATTGTAACATTTTATTATTCATCCGACAAAGAGATGCCACCACGAATCCCCATGAGTCATAGCTTTATTACTCACTTGCCAATATCTTTATCTTTTATCTCTGTAATTTTTAAAACACTTTAAATTCATGAATGCTAGATTGTTCTTTAAAAATCTGCATTCTCCCCCAATAATGCAAATGCATTTTCTCTGCTACTGAACTAGAGTCTTAAAAATGGTGACTGTTGTAAATTTTATATTATTGCTTATCTAATGAAAGGTAGAAGAGTAGAAGATATCTTATGACCTCATTGGGTTTCAGAAATTGTAAACCACCAAATGGGCCATTTGGTTGCACCTGCCCAGACTTCTCTGGCTTCTGCCCTGCTCGTCCAAGGCTCTCCTAATATGATTGGGGCTTGCCCTGTTTCTTACAGCATGCCATTGGTTCTCTGTGTGTTCCAAGTGTGTGTTAGGCATGTGCAGGTTCTAGAAATATCTTTTTCTGTTTGCATCTTTGTTGTTGGTTGTGGCAGTTTCTTACTACATAAGTCAGGTTAAGTGTGAGCTCAGATCCTGATGTCTCAACCTCCCCAGTGTTGGAATTATATAGTCACGCACCTGCTATGTTCTTAGCTGTTAAAACTTCCTGAGTGATTCTCCTGCCTTCACACAAACCTCTCCACTAGATATAATTGGGTGCTTCTTGAGAACATTGATTTCATTGCCCTTTGACTAGTGGGGTTTGACAAGGGCACAGTCAACAATGAAGGGTCTTTAGTGGAGCTCCAGGGTTTCCTCTTGATTGTGAGTTGTGCGTGTGTGCATGTGTGTGTGTGTGTGTTTGTGTATGTGCATGCTCGCATATAGGTGTAACCTGAGGGTATTACCCACCTTTGCCCTAACATGAGAGAGACCTGTCTTGAACTTTGGCTGATTCTGTGACCTAGAGAGGGAAACAGACTCAACCTGAGCATCCGAGGAACCTGCAGTCCATAGTGTAAGTGGTGGAGATGGTCCAGACTAGTGAGAAGAGGTGCCAGGGGAACATAGAAGGGTGAGCTAGGAAAGCCAGGGAAGGGACTGAGAGCTTGTGCAAGTGAAGTCATGTCTGTGCCCAGGTCTCCTCGGCTGTCCCTCCCACCAGAGCTCTCTCTGGAGGAATTCCAGTACTCCCTCTCTGGCTGTACAGAGACATGAAAGAGAGTCACCAGCACTGGGGAGGTCCCAACCTAAGGGTACATGTTACCAAATAACAGGACCCCTGGACTCCATCATGATAATTCATTTTTTCAGTATCGGGCTATGTAGGTAGGGAAAAAACACGTTAAACTCCATTGGTTCTGTAGTCACTGAGACAGAAGACTAGAGCAGATAAAGGTGTGGGGTCAGTTGGTGGAAGAGCTAGTTGGCCCCTGAGGGCAGCCCCAGCTCCAAAGGCTCCTGGGAAAACTCAGGAGAGTTATTCAGATCCCATCTTCTGGTGGAGGATGAGAGGGATGGTGTCAGTGATCTGGACCAGGAAGTGACCCTGTCACCCTTAGCCACAAGCAGGGGCCTAGGCTGCACAGAACCACTGTATTGATCACCTGTCCTCCCCTTCCAGGGGTTTGATCTCCCGTGGAGGCTCCATCTATCTACAGGTCTGAGGGCAGAGTGTGTGCGACAGAAATGGCAGTGTCTTGGGCCTGGTTAAGACATGCATCCTGGTCACCTTCATTTTGTGTCACATGTTTAGCACAGTCTACGCCTGTGTCTAGCTGCACTAAGTGGCTTTGTGCTGAATGCATGGCTGTTTTCTGCACCCCCCCCCCGCCCTGTCCCGTGTTTGTTTCTCCTTATGAGGGTGGGATCCTAGGACAATTGTTAACTTTGTCAAAACCCACATCTCAGTGGCTGAATCCACTGCCAGCAGCTCCTGTGCTATGTTACCAGCTGCTCTGACAGAAGAACGGAATAAAAGCTGTGAAGCAAGTGAAGCGACAGGAAACAATGTTTGGAAGCAGCCTTCATCCTCAACCAGTCTTTTGGACCTCAGACTGTGATGCTCAGGTAGGCTCTGAACATGTCCCAGGAGCCTCCAGCAGCTGTGTCTTCTCCTCACCCACACAGCTCATTCTTCCCTCCAATACTCTTTGTCTGTGTCCCTTCTTGCTGGCACACTATGTTCTCTTTGCAGCATCTGCAACTTCTGGAACTTTCCAACACTGGCTCTTCTATCCCACTGAGGCATAGGAGCAGGCATGGTTGACTCAGGTGAAGAGGTGGCCCTTCTCCCTTGTGGGTCCTCTCTAGCACACCCTACCCGGACACCGTTCCTCTTTCTTCAGGACAGGAGGTGATTTAAACAGTTTTGGTTGGAACAAACAAAGATAAGAGCACAATGAAACAGAAAGGAATCTAAGAAGGGAGGAGCCTGTGTCCAAGCTGCAGAATGATGGGCCGAGCTATATGCTCACTTAGCTCCCGTGTGATCGACCAGACAGGCAGAGCAGAGCAGAGGCCGTTGTGATCCGTCGTCATGTCCCGTCCTTGCTGGAAGAGAGTCCCACTCTGCACTGTACTGTTGCTTCTTTTTTTAGTCTTTGGTCTCCTCATCATTCCTGTCTCACAGGCCCAAGAGGAAGAGGATGCAGGCGTCTCCTCTATTTACTTCCCTCCCACGCTGGAATTTGCCCTGCATACATTCAACGAGGAGAGTAAGGATGAATATGCCTACAGGGTGATAAACATTCTGCAGTCCTGGGTGGAGGAGGTAGGTGACTGTGTTGCATTTGCTACTCAGCGAGGGGAGGGGAAGGGGGAACAGCCTTCCTGCATAGATGACACACAACGTAATTCAGTTGCTCTCTGCGTTTAACCTATTTTTAATTTATACATTATCTTAATTCAGGAAAGGTGAAGTCTCTCCCCACACTGGCCACAGACACACAGAAGGTCTTTTTCTCTCTGCAGGTGGATTTTCCAACAGTTTTCTCCATGAAGCTGCAGCTGGGCAGAACCATTTGTAGGAAATTTGATGAAAACCTTGATATCTGTCCCTTCCAGAAGAGCTCCGCGTCTAACAATGTAAGACAGGACACTGGTCTACCTCACTTTCATAATTGTGGGTGCTGTAGGAGATGGGGCGGGTTCAGGAGCGGTGGAGGTGGGTGACAGAGCCATGCTTAGGGACATAGAGGAAGGGCCAGCAACAGCCTCCCCAGGCTCCTTTTCTGAGTCTTAATGGAGAGGGGACACCCACAGAGCCGTAGTGATCTTGTACTTCTAGCTCTTCTGACTTCTGCATTGCTATCTTATGCACCCCTACATTCCATGGCCTCAGAATGCTTGGATCGTCCTTGGTTCTGTGTTCTGGGACTGAGTATAGGATGCCCCATGTCTGGCTCTCATTCCCTTCCTTGTCTTTAGCAGAAGGAGCCTGAGGCATTAGAGTATCACCTTTATGTGAGTGTGAGTATCTTAGGACCTCTCGCTGACTCAGAGTCTGAGGGTGGAGGTGGGGGAAGAACTGCACTGTGACACTTGACTGCGTGGACAGTCCTGTCTAGTGTTAGCCCAACACCTCATGAAGGGCTTCACTGCTAAATAATCTGATAGAATGAACCTGAGCGTGGTTTACTCTGAAAGGAAGCTTTCACTGCTGCTTATGAATTATACAGTGACATTTTAGGGATTTCTCCGGAGGCTACTGCTTGAGGAGAATGAGCTGATGCAAGGGTATGTATCTTGGGTCACCATGGAACTTCAGATAAAGACACAGGTCAGGACTTGCCCAAGGTTCACTGGATGACCGCATTGCAGGACCTTTAAGTCTTTTTCTTACTTACTGGTTTATGGAAGGATAAGGTTGAGATGGATGCTGTGTTCAAAGCACAGATCACAGGCCTCCTTGGCCTCTTCCTTTCACTTCCTCTTCCTGTGCTTTTTCCCTCAGACCATCACCTGCCTTTTCACCATCAGCACCTTCCCCTGGACAACACACTTCAGTCTCCTCAACCATTTGTGCTTGGAGTAGTTCCCCTGATTGTAGCCACCTCCCGGGCCTAGCCATGTGCTTCTCTCTGCATCCGCGGAGGGGCTGTGCAAAGGCTGAGACTGTCAACTTATTTTCTTTATTTTGTAATGTCTCAGAGTATCCAGACTGGGCATGTGGATATGGTCTAGGAAAAACACATACTGCTCCTGTTATGTCATGTAGAATAACTCATTAAAGTGCATTTCTAAAGCTTTGTGCATGTGATTCTAGAGGGATCATTCTGGACAAGCATGGCGGATGGAGGTGCAGTTTGGTGGAGTTGGGGAATGATATAATAATGTTCTCCACAACTTGGGTCCCTGAGTAGGGGCTGCAGGTGGCATAAGTTGGGTGAATCAGAGTTGCTGTCACACAAGGCTAGAAGCATAGTGACTACAATCTCCCAGGATACCAGATGTCCACCACGGGTCCTGGACAGAGCTTCTGCTACCTCCTTCTAAACAATGCATATAGTTTTTCTCTCATGTGACTTCCTTGGTCCATGTTAGGCTTGATTGACAAAAGAAGGACTTATTGTCACCTATAAATACCACAGATACCCATTGCTTCTCAAGAAAGGGTAACTTCACGCCTCCTGATCTCTGAAAAAAAGTCTTTGACAGATCTGTGGCATGTTTCAAGTAGAAGAGAAAGCATGGTGATGCAGTAAGAATAGATCTTTTCTCCTTTAAGGCAATTTTCTCTATTCTTTGGCCCCACAGTAGCAAGCTGGCTCACTTGGTGTATTATGTCACTTGAGAAATGGAGGCAGAGCTCCACCAGCGTAGCTGTTACCAGGACCTCCTCATTCACAATCAGTCCTTCTGAACCTAGGCCATCAGAACAGCATACCTGGTTCAACAGACAGCAGACTCTTGGATAGTAGCCAATTGTTTAGTTAGGGTCCCTGTGATTCAAGGATGACAAAATGTCAAGGAAGTCGAACAGCTTAGAAAACTTTCTTCAGCCACGGCAATGCTGGGAGAGTCCCCAAGGCGGCAATGTCAACAGCAGGACCACCAGCATGATCCGGCACCAGCAAGCTGTACACTCACCCAGATGTGAGATTATGCAAGGTGAGACCAGAGAGGCATCAGAGTGGACAGATGTCTGCTCAAAGCATGAACCGTGCCATTTTCCATAGACCAGGTAGAGCAGGGTCTCTCTCTATCGACAGAGTAGCCCTTCTGACTGTTGTGAGCTCTGCGGTGTCCCTCTTAGCTCTTCAACTTGACCTCATTTGTAGAAGTCAATTCTAGTCTGTGTGATCAAGGAAGAGTGTCTGTGTTCCAATAGAACACTGTCTACACCAGTGTGGGGATTCATTGGGTGGCCCTGGGACTCCGTCTCAAATGTGAGTTTTTTGCAGGCTCCCATCATAGCTACCCATGTTGACCCAGCCAGGTTCAGGGCTTCTTCTGCAGAAGAAGTAGAACTCCATCTGCAGGAAAGGTCAGGTCTGAGGGCCACGCTTTGTCATCAGGAAGGAAGCATATGAACGTGTGGAAGCCTCTACCAGGCTTCCAAGTCACCATTTAACCCCTCATGGGTTCTTACAGACTGACAGACAAGTGGCCTTTTCCTCAGTCCTCTGCGTCTTTCTCTACTGGTATGATCTGGAAACAGGCTTCCTGTCTGTTAGGTTAAAAGGGGAAAAAGAATTGGAAAAGACCTCCATAATGTGTAGGGTACCCATGAATAAAGAAAAGCTAACACAAAGGAGATGCTTAAGAAATACAAGTTTATTAGAGTTGGGGACCAAGAGAACCACAGTTTAACCTTAAGAGGGGACAGGCATTGGGACAGCTTAAAGTCAGAGAGGACATTGAGAGCTTGATAGGACAAAAAAGAGCTGCCAGGAACAACACAGCAGAAGTCCTAAGAAGAGAGTTCTAAAGAGCAAATGGCAATGGCCACAATCTTTTAGGACCTCAGATGTTGCTAAGGAGTTATGTGGGAGTTGTTAGGGAAATAGAGAAGTGGGGTGGGGAAGAGATTTCTTCCTGGAGTTTTAAAGCTACATATTGTTTTTACTGTCTTCACTACCTGCATCAGTCTACAGTATAGGGGAGGTCTTTGCTGCCTCTCCATGTTCCTTTCCTCCAAACAGATGACGGGAAGTTCGGGTGGAGCTGGTGGAGAAAGGGGTTGTTGGCACATACACGCAGGTACCACCATCCAGCAGTCGGTCAATCAATCATCCTGTCCCTGTGTCTTCTTACATTTCAACTTTTGTCAACTTCCATAAGAAAATCAGAATATCTGGATAATGACTCTGTAAAACACGCAGGAGCAGAGTGAAGTAAAACTCGGATTTTATACTACGTTAAGTCAGGATGAACTGGAAGAAGCTTAAGAATGAGCTAATTGCAAGCAGACAGAGGGAGAAGATAGATGGGTGTGTGGGTGCTCAGCAGCTGTGAGAGGCGACGAGGCATGCTATAATCTTCAGAAGACCAGCTGAGTAGATAAAAATTCATCAGAAACAATGCACTTCTCAAGACAAAATAAGTCTAACAGAATTTATTTGGACAAAGATGTATTCACATAGCATCTCACCAATGAAAGGGTTCATAATGCCTTTGGTGGCTCTGCTTTTAGAGGCTGAACGTGAAAATAAAATTTATAGACAATCACCTGATTGGATAGAGTTAGAACTTTGCCTCACTGGGCATAGTGTAAAGGGAACGTGTTCAGTAGATCCTGGGAGGTAGGGGCACCTTCTTGGGATCCATGCCCGAGTCAAAGTGTAAAAATAAATCTAGACAGTGTGAAATTGACATACTTTATTTGGTCAAGAAAGAACTTACTCATCAGGCAACATTCAAGTTGAAGTCCTGCTCAAGTATAATGACCAGAACGATTTCACAGGTTGAACAAGGAAGCAAAGTGAAGAAATTTCCTGACAAGCAATAGCTAAGCATTTGATCATTTATGCACAGTTTGATGCGAAATTGTAGGGTTTGCCATGGGACAGGGTATTACAGAGGTTGTAAATGATTGTATTTAGGCCTGGCATGACAAGATTATGTTAGGTATATATTTTGCAGAGCTCAGCCCAGCCTTGTACTCAGTATATAAAGAAGGACAACTTTGAACTTCTTGATCCTTCTGTCTTTACCTTCGTGTGCTTTGATTACTGGCGGGTGCTGCTAGGCCTAGTTGGTGTGGCACTGGAGGTTGAACCCAGAGCTTCCAATGTGCTAAGCAAGCACTCTAACAACTCAGCTACATCTCCAACTTCTAGGTGTTTGCTTTATTGAATGTGGATGATAGAGGCCCCTAGTTACATACCCAACTGACTGGCTAGCTGCTTGTGATAGAGGGGAAGGTAGATTTTATTTTCTATATTAAGCTAAAGAAGAAGATCCAAGTTAAGTTTCTATTTTCTTATGAAAAAATTCTGGGTGTGACATTCAGGCTAACTTTAGTTGCTCTGACAACTTTACTAAGAATCTTTGAGAAATCAAAAATATTTGGCAACTGGCCAATGGTACAGTGGATGAAGCACTATACTTACTATGATTCCAACAGATGGTTTCCAAAGAGGCAGCCCCACTGATTCCATTCAAGTACTATTCCTGATCTGGAGATGGGGAGGGGGTGTCTAAAAGAGAGTCTCATGGGATTCAGAACTATGATGACTTCATCCAGCTTCCCAAGTGATTTGATCGCTCTCTTCAGTCTAGAGATCACATTGCTTATGAGGGAGCAATACTCTAAGATCTATGCAAGTAGATCACACCGCACTTTCTAAAAGCTAGAAAATTCTGGACAGTCAGTTTTGGGGCATTGAGTATATATACTATTTGTGGGTCTTGAAAATTGTAGCTCTGGAGATTTTCCAGGTCCAACATTACAGAGAAGTCAAGGTGTTGGACTCAAAGTACTTCCTGTATGGAAGTACCTCCCTAAAGTTTGTCATGCACAGTAAAGGATGCTCCAGGAATGGGGAGGGGAAGGGGCACTAGGAGGAAGGGAGGGAGGAGGGGAAAGGAAGGGGAAAAGGGGGAGGGAGCAAGGAGATCCAGGGAGGGGTGGAGGGAGAGAGGGGAATGGGGTGCTTATCAAGTCTGTATGATTGAAAAAATTTAAAAAATCACTCCAGCAAAACAAATAAAAAAGTACCTCCTTATAAATGGACAGGTGGGGGCTGAGGAGTCTCCCTTTTCCTTTATCATCAGCCAAATTGTCTTATCCTTCTCTTACCTAGGAACAGTTCTCAAGCCCTGCTCAGTGCCCTCCAAGATGAAACACTCCCCAATTGTGGTGTGGTCTGTTAGCCACCCAGGCTGTGCTCTGAATCTGAGTTATAGAATAGCAGGAATTGGAAACAGTGGATTGATGGGTGTTGCAGTTCAACTGTATGATTGCTGATAAATGACCATCAAATGGCATAAGGGAACAAGGGGCTTATTTTCCTACGACAGTCCAGTTACAGTTCTCAGTCCAGCTTGACAGGAGAGCATGCACCAACACCAGGGCTTAGGGAACTGGCCACACCATCAGTACATAACGGCTGAGAGATGGACAATCCTTACTTGCCAGACCAGCATGTCTGGCCAAGTACACAGACGAATGTCAACTCTCTCAACCAGCTTTCCGTGATTTATTCCAGAGCCTAGTTCCACCCACCATAGGCTGTGCCTTCCCCATCAAATAGACAATCTCCTTCAGGTTTGCTCTGGCTTAACTCAACCACTAATTTTCTACAAATGTGCCCAGAGCTCAAAACCTCAACAGTCAAGTTGACACCTGTGCTTAACTATGATAATGGGAAATGAAAATTTCCTGGCTCTGCTCATACCTGTTGGGTCAACAGCCTATAAGGTGGAGAGAGAGAGAAAAAAAAAACCTGGGTTTTAATAAACATCTAAGGTTCTATAGTCCTGTTGAAGTTAGTAAAGTAGCTACAGATAAATGAAGACATATCCCTGGACAGAAAGCTTAAGTACTGTCTGGAAGCAGTGTGCTATTTAATGTAACTGGAGGCTGCGAACGCTTCTGTTCTAGAGTCCATAGGGATTCGACCTGTTGGGAAAACTGCAAATTGACATAAAGATTTCCTTCTGAAGTCGAGAGGCTGAGAGTTTGCGATTTTCTTCCCAATGGTGATAGATGGCCTCAGACGTAACCTCTTTACACTTGCCTGTGACTGATATGCTGATAGAGTCCCTGAGCCTGAGGAACAGGGGTTTTTAGGCAGCTTGGTGGTAATTGGAGGCAACATGTATAGATACATCCTGAGTCAGCATCAGAGGTTGGCATTTGTGAACCAGTACCAGACCAGCCACCATTCACTGGTCAACAAAATCTTACTAGAGCACAGACGCTCTCAATAGTTTCACACCACCTATTGTTCCTTCCAAGAAACAAGAATATTCTTGAGGTAATTGATAAAGACGTCATCTTCTTACAAAGGCCAGAATAGTTATTGTCTGGTTTCGTTGCAAAATATGCGCTGGACCCTGGTCCAAGTAACTCAGGCAGGGCTTAGTGGCCTCTAGTTTACTACAGTGTCTCAAATACAAATTATATAAATTTTCATGTCCTTTGGGGATCCATATGATGAGGCTTTTCTTTTCTCAAAGGCAGAAAGCTCTGGGATTGTTTATGTGCGTGTGTGTGTTTGCAAGAGGACAGGAGTATGTGGACCAGCGGAGGCCCAAGGGTGCATCAGGAATCATCTGGAATTGCTCTACCTCTTTATTGCATCTCTCTGGGGTTTCCCGAGGTTCCACCTTCTAGGGCTGGAAGTGCCAGTTGCCATCATATCCATCTGGTACTTTTATGTGAGATCTGGCGATCTTGCTTGCAAGACAAAGGCTTTAAATTCCTGAGTCATCTCCCTGGCCCAGATTGTCCATTTCTGGGTGACTTCCAGGATGCCACAGCTGTTTCTTGTGTGTGGGCCACTGCCAGAGGGTGAGGCCAGAAGTACTCTTTAGAGATCAGTGGCTACATGTGTTGAGAAGGGTTTGCTTGGGACCCGTCATCAACCTTCACTGTGTACACTGAATCCCTTGAGGAGCAACACTCATTTTATCTTCAGCTAAGTGGGTCTCACCATGAGACCGGTGCTCAGGTAGACCTTTGTGATGCCATCTGGAGCCACCCCAGGAGTTCTAGAAGAAGAGAGCCCACCACTCCAGACTCCCCTGCCGAGATAACTACCAAGTGCCCAGTCTCCACCCATAGGTTCACAGCCGAAAATGCTCATGGAAAAGCTGAAATTTAATGAGCTATTCCACATAACAAATCTGCACAAGAGAAAAATTTCTAGAAGGCAGGATGTGAAACCCTGGAATCTTGCAAAGAAACACAGCTGCTCAGCCACTGAACTTCCAACTCCTGCAAATGACTGGTGTCCACGGACGGAGGAGCAGCCTGGGATCGGTCCTGTGGGTGAGTCCTAGTCAGGGTCACCCCACGGAGCAAGACTTCTTCAGGATGTTGAACTGTGCGGCCAGGTTCTGGGGGCTGATGTTGAAGAAGCAGGTGTAGGTCTGAGGGAACAATCAAGAAATGAGACTGTGGGTGGAGGAGGCCCAGGAAGCCGGCAGCTTGTGGTCAGAACCCTGTTCATCAGACCTTGTCCCTTGCTCCGGCCAGCAGGAAGGAAGGGAGCGCTGGCTTGTAGAAGTGACCCCAGGGACTCTGGGTGAGTCATGAGTTGAGCTTCCCCCAAACCCAAGGATACTGTCTTTTCTCTCACTCAGTGTCCTTCCTCAGGGAAACCCCTTTGTCTGTCGCTGTGTAACTCAAGCTCCAAGTAGCAACAGGGGGTGCCCGTTGCAGAGGGAGTTGTGTGTTAATGTGATCAGTTAATGTGATTAGTTAAGCTATTAGTTATTCCCCTGTTAAGGAGGTGCATTAGCCCCAGGTGGGACTGTCCCCAGGATTAGGCTGCCCTTGTGTTGTCTCTCAAAATGGATGCTGTAGTTCTGTGAGACATGGGTCCTGGAAGGAGGACAGTGTGGACCCTCCTGTGCTCCCCTTCAGGCTCTGGGTCAGTGAAGGGGTCCTAAAGCCTGCATGCTTTGGCAAAGGTGATGTCAGAACCCCCAGGCTCCTTCTCCCAAGGCAATAGGAGGGAGGCAAGGACCAGATAAAAGAAATCCTCTGTTCAACGCTGGACTGACATAGGTCCAAGGGAGCATGAGCATTCTGAGGCCAGGCAGGGGCAGTGTGGGAACAGGAAGTGTTGGGAGTGCAGGTCAGTCAAGGCTCTGTAAGAGGACTCTGGGTTGCTTGCCTGGTGGACTCCTCACTGAGACTCAAGAAGGAGGACGGGGAATCATGCCTCTGGCCTCTCTTTAGGTTCTGAAGCATGTCTGTACATGCTCCTGCAACCTGCCTCGTCCCCAGTGCAGCACCCACGGCAGTGAGGCTGGTGCCCCGCCTTACATTATTCAGCTCGGGGCCTTCTTGAAGGGGGCAGGTGTCGATGCCTTCCTCAGATTTCCAACAGATGGTCCTGCCTAGCTTCAGTTTCATGGAGAAAATCAGTGGTGGCTTTACCTGCAGGCAGAATAAAACGAACACGAACAGACTTTTTTTGGGTCCCTTCATAAACTGGCCTCATGTTGCAGTCACTGTGGGGAGAGAACTACAACTATTTCTCTTGGAGCAGGAAAGCAGGGGCGGCGTCATCTCTAGACTGGGGTTAAGAGACCAGAGGAGGCAACATAGCAGAGGTCAGGGGAAGTCACAGGTTATAACACACACCATTAGTACATGGTCAATCTCCATTCTCCTCATGCCTGACTTTACCAGGGGAGACCAGGTGAGACTCTCCACCTACGGAACTTTCCTACGGTTGGTAGGGACACGGGGTGGGGGTAGATAGAAGCCATGTATAGGAGGGTGTGGTTCTGCAAGTATTTCTGGCTGATCTCAGTCAGATCTTCAGTGCGTTGTCATCCGAGTTCCCGCAAGAAAATGCTCTCAGTGTAATCACTATGCACAGACACACAGGTTCGGAACAGTGTTTCAGAAAGAGCTTCTGCTTCTACTACAAAGTATGCTTTGAAATTCTCCTTCTGTTTCTTCCAGATCTGTTTTGTTTTCATTCCTCTCCATCTCCCCCTCCTCCTCCCATCCTTTCCTTTTCAATTTGTTTGTTTGTTTGTTTAGTGTAAGATAGCGTGTGAGCTAGTGTGAGCTATGGTGCCCCATGTGAAGATCAGAAGACAACTTTTGGGAATCGAGTCTCTCCTTCCATTTTGTGGGGTTTGGAGGATTGAACACGGGTTGTCAGTCTTCTGCGGGAAGCACCTTATCCACTGAGCCATCTCTCAGGGGCCTTCTATCCTTTTTTCCCACCAAAGTGACTCCACTGTCATCAAAGTCAGAGCCATGGTGAGGCTCCAGGCAGGGCACAGGCAGCACAGGCAGCAGAGCTGGCTAGGACAGGATTCCCAGAGGCTCTTCTGACTGTCCCTGCCGAGGAAGAAGCAAACGCCTCTTACAGTTACTTTTTTTTTTTTTTTTTTTTTCTGCTGTGAGACAATACTCAGTTGCAACTCGAGGCAGGAAGGGAGATATTTGTCTTATGGTTCCAAAGGGAATATGGCCTATTACATGTCTTCTTCCAGCAAAGTCCCACCGCTAAAAGGTGCTATAACCTTCTTAAACATTGCCAGATAAAGATTCAAACACATGAACTTATGGGGGCAACTCACATCCAAACCATGGCAGCACCCCTCTCTTTTTGCCAGAAGCCTGGGATTAGGAGATAAGCATTGTGATTCCAAGGTCTGAAGGGACTCCATCTCAGGAGAACAAGTTGGGATGAAGAAGGTCCGAGAAGGTCAATGAGCGGAGTAAGTGGACCAGGGACGCAGAGCAGGAGGAGGATCTAAACCTGCAGGTGACTCAGAGCAGCCGCTAGCTCCTGGACATGGGGCAATCGGTGACTCCACAGGGCCCACCCCTTTTATTTTCATCTGCTTTTCTTTCTTTCACTCTTTTGCTTGTTCTCAGTTGTTTTGTTTGTGTGTGTAGAGTTTGTGTGTATTTCCTTGTGTGCATGAACATATGCATATGTGGAGGTCGAAGGTCAACATTGGATATTTTCTTCTCTCATGCTCTACTTTACTGTTCATTTTTTTAGCATTTATTTTAATGTGTGTGTGTGAGAGAGAGAGAGAAAGAGTGAGAGACAGAGTGGAAGAGAGAGGGAAGGAGAGAGGAGATAGATAGATAGAGAGAGACTCATGGCATGATATGGTGGTGTCAGGACAGCTTACAGGAAGCGGGTCTCCCCTTCTACCATGTGGGTTGTGGGGATTAAACTCAAGCCCTCAGACTTGGCAGCAAGCCAAGTGTCTTTACCTTCGGACTTATCTCATCCTTATTTTTTTTTGAAAGAGAGTCTGTCACCGAACCTGAAGCTCACCAACTTGACTAAACTGACTGGCCAAGTATGACCCTGAGAGTCTCCTGTCTCTGCCTTCCAAGCACTGGTATTACAGATGCATACTACTGTGCCAGACTTTCCACATGGGTGCTGGTGATCTGAACTCAGTCTTTCTGCTTATGTGACAAACCCTTCAGAGGCCAAGCCATCTCCCTATCTTTCTAATCACTTTAGTCTCTTTTATCTTTGTAATTTGCTCACCCATGCTCTATAAGTAACCCTAATTTAATAAGTTTGACAAGCAGCTTTTATTAAACTCATTTGGTTCATCAATAAACAAACAAACAAGCATGAAAGGAGAGTATTGCGGGGTGAATTTGATTGGAGATATGTTACACATGTGAAAATGTCATAGTGAAACCTATTACTATGTATATTTTAGTAAGCTAATAAAAACTTTAAAAATTGTGTCTTTGGCATTTTTTTTCAGCCTTTTTCTATGAAATTTTTGTGCAACTCTTTTGCTTACTCAGTAGATGAGTGTCCTTAGGATTGCCTATTTTAAGGTTATTGTTGCTATTTTTGAAATGATGATGATTTTTAACTCAACTCCTGATCCCTTTACATCAGTCTCAAGTTCTGAGACTACAAGCATGGGCTACCATGCCTGACCTAAAGTTACTCTTTAGTTAAATGATATCACAAAAATAAGGTTGAAAAAAATGCACCTTTCATGTGAGTAGACATAATTTAAAAAGAATGTGTAAACTAAAAAAGCATTTTTATTATTGAAACGAAGAAACATCAAGTTATCTGTAACTCAGCTATGGACTGTAAATGTTGAGTCAAGATTCACTGAGTTACCTTGCCTCTCAAGGAGTTTGCAGGTGTGAGGGGGAAGGACAGGAGAAAACGGGGTCACCCACCTGTGCCCTTGAAGCGCTCACAATTCGCACCAGCCTGTAAGCAAACTTGTCCTTGTTCTGCTGGTTGAATGCCTGCAAAGCAAACTTCACACTGCCAGGGAACTCGGGGTCCTTGATTTGCCCATTATCAGAAAGCTGGTCCTCTTCAGAACACCAGCCACGAGTCCCCTGGGGTTGGAAGCCTAACAGAAGCAGCAGCGCTGCCCAGGGCAGAGCCCTCCTTCTAGCTGGACACAGCATGCTCAGGGGTCTGCGTTTGCCTTTGCCCTTGCAGCCTTGCCAGACTTTAAGTTCTTCTCCTGGGCCCCTAACTCCTCCCTTCAGCCCTCCTCTCTGCCAGTATACCCACTCAGTCCTTCCACATGCGTTGCTACCTTTCCCACCCAAAACCATTCGATCACCTCCTGCCCTGTTGGGAGTGACAGGACTTTATGTGCAAGGCCAAAACAATCTGCATGCAGTGGGTGGGAGACAACGACACAGGAAGGGAGAGAAGTGAAAGTGAAGCCCCAACATTTGTGTATTCATTCCGGAGCCACGGTGGGGTGCAGGGGAGGAAATTGTCTCCCCACTCTTGATATCTCCCAAAGAATGCTCCACTGTATCCCAGCATTTTCCACTTCCACCTCACGACCTGGAATGGACAATCTGGTTCAGGTCGCTGATGCCGGTTGCTAACGTTGGAGGTGTCCACAGAGTTGATCAATTCCCAGGATAGGAACATCAACTGCTCAGTCCAGAGATATGCGGCCGCCGCTGGTGTACTAGTCTTAGTAGGTTATGGAAGGGAGCTGTTTTCTGCCCTCCAGCTAGGGTTTCTGTGGCGGGGTGGTCATTTGTACTTAGGGGATCGGGAGTAGAGAACTTGAAAAGGAGAGAAAGTAAAGAAGATACCCCAAGAACTAGCCGGGTGTGTCTGTTCTGTGGTCACTGGTGTCCCCTTGTGGCCAGAATTGGCACAGACCAGCAAGTCAGAGCAGTTTCTGGCTGGAAGTACGGGCTCTGGAGAGACTTAACCACAGCACGCAGCCTTCAACCGCAGCAGTAAACAGGGCTAGCACATCTGAGCGCCACAGTCTTTCTGGACCAGACTGAAGCCCTGTCCCCACGAAGTGTGCCTTCAGCCTTTGTCTGTAGCTATGTGTTGCTTCCGAGGGAACCAGAATCTCCCGGGGCTTGCTAAGTCCAAAGTTCCGCACTACAGGATTTCAGGCCAGGATGACTATCTCAACAGGAATTTGTTTTTCCTAAGAGCTAAGGGTGGTGTGGGAGGATAGAGTAGTGCTTGGTACTAACCCAGGTTCAGAACACAATCCTGATGTGGATAGAAACCCCAAGTGAGGAATAGCTCAGTCTGAGGGGCCAGGGATCAGATGTGTGTATGGGTGGGGAAGGGAGAGGGAAAGACATATTTCCTGGTGACAAAGAGAGATATTGGTCAGACCATGGCTCTAGTCACCAGGAGAGAGAATGGAAAGGCTGCTTTTTAACCTCAAAGCCTGACTCTCACACAGTGGTCCTCAGAGCTGGGCTCTCAAGAGCTGCCACTCTCCACGAGTCTTCAGCACGCAGTTCAGCCTGCCCTGCCACACCCTCCTGGCCACACTGACCAGTCTTGGCCCCTGTTCTAGCGGATCTGGTCTCCCTCTAGGCCCTTGTTTTGTTCAGGAAACACATCCCTTCTCTCAGGGACGCCAGCCAGGGATACTGGGTTTCGTGGTCATATTTTTTTTTTCTCAGTTGGATTTTGGTCACAAAACTTTGGCTGAGATATGAGTACTGTGGTTTCTTCCCTGGAAATGGCAGTGTTTGTTTAGGAGCTGGGTGGGTGTTGACATGGTGGAGATATTTTTGTGGGTGGTTTGGAGAAACAGGCTGTAGAGTCCTGTAAGAGCTAAAATCCCGACAAACTTGGATAGAGTGTGAGTGTCCAAACAAAGGTCAACGTGACCAGGAGGCCACTTGAATGAGGGTTGCAGGAACAATTTTTTCTCTGTTTGTCAAATATCCCTTCTGGGTCACCCCATGTTACAGGGTCCCTATTCGGGAGCCAAATGTTGCCAACCAACCATCCCATGTTGCAGGGTTCTTGTGTTTGGAGTGGAAGATTGAAACCAGAACATGATTAGAGGATAAAGGTAAAGTTTATTAGAGGACAGAAAGAATGGAACTCATGGACTCTAGACGTAGAGTGCCATGAGGGGGAGTGCCCCAGAGAACTCATGGAATCCAGGCATGGAATCCATGAGAAGCAGGCAAGAAGCTATAAACGAACTCTTGGCATTCGAGTCCCATGAGGGGCAGGCACCAAAGATGGCTGTCAGGGTCAGGTACGTTTATACACTTAGATAAACCACAGGAAAATGACTTTTCCCCCATTGGGTTTGGCAAGCCTGGGAGAAATGGCTTTACTCATTGTTTAGCTCATGTTGGAGCCCAATCCAGTTGTTTTGGGCCCAGATGGGGTTAGAGATCAAGCTGCTTGTTTGATATGAAGAGTTCATGCCCAAAGTCTTTCATAGGGAAGTTGACATCTTATCTCTGGGAGGATTGGGGTCATGACGTTCCTCAGCAGGGTGTTCCTTCATGGTGATTCCAGCAGTGCGGGATGACCTTCAGGAATTTTAAAGATCTTCAGAGACCTTTAGAGACGGACCCTCCCAGCACAGCTGTTCTAATCCTGCCTTATGAGGACAAGGGAGAGACCAACAAGCACAGCGCTGTCCTGCAGACAATTGGTGAGTCCATCTCGAGGGAACAAACAGCGGGCATTCCACAGCATGATGTACACTTCTCACGAAGGATGGCTGGGAGTCCCAGGGGCCACATCTGCCTTCACTGTGCAGCTAACCAGGGGTCAAGGACACCATACCAATGCTGACTTATAAGTATGTCCAAACTCTCGCTGTGTCCTTAAAGGCCTTCCTCTTTGACTGAAGGAGGATGGACATTTCAAGACATAAGGTAGAAGTGAATATGAGTCTGGTCTGTGGAACCCCTCATAGATGGACTGGGAAATCCAGATAGCAAGCAGCGGGCAGTGTGCCACAGCTTTCTTCCTAGCCATCTCCCTCTGGGTGACTTCTCTCCTTTTGTCTCTACTGGACTCTTATTTATCCTCTAGTACCCTCTTTTCTAAAGTTCTTCTGACTCTCCTTGCAAGAGTTTTATCTCACTAAGCTACGTCCAGAGTGGGTACTGATCCTCCCTCCACGGCAGGCAGGATCTCTGAGGTGCTCCTCTTTGTTTTGTTGACACTGAACATCCCAGATGGGACTCACAGAAAGTTCTCAGCAGCTCCTCGTGACATGGCTTGGTTTCCTAGAGCTAAAGTTCTATATTTCTGGAAGCTTCAAGAACAGATGGCAACTATGTCTAAGACCAAATCTTCAGGCTTATCTGTGAAGGAAGAGGTGGTGCTGGGAGGCCATCTTCTGGATGTATTATGTGCTCAGAGTGACCTCTGGTCTGGCAGGTGGACGCCTTCTCTGGACTCTGACCTCCTTGTCTAGGCTGACGTCACCTCATCTCGTAACTGGCTTGTTCCGTCTTGTCCACTGCCACCATATCTCTGTAGGGTCTGCTGGCCTCCAGGACCAGCTACTTGGCTTCTAGATGACTTCCTGGGGGTTTGGTACCTCCTGCGTCCTATTCCCTTCAGAAACTCCTGGATAGCTTTGTATTTCTGAGTGTTCCACATGCTGGAACACAAGACAATATCCAGAATCCACGGAAGCAAATATCCAAACAGGAAGGTAGAACAGAGAATTCCTGAGATTCTAGGATTCTGAGGCAGCTCTGAGCACCCCCATCTCCCTTCCCCAGTTCAGCTCTTCCATCTAAAGGCTTCTTCTTAGTCTAGTCTTTGGGTGACCTTGAATTTTACGAATTGAAGCAAATTTCAACTAAAAAGAGGGCAGTAATTTCACTTAAGAGTAAAACAAAAATTAAAATACAAATGTTGCTGAAGTCTAAATTGGGGTCATTTGCCATATATGCAAATTGAAGGCCATGGGGAGGGGTGGGGTCCATTTCTAGTTTCCTACTTTTCTCGAAATGTTTTCTTTTTTTCTTTTTTTTTATTTCCACTCATACAAACTTAACAGGTACACCGGTTCCCCCCTCCCTCCAACCCCCTATCTCCCTATGCCCCCTCCCCTTCCCCTTCCCTCCCCATCCCCCAGTGCCTCCCCCTCCCATCCCTTTGGCATCCTTTAATGTGCATGTCAAACTCTCCTCTGGGTCCTCCTCTCCTCTCCAATGAGGTGCAAGGACCCAGTGGCATTTCCCAGAACCCTTTCCTGTGTTTCCGTTAAGCATAGGAACACTACTGTGGCTGTCAATCCCTTGCCTCCCAGGATCCTAGTGCCTTTAGCAAATGCTAGACTTTGCGAGGTCAATAATGTGTTGGACATTGCGCAGGGCATGTAAAGTCCAAATATGATTGCTTCGGCCCTAACTTGTGTGGAGTATCTTGCATATCATTGCTCCTCCCATCCTTGTGTTCTTACAATCTTACCACCCCCTCTTCCGCAAATTTCCCTGAGCTTCTAGATGGGGAGAGATTAGGCTGGCCTAGTTCCAGATGGTTGATATAGAGTCTCTGAAGTTCTGGATTATGGTTTGTTGATTTTTTTTTTTTCAGTTTTGCTGCTCCCGCAATGCCCTTGGCTCCACCCCGATGGGTATTGGATGTCACCCCCTGGCCAGAGATAAAAACCTGTTAAATTAGAGTCTTGTTATAAGCGTATATTCAAAGGTAGATGTAATAAAAGTAGGAAACCACGGTGAGGGAGAGGTCAATCACCCATCTGCAAAATGGTTACTTTCTATCTGCCAGACTATACATCCTCCCCTTCTGGTAAGATCATACCCCATCAGTTGTAAATGATCAGGAAGGAAAGTCTGTGAACTTAACCAGATGTCTCATTACTTACTTGCAGTCCTTGATGGTGGCCTATTTTCTCTGCTGTAACATGGTCCCCTCTCTCCTTGTTACTGGTGTAGCCCTCCTTCCCCAACCCTCCTGTTCATAATCTTAGCAATTACTGTAGTTATTACACAGATTTATCTTTGAGTGTCTCTAAGTGGGTTTTGTACTAGGAGCCACCTATTAGGGAGTACATATGGCACTTAATTTTCTGTGTCTGGGATACTTTACTCAATATAATTGTTTCTAATTCCATCCATTTCCTGGCAAATTCCATTAATTCATCATTTTTGATGGCTGAGTAGTACTCCATTGTATAGATGTACCACTGTTTCCTTATCCACTCATCAACTGTTAGACATTTGGGTTGATTCCATGACTTTGCTATTGTAAACAGTGCTGCTATGAACATGGTCATGCTTGTGCTATCGAGGTGAATTTTTGCTGTATGGGGGGTTATTCCCAAAAGTGGAATAGCAGGGCCATATGGCATTTCAATCTTTAATTTCTTTAAGAATCTCCAGACGGCTCGCCAGAGTGGCTGTATGAGCCTGCATTCCCACTAGAAATGTAGGAGAGTTCCCCTCTCTCTACATCCTCTCCAGCATTTGTTGTTGTTTGTGTTGTGGATTTTTGCCATCCTGACCGGGGTGAGATGATATCTCAGGGAAGTTTTGATTTGCAGTTCCCTGATGGCTAAGGATGTGGAGCATTTTTTAAGATATTTGTTAGACATCAAAATGTTTTCTGATAGAAACACATTCCCTGCTACAGGGAGTGTACATGTTCTACCAAAATGCTTTTTGCTGGATATGGTGGCATACATCTGTAGTCCCAGAATTCAGGAGGCTAAGAGGAGAGGATCATGAGTTCAAAGCCAGTCTGGGTGCAAAGCAAGACCCTGTCTCAAAGAATCAAGGATGAGGGGTAGCTGCAGTGGTGAGTTGCTTGACCAAACATGACGAAGGTGTTGCGCTGAGGCTCCAGCAGTCACACACAAATGAAGAGTCTTCCTCTCTTTCTCAGAAATCACAAACTTCCAGGACTTTCTTTAGCAAGCTGGCATTCACTGGGCTAGAGCGTTGAATGCTTCCAGGCTGAATTCTCTCCTTACACTGACTTGTTTTGACACCAAAACAACTTTGGCTAGGAGGTGGAGCCATTAGGATGGAGCCAAGGGCGGGGAGAATAGCAAAACTGGAAAAAAGAAAAAAACAAACAAACAACAAACCAGTAATTCAGAACATCAGAGACCCTACATTAATCACCAGGAACCAGGCCAGCCTAATCTCTCCCCATCCCAAAGCTCAGGGAAATTTGCGGAAGAAGGGGCAGGTAAGAGTGTAAGAGCACAAGGATGGGAGGAGCAATGATATGCAAGATACTCCACACAAGTTAGGGCTGAAGTAACCATAATAGGACTTTGCATGACCTGTGCAATGACTGACATTTCATTGACCCCTCCAAAGTCTAGCATGGATCACAGGTACTAGGATTCTTAGAAGCAAGGGATTAACAGCCACAGTAGTGTTCCTGTACTAAAGGGGAACACAAAAAAGCTCTAGGCAATGCTACTGAGTTCTTACACCTCATCAGAGAGGAGGACCCAGAGAGAAGTTTGACATGCACAGTAAAGGATGCTCCAGGATTGGGGGGGGGGAGCCACTGGGAGAAAGGGAGGGAGGGGGGAAAGGAAGGGGAAAAGGAGGGAGGGAGCAGGGTGATCCAGGGACAAGTGGAGGGAGGAGGGGAATGGGGTACCTATCAAGTTTGGGTGAGTGGAAAAAATACACTATAAAAAAAAGTACAAAAATGCTACAGAACTACTTTTGTTTGGTAAAGTGTAGTTTTCAGTAACAGAAAAATCAATTAATAGAGACAAACCAGTCAAGGGCTTCCTTCTCTCTCTCTCTGTCTCTCTCTCTCTCTCTCCCTCTCAGGACAGATATACTAACTGTACTTCCCCCCATCCCAGCCTCAGTCTGCCATGCATTGCACTAGTCACTGCACATGCGCACTGAGGTCTCCCATGGAGAAGCCAAGGTGATATTTAGATAGAAAGTATCCCTTATCTCAAATCTGAATGGAAATACTTCAAAACCTGAAACTTTCAGTGCCTTCATGATGCTGTAATTGGAAAATTCCATCTCTGACATCAAGTGAGAGCTGTAGTCAAAACATTGTATCATATTACTTTCTGATATATATATATATTCTCATTATGTTTTCTTATACAACACATCTACTATATATGAAACATAAATAAATTTCATGTTTTCACTTATGTTCCATATCCAAGAAACCTCATTGTAATGTGAAATATTTCAAAATTCATAAAAGTCCCAAATTCAAAACACTTTTAGTCTCCAGTATTTGAGCTAAGGCCTATTCGACCCACTCCTGATTAAGACTGATGCCTTTAACACTTTGCACAAGCAATTGTATGCAAAGGAAATCGCCTTTCTTACAAAGTGGATGTGTGTCTCGTGGTGGCCTCTATTGATCTTCCTTCTCTTGGCTTTGCTCCGTTCCCTAGAACCTTGGCATCCTAGCAGGCAAATTGTTGAAATCATTCCCTACTGCTCCAATTCTATTCTTTCTCCCTTAGAGTTGGGCACAAAGCATTCTGGTCTGGCTCCCATGGGCATGCATGTGTTTCTTTATAGCAGACCCCAGGACAGCTGCAGAGATACAGGGAAGCCCCTTATTTAGCTTTATTAGAGACCACTGTGCTAATGATGCCTCTCTATGTGCTGATTTAGAGCTTAAATTAGTTCAACATGTCAATATTTTCTTAGGGTTTGTGGTTTTTTTTAAACATTTCATTTTAAAAATCATTACTTTTGTTTCCCTACATTTTAAACTAAACATGGTATTTTCCATTGCTTTCCTCACTTCTGTGTGCCATTCATCCAGAGTCTGACTATGTTTTGGGAGGGAAGGGTCTTTAGGGGGCAGGTTCTCACCCCTCCCATCAGCTTTCCCAGCACCACCTATGGAACAGTTGATTTGGCGTTACATTCAGATTCTGCTGTGGTGGGAATATGTCTTGTCCCCTCCAAAACTCATGCTGAAATTTCATCCTTTTTCCCCCCCTCAATATTAAGAGAGAACTTGAGGGCCTGTGAGATAGCTCAGGGAGTCAGGTGCAAACCTGGAAACGTGGGTTTGATTCCTATAATCCCACATGGTGGAAGGAAGGAAGTAATCTCTGATCTGTACCTGTGTACTATGGTCACCTTTGTTCTCTCTTTCTCTCTCTCTCAAATAAATAATTTGGGGGGGCTAGGGGCATAGGTCAGTGATAACCACTTGCCTTGTTTGTGAGTGGCTCTAGATTTAATCCTAGTACTAAAAAGAGGGCAAAAGAGAGAGGGGGGGGAGAGAGAGAGAGAGAGAGAGAGAGAGAGAGAGAGAGAGAGAGAGAGGAGAGAGAGAGAGAGAGAGAAGAGACTCCTATCATTCTCTTCAAATGCATACCCTCAACTTCAATGATCCGATGATCCAGCTTCCTTGTGCTAGGCTCTACCTCTTAAAGGCTCCGTCACCTCTTATAGCATAAATGGCAGCACACACTGGCAACCAAGCCTTCAGCCCCCAGGATCTTTTGGGGGACATTTAAGATGTAAACCACAATAGGCTCTGATGATCAAACTCAGCATTGAGGGGCCAGAGTATAGCTCAGTGATAGAGGCCTTGGTCCCTGAGACTCAAGACCTTGTTCCATCTGCAACACCCACACCCACACCCACACATTCATACACATACACATCCAACCATATACCAACAGAGAGAGAGAGAGAGTTAAACACCTACATTCAATTCCTTGTGTTGTGTACCAGCCCATCAACCACGAGGCTCTGGCACCTCTATCTCTTGTAGGCCTCCTTTCCTCTGCTGACTTGATGCTGTGTTCTTTTTAAAGACCGTGAGACCTTTCACAGCCTCCTGTAACTGTTGGCTAGGAGAACGTGCCCACACCCTCCCCTCTCAGTGAATAAGGCCCACGCAACAGACAAGACCCTGCAAATCTTCCCAGCCACTTGCTTCCTTTGACAATGGCTCTGTTATACCAATGCCGCCTTTGGTTTTTGCTTTTTTTTTTTTTTTTTTTTTTGCCTTGGACCATGTGATGTGTACAGAGCCAGAGTGAAAGCTTTTCATTTTGGCAGTTTGGGGCAGTGTTTACTGTTCCTCCTTCCAGAACATTCTCTTTAGCCTCGGCCAACTTGACCATTGTGGTCTTTCCCCCTTTCTTAATGGCTGTCCAGGTCCGGACAACGGCTGCTTTCTCCTGGAAATGATGCTATTCAGAGTTCTTTTTGGATCTCTTGAAGCAGTTTCCATCGACTCAGCCAACTTTCCATTTCCTCAAGCAAGTGTTATTTAGAGATCAACCTCAAATGTCCAGCAGTAGTGTTGTTTTGGAAATGCCAGATAGTCGACCCACGATGGGCCTCATACCCCCTTATGAGGCATAAAACACTGCTTCTTTCTGTTTTCCACCTTTGCTTTTCCAGCCACATCAGCTATTCTCAACCAAGTTAACTTCTTTTTCAGGCTTCACATGTGAATTCCAGTTAACGTATTAGATTTGGAACATACTTCTCTTTAATGCCAAATGTGAAGGTTCTAGTTAAGAGAAAAGTACTAGAAAGTACTAGAAGAAGTACTAGAATAGTACTAGAAAGAAAAGTACTAGAAAATGTACATCAAATATTGGAGGTGGGTATGTGCCTGCCCTGATCAGTCACTATCCTTAATGCCAGCACTGAATAGATAAGGGGTCTCAAAGTGCAGGTTTATGTACAGAGAGGCAGACCCATTATATAAGCAGTTATGAGGAAGGGTAACATTAGCACTGCAACATGACAACCTGCCTCTTGAGTTGGGTTAGCGGTCTAGGGCAGGTATAGTGTTTGTTTTCCATTTTAAGCTTCTGTACATTCTATCTTAAGCAGAAATTTCTTTGACCCACCTCCCGCCTCCCTCCTCCCCCAAAAAAAACCAATATAGCAATTGGGACTGTGGATATGGCCCAGTGGTTAAGGAACCAACTGTGTAAGCAAGAAGATAGGAGTTTGTATCCCCAGAACTTTTATGGATAACAGGTGGCTGTGGCAGCCTATCTTTAATTCTAGACTCAGAAGGATTGGATAGGGGATGACCAGAGCAAGGAATAAGATAGAAGAGCTATTAAAGATGATTCTAGATATTAGTGTCAGGCTTTTAAATGCATGCTCATACATGTGTACCCATATAAACATGTGCCCACACCCATGAAACACACACATACATACACACTACCCACATATACTCATGAAAATGAAAGAAAATATGATAATGATTCTCAGCTTTTTTGCCTCCTCTAGAATTCAAAGAGTAGCTGTTAGGCCCAACAGGGTGATGAGATATATTTGGGGCCAAGACAGAAGCATGGGTAAGAGACCCTCTTCCTTGAGAGTGGGGCTTGTTTTGGACACCCAGGTGGAGGAACAAGAAAACTCCATGAGTCCTGTGGGCAGGAGTTTGTGGCACTCCTCAGTTAAAAGGCTTCACATAACTGTGGCAAAAACCTCAATCACTGGGTCGTGTATGAGTTTAAGGCTGCTGAGTCTTCATAGTCAAATGTTAGAACCTGACTTCAGAAAGTTGTCCTTGGACATCCAATCATGCTCCTTAGCATACATGTAAATTATCTCTCCCTCTCACCCACCCTTTCTCAAATAAATAAAATACTTCGAAAACACATTAAGATACTAATGTATTTCCCAGGAATCAAAAAAAAATTTTTTATACTAGAAAAAAACAGCAGAATCATTGTTCTTTTCCAAGGATAAAATGGTCAGTCTTCTAATGGAGACCAGCAGGGTTTGGAGCATGACTTGACCCACAGCCAAGAGGCCTAGCTCTCTTCCTGCTGGTCTCATTAGCTTGAAGTCCTAGAGAGGAAGAACTATGCCCAACTCTTGCAGTTTGAGCCTTATCAATCTCCCAAAGCATCCACAACTCGGGAGAGGCAGGTTACTGGCTGTTAGTGCCTCTGGGTAGCTGAGTGTGTGGTAGATGATTGGAAGTAAGTGTGAGGAGCCCTGGAATAGGCTTTAGAACCTGTTCCCACTGGTTCATTGGTCTATGCTAAGGACTCATTCATTGCATGAAAGGCCCTCAAGCTAAGAATTTCAGACTGATCTCAGAATCATCAGTCCAGTGGTCACCAACTGTAACAGTTATTCTTTACTATTTCTGTGAGAGAGCACCCAAAGTCAAGCAACTTACGGGAAAAAGGGAGATTTATTCAGCTTACAGTTCCAGAGGGAAGGTACAGTCTCTCAAAGCAAAGGTAGCATGGCTGGTTGGCCAAAGCTGGAGGAAGCTAAGTCACCACAGACATCTTGGAAGCTGAGAGCTTCAGACTGTTTGCAGAAATGGCTGCCTTCTCTGGAGGTAGGGTGGGACTAATCCACCTCAAAGCCCACCCCTTATGACCACCTTTCTCCAGCAAGGTTCCACCTCTCAAGGTGACATGACCTTGCCAAACACATGAGACTGTGGGGGACACATTTCAAACCATGACACTCCATCCTTGGCCCCCACAGCTCATTGCCATCTCATTATGTAAACCACACTCAGTCCAACTTTAAAAGTCTTCAGAGACTACAATAGTAGTCCCAACAGTCCAAAAGTCCAAAGCCTCCTGTAAAATCAAAAGACAAGTTACATAGTTCCAACTTACAATGGCACAGAATAAACATTCCCATTCCAAAAGGAAGGAATGAGGGCATATCCAGGAAAGATCGGTCCATAACAAGACTGAAAACCGCAGGACAAACTCCAAATCTTGTAGCTCCAAGTCTAACAGGTGAGCCTCTTGTTGAAAGTTCCAAAGGGCTTTAGTCCCATCCCTCCAATGCAGCTGCCCATAGAATACGTTGCTCTCTTGAGCTGACTCCTCCCAGGGTATATAGCAATCCTTGGCAGGTGTCCCACATTGTCTCTGGCATTTCTAACATCTTTACTTCTCAATAGCAAACCAAGCTTTAATTTCACAACACAAACTTCCCTTCTTGGCCTCTAAACTTGCCTCATGATGCCTGGATTCTGCCAATTTTTGAAATCTTGGAGGAGGACTCCACGCTCTCCTCCCTCTTGTATCACTGATGCCTCTAAAACCAGAACCACGTGGACGACTTTGCAAAGACTAGCCCCTTTGAATCACAGCTGTTTCTGCTTCTGTATGTTGAGCATCTCTTTCACTCCTGGGCAGTTGCTTGGTAAGAGAAACCAACTCTTGCTTTGGAACTCCACCCCTTAGCTCCAGTCTTTTGAAAGGATTTGCATTCTTATGAGTGGGAGCCTTCCCTGAGGATCTTGCCCTCAAGCTAGAGCCTCTCCTATTATTCAAATTGAGAGCAGGCTTTGATTTACAAATGGAGCTAATCTCTTTAATAGCCATTTTGTTCCCTGCTTCCTCCTGGTTTAACTCTTTAAGTTTGGCATTGTATTTCATCATCAGATCTTACAGTTTTTGCTTCTTCCTGATTCTTTGCTCTTTTTCATAACTCTGAAGACAACTAAAAAGTAGCCATATCACATTATCAAGACTATATTGCTTTGAAATTTCCTCTGCCAAGCACTCTAGCTTAACTTCAGGCAAGCTTTCAGGATGAGGGCAAAACTTCACGAAACTCTCGGCCAACACCTGGCTCCATGTGTCACTCGTCCAGTTGCAAACACAGTCTCTGTTCCCCTCTGGACCATCATCACAAGCTGGGCTTCCACTGCCTGTGTCTCTCACAGCATTGCTCTCTTCAGCGCTCTCATGAGAAAGGCCCATTTGGCCCTCTTGCCAAGATGCAAATGTTGTGGCCAGATTCTAGGGTCCCAAAAATCAGTAAGGAGCCAACGCTGGCTGCAAATCACATGAGGGTCTTTATTAGCAGATTCAAACTTGAGCTCACAATCGGCCAACAGAAGTGTTGAGCCAGGAAGAGCATGGCCCTTTGTCCGGGTGAAGTTTTATAGCTTACTGGCAAGGGGAGGGGGCTTCCAACTTTGTAGTTACATGATTGGCTAACAGCCAACAGTTTGGGCACGCAGGGATTTGTCCCCCTCCTTGTCTGTGAGCAGTTTGAATTGCAACCTTACCCCCCACAACACCTGAGATTTTCTCTTCGGTTACTGACAAATGGTTGCTGGCCTCTGATTGGCTTATATACCCAGGCCGGCGCTGCCCTGGGGCAGTCCATAGACTTTTATGGTAAGGGGAGGAATAGAGGTGGATAACTCCAGTCTGCTGAAACGTTCTTTTCAGTATTCAGCTAGGCACATGGGGCCGCATTCCAAACTCCCAGCCAGTCTCTAGTTAGAGCTAATGGCTGCACTCTGACTGGGACATATTATGAAAGCTATATACATGTCAGGAAACATACTTAAAAAGAACTAAAAGAAAACCAAAATCGGGTTCTAGGTCTCCTCACAAGACTTTCCCAGCACCAAGTCCCAAAGTTCTCCATATTTCTCCCAATAAACAGTTCCAAAGGCACACTAGCCACATCACAGCATTGGCCATACTGCTGGGTACCAACTTCTCACAGCTTCACAAACAACTTTAGGTTGTGGTACTAGCTGTTCTTAATCTCACAGCAATATCCCACTACTCGGTACCAATTTTTATAATAGTTACTCTTTACTATTGCTGTGAGAAAACACCCAAAGTCAAACAACTTAAGGGAGAAAGGGAGATTTATTCAGTTTATAGTTCCAGAGGGAAGGGACAGTCTCTCAAAGCAGAGGTAGCATGGCTGGTTGGCCAAAGCTGGAGGAGACTAAGTCACAGCAGACATCTTGGAAGCTGAGATCAGCAGATTGCTTGCAGCAAAGGCTGCCTTCTCCTGGAGGTAGGGTGGGACTCATCCACCTCAAGTCCCACCCTTTGTGACCACCTTCCTCCAGCAAGGCTCCACCTCTCAAGGTGACATGACCTTGCCAAACACATGAGACTGTGGGGGACACATTTCAAACCATGACACCAACCCTTGGTTATTTCTTAACACCTATTAGTTCAATGCATGTACACATACACACACAAACACACACCACAAACATGCACATGCACACACTCACGCACGCACACACACATATATGCACACACTCTCTCACACACACAGAGGAGAGAGAGAAAAGAGAGAGATTTTCTACTGTTTTATACAACCAAGTATTAAAATACAAATTATGAAACCAAGTATTAAAATTACCACCAAAGTATGTCATCCTCCTTATTTTCTCTTATTTTTTGATAGTTTCATATGTTTGTGTGTGTAAATGTATATATATACATACACACACAAGAATTTTTGTCCTTTTCTCCTCCATATTACTCCTCGTTCCTCTTCCTCCTCCTTCTGAGAATCTTCTTCCCAACAAGCTTTTGGGTCCTTTCTTCAGGTGCTGTCAGTTTGTTTTATGAGACAGGGTCTCTCACAGGCTTAGATTAGATTTGGCTGACTGGCCAGTGAGTCCAGGAATTCTCCTGTCTCTGTCTTCCGAGCCTGGGAATTACAAGTGTGCATCACCACACCTGGCTTTTCACATGAGTTGCCAGGCAAGCACTTTTTGGACTCAGCCATTTCCCCAGCTCCTTAATTGTGGGCTCTTACTACAGCAGAGAGGGAAGCATGCACGAGGATAAGTTAAGAGAGGCATGTGGAGGCATGGAGAGGATGTGGAGTTGTGTTCTGGTTGAGCAGAGAAAAGCCACTAACATGTGAAATCAACTTTGTGGTTTGCAATTTGAGTGTCTATGGTAGGATGCTGGTATTTTGGTGAACTTTCAGTGGGTCCCATACGTCAGGTGTCAGGCTTATCCCTTAAAATTTGCATTGAGAGACTATGGAGATAGCTCAGTGGTTAAAGCCTTTGCCTCACAGACAGACTTGACTTAAGATCCCCATGTACCATCTGAAAATACTGGGCAGGTGTGGCACTCTGTCTGTAATTCTAACCCTGGAAGGTGAAGCCTGGGAATCCTCAGAGCAAGCTGTTTGGCCAGACTAGCCATAATGGTATGCTTTGGATTTAATTAAAGACCCAAGACCACAATAATATAGTGGAAGAATGATCTGATATTATTCTTTATTCTCCATAGGAATACACACACACACACAAACACACACATGTATACCCATCCACATGCAAACACACATATATGCACACACTTCGGACACATACATGAAAGAAAAAAAGTAGAAATTTGGATAGAATTGTCTAGTATCCATAGAAAGGTCTTCATGGAATGAGCAGTTTTTATTCTTGTTGGAGAATGCAGTGCAGTTACAGGCAGATCTTATGAACTCAAATGCAGTGAGCTGGGTGACAATTTAAAGAGAAGTATGACATGGCATGTTTTTGAAAATTAATTTTCACTCTCCATTTATACTAAAGGTAATTACAATAAATATCAATTTTTCTGTAAAACAGGTTTTAGTCTCCTGATTATTTGCAGAAGTAGATATAGCCAAAATAACTACACAGTCTCTTTCAAAATCCATTCTGTGGAAACTCTGATAAATTGGGACTTTTTTCCAAAACAACCCTCAAGGCTGGGAAGCCACTCTGAGGAAGTCAGATTTTCCACACATTCACTGTCTGATGCGATATTCCAAGCACAGTCAATAGCTCCAATGTATCCTAAAACAAGAAAAAGTAAATATTCTATTTTTTTCCTTACAAAAGTACAGTTATGTCAGATTGGTGTAAACTATAAGAAACTTAAGGGAAAATTTTCTTTAAATCCAAAAAAAAAAAAAAAATGAAACATCAGAATGTTTTAACTAAAAGCCTGTAAAAACCCATGAAGTTTTCTTCACCAGTTCATTCAGTTTCTTGTAATTTGTTCTCATTCTGCTTGATCTCGGTTGGTTATTATTCTATGAACTTATCAGTTCCTTCTTTAGGTTTTTAAAGGTGCTTCCCAGATTCAAGTTATTGGAAAACTGTACTTTCCAGAGTCTTTTCTATCCTTTTCATGAAATTGTTTGAAGATACAAATTTTAGGATTGAAACTGCTTACAAAATCTTTCCCTGGGAAGGTATCAGAGCAATGAAGGGCAAGTGTGTACAGCCCCAGTTAAAGATCTGATGATTTGTTATCTCTGTAGCATATAATAATTTCAATATTGCAACTGATAATATTATTCTAGGACATTGTAGATTTCTAGGAATCCCATGCAATTTTTCGGAACATACATTGACAACATATTTACACAATTATAACTCAAAGAAGATTAAGTGTTAGTTCAAATTTCATACTTATTTATCGAGAGTGCGCACGTGCGCGAGTGTGTATGTGTGTGTGTGTATGTGTGTGTGTGTACATACATACATATGTCCCGTAACATGGGTGTAGAGGTCAGAGGACAACTTGTACTACAAGGATTTCAAGGATCAAACTCAGGTTGTCACATTTAGCAGCAAGCACTTTTACCCACTGAAATATCTCACTGGCCCAAGCATCAGTTCTTAACAATGTTTCCCACATAATCTAACAAATCAAAATAAATCCAGAATGTTTCTCTTGAACATCTAAGGCCCTCTGGAAATTTCCAAGTTAATTCAAAGTCAAAGGACTTAATTTTAGAATTTGATGGGAAATTTTTAAAGTTTCAAAGCAGATCACTATGGAATAAATAAAAAAATGATAAAGATTTTAAAGATGTATAAAGCATATGAAATAATGATAGAATCTCAATTTTCCAGACTTGTTACCTAAAGAAGAAATATTTCTTTCAGGCTCCGACTGAGTATATATCAATGGTTAAATAAACTCTATGAGCTCTAAAGACTTATTTCAATTTTATAAAGGCATCTGAATAATCTTAATCTTTAGCTAACTTGATAGTACATAATTTCTTCATAAGGTCCATCCTTCACAAACCTGCAAAACTTCAACAAAACACCACAGATTCCATAGCCCTCGTCATAAAATGTTACTTGCTCTCCTACATTCAGAGCTGTTTCTTATTTGTGGTTTCAGTTGCCGTATACTAGTGGGAATTTTAATCATTAGCAATTTTGGAAAGCACTCTGTAGACTAATGCCAATACCTGTTTCTCACAGATATGTATCTTTTGTATATATATGGTAAAGTATACATATGTGTTTGTATATATGCATGTCCACATGAGTGCACAGATGTGTGTGTGTGTGTGTGTGTGCGCGTGCATGTGTGTGTGGAGGTGGACGTCAGTGTCAGGTATTTTCCTCCATCACTTTCCATCTACTCTTCTGAGACAGAGTCTCGCAGGAAGTGATTTGCTCAAGAATTCTGCTCCTGCCAGCCTCTCCCAGAAACACACATGTAAAAGGAAACACAACTACTAAAAAGTAGCATATATTACTCTGAATTCTGAGCACACCTTGGGTAGACTTTGCTTCCTCTTTGTCTGGTGATTACTCTCTGCCCTCCCTCTTAACCTCTGCCTTATGATGCTGGTCCTGAGACATTCCTCCTTCTGTTTCCTGTTGGCTTTACCAAGAGATAGTGCAAGTAGAGACTAGAGAAAAGGCATGTGAAAAGATATTCCTGTCAGTGGGAGAACAGTGAAGTGAACAATAGCCAGTCAGAATGCAAAGTACTGTTGACCTTGCAACGCTCATCTAGAATCAGACCAGTCTAATCTCTCCCCATCCTAAGACTCAGGGAATTTTGTGGAAAAGGGGCAGTAAGATTATAAGAGCCTAAAGAAGATAGGAAGGTCTACCTTTGGACAAGACATTCCATTCAAGACAGGGCTGCTGCATTAGGAACTCATTAAATTGAGACTTGTTCTTACTAGACCTGCATAAAGACTGACAAACCAACATGCCTCCATAGACTAGTGAGGATCTCAGGAGAGATAATTCCATGAAGTGGAAACCTTGGGGACTTAGGCTGGATGAGTGAAGGGGAATTCCCCTATCAGTTGGGTGACCCAAAGAAGTCCACTTGGTATGCCATAGAGACCTGAACCACTACTAGGGTAAATAAGCCAGAAGAAACCTTAGGGCCCATAGAAGCTGACAGGCAAGAGGGTGGGAGGGAGTAGGATGGATTGATGAAGAGGGGAGGGGGAATGAAAAGGAGGGAGATGGAGGCATGGATAAGTACTGGCTATGTTGTAAAACTAAGATAGATAGATAGATAGATAGATAGATAGATAGATAGATAGATAGACAGATATTTCCATGGGCAAACAGGAAAGGGAGAAGTCAAATTTTCCCTACTTGATGACATGACACTAACACTTGAAAGACCCCAAAAATTCCACTAGAAGACTCTTAGATTTGAGTAACACTTTCATCAAAGTGGCAGGATGCAAAGATCAGCATACAAAAAAATCTATATGTTATGAGAATAAAGCATGCTGAGAGAGAAATCATGGAAATAATATTCATAATTGGCCTCAGAAACAACGATGATAGCCTAGGAGCAGACTTAGAACTGAAAAAAAAATCTTTGCAATAAGAGATGGCCTTCAGCATCTGCCATGTCCACTGCTCTCTCTAAAGTATATAAAATAAACTTTCACATGTAGAAAACAACAAAGATTTTTACAATGAAGTTATTTAAACATTAAAAAACTTGAAGATTCTCAAACATGGACAGACTGGTTCATGTGCACAGAATAGCAGAATTAACAAGCTATCAACACAATGTAAACCACATTAAAATTCCAATGATACTCTTCGCTGAACTAGCAAAAATTAAAATTCATATGGAAGTGCAAAAGACCCTGAGCAGCCAATACCCGATTTGAAGATACACTATGGGGTCATAGTAACAAAACCACCATGATATTGTTATAGACATATTGTTATAGACATATAGGTCATTAGGATATAGAATAGGAAGTCATAATAATGCCTATGTATGGGCAATATTGACTCCAGGGCAAGAATGTATCAATTCAGACACATAAAAGCAAGAGACAAGATTCTTCCCTTGATTCTGAAGCCACCTATGTGCATGAGGGTGTAACTTGCATCAACAAACAGCCCGAGGCCCATTCTGTTTACTTTCTTGGACAATGAAGTGCAGCTTACAGACATGAAAAGCAAAGATGCTCTCCTCGTTTCATTTGTGACCAACACTAAGACCCATCTGCATCTGCTTGCTCTCTTTCTGATAAAAACAGAACTGCTGAGTTGTAACTTGGCCCCCACCCGGCCACAGAGGGAGAGTGGTTCCCAGCCCTTGGCAGCTGATTGAGGCCTAGTGAGGAATGTTTGGCCACAGAGATTTGGCCATCAGAGCAAGTGGGTCGCTTTGAGGTCTTCTGTCCTGCCCCCCCCCCCATATCGTCATGAGAGGACTCGTTCCCTTCTCAGTGGTATGTGGAGAGCACCTGAAGGGGCTTGTGTCTGGAACATGGTGCTCCTAAGAATCATAGTTCCTTGGAAAATGAAAAAGTAAACAACAGTGTGTTGGAAGACATGCTTCAGTTTAGTTTAGAAAACAGGAACGGAGCTAAAAAAAAAAAAAAAAAAAGAAAGAAAGAAAACATGCTGTGACAGTAGACTTTTTCATGCGTCATTATGGCTTGGCTGTGGTGCCAGGGTTTCTTCATATTGAGTACGAGGAAGAGGTTGTGGTGATAGTTAATAAGCATACCCATTTGTCTATTATATAAAGGGGCCACCTTTGATAGTGTGGCCAGAGCTTATTTGATTACCTGGAGGCCTTAATAGCAGACACTGGGATTCCCAAACTAAAAGGCATTCTGCCTCAGACTGTAACATACAAGCATAACACATTCAGGACTTACCAGGCCTCACACTCATATGAACCACCTCTTAGAAATCAGAACTTCTCTTTCACAGGCAATGGGAACTCTAATTTTACTCAACCTTTTTGTCTTAGAATAAGGTATAAAGAAATTCTCGCTTGGGCATGGTGGCACATGCCCATAACACAGTATTGGGAGCATGATGCAGGAAGTTCATGAGTCAGAGGTCAGCTACAGTTTGTTTTCAGGTAAGCTTGGAAACTCAGTGTGACACTGTCTAAAAATAAAACTCTCGGGGATAGGGGAGATGGCTCAGTGGATAAAGCACTTGATGAGGATTGACGTTCAGATCTCCAGCATCCTCATAGAAGTAAAGTGGGCAAGACGGAATGCCCATAATCCCTGCGCTCAGGGGGCAGAGTCAGGAGATTCCCAAGGCAAGTCGGTGAGTTCCGGGCTCAGTGAGAGACCCTATCTCAGCAAATAAAGTGGAGAGTAATCTAGCTAAGGTCAGCCTCGGGGCTCCATGTACACACACTTGCAAATATACCCACACACACCTGTACCTATGCGCACAAACATACATGTACACATGAACACACACACCCTCTGATCTACCTCGTCTAAAAATGGATCATGTGATCCTCATTTTAGAAAGGGTCCTGCCCTATACACTGTGTGAAGGGCTACTGCACAGAGAAGCCAAGAGTCTGGACAGGCCTTGCTGGACTTTCTCCACTCTGTCTGTTAGTATTAAATTCTCTATGGTCGACCATGCTACAATCATGCATGTGTAAAGAGTCTCCATAGATACCCGGAAGAAGAGAACCCTAGAGCTTCTGAACAGTTGAACATAAGGTGTGTGTACAGGAGGGTGGCCAGAAAGGGCATTGGAAGCTTCACATCCCTTCAGCCCTTGCCTTATGAAGCCTTTACCCACTCTCTTTGTACAGGTGTGTGACCCTCTAACTGTGCTTTGCCTTGTAGTCCTTCACAAAAATAATGCATTTTTCAAAAATTAAAGGTTTGAGACAACCCTATTATGGGTACCACTTTTGGGGTATGTGATCCATCACTTCACATGTCATAATTTTCATTTCCCTTTGTTATGGTAATCTGTGACCCATTATCTTTGATGTTGCTACTGAGGTGTCCTGTGTGGTACCGTATGAAACTGTGATCTTTTTTTCTCATGTGATATTGAGATTAAGTCCAGGGCCTTGCAAGAACTAGGCAAGTGCTCTACCAATTGAGCTACATATCCAGCCTGTTTTATTTTTATTTTCAGACAGGATCCCATTGAGTTGCCTAGGCTGGCTTTCAATTTCTCATTCTCCTTCTTCAGTTTTCTGAATAGTTGCAACTACAGGCCTGGGCTGCCAGCCATAGCTTAATGATGTGGGTCTGTGTTCCCCAAACGCAGCTCCAGAGCTTGGCTTGTTCTCCATCTCATACCCTCTCTTAGGCCTCTTTATTCTCTGAGACGTGGCAATATTAAAAATAGGCCATCAGTAACCCTACTACAATGGATTCTAAGTTTCAAGTGGAAAAAAGAATAGCATACTTGCCTCTCACATTAAATTCAAAGCTAGACATTACTGAGCTTAGTGAAGAAGGCATGATAAAAGGTAAGATAGGCCAGGTGGGCTGAACCTATAGTCACAGCAACTCAGAAGGTTGGAGGGGAGGATTGTGAACTCAAGACCAGTCTGAGAGGATTGCAGAAATAATAAATAAATAAATATGAAAAAGATGAGACAGGCAAAAAGTTAGGACCTGTTTTCTGGAGAGGAAAACTCAGTGCATGACTTTAAAAGACAGATTGACTCTCTTGTTAGGAGACAATCCAGCTGGTGACTTTAAGTTAAGGCCAGTGATCATTTACCATTCAGACAATGCTAAGTTATGCTAAAACTCTTTTCCCTGTGCTCTCTGGATGAGAGCCAATTTCTGGCTGGAAGGATTCCTTTCAAAATATCTTTGCTCATGAACAGTGTACTGCTCACCTTGGAACCCCCCTCCCCTCCCGTGAGAAGGGGCTAGGAGGTAAGTGTTGTTTCTATGCTGCTGACACATCCGTTTTGCGGTCCACGCATCAAGGAGTCTTACGGACTTCCAGGTCTTATTATTATTTAAACAGGACATTAGTAAGGTTGCAACCACCACAGAGTGATTCCTCTAAAAGATCTGGGAAAGGAAATCGAAACCTTCTGCAAAGGACTCACCATTCTAGATGTCAATAGAAAAACAACTGAGATGTACAGGAGGAATGACATTAATAAGACTTTGGAAGAAACTGATTTTTAATCCTCACGGGCTAGTTTGAGAGGTCCAACACCTTGGTGGAAGGAGTCACTTGCAGATGAAGTGAAAACAGAAAGAGAGACCTGGATCGAGTGGATTGCAGAAGCCCTGGGGTTTCCTCTTTCGGTTTACACACATGTACAGACACAGGTTTCAGTTACTACTGTTGTATAATGTTAGCCTTGCTCTCAGTGAGTGCTGTAGGCCAGGGTTTCAGGAAGGCACAGTTAGTGCCTGCTGGTGTGTCTCCGTATGATTCATGGTCTTGGGGTAGACCCACAGGGAGCATGACTTCCCAAAGGTGGTTTCAGGAGAGCTCAACAGGAGCATTGGGGCTGTCACTACCTCATTTTCTCCCTGTGCTATAGTTGTGGCTATAGACACAAGCCACCCAGAGTTGAGAGGCAGGGACACAGACCGCACATTCCGATACCAGAATGGCCCAAAGAATTCTAGGGCCAGGTTGTAATCATCTTTTTGTATAATGACATCTATGATAAGATACCTAAAATGTATTGAATACTTGCTCTCAGCTAGGCACTATTTACATGACATTTGCATATGAAACATGTACTTACATGGAACATTTAAAATGGACAAACGCTAGTACAGACAGAGGAAGCTGTGACTGGGCTTCTTCTCTGGTGCCTGTGGGTGGTGGTGACCTCTGGATTGAGCAGCTTCTGGCTCAGTCTTGGGTTTGAGGCTGCGGTTCCTGAGGGAGACCTAGTATGGTGTAGCCTGGGCACAGCCTCTGCTTTCAAAAACAGAATAACACTGTCATGTGTGAAAGCGGTGTCCTGCCCTGTGGGTGGACCCCATACTGCTGTGCCAGCACCTCTGCACGAGATCCTGTACACTAAGGACTCCTACCCCGCATGATCCCAGGTGGCAGGAGCTCATGGCCTTTCTGGGTGGAGGCTCCCTTCTGTCACCCCACGGACTTTAGTTAAAAATCTGAAATGAGAAGGCCCTGCCTACAAGAAAGAAACAGGGCACCTAGGGACAGAGGTGCCACCTTCCCAGCTGGGCTCTGCCTTTGCACCCTGAGTTTTGGCATGCCAAGCACCCTAGATGTACCCCTTCATTTCACCTTATGTTCATGCCAGTGGCTGAAGACAGCTTTCTAATGTAGCTCTGATCACAGTGTTTGGGGAGGGGGGACTTGAAGGGCTGCCCCAGCAGCCAGGGTTGCAGGTTTCTCCCCTCTGCAAAGTGGGGGATGGAAGAACAATGGAAAAAGTGACTGAGACCATGTGTTCTAACACCCCAGCCTCTCATACTTGGGGTCCCCAGATGGTTGTTGAGTGCCAGCTGCTGACAGTGAGGGGACAACCCCCTCAGAAACGGAAGTCCACTTTATGTCAGCCCATTTGTACTCAAATGCTGCATTGCCCCATGAAAACTCATACAAGTACTTGTGTTATCTCAGGGTGGAGAAGAGCTATAAACCTCGGTCACCCTTGGCCTGGGCGTGTAGGAGAGGTGTTTGCTGACTGCTGGGTTATGTCACCTTATCCAGCGTGCTGTTTGCTTTCACACAAGCATTCCAGCTTTGCTTCACACAAGTGTCTAAATCTTCTGTGGGCAGAAATAAACAGGAATCATCATATATTGAAAATCTGGGGAGTGAGGTGTGAAGGGTGGTTCATCCCCAATTGGGTCATCTCTATCTCCACAAATGAGGTAGAGTCAAGCCAGCGTATCTTATAGGCACCTTGCTGTCTAACTCTTTTGTCCATCTGTTAGAAACTGCTGCGGCTGACACTGGGTTCCCAGTTCCTCTGTGCTCTTTAGCCGCTGTGAGACCTGGCTATTCCAAAAGACGGCAGGGCTGACTCTGCGGTGCTGTGCGTATGGGCGTAAGCCCTCAGCCCGAACATCCCAAGACAGAAACAACTCAGAAGGAACCAACAGAAGATTTTTCTTTATTGAGCCAAGAGGCATGAGCAGGCCACGCCTCCCCGGGTACTGTGCATTTGAAAAGCAAGGGGAGAAAAGGAACTAGGGGAGTTACTCAGATGTGCAGAACCAGCCCGCAGTACCTTCTCTATGGTGGTGGTGCTGGCACACTGGAGAGATCTCCAGGGCTGGAGCACCCTTCTGAGAGATGGAGTGCTACAGGGAAAGGGTACAAGGGACAGACAGCATTGCCCTACCGGGCTCAACCCTTAGGCATCATGACAGTTGGATTTTGTCAGAGAGGTTGTGCCCTTCCAAGGCACAGTGTAGATCTGGAAGGAGCAAAATGCTTTCTGAAAAAGAGAACAGAGAGGTACAATCAGTGTGGGTTATAGCATGGACGCAGCAGGGAGCACTATAGAGTTTTCTGACCAATTAAGACTCTGCTCTGCTCAGTATGGTCTAGGCATGTGCCCCTCACTGGAATTAAAATGGCCCTTCTCTCCAGTAAGAAAATCTGCAGCAGAGATTATTCTCCCTGTACCCCAATTCCCTAAATAACCTCACCTAAGAATTCAAAGTAATCATATATACCTCCCTTTCAACTCTACATAGGCAGAGATCTGTATGGACCCCACACTCACTTGATCATCATGAATCATCAGTTTTCCTACATTTGCATTTCCCCAACTTGTACACATAAACCTCCAAACACATCCACTCACTCACGCACAAGCTCATGCTAACATGCTTGTATGAATGGTCCTGGCTCATACCAAGTACGTACCTTCATCAGATGGGGCTGGTCATGGAAAGGACACTCAGCCAAGTTTGGCTGGGACTTGGTGCAAGTGGTTCGGCCTAGCTCCACATCCAAGAAGTAGTTCACTCCAGCCACGATCTACAATGAAGAGAGGATTCACTTACAGCAGCCCGGTCAAGTTCACAGGCACACGGATCTTGTATATTACAGAACTAATGTGTTTATCTAGGATTCCTGTCTACATTCACGAACTGCCAGAATTATTATCCACATAGCATACAAGCCAACTCTTCCAAGACAGGTGGCCTCAGGCCATGTTTGCAATATTTATTCTGAGCAATTCTGACAAGCCGTCATATGCAGTTGAGTAAGAGGAGGAACAGGAAACAGAAGGCAGATGCTAGGGACAAGCAATCTCTTCAATGGATTCGGTCAGGGAGGTAAGCTGCGTAGTTGTCAGCCAGGATGTTCACAGAGCCCAGGGCTACTCTGAACACAAGCAAAGAATCGGGGTTACAGAGCTGAGTGAACTGCAGCTCAAGAGATAGGGATACTGGTCCAATTCAGGAAGGCTGCAAACTAATGATTGACTGTCAGTTGAACCCTGGTCACTGCATGAAGTCTACAGAGAACCCCAGCCCCCATTTAGCCACTCTTCTCATTGAAAGACATGGGGTGCTGCATACACTGGGATGTTTCCACGCAAAGAAAGAACTCAGATGTTCCTCCTTCACCGTCTTGCTGGGAACATCCCTCAAGTAAATCACTCACCTTGCATGTTTTCCATGTGTAACTGAGGAACAGAATTGAGCCCTTTCCCTGAACAGGACATCCTAGACCCAACTAGACAAAAATGTAGAAAAGCACAGGCTGAGGGATCCGGAGACACAGTTCTAGATCCCGTCTTGTGGAACCAGAAGCAAAGCTCTTGATTCTTTTGGTTCTGGTTTTCCCATCTATAAAATGAGACTCATAGACCCATGCTCCCTCAATTAGTGCTGTGTGAGTTACACAGGTCATCAACGATGATGGCACCTGGGAAGTTCATAATACCAGTTGATCATAGCAACAGAAGTGGGGCTGTTCTTGACTGAGCTGAATTTCCAAGAGACTGAAGGAAAGAGCACTGTACATTTGGTGCGCAAGCCGTTGGTGGCTGTGCTGCTGTGAGCTGACTGCAGCAGGGAGGGCATAGGCCCATCTGGTCTAAATTCCAGCCCTAATTCCAGTCCACCTTCGGCTCTTGATGCAGACTCACTGCCCTTTCTGATGACTGGCTGACTTATCTGACCAGAGCTGACTTCACGCTGCTGGCAGAGGCAGAGTCCAGTAGCAGAAGGGCTACGATCAAGGATTCCTGTCCTAGCATGGGCACGGATGCCGGTCCAAGGCTGCTCCTAGGGACAGTCCAAGGCTAACAAGGAGAGGGAAGTAAGACCCCCTCAGGACAGCAGAATGGCATCAGCCTGGTGACCTGCCATCTTGAGGGGTCACTCAGACTGAGCAGTAGTTTGCATAGTTCCGTGTAGCACACTTTATGAGATGTGTCCTCGAGGAATTCCACTGTGGCACATCATGTAACCAGGGTGGCTACAGAATCATGGGAGCAAAATAAATCGCCTTAGGGGACTGCATCAAACATGCAGTCCATGACTGAGGGGAACTTCGATGTGTGGCACACCACTCTGCTGGCTGAGGCTTGTCATGCTGCAGAGGTTAGAACCTGCTTACAGGAAAGGAGGCTGGCTGGACAGGATGGGGGACCAACAGTCCAGCACCGGTACCCAGTGAATCTGGGAGTGAGGTAGCCCAGAGTGTCTGCCAATTCCTGATTTTCCAAACACAGTCTTGGACATGTAGACAATGTCCTTATTTGCAGAAAGTGTCCATTGAAATGTGTACTATCAAAAACTGTGAAAAAATAAATTGTATATGAACCCCGTGCGCGCGCGCGCGCACACACACACACACACACACACACACACACACACACACACACAGAGTGAAGAGGACCAAGCAAACTAAACTTGCTGTAAAGTAACAACAGAAAGGGTGAAGGGACTCATTGGAGTGAAGGATTCAAGTATCTGTACACTGTAAGCATTCGTGGAGACTGCTTTAGAAATCTGCCCTGACATCAGAATTATTTAAAGATCATTCAGCGAGGGCAGCTGCCGGGCGTAGAGTTAGTCCTTCTCCGTAGTCACTAAGGAATTCGTACTGACCCCGAGAAGGCTAGTGGGAGGAAGTGTAGCATGTGGGATCCTGTCTGTGACCCTGACTTACATCTTTTCTTTGGTACCTCTGCCGGGCGGACACTTGGACACAGAACTAGGAGGGCAGGATACCTCCGGCAGCGATCGCCTGGGCTCTGGGCTAAGCCAGAGAGAGGACTATTTGAGAAATAACGTCTGGTAGGGCTGAGCCATGCAAGAAAGAGCAAGGGCCGCGGAGCACCGTCCCCAGCGCCCAGCCGGGAGTCGCCCTGAGGGTGCGGGGAAGCAGAGCGGGACGCGAGGACCGCGGGGGCCGCGGCTGGGCCACGCGCGGCGCTCGGGGACACGCACCTGCTTGCGGGCGCGCACCACCTGAATGGCGCGGCTGTGGTACGCGTCGTTGCTCGCCTTGTTGTACTCGCTCACGGCGAAGTCCAACGCGCGCTGCACGCCCTCCTCCTGGACATCGGCGTCCTCCACGCCGCCCAGCAGGCGCGGCTTGTGCTTGGAGCTCCCGGCCGCGCAGCTCACGGCCAGGATCGCGGCCAGGGCGACCAGCAGGAGCAGCGGGGTGCGCAGCGGGGTAGCCATGGTCGCCGGGGACGCCGGGGCTGGAGCTGGGGCTGGAGCCGGAGTTAAGGACGGGGCGGCCGCTGCCTGGCTTTTACCCCGGGGTTGGAGGCCGGGGACAGCCCTCCTCTCCGGGCTCCTCCTTTTCCGGTCGCCACCCTCCCCTCTTCTTCCGCCCCTCCTCTCCTCCCTGCTCCGGGCCCCGGGGCTTCTGGGCTCCGTCCTGCCCCCTTCCTCAGTCTGCCCTCCTTCCAATCCTATCTTCCTTCGTGCACCCTTTCCTGCTGGGCCTCCCTCCCTCTAGTGCAGGCCACCTCCTAACCCCCCTCGCCCTGTCCCCCACCCTTCCCTCTATCCCGCTCCGTCCGTCCTCCCTGTGCCTCCTGCACACTAGGCAGTCTCTTCCCAACTACTTCTTTCCCAGCCCTTCCGCAGCTTCTTGCACTTTATGGTGTTTGGTCACCCAAATCGCCTCTGAGAAGTAATTGTTCTCAGGCACTGAAAAGCCAGTGACATCTGAACTGTATTTCCACAGAAGGGGCGAAGAGCAGTCAGTCTTTAACATCTTTAGAGTTCAGTCCTTTGGGAATGCTGGGTCATTAGTTGAGGGTGCAAGAAGACCCATTTCCTGCAGACTTTCATTTTAGGACTTTTGTCAGACACAAGACTAACCTCTCTCGGGTCATCTTCCTGGACCAGACTTCCTAGGGACTGGAGATTTGGAACAGGTGGGGGAGCCTTGGATGTGATAATGCAGCATGTTGCTCAGAAAGATGTGATATAAGCTTGTGTATATTCTAAGCATTTTAGTTTTAGATGCATTCAAAAGGTATATAAACATGAAATGTTTTAATAATGTTTTATTTTTCAATTTATCGAATGTTAGTTTAACATAGGACTAATTCTAAATGAGGTTGTCTGCATTCTTGGATATTCGTGATATTTAGGACAGATATCCATTCAGCCTGGCTCCATTTCCTGCACTCCGTGTATTGGTGGCTGGGGGGAACTGCAACACAGCCAGGCTTCAGAATGTGTGCTGGTATGGGGGGGGTGACCATTGGGAATAACGATCATGGATTTTAGGTACTCTGTTGAAAGCGCGATGGTAAGAGACAGGTGGGTGCTACTGGACACTGATTAATAGGTGTCTCTTGAACCAAAAAGGACAAGGGATCAGTTAGCCAAAGCTGCCATTTAGCTAGATAAATCATACTTCTGTCTTCGCCCGTAGTGAAGCGACTTAGCAGTGTCTGAGACCATAAAAGACTGAGACCCTATCCAGGGTCTCCTTTCTCCAGGTCTCCCTGTTTTCACTCCCTTTATGCCGTGTCTTCTGTTCTAATCCTCTCCCACCTTAAGGTTAAAACACAGCTCTTTTAGTCACCAGGTCCTTTACTCTAAATGGACTCCTGCTTCTTAAGCCTCTCCCTCATATTAGCGTCTCTCTACTCATGGACCCCCATGTGATGTCTGTACATGATCACAGTTATTCTCTATTCCTTTCCCCCAGCTGACTTAACAGGATTCTGTGAGACCAGAGCGACAGCGCCAGACAGAGGGAATGGCTGCTACAAAGAGGCCCCGGGGTAGAAAATGGCTTGGCTGTTCCAGGACCAAGGAGCACTGGAGAGTGTTTGATAGGGAAAATGTATGCTGGAGACTCTCACCCTGCTGGTTATGCTGACAGAACACCATAGGTGCCCAAGGTTGGGAGGCAAAATGAGCCCCTTCCAGCTTAGTAAGAGGGCAGGGAGTTGAGGGCGACCGTCAGAGTACATTGTTCTCTCTGGTCCCCTTAGGGAGCCTCACTGTGGTTGTGGTACTCTGTCTTTGTTTGAAATCCTTATGTGGTTTTCACAAACTTGCCAGGAATGAAGCATGGTTTATGTATGATAAACACCCTATTTTATGTGTGCAGAAGAATTTTAATGACCGCACACACTACTGTCAGCGCTTCTACAAACCTAGAATGTGTGCCTGATCACAAGGAGCTCGTTGGTGGCCACTGGACCTTGGTCAGTGGAGATTCCTGGTCTCTCCTGGGTTTCCTGTAATAGATTATCCAATGTGGGCAGTGTCCAGTCCTTTGGTACTGTGAAGTTCTCCTGCTGTGTTTATTTAACTTGACCTCTAGGTCTTTTTCTTCCCAATCAGAGGAAGTGGCCAATTGCCCCAGCCCCCAGCTCCCAACAGGATAGGCCTGTGCTCACATTTGGCTCCAGGAGGGAGAGAGTGGAGCTGATTCTAGACAGAAAATTGACTTTACTTCTTCATATAATCTCACCTTCTGTGCCTGAAAATGTGATGAAGGTGACAGATTTTGCTAGAAACAAGGGCCTGAGCCCCTGAAGGATATACAGAAAAGGTCTTGCTTTGGGAGTGGGTGCTAGACCATGATAACTCGGCATCAGCCCTGCCTACTGTGGTCTTGGGGCTGAGCCACAGAAATCTAACAGCTGAGAACAGTATTATGAATAAGCATCTGCATTCAAGATGCTACTGTAAAGGCATGCTTACAATCTAAATTCATTTTGAATTCTAGAATCATATGAATCCACTACAGATTCTAGCATAATCACATTGACTCGGTAGGCAAACCAGCCATCGCAAGGTTGGCATTTGCTAGTTGGTGAGGGAGGAGAAGTCTGTAAATAGCTGCACACTTTGCTTCCCTGGTTAGACAGGAAAGAGAAGGCAGCTGTCTGGGCATGTATCTCTGAGCAGAGCTGGATTTCCCTTGGGGTTCTACTCTCAGAAGCAAGTGCTTTGCAAAGGGAAAGTAGGAATCAGAGGAGTCCTCCTAACACATACATCATTCATCATTTATCAGCAGGAGGCAGTCCAGGGCACAGCAGGATGGGAGTGAGCAAGTTGTAGAGAAATGGTGTGCACGTTGACATGTGCTAAGGAATGTGATTGTGCTGCCTGACCTTGTCCCGTTGAGAGTTTGCCTAGGCTACCTTGAAAGATCAGGTGCCCTGAGACAGTAGCATTTTTAATCCCCAGAAGTCAAGACACCATAGAGGAATACTCAGCAGTGGGCAAAGCTATTTCTAGTCTGTTGCCATAAGATGTAGAAGGTTAGAATAAGACTGAACCATCCCCTCAGAGGCTGGGACGACCTTTGGCAAAGGTTCCCTCATCTCTACATGGGACACATGTGGGAGCGAGGGGATCATAAGTGGCGGGGGATGAGTCAGCACCATTACAGATGGACAGCCTTCAATGAAGATGACTCAGGAGGGTTACACATGACCCAGCAGACAGTGCCCTGAGTCTTGGCGCTTGGAGCTTTACGACCAGCTACCAGATACGGAAAAGAAAGAGAACTCAAGGACTGATCCATGGGGCTGCATTCAACATAGACTACAGCCCACCCAGGAAGGAACCACAACTCTCTTCCGACAAAGGAAAATTGAGGAAGTTATGTTTTCATTCTGCACATATGGCTGTTGGTTTCTTTCTTTCTTTATTATTGTTTTTGTCTTTTTTCCTTGCTCTAGTATTTATGTGCATGGGATATACATGCACGTGTATATGTGTGTTTGCATGTGTGTGGATGTATGTATGTGCCTGTGGAGCTCTGGGGTTGGCACTGAGTTTTCCTTGACCACTTCTACTTTATTTATTGAGGCAGAGACTCTCATTGAACTCAAAGACTGTCCACTGCAGTCAGTCTGTTTAGCTAGCTTTCTCTTGGGATCTTCTGTATCTACCTTCCATGTACTGGAATTACAGACAAACCACCACCCCACAGTGCCTTTAAGTATTTTCTGAGATCCAAACTCTTGACAAGCACTATAACCACTGAGTCATCTCCCTACTCTTCTGTTGTTGTGGCTTTTTTGGCCTGAACTAGAGTGAAAAATGAGATGAGGGGGTGACAGAAACTCTCTATAATAATCAACAATAAATGGATGATGTTTTCTAAGCACAGTCATAAAGGCCCGTAGCTTCAGCTACTGAGGAGGCTGAGGCAGGAGGATTCCAAAATCAAAAGAGAGTAAGAGTGTTTGCAAAATGTGAAAAGAGGGGCTGGTGATGCAGCTCAGTGGTAGAGAACTTGCTAGTATGTATGAGACCTTAGGTTAAGCCCCAAATACCATTAGCAGAACAAACAAATAGTGGCTATGTGATAAAACTATGATAACTAAGTGAGCAAACAGAGAGAGTATCCTTTGAAGTGGCAGGAGAACAGGTCAAGTAGGCCAAAATTTGAGATTCTGAACTTAATTCAGTCCAAGGTAATAGCCTAAATGGATCCACTCACAGGATTGGTGGCCTCTCAAAATGGAAGACCCAGAAGCTTTCCTTACGGAGTGCATGTGTTTCTTTGTAGTTCAGCTCTGGAGTTCTTTGCGCATGAACTTTACCCTCATACTTTCTTCCTTCTTCCTGTTCCTAATGTCCAGCTCAGGGTGACATGAAAGTGAGAGTTGGCTTCCAAACCTCATCTCCACATCAGTGCAGCATTTAGGGCTGGGGAGGGGAGAGAGAAGAATCACATCGCCAGACAACAAAATGCTCCGGGGGAAAGCTGCTGTAGCCTTTTAGAGAGAGGTGAGCACGAGGTGCCCAGTATCTGCTCTCTAACTGTTTTGTAATTCATAGAGGGAAGAGAGATCTTCTGGCGGTTTCTTCTATGCTAGTTTTGACTGCAGGTTGCATCTTATTTTCAGTGCTTACAAGAGCAGTGAACCGGTGTAGGGTAAAGCCTCCTGAGGGCTGGGCTGACTGGGTGGGGCAGCAGGATTTCCGTCTATCTCTCTCTGCCTCAGCTCACAGGATTTTGGGCTGGATTGAGCAATTCCTTTGCAAATTTGGTCCCTGAATAGTCAGAAGTCCTCGCTAGTCCGCAGGCTGGCGCATGCCTTTCAGTGTTGTGTAACTCTGAACCTCAACCCTTTCCCCACAGTGGCTGGAGGGATTCTTGCCCTGTCCGTGTCTGTTTCCTCCTCATCACTGGGACTAGAGCTCAAAGGTCACTGAGGGCAGCCCTGTTCTCTTGGAGGTGACTCTATCTGTCTTCCTATCTTCACAGATGAAGTTTTTCCATACTGCCTTCAGGTTTCTCTGTACTGCTCAGCTAGACCACAACCTTGATCTCTTGCTTGTTTTCTCCAGGACTGTACAGTCCAGACTTATGTTGAAATTGATCTTCCATGATCTTCAAGGAAAGGCAGAGAACTGAAGAGAGATCGATGTCTTTATAGAGTGGGTAAATTCTCAAGGGGGTGGGTTAATCATCTTGAGATGACCAGTCTGCCTTTGTGCCTTTACTCGGCCATTCTATTTTCTGTTTTACAGACACACTGAGACTCTTGCCAGATGCAGTTGCCTGATCTTGGACATCCATATCCCAACGTCAAGAACCACACAAACGGTTTTTTCTTGCTAAATTATCCAGTCTCAGCTTTTCTATTACGGGGGCAGAAAGCAGACTAAGATGTGGAACATGGTCTCATTATGACAGCCCTTTGTGATGCAGATTTGTCTTGTGCTTACTGAATGTTCATAAAATCTATTTCATTTTTCTTATTTATTCACCTTTTCATCAATTTAAAGAATGTTCAGCAAACAAATACAATGTCAGATTCTGACTTTATTTATTGTGTGTGTGTGCGTGTGTGTATGTGTGCGTGTGTGTGCGTGTGTGTGCGTGTGTGCGTGCGTATGTGTGTATGTGCGTGTGTGCGTGTGTGCGTGTATGTATGTATCAGAGGGCACTGTGTGTCCCTGTGGAGGACCAAGGGTAACTTGGGAAATCATCCTGGATTGCTTCTACTTCTACTTCTTCTTTGCTTTGTTCTGGGAGTTCACAGGCTCTTCCCATCAGGGTTGGAAGCGCAGGCCTCTGCCATCTCCCCTAGACATTTTTATGCGGGAGTTGGGTCAGGCCTTCTGCTTAGAATCTTAACTCCTGAGCCATCTCTCTAGCTCAGATCATGACTTTTTAAAAAATTTTTTTTATTATTTATTCAATTGTGCGTGTATGCATGTGTGCGCGTGTGTGTATGTATGTATGTATGTGTGTGTAGAACCACGGACGAATTCGGGAACCACCATGGACGCCTCCACCTCCTCCTTGTTTATTCTGCCCCGGGATTCACAGGCTCTGCCCTACCAGGACGGGAAACGCAGGCCACCTCCGCTTCCGCCCGGCGTCTATATGTGGGGTCTAGGATCCGAACTCAGGACCTTCCGCCTGCAAGGCAGAGGCTTAACCCCTGAGCCACCTCTCCAGCCCCAGATCATGACTTTAAAGAGGTAAAAACCACAGATATTTCAATCTCTTTCTCTTTCTATCTCTCTCTCTTTCTCTCTCTCTCCTTCTCTCTCCTTCCTTTCTCTCCTTCTCTCTCCTTCCTTTCTCTCTTTCTCTCTTTCTTTCTTTCTCTCTCTCTCTTTCCTTTCTTTCTTTCTTTCTTTCTTTCTTTCTTTCTTTTCTTTCTTTCTTTCTTTCTTTCTTTCTTTCTTTCTTTCTTTCTTTCTTTCTTTCTCCCTCTCTCCCTCCCCTCCTCCTCTCCCTCTCCCTCTCCCATCCCTTCCTTCTTCCCTCCCTCCCAGCACAGTTATCTTGTGAGGTACCTCAGGGTTGAGCTGTTTTCATTTGAGGAACTTAGCTTATCTGCAACGGAAAGTTCATCTCCATATTCTTTCATAAACAGAGGATTAGGGAAAGTTGGTGTCCTTGTCTCTGAGGAATTAAGACTAGTTCCTCCAGATTAATAGGGTATGTTTCTTCAGGATCATCTCAGCAGTGGGGAATGACCTTCGGAGACCTTCAAAGATCTTCCCAGCATCACCCTGTTCTAAAACTGCCCAATCTTCTGAGGTTCATGTTGCCATTTGATGTGCCTTATGCAGGTATTGGGAGCTGGAACCTTTAAGAGCTGGTTAGGCCATTAAGAAAGATAAATGCCTTTCCTGTGGGTCTACATTAGTTACTCCAGATTCAGGTTCTAAAGCAGGTATTATAGGTCTGAGATCACTCAGGACTTCACCACACTGACACCAGAAACTTATCAAAAGGAGAGGCTTTATTGGAGCTCATCAGCAACCACATACCACACAGCTAGAATTTTAGTTCATGGCACCAAGAATTGGATGCATGGGATTTTTAAAAGTAGAGACCACATCTTAAGGAAGAGGCGGAAAGCAAGCAATTTTTACAGAAGCCAGACTTTAGCAGTTACGTGTAAACAAGAGTTTCTGAAGGTTGGTTGATTAAACTGTGATCACAGGAATGTTTCAAGAAGACCCAACCCTAATTATTTTTTCCAAAACTGCAGTAATGTGGGAGTAAGTGCATGAAGTGGTCACTTGGTATTTTTCCTCTCTGCTGACTGCTATTTTTTAACTTGGCTACAAAGCAGGCTGTCTCTGGTGTTTTCTGTCTTCTACATATGCCCCCTGCCCTTCTTTTTTCTCCCATGCTTTGAAGTACCTTAGGACCCTCACCAGCTGACAGAACTGTAAAGGAATAAACCTCTTGTGAATTTACTCAGTCTCAGGTATTTTGTCGTAGCAACCTAAAAAGACTAAACCGCCAAAGATACACCAGCAGCTCCACTGTGAGTCTCTAGCAGGAAACCCTGGCCTGATCTCCAATTCCATCTCCTTGTTTTTTACTTAGATGACACCAGAAGCCCCCAGCCACCATGTCTCATAGTGCTCACCCCACCTGCCTCCTCCACTGTCTTCTTCAGGTCAGTAAAGGCCCTTGGATTCCCCTTTCTCGGCATTCCACATGCTGAGTTTTAGGGAGTCTGTCAGTTTCCTCTGCAAAGTGTGCCTTGAATTTGTTATCTTCCATCACTTCCCCGTCACCTCTGGACCAGACAGACCAGGTGCTACCTCACCTGGATAGCAGCAGGTAGCTTTTCACCAGTGTACATGCTAAACTCCTCAGCTTGGTGCCTCCTTTCACACAGTCAGTCAAGTCTCACACCTACCGGCTTGAAGCTCAGATCACAATTGGCCACCAGATACCGAAATATGGCTGGTGTTTGCCCAGTGTGCTGGGGATTACATTTGTAAATCTATGGAATTTTCATAGTTAAAGCAGTTGCATGGGGTCTTCAACCTCTATATTGGATAAAGAAGTTCTGATGCTTCCTTTTTTACCAAGTGTGGTCACCAAAGCCCTCCAGGGTTTCCCAAAGCCCTAGCGGGAGCTAGCCTGCATGCCCCTAGTCTGTCCTGTTTTTCCTGGAAGGTGTTAAGAGTGCTCTTGCCTCAGGGCCTTCAAGCCAGACGTTTCCTCCAAATCTTCCATCGAAGTACAGCTGGGTTTGGGAGACTACCCTTCACTTCACTAAAGTAGTTTCCCTGATCGTTTTTTGTAAATGATGGAACTTAGCACATGCTAGACAAGGATTGTTCCACTGAGCTATATCTCCAGCACCCAACTTTTGAACAATCTCTCTTTTGATCTTTCTTTATCTCTGATTTGCTTCTTCCATCTCACCTTATAGTTTCAGTATTTGCCTAGTTCCTGTCTCTTCTGCTGTGGTAGTCACATGGTACTCTGCTGTTCACTGCCATTCTTAGCAATTGGCATGTGAGAGCCAGCCCTAGATTTTTACTGCCACATCAAAGCTCTTAACACTAAGATTCCTGTGTTTGTTTTGAGCTTGTGAACAGTTTCAGTAAGAGAGGGAAGGAGAATGTTGAAGAAGCTCTGGGAAAAGGAAGCAGAATTGAAAATGTGAAGCAAAACTCCCCAAACAAAGAAAAAAAAGCAGAAGCTGTGTTAAAGATTCTGCAAGGCTGATTCATTGGTTAGTCTTCATGACTGGGGAGACTTGAAAGTTGAAGATCAAAAACCAATTGATCTTGGGTTACCTTTAATCCCCTTAGTCATTTATTGCCTGTCTTGTGTCTTGTCTTTCTGCCATAGCTTCCCATTGGTGTGCCTGATTTTAATGCTACAGAAATTCACCATCCTACTAGGTGACTTCTTTGGGAATGCATTAACAGACCACTAGCTTCCCCCAACACAGAAAGCTAAGGGTGTCACTAGATAACATCTGAACCTGATAGAGATTACCCCAACTTTGGGGAGAGATCATCAATGCATTTCAAAGAAATTCCTTGACTCATGTCTTTCTTTTATTCTGTAAGAACAAAAGCTTCTTGAAACTATCATCACATTGGAGCATGATATTTGGAACAACCTGGATCCACATTTTGGGGATATAGTCACTCATATTTGGCTCAGTATAAGCTCTCTTATTTCCTTTAAAGTGAAAGCTGTTTGCGTGTTCACAAAAACAGTCCATTTTCAACATTTTTTATTTTTGGGTGTGTGTCTGTGTGTATCAGAAGACACTGTGTGTGCCTATGGAAACTCAAGAGTGACTTCTGGAATCATTCTGGATTGATTCTACCTCCTTTTTGCTTTGCTCTGGAGTTTCCCAGACTCTGCCTTTCAGGACGGGAAGTACAGGTCCCCACTATTTCAAGCTGATGTTTTACATGGGATCCAGGATTCAAACTCAAGACTTTCTGCTTGTGAGGCAAAAATTTAACTCCTGAGCCATCTTTACACCCTGTTTTCAACATTTTGATTATGTTTTTGAGATGGTGTTTCCCTGTGTAGCCCAGGCTGACTTTGAAATTTTTTTTGCCATAACTTCCCATTGGTGTGCCTGATTTTAATGCCACAAAAAATTATGGGGGGAAACAAGTAAAAAAAGAAAGGGAAGGAGAGAGAGAGAGAGAGAAGAGAGAGAGAGAGAGAGAGAGAGAGAGAGAGAGAGAGAGAGAGAGAGAGAGAGAGAGAGAGAAGTGAGAGAGAAAGTTTAAATGAATGAAGCAAAAAAGTGGCTTAAGAGTTTGGCATGGTCGTACAGCTTTATAGACTCAAAATTCAGGAAGTGGAAATAAAAGAATGAGATTGAGGACCACTGAGAGAGCTCAGTGGGTAAGGCGCATGCTCACACACCCTGTGAAGTGAGTTTGATTCTGGGAAGCTTACACGTGGTGGAAAGAGAGAATTGACTTTTGAAAATTATCCTCAGACCTTTACCATACATCACAGCATATGTGTTCTCTCCATCCCCATTTTCAAAAAAACAAACCCGGGGAATACAGTTTAGTGCTTTAATCCATGGATTAAATCTCCACCCACCAGCAGCAAGAAAAGAGTGAGGCACGGAGGAGTTAAACCAGTTACCCAGGTAAGTCAAGATCTGAACATGCTTGTTTTGGCAATAACTGGTAATTAAGGGGTTAGTAATTAAGAAAGCACATCCTTCATTTTAGCCTCTTGCCTTCCTCTACATCTCCACAGGGACTTCGCAACAGCAGTCATTGCCTCTTGAGTTTTTCTTGCTCATTTCAGAGTGGAAAGTTAGAAGGTTGTAGATAAAAGACAACAAAGACAGAAAGTGACCAGAACAGGGTAATGTGGTTCCAGAGCAAGCGGGACCAGTAATTTTCATCTTTAGGGAGGTCATTATTGATGGATTGGAGGTCTGACTTATTCAAGAAGATGGTTTTTTTTTTTTTTTCCAAAGAAGACTGGTGCTACCAGAAGACTGGTCTGCTTCTACAACTTACTTTGCCTGTGGAAGGTTTGCAGCTGGGTCAAGCAGCTTTTGCCACAATTGCAGAAAACTTGCATGCTCACAACCATGTTACTCACCTGCTGAAGAATTCTAGGGCTTTGCAGAGTGCAGGAGAAACACATGGAAAAAGAATTATTTGGGAAGACTGGTAGATGTGTCAAAGGAAAGCATGGAACTAAAGTATACAGCAGCTTCATACTGGGTAGGAGAAAACATCATTCTCACATGCACATTCTGCATGCCTCTCTTTGTAGTTTGCTTATAGGAGCTGCACGCCAAACAATATTAAAAATAAAAGATGTTTTATCTTATCTTAATTCCTCCCTTCCTTGCCTCTTGCTTTCTTTTTGTGGATTCGAACTTCTGGCCCATCTGGTCTATTCCTGGGCATTTGAGAAGCCCTTGTCTTGTGACGGAGGCACGCTTCTCTGCTTAACATGAGATCAGAATTCTGAAGTAGCAAAGAGGCAGGGCCTGGGGTCTTTAGATAGTTTTTGTTTGTTTGTTTGTTTGTTTATTTATTTATTTGCTTATTTATTTATTTATTTGTGTGTGTGTGTGTGTGTGTGTGTGTGAGTTGCTGTGTGTGCCTGTGGAGGTATAAGGGTGATTTCCAGAATCACCTGGATTTTTGCACCGCCTCTTTGCTTTGCTCTGGAGTTTCCCAGGCTCTGCCCTCTGGGATCAGAAGTGTAGGCTGCACTTTTCCCATGAGATCCAGGATCTAGTTAGAATCTCACTGTACTTTGTGCTTTCCTGCTCATCATTTCCTTACATTGACTTTCGTGCCACTTACCTGACACATGCTAATTATGAAGTCAAGAAAGGCTTATTTTAGCTCATGGTTTTAGAGACTTAACCCAAAGTTGGTGGTTTCATGAGTTTGGGTAGGAGACCATTCAAGTTAAAGAGCAGATAGAATGGAGCATTGGATTCCCCAATTATCCTCAAAGGCATACCCCAATGATCTAAGGACCTCCTATTAGGCCCCACCTCCTAAAAGTCCACAATGCCTGCCAACAACACTATGCTGGGAACTGAGTCTTTATGGTATGGATCTTTGAGGGTCATTATCCATATTTAAGCCAGGATGTGATGAAGCTTGATGTTAGATCATTTCTTTTTCTCTCTCTCTTTCTTTCTTCTTTCTCTCTTCTTTCTTTCTTTCTTTCTTTCTTTCTTTCTTTCTTTCTTTCTTTCTTTCTTTCTTTCTTTCTTTCTTTCTTTCTTTCTTTCTTTCTCCTTCTCTCTTTCTTTCCTTTTTTTTTCTTTTCTTTCTTTTGCATATATGATTGGGGCATGTGACTTGCTTGGTGCATTGCACTGGGGGAACCTTTGATGTCAGCTTATTATTCCTTGTGACACTGTTGATAGCAGTGTATTGCAGGCTTTTTGTTTTTGTGTTTTTTCCCTTTGTCATTATATGAACTTTACTGTGTCCTCTCCTTTCCTGTAAATTGCTGCCACCTGCAATCTCTGCACCTTGTTAGTGACACGTTGGGGCTAGGACTTTGTTGTTCTTTCTGCCAGGTATCAGTACAAGGGCATAAGTGATACCAAGCACCCTTAAGGCTGAGCATCCCCTAGAATGTTCTTCTTGGTAGTTCTCACTTATGACATAGCAGAATGAGAGTGTGCTTAGAGGTCAGGCCTCATCACCAGGTTTCAAGCTCAATGGTGGGACTCAGAATACCCACAGCTTCTACCTACTCAGTGGACTTCTGAGGTAGGTGGTAACAGATGAGGTCACTGCTGGTCATGGCTAAGGCTTCATGAGCCACACCAAGCATTTAGTTGTTAAGGATGGGGGATTCTAGAGTACATTGATTTGGATTCCTTGCTTTGGTGAATTTTGAAGTCCTGCTTGGGATCCTCAGACTGAGTCAGAAAGTAAGACCCAAGTAGGGGGGTCCCATCTGGTACTCACTGAGCAAGTGTGGAAGTGAGGCTGCAGTCAATTCTTATCTATTCCTTTAAACTCAAATGCTATATGGAACTTTCCTGAAATTTCTACAGCAGGTCAAATTGCTTTGTAGTTTGAAGAAGGAAAAATCACTACTAACATACTTCCAAGTTCACATCGGCAGTTTACTGCTTCATTTTCATGAGTAAGGCCGCACACTGAGATCTGTCTAGTGTCCCTCACTGAGACTTCAACTGCAAGTCCCGAAAAGATACCAAGGGCAGGATTCCCAAGTCCAGGCTTCCAATAGTTGCGAAATCTCAGCAGCTGTGATTCCCCAAACCACCCAGTCGTGGAGACAGACACCTGCTGACTGCAGAAGCATCCCAACACAGCCATCCTTGTCTTAGTTATTATTTCTCTCTGCTGAGAAGCTGAGCAACCAGGACACCTTCCTTGTCATTCTTGAGGCAGACATCTTTATTCCCACCCCTTGGTTGCCCTAGCCACGCTCCCTTGGCTGAGTCAACTCCAAGGGCCTGTTAGAAGGACTCTTTGTTAGGAAAGATGATCTTATGTATCTGCGGGTTTCTTCCTAAAATCAATTCCAGAAACCCAAAGATGCCTGATTCCCTGTAGCCCAGTGGCTCTCAGAACCACTGAGGTGATAATTCATGGCAGACAAGATGGTATTTAGGAGACAGCAAGCAGGGAGGGTGGGCTAGGAAAACCAACACTTTTGATGTAACTTATCATTTCTCTGTAAGTTCACCAGGTACTGTGATGTGTGCTTCCTCCCCCTTCCCCCAACAGCCCAGTGAGGAATCAACTGTGCTTTGTATGTATCAAAACAGAGCTGTGGAGAAGACAGACATGTCCTACATTCACTTTCAGACAAGAAAGGGAAATGAACAGAGTCTGTTCCTCTTCTGCAATAGTAGGAAGTAAGCCAGGTCCAGACACAATGGCTTCTGGAGAAACAAGGGCCTAGCCCTCCTGGTCCCAGGAGAACAATCCGACCTATCACTGTTGCTAAGCAGCCACATGTTCTTGCATCTTTGGTGTTAGTAACTCTAAAGTCAAAGAACTGCAGAAGAGATAACTATGATAACTGGTAAAACATGTCAGGCTCAGGATTTTGAGTTGATATTCAAGAAAATTAGTTCAGAGAGCACATTTTTAAAGAGACCTTCACTGGTGGGAACACAGATCTTGTTATGCTGGAATTTATTGAAACAAAAAAAGTAAGTGATGTTGAGAACCTTCGTCCTGGCTCATTGTAGAAAATTTGGAGACTCAGCAAGTTTCTTAAGCAGTCTGAATTTTCAACATTTAGCCAGACCGATTCTTCATTAACTGGTCAGGATGAATGAAAGCTTTGTCCTTTTCCACATTTCTTAGGAACAAGGGAGAGCAGAATAAGGGACTTCATTGTCGGCCAACTCGCTGGTACTTAAGAGTCAGGACAGACATCCCAAGCTATTTGGCTTTGCTACTTGGCCAGAAATGGAAGCAGTAGCACCTGTTGTTGCTACAAATTGACGTTCCGGAGTTGTGGAAGCAGGAAAATGGAGTGGTCCAGGGATCTGTCAGGAACTGGATGCACGCCCAGCTCTCTTTGCACAATGGCCCAGGACACAGATTGTTTGGGTTTATTTTTCCTCTGCTTCAAATCCCACACTTGTTGCCCTAAGGGAACAAGTTTCTCGAAGCTCTGGTCACTCTATCTAGCAGGCATACACATGGCCTTTGCTTCAAGAAGAGGTCTAGACATTGGAATTAATTAATGTAAGTTAGGCAGGGGCTCTCACTATAGAGTGGGAATTCCCTCACTCCTTCCCTTCTGCTGTGGAGTTGCCTCCGTCTCTGTCCACTCCTCTGTCTCTTCTTCCCCAGCGGATTAGGAAAAGAGCCAAACCTCTCTTTCCCACCCAAAACACAAAGAGTGACTCTTCTTCTCTTGGTTCTGACTGCCAAGGGCCTGAACTAAATGTAGACCTCATCTCATAGTGGACTGGGCAGTCTGAACCTAGCATTTGCTAGAGTCTGTAATTAAGAAATTAATTAATTAATTTCAAATATAATATAATTACTAGGCACAGTATGGGAATTTGATGCAGGTATGCAGAATGTATAGGGATTGGATCATGGAATTATTATTTCCATATTCTTAAAAATAATCATTTTGTTGTCTATGTTTGGAGGCTTCAGATTCTTCTATATCTTTAAAAAATATGCAGCGCAGGGGCTGAAAATATGGTTGAGTGGGTTTAATGTGCTTACCATACAAGTGAGAGACATGAGTTTGATTACATTAAGCCAGGTGCTGTCGTGTACCCTTCTAATTTCAGTGCTCCTACACTGAGACGAGAAGTAGACAACAGGAGAATCCTCAGAACCTCACCTGGTATATAAAGAGGCCGAGCAACAAAGAGACCCTGTCTGAAACAAGGTGAAAACTGAAGACTGATACTTGAGGTTGTTCTCTGACCTCCATGTGTGCCCCCCCTACAAAAGAATGAATACATTCATACATACACGAGCATACAATGTACATGCACGAATATGTGACATATATGCAAATAGTCACTGAATTGTGTCATGGAACACAAATGCTCATTTCTTGTAATCAACTGTATTTTATTACCATGTAACTTTGCTCTCTCCCTCCTTACTGACAAATCCCAGCCTTTGCTATTCATTATTCTCTTCTCTGCCTCTCAGATCATCTCTTTCAGCTTTCACATTAAAGAGATACAATGTCCTCTTTTTCTTTCTGAGTTTGATATATTTCATTTAAAATGTCCTCTCATTTCATCCATATTGTCCCCAGTACCAGGATTTCATTTTTCCATGGGACAGCAATATCATATTGTGCATATACACGCCCTATACTTACTTTATCAATGTATCCAACAATTGGTGTTTTGGGTGATACTGTGTTTTGACTATTGTGGTTAGTGCTGTATGCATGTGGGTGAAATTGTCTCTTTGGTCTATCCAAGGGCCAACAAGCATATAAAAAAAGTTCAACATCAATAATTATCAAGGAAATTCAAAGAAAACTACAATGAGATTTAATTTTATTTTAGTTAGAGTCATGTCCTTAGAGATCTGTAGAGATGTCTCAGGGGTTAAAGCCATTGCCTCCCAAACAAAAGGACCTGGGTTCCAATTCCAGATCCAACATAAAAATACCAGGTAGAAATGCTGGCAGCCTGCAAGACCAGCCTAGGAAGCAGAGCCTAGGAAACCCCAGAGCAAAGCAATAAGGAAGTAGATTAATCCAGGATGATTCCTGATGTCACCCTTGGACTTCCACAAGCACACATACTCAAATGCCCTCTTGGATATATACTCACACACACATGTATGCACACATACACAGGCCAAAAACAAATTTTATAGAGACAGGCAAATGTTGGTAATATGGAGATAAAAGCTTGAATTCTCACCCGCTATAAATTGTAACAATCATTATGTTTTTTGTAAATTGTTACAATCATGATGGAAAATAGTATAGAGATTCCTCAAGGGGGGAAAATTAAGACATACCTCCTCACCCAAGTAGCTCATTGACAGATGAATTTATTAGATAAAGCTTCTCTGGGAGGTGCTAGAAGCTTAACAAGAGAAGAAGCTACTTTCTCTTACCTTTAGACCTTGAGACTATATGTGTCCTTGGAGAGAGATATTGGAGAAGAAATGGGGAAAATGGTAGGTGTCCGGGCCCATGAACCAGCATAAACCCAGACTTACATGCAGGAAACAGAAGCGGGAGTGGTAGGAATTGATCAGGCATTGAGTCAGAGGGAGCCTAGGATGTCCTCCATCATCCAAGCCAACTTTATTGCAGCATATATGAGTATTTATAGGAAAACAATCAAGGGTCAGGGCCAAATTCAGGAAAACATCAAAGAAGAGCAGGACCAAATTCTTTTTTTTTTCTCTAAAATAGAATTTATTACCAGCACACAAGGTCGTTTCAACATATCCAAATCAATAAATTTAGTCCATCATATAAATAAATCTGAGGAACAAAAACCATGTGATTTTTCTCAGTAGAAAAAGCTTTTTTTAAAAAAAAAATTTATTTCCACTCATACAAACTTAACAGGTACACTGGTCCCCCCCTCCCTCCAACCCCCTATCCCCCTGTGCCCCCTCCCCTCCCCCTTCCCTCCCCATCCCCCAGTGCCTCCCCCTCCATCCTTGGAGCATCCTTTAATGTGCATGCCAAACTCTCCTCTGGGTCCTCCTCTCTGATTAGGTGCAAAGACCCAGTGGCATTTCCCAGAACCTTTTCCTGTGTTCCTGTTAAGCAGAGGAATACTACTGAGGCTGTCAATCCCTTGCCTCCCAGGATCCTAGTGCCTTTAGCAAATGCTAGACTTTGTGGGGTCAATAGTGTGTTGGACATTACACAGGGCATGTAAAGTCCAAATATGATTGCTTTGGCCCTAACTTGTGTGGAGTATCTTGCATATCATTACTCCGCCCATCCTTGTGCTCTTACAATCTTACCGCCCCCTCTTCAGCAAATTTCCCTGAGCTTCAGGATGGGGAGAGATTAGTCTGGCCTAGTTCTAGGTGGTTGATATAGAGTCTCTGAAGTTCTGGATAGTGGTTCGTTGATTTTCTTTTGCGGTTCTGCTGCTCCTGCAATGCCCTTCACTCCACCCTGATAGGTATTGGATGTCACTCCCTGTTCAGAGATAAAAAACTGTTAAATTAGAGTCTTGTTATAAGAGTATATTCAAATGAAGATGTAATAAAAGTAGGAAACCATGGTGAGAGAGGGGTCAATCACCCATTTGCGAAATGGTTACTTTCTATCTGCCAGACTATACACCCTCCCCTTCTGATAAGATCATACCCCATCCATTGTAAATGATCAGGAAGGAAAGTCTGTGAACTTAACCAGATGTCTCATTACTTACTTGCAGTCCTTGATTGTGGCCTATTTTCTCTGCTGTAACATGGTCCCCTCTCTCTTTGTTACTGGTGTGTCCCTCCTTCCCCATCTCTCCTGTTCATAATCTTTGCAATTACTACAGATAAGGACCAAATTCTTTACAGGATTATGTAAAATGTATATATTCCAGTTAGCAAAGAAAAGTCAGGAGTGACATCTACTTGTTGTGGGACCAGACATGATGTCTCCAGGTAGAGTAAAATAGGCATGGTACCTTGTTGCTAGAAGGGAATGGACGATGTATACCTCAAAACAGAGTTACTTGGTCTGTGCATTAGCATATCTCAAATATGTAGGAAGGAACTGTTGGGGGAGGTAACAACAGCCCAGCCACTTCTGAGAAAAAGGTGATCCAAGAACAGACTGGAGGTAAACTCAACTTCGAGGGAAGGAGTTAGGCCTGCCATTGTCTTACAGACAGGAAGCAAACTCAACTTCCAAGGGAAGGAGCCCCTAAGGACTGCCCGTTTCAGATGCTAATGTATCATTCTCCAGAGAGCAGGCTTTGGGCCTGAGAGTGGGAATGTAGGAAAATCGCTACATGGAGCCTCTTGAATAAGGGATGACAGTAAGTCACATGAGGGTGCCCTTGACACAGGTCATGGAACCCAAGGAGAAGCAGAAGCAAACCAGGGCAAACACCATGTGAACTGGGGATTTTTAAAAATACTTTATTTATTGTGTATATATATCAGAAGACACTGTGTGTCGCTGTGGAGGACACAATCATCCTGGATTGCTTTGACCTCCTCCTTATTTGCTTTGGGATTTCTCAGGCTTTGCCACCAGGGCTGGAAGTGCAGATCACTGGTGTTTTTTTTTACTGGGACCTGAATCTGAACTCAGGACCTTCTGCTTGTGAGGCAGATTCTTAACCCCTGAGCCAGTTCTCCAGACCTGAACTAGAGAGTTTTTACAACAAAGTTCTAACAGTAGCTCTGGTGCAGACTTGAACAGCTGCATCTCTGAGGCTTCGGGTGATGTAGAGATGTCTCTGCTGCTGATCTCTGGATCAGTCTAGGTCAGGCAAGGGTAGGGAGTGTAATATTTGCAACATTTAGTTGGTTCCTTCCTGTCTGGGAGGTTTGGCAGGCTTCCTAGAGAGGTTTGCTGGTATCCTTGCTTGGTAACCTGATATTTTTAGGTAAATAGGAATCTTTGGTTAGATTGAGCCCTGAGAACTAAATAAACATGCAGTGACTAGGTATAACTGTTACCCCTAGGAAGCACATACAGAATTTGGTTATTATACACATGCATAAAACACAGGCATGTTTCATAGGACAGCACAAAAGCAATGCAATGGAATCAGTTATTAATGATGGCTCCAAAGACTGTAGTCATTTGCAACATAGCAATCCTCGCGTGAACTCTGGGAAATGTCCTGATTCAGGGTAAAGCAGTAAAGTCTCCATTAACTTATTCCAGTGAAGTAATTCTCAATCTATTAGAACTTTGGTTAATTCTAACACTGTATTTTAAATTTGTGTCAAATAATTATAGATTTAATGTTTAATTTTTGAGGACTGTTCAATTTTTTCATCTGAACTGACTGCATCTTTGCAATAAATTGCCACTTTTGTCTTGGTTTTTGACTGTGCTTCTCCTAAGTATGTAGGATGCCTCATTGCAGCTCTTGTGGATTCTTTCCTTTCTGAGTCAACTATATTGGGTTTAGTGCTCTGTAGACAAGCACATTGATGTGCACTATGCTTCCCTTATTTAAGAAAATATTATTTTAGGGATTAAAAAAGTTAATCCTGGTTATTGTCTTCACCTTTCCCACCACTAATTTATGATTCAGGAGCGTCTGAGATTTCTTGGTAATTCTCATTAAAATAACATTATAGTTACTATAAAAGTAAGTGGAAGTCAGCTCCATTCTGTGAGCTATGTGATCTCTAGAGAATGGCTTATGCAGCATCTTCCAAAATCTAATAAGTATTTTTATAATCAAAGTAGATTTGTGTATGTCATGTATCCAGCTCTGTCTGCTGGAGACAGGACACGTTGTCCAGGAAGTGGCCATGAAACAATGAGAGCTCATGTCTTCAAATAGTTACAACAGTCTTTCTCTAATGGAAGACAGTGAATCCTCCCAAACTAGGCCTTTCGCATTCTGAAAACCCATAAGGATTTTATCCTTAGATAACACTTAGTACACCAATGTTAAATTGAATCATTGTGATCAGACATTCTGCAATAAAAGTTAGGCAGTTTTAGAGCAATCATGCTGAGACAGTCTCTGAAGGTTTTCAAAGGTCATCCCTTGGGATTACCTTGAAGGAAAACACCTTACTAATTTGGAGGCACTGGATTTTAATCCTTCACAGAGATGAAGTATGAAAGGATATGGAGATTAGTTCTCCATTGCACATAAGCTCTATCTCAGGTCAGCTACAAGATCAACTGGGTTGGGTCCCAATGGAACAGATCAATAAGATGTAGAGGACCAAAAGCTCCAATGAGGTTTGCAGAAACTGAAGTTAAATAATGAGAAAAGTCACTTTTCCTGGGCTTGCCTAAGGCTATAAATAACCCTGACCCTGGCAGCCATCTTTGCTCTCGTGCTTCTAATGGATTCCATGAGGTCCTTTCTGACTCTTCTTTCTCCCCTCAGGGATTATTCCATGTCTGGAGTCTGTGAGTTCTCCTCGTTTCTCTTGCCCCTTGTGGATTCATGTCCATGAATTCTGTTCTTTTTCTCCTTTAATAAACTCTGCCTTTAATCCTCTACAAGTATTCTGGCTTTAATCTTCGGCTCCTAAACCCAGGAACCTAGACACATAAGACCCCAGAAAACCCTGTAACATTTTGGTGCAGTCATTCAGGCAGTAGGAAATGAGAGGCAGATTCCACCTCTAGGATCTATCACTGCTCACCTCTCAGGAAGGAGGGAGTGGAGGTACTTTGAAATGGGGGAGGGAATGTTTTAAGCTCTGCGTGAATGTGTGAATAAGTAGTGGCTTCAGGCGGGAGACCTGAAACACCTGAGTACTCAAATCATAGCCCTACTGTGAGATCCTTAAGATCGCATTATAACCGCAGGGTTTGAATGGACTCGTTCTGCAGTTCTGTGGTGATGGTATACAGTCTAAGGTGAGACCAGATTAGAATCCAATCATAAGTCACAACACTTGCTGAACCCACTATGGCTAAGCCACACCCACTTGACCTTGCCCAGGGTGCAGCCAGACTGGCATATGAATGATTTCTTGTGGAGGAATGCCCAACCTTTGTTTGTCTGTAGTGTATGACAGGGATTGATTTTGGCTTTATGTTTTGTTAGTCAATAGAGGGAACATTCTAGTAGTGTTTGTTCTAATGAAAAAGTACTTCATGTCTGGGATGGTGGTCATCCATCTCTAAACAGAACAGGGGATTCATAAGCTTCAGTCATTGGTGCACCAGGATCCCTTTAGCACTAGTGTGTGTGTGTGTGTGGGGGGAGAACCCCTCTTCCAGGTGCTATTGGCAATGGCTGCCCAGACCAGCTGCCAGGTTTTTGGCACCAATTGCTCAGGCCAGCTGCCATTCTTCAAATCCAGATCCCTTAGACTTTAGCTAAGGAAAGGTTTCCCAATCCTAAATCCAGGGACTAATTTAGTGCTGTTTCGGATGAGGACCTCTAATTAGTCTCCTCAAATGCACCCTCAGGAAATGGAGAATGTTTAATCTACTAACCTGAAAAAGAGCCAACTTGTGATATTTTGTTCTGAGACATGGCCTTTGTACATCTTAGATGATGGGGAGAAATGGCTCTGGGAAAGATCTTTAAACTATATTAGATCTATTCTTCTGAAGGGCAACAAATATCAGGAAGTTTTCTATGTTCAAATTTTCTTTTTATATAAGAGACCAGAGAGATCTCTGTCAAAAGTATCAACTAGAAGTCCCAGAGAAATTGTCTCCTAATAAAGATGCCTTCAAAATTAAGATGGAACAGGAATTTCATCCTTCCTGTCCAGGACCTTCCCCTTCAGCCAGACCCTCTTCCCTTGAGACTAAGTAATCCAGCCCCAGCATTAGTCAGGTACATTTGGGTCTATGTTCCCTTTTCCTTGAAAGATCTGGCCCAAATTAGAAAGGACTTAGGGAGTTTCTCTAAGGACCCAGATAAGTTTATAGATGCTTTTCAAACTGAAAGGGAGGAAAGAGAAAGAAAGAATCATAAGGGAATGGGATAGCAATAGGAACCAGGCACACTCAAGCAAACAACATAAGATCCCTTCCCACAGGGAAAGAGGAAAACAAATGCTTTAAATGCAACCAGATTGGGCACCTCTAACAAAACTGTCCCAAGCACAAAAAGCCTCTATTTGACGGTAGTAATCGCCACTGGAGGAAAGATTACCCCCTGAACTTCAGGAACCAGGGTCAAGGCCCTCTGTTGGGGACCAATGATGAAACCCTAGACTCTTTACTTCCCTGTGATGGGAAAAATGAAGTTTGTTGCTGAGACCCAGTAAAAGACAGCTCAAATGCTAGTTGATATAACACATCAAGAACCTTGAGTTAACACTCAAGTGGGAAACCAATTTGTTCCTCTTTTAAGAGACAGGGGAACACAATTTTCAGTGTTCAACTTCCTCTTTTGGTCTTTGTCAACCTTTGATTTAAGTGGAGCTTTTAGGATCAGGAGAGTGACAGGTTTAGTAAAATTACTTACTGAAGTACCTTATATGATCCTTAATGATATGGCTTTTAGGCATTCCTTTATTTATATGCCTGAATACCCTATAAACATCTTAGGTTTAGACTTAATGGAATGTTTTTGATGGTGTCATACCAATGTCTCCCCCTCAATGAGATAAAGTTGTTCATGTTATCAGGCTGTTCCAGAGGAAATTTTAACGAGAGCTCCCTCTCAGATATGGGCCTTGTCACAAAACATGGATCAAGCCATAAGAACCTCCCAAGCAAAGATAATGCTCAGAGACCTGCAAAACTTTCTATGTCAAAAACAGTACCCTCTAAAATCAGAAACTAGAGCAGGACTTATTCAGATTCTCAACAACTTGAGATTTGAAAGATGCATTCTTTTGTATTCCTTTGGCTCCAGAAAACCAATCTTTTTGCCTTTAAGAACTCAGAAGGGAAAGGACAACTAGCTTGGACTGTTCTGCCCCAAGAATTCAGTGACAGTTCATATATTTTTGGACGGGCCTTAGAATGTAACCGTGCAGATTTGTAACCTTGCAGATTTGCAGTTGACTAATATTCCAGGCAAGGTGACATGTCTCCTTTAATAGCTCTTGTCTGTACCCACAGTAAAACCACTAAGCTCCTTTTCCTTATCCCACCTGCCTTCCCAGGTACAATGGTTTAATCCTCATGCTTGGATCTTGTAATGGTTATTCTTTTTTTTTTTTAATTTTTTTATTATTATTATTTATTCAACTGTGTGCATATGCATGTGTATGTGCGTGCGTGTGTGTGTGTGTGTGTGTGTGTGTGTGTAGACCCACGGACGAATTCGCGAACCACATGGACGCCTCCACCTCCTTCTGCCCCGGGATTCACAGGCTCCGCCCTACCAGGACCAGAAGCGCAGGCCACCCCCGCTTCCGCCTGGCATCTATACGTGGGATCTGGGATCCGAACTCAGGACCTTCCGCCTACAAGGTGGAGGCTTAACCCCTGAGCCACCTCTCCAGCCCCGTAATGGTTATTCTTAACTATTGCTGTGAGAGAGCATTCAAAATCAAACAACTTAAGGGAGAAAAGGAAATTTATTCACCTCAGGGTTTCAGAGGGGAGATACAGTCTTTCACGGTGGAGGTGGCTGGCTGGCCGAAGCTGGAGACAGGCTACATCACATCTATCCAAATGTCTGAAGGTTAGAAGTTTCCTGGAGAGTCTCTCTTCTTCTGTGGTTCCTTTTATCTGGTTCACTAACGGGAGGTTCCTATGAGATCTGTGGAGGTTCTGATTGCATCTAGGGCTGGTCTTTGTAGTGTAAATGTGTTGAGCTGGATAATCACTTCAGGTGGTTTTAGCTAATCTTAGTTAGTGCCAGGTGTGTCAAGTTGACATCCAGGATTAACTCTCACAGATTTTTGTAGGCTTAAATTATCTGTTTTGTCTCTTCTAGATTAATACCCATAAAGCTTCAAATGTGTGGATTTCTTGGCCTTCCTAGCATCTCATAGATGAGGACCATTGACTGCTCATACTTCCTGTGCTCCAACTCAGCAGGAAGTAGTTAAAAGTGGTCATTGCCCCTCATCCCCTGAGCGGTCAAGATTCTCATAAGATAAAGGGGGGAATTAGGCAGTTTTAGAGCAACCATGCTAGGATGGTCTCTGAAGATACAAGGAAACCCTAGCTTAGTGATGAATAAGACAGAGAAATATCGATTGGAGCTTCAGTGAAATTAAAATTTTATTTGGAATGTTATTTATGTGAAAATGAATGGTAACAATTTTATTTCATTTTTAGAAATATTTATTTCATGAATGTCATGGTACATGGGTAACAGTCAGAGAATGACTGTTTCCAAGTCATTTCTTTCCATCCATCCTTTGGGTATTTGGAAACTCAACTCAGGTCATCAGATTACCATGTTTGCAAACAAGCACCTAATCCACTGAGCTATCTCACTGGCCCATGAATAATAATAATTTTAATGCCACATTCCAACACAGGACTTTTCTTTTCTTGATGAGGTCATTAAAGACATTTCTGAAAGTTCCCAAGCCCCTCCTTTAAATAATACTTTAGAAAATACTAGGTGGTCACAGAAAGAAAGTCACAGGAAGTTGTATGCACACACACAGGCACACATATGTGCCCTCATGTGGGACTAACTTGTCTGGGGAGGTGATCCACTTTTATTTACTTAGACTATTCCACATGCCCAGCATACCTCAGTTCTCCAGCATCTGCCTCTACACCCGTGCCTATATGACAATCTAAATAAAGGCTCAAGTGACATCGTTACCATCTTTATATAGCTGGAGGTGTCTCTAGACAAGCTTGCTTTGTTCAAATGGAAGTTTTGAGATTTCTCTCTGTTACAAACTGGACTAAACTCAAATTTTCAGGTTCTTATGACTGGCTGGCATATAACCTGGCATACGATAGGATATATGATCCCATCTCACACTTGGTTATTCTTAGGCAGTTTTAGATCAACCATGTTGAAAAAATCTTTGAAGATCTTTGAAGGTCCTAAAGTCTTCCCCCAGGGCTGGGATTACCCCAAAGGAATACACCCTATTTTAATCCTCCACAGAGATAAGGTGGCCAATTTACCCCAAACGTCTGTTTACAAAAGGATATGGAGATTAGTTCTCCATTGCAGATAAGCCCTATTATGAGGTCAGACATAAGATCAACTGCGTTGGGCACCAATTTGAACAAACCAATGAGATGTAGAGGACCAAAAACTCCAATCAGGTTTGTAGAAACTGGAGCAAACCAATGAGAAAAAGTCACTTTTCTTGGGCCTTCCTAAGCTTATTAAATGCCGCCTGTATCTGGCAGCCATCTTTGACTCATTTGCCCCTCATGGGACTCCATGTCTGGAGTCTGTGAATTCCTTTCATTTCTCTTGCTCCTCATGGATTCCATTTATGAGTTCTTGTCAGCTCTCTCGCCCTTCATGGAATTCATGTCCACAAGCTCTTTTCTTTTTCTTCTGTAATAAACTCTGCTTTGATACTCTACATGTGTTCTGGCTTCAGTCTTTAGCTTTCGAACACAAAAACCAGGAAACAAAAAGACTTCAGCAAACCCACATCAATTCAAGCTATTTAATTGGACTCTAGGTATAGCTCATGCCTCAGGGGAATTGGGAACATGGGACCACAGCAAGTCAAGGGTTACATACAGCCCTTAGGATCCAGCAGATATTGGGTTTTGCAGCCTTTGCACTAGTAAGAGGCCGAATGTCCTGTGATTCTATTTATTCCCAGCCAGTTTCCACCACCAATGGCACATACCATGGTCCTGTGATCCTAAGAGTGTGAGCTGAGCACAGCCTCACAGTGTGGTAGAGAGAAGCAGAGGGCAGCAACAGCAATGTCTTCTTCTAAGGGAGGGTTATCATTTGATGACTTAAGGTGGGAACATGCTTGTTATGCAGTCTTGCAGAGGTTTGAAAGATACCAGTGTGAATGTCATGTTCAAAGGCATATTAAGGAAAACGGTAACTTGTATGCATGTGTGCACCTAAGAGTGATGTCAGGAATCATTCTGGATTGGTCTACTTCCTTTTTGCTTTGTTCTGGGATTCCCCAGAGTTTGGAAGGGCCAACAAGTACAGGTCATCGTGATTTCTACTTGGCATTTTTACGTGTACTCTGGGATCTGAACTCAGGTCCTTCTATTTTTGAGGCCGAGTAAGAGATCCCAAATTAGACCTCAAAACCAGAGACCCCACCTGATCTGAGATCAGGAACAAATCTCTGCCAAGACCCTCCACCTGATAGATCTGACATAAAACAGATCTTCCTGAGACCCCCCCCTCCAAGAATGTTAAGATCTGATAACCAGTCAATCCCAAAACTTCCTGAAACTGTTAAAAGCTTGCACCCATGACTCTAAATCAGCAGCAATTTTCATTTGAAGGGGAAATTGCTGCTCCCTCTCTGGAGTTTTGGAAGAGTTTCCTGAATAAACTTCAGTCTTCATGGATGAAGCCTGGATTTATGTTCTATCTCCCTTCCTATCTCCTTCTCTTCCTCCTCTTCTAACACAGAAGCTCAACCCTTGAACCATCTCTCCAGCCCCACAGTGATGGCTTGAGTGTCATAAACTTGCTTGCACACATTCCTGACAATGCTCTCTACACATGGTGAATCTGGCAATTACCAGTAGGCTTCTTCCCTCTGGGCCTTCACCTTGAATTCAGAGATGTGACCTGTGGGGAGAACACTTTGCTCTTGTAACAGGAATCAGTTGATAACTACTTCCTTCATCACGGTAGCGGTTTCAGATTGATTCCCTTTCTCCCTAGGATATCTGTCCCTATAAGAAGCTTAGTGGATTTCACTCCAGGTCACCAGCATACGGAGAGACATCTCATTGCCTAGTAATCCTAAACTGCAGCTTACGTTGGGGTTTGTCTTTCTTCTCGGAGGTCCTGAATGTTTAGGAGAATGGAATCAAAGGGGAAAAGAAATTGAATTTGGAGAAACGAAACTCATTAAAAAAAAAGTTCATTAATGTCGCATTTAGAAGTCCATAGAAGGGCAGTGGAGAAAAGTCTGGTTTTAAATCATACATGTACAGATAACAAATAACAAACTAAAATGAAATTGTAAACAACTAACTCCCCATCCAACTCTACTCATACTGATGGATCCAGAACCAGACGTCAAAATCAGAGACTCCACCTGACAAATCTTTGCCAGAAATCACACCCAAAAACCAGAGACCCATAGATAAATCTAAGGTAAAGCAGATCTTCATCCCCCACCCCACCAAGAATATTAATCTGATAATCAGTCAAACCCCAAATCCCCTCTCTGTGCACTCCAACTATAAAAGCTTGCGCCCCTGGCTCCAAATCAATAGCTATTTCTATCTGGAGGGGAAATTGCTGCTCCCTTGCTGGAGTTTTAGAAGAGTTTCCCGAATAAACTTCAGTCTATATGGAGGAAGCCTGGGTTTGTGTTCTATTTCCCTCCCTCACCACTCATCCTTTTTTCTTTTTCTAACATATATCCTTCACAAGTTTGCAATCCTATCTTAATTCTACGGGTGAAAAGTAATCTTCACCCTTGGCTTGCTGGCATTTGTCACCCACTCAAATACCAGGAAGAAAGCTCTTATTGCCACTCTGGTTTCACTAGAAAAGAAACTGGTGCCATATTAGAAGGACTGTTGATTTCCTCCTTATCTGGGTGTTTTTAGTAATGGAGAAGAACTAAAAATCATTCTCACTTGAGTCTCAGAGAAGATACCCTGCCAAACCACTTTTTCTTTTCTTGGAGGAGAGAGAGAGAGAGAGAGAGAGAGAGAGAGAGAGAGAGAGAGAGGAAAATGAGAGGAATGGGAAGGAGATGGTGAGAGTGAGAAAAAGAAAGAAAAAGAAAGAAAGAAAGAAAGAAAGAAAGAGAAAGAAAGAAAGAAAGAAAGAAAGAAAGAGAAAGAAAGAAAGAAAGAAAGAAAGTCAAGTCATTTGGCTAGAATGTGGTGATGTCTGGAACCAACTACAGGAGCCACCCTACTCCATTTCTGTCTTGTTTTCAAACCCCTGACCTCCCCACCTTTATGATATTCTTTCTCTTTTCACCCCTCATTGTTCTACTTCCCCAGGGATGTCTTAGGAACACCTGAAGTCCATAGAAAGAGAGCCCCTTTTATCTAGGAGGTTCTGCAGACTCCCCCCACCATTGTATCCATGGCAGTTCTAACCTATTCTACGACTTCATCTATCTCTTGTGTTCTAAGGCTAAACTGTGGTTCCCTTGGCTACCAGGCCCTCAGCTCTAACTCATATTTCCTAAGTCTCTCCATGGTGCTAGCTTCTCTATCAGGAACTTTCACTTTGACCTTTGCACACTGTGGTAGAGTCACTTTCGATTCCTTTGACCCATTGACCTGGAAGCATGGGCCTTTGGTCTCACTGTTAGTATGACGTTGGATCCCAGACAAAACCCTTCCGAGTCCAAATTAATGACAGGTAGGAGGTCCAGAGCCTGAGCCCCTCTTGTTCAATACCCTCTCTTCACTAGATCATCTCAACCATGCTTAGGACTCTGTAGCATGAAACTGTATCTTCTACTACCCACATATGTGAGACCACTGGGAAGCCCACAGACACTACCAGTTCAGCACACCCAGTGACAGGTTCCTCATTTGATTCCACAGATCAATCAGTATCCTTGCTTGCTGTTTTCCTTGTTTCTCACCAGGGATATAGGTGTGATAACGGACAATTTTCACTCAAAGCCTCAGTCCCCTCATGCATAAAGTAGCAACAAAATGCTCTATATTGATGAGCTATTGCTGCAACTTGCTGTAAGATAAAAGTGTAAACGATTTCATTGGCATTTTCAGGTACCATTCACTGTTTACCGTTCACCTGGGAGTAGGCAGATCTGAGATGACATTGTTGGGGGCTGGCTTTGCCCTTCCTCCAGGACCCAAGTGGCTTAGACTTTCCATGCTCTTTCATAGCGAAGTTAGCTACACAGAGGGAAGCTAAATTCCACAAGCACCTTTCTCAGGACAGTGGAACACAGGGTTTCATGTGCGGTAAGCACAGGCTTTATATCTGAGCTACACCCCAGCCCACCAATGCTTTTGAAAACCTGGATATGATACATGTGCTAACACCATCTTGCTGAAAACAAGCAAGACTGCCTCTTCCAAAGTGAAGTGGTGAAGAATGTCCCATGGGGGGGGGGAGAGAGAGAAGACAGAGAAAGAGAGAATTTTTGAATAACAATTAAATGTGTCATAATAGTATTCCCAACTGCTTTGGAATATCATCGAAACATCAGTAAAGCTAAAAGAGATAATATTTGAAAATATTTGTGAAGTACTTAGAGCAGTGCCTTACATATGCCCCCTCTTTCTCTCTTGTTCAACATCTACCTGTGTCTCCCTTTTCATTCTTCATATTTCTCCAGCCAGTAAAACTGAAGTCTTACAAAATTCTCTCTCTACTCTCTTTTTTTTTTTGTCTTTTGCATGTGTCATTCTGTTACAGATCTAAACAAGCTCATGAGTTTTTTGAAATATATCACACATGACATCATGGAGATACATTCTGAATGTTTGGCATTATGTGGTGACTTTATGGTGTGATCATCAGAATGTATTCTCACAAACCAAGACAGACAGCCTAGTACATATGTGGGCTATGTGGATCATGCACGGTACAGCCTACTGCTCCTAAGACCTCCTAAGACCATGATAGCAAAACAACAGAATCAAGTACAAGAAAGAATGCGGTGTGCAAAGGGTGGAGTAAAAGCTGTGTCCAACCTTGATCTCTAGGTTGCATGCATCCCAAAATAGCTATGAATGTGGCCCAATATATTTGTAGGCGATGTTATATTATAATGTCAAAAGGTTAGCATCCATACCAGTTAATTTCAGTGGTCAACTTGACACTTAAGAACTGAGTTTTTACTCTGAAGTATTTAGTCAAGTATTTAGTCCAGGCAGACCTCTGAATACAACTGCAGGAGTTTGCATAATTGATGTGAGAAAATCCGGCCTAGAGTAGGTGGGATTGTTCCCTAAGCAGGCGGTTAAAATGGAGAGAGGACTAGCTGGCTTAGACAGGCTGACCGGTTAGCAAGCTACATTGGCCCCCTGCCCACTTCTGTTCTTGCTGTGGAGATGTGGGCTGCTCCCTCAGTTCCAATGGTGTAACTCTCTTGCCTTAATGGACTATGACCTGAAAATGTAAGCCAATGCTCTCCTAAATTGTTTGGACCATGCGTTTATGATAGTAATGGAATATGAAGCTAAGACAACACACCTGCAAATACTTGAGGCTGCTGCTGCTGGCTACACTGTCTCATAGTAAAATCCACTTTTTTAATGAATGAAAGAAGCACACTGTAACATGATGGTAAATGTGTGGTGCACTAAGTACATAAAGCAGTCGCACAATTGTTTATCATGATCAATTACAATATAGGGATTGTATTATGGAGATACTTTTATGACACATTAAACTGTTATTCCAGCATATTCCCTCTCGGTCCCTCCTGGTGGGACATTCTTGACACTTCACTGTCAAGAAGAGTCTGTCTTGCTTGTTTTCAGCAAGAGAGTGTTAGCATGTGTCTTGTTTCATGTATAATTGTGTGTGTTATCTATATGTCTGCATGGCTGGCCACATGGTAAGTTGCTTATGCCAGTGACACTGAATACATGTGCGGAATGAAGTATGGTACAATGTGATGATAGCTATAATCATAATACTAGGTGATTTTTTAGTTATTGTCACAGTTACTCTTTCTGGTGTTGTGAGACAACACTCAGACTCAAGCAACTTAGAGAGATAAAGGGAGATTTATTTGGCTGACTGTTCTGGAGGAAAGATACAGTCCATTATGGCGAAAAAGCCATGGCAGGTGGCAGAAGCTTGAGGAGGCTCAGGCACTGTAGTAGACATCGTGATGGAGACAGAATCAGTAGCCGATGATGAGAGCAGACTACTGTGGAAGCAGGGCAGGGCTACAGACCTCAAGGTCTGACCCCCGTGATGTGCCTTCCTCAAGCAAGGCTCCACCTCAAAGGTGCCATGGCCTTCCCAGACATGAATATTAGCTAAGGATTCAAATTATGAGCCTGAGGGGGACAACTCACATTCAAGCCATGACGGTTATTTTATAATCTTATGGAACCACCATCCTCTATGTGGTCCATAATTAATCAAAGCATTGCAGCTAGCTCACACCTATATCTGTGTGTGTGTCTATGTGTATTAGAGGGCACTGTGTGTGCCTATGATGGCCCAAAGGTTACTTCAGAATTACCTGGAGTGCTTTTATCTCTTATTTGCTTTGTTTGGAGTTTCCCTAGTTCCACCTTCCAGGCCTGGAAGTACAAGCCACCCCATTTCTTTTCTTTTTTTTAACATTTTTTATTATTATTTCCGCTCATACAAATTTTTTAAAATTTTATTTATTTATTTTTTTAACATTTTTTATTATCTCCGCTCATACAAACTTAATAGGTACACTGGTTCCCTCCCTCCCTCCTCCTCCCCCCACCCCTCTGCTCGCCCTCCCCTCATCTCTTCCTCCTCACTCCCCAGTGACTCCCCTCCCCCAATCCCTGGAGAATCCTTTAATGTGCATGCCTGACTGTCCTCTGGGTCCTTCTCTCCAATGACATACAAGGACCCAGTGGCATTTCCCTGAACTCTTTCCTGTGCTCCCCTTAAGCATAGGAACACTATTTTGGTTGTCAATCCCTTGCCTCCAAGGATCTTGGTGCTTTTAGCAAATGCTAGACTTTGTGGGGTCAATAGTGTGTTGGACATTGCACAGGGCATGGAAAGTCCAATTATGATTGCTTCAGCCCTAACTTGTGTGGAGTATCTTGCATATCATTGCTTCTCCCATCCTTGTGCTCTTACACTCTTACCACCCCCTCTTCCGCAAATTTCCCTGAGCTTCAGGATGGGGAGAGATTAGTCTGGCCTAGTTCCAGGTGGATGATATAGAGTCTCTGAAGTTCTGGATTATGTTTTGTTGATTTTTTTTTCAGTTTTGCTGCTCCTGCAATGCCCTTCACTCCATCCTGATGGGTATTGGATGTTACCCCCTGGCCAGAGATAAAAAACTGTTAAACTAGAGTCTTGTTATAAGAGTATATTCAAAGGTAGATGCAATAAAAGTAGGAAACCACAGTGATGGAGGGATCAATCACCCATTTGCAAAATGGTTATTATTATCTGCCAGACTATATGCCCTCCCCTTCTGGTGAGATCACACCCCCTCAGTTGTAGATGATCAGGAACGAAAAGTCTGTGAACTTAACCAGATGTCTCATTACTCGCAGTCCTTGATGGAGGCCTGTTTTCTCTGCTGTTACATGGTCCCCTCTCTCCTTGTTTCTGGTGTGGCCCTCCTACTCCATCCCTCTTGTTCATAATCCTTGCAATTATTGTATTGCAGAGATTTATCATCGAGTGTCTCTAGGTGGGCTGGGTGGGTTTGGTACTAGGAGCCACCTATTAGGGAGTACATATGGCGCTTAATTTTCTGGGTTTGGGATACTTCACTCAATATAATTGTTTCTAATGACATCCATTTCCTGGCAAATTCCAGTACTTCATCATTTTTGATGGCTGAGTAGTACTCCATTGTATAGATGTACCACTTTTTCCTTATCCACTCGTCAACTGTTGGACATTGGGGTTGATTCCATGACTTTGCTATTGTAAACAGTGCTGCTATGAACATGGTCGCACTTGTGCTATCAAGGTGGATCTCTGCTGCATGGGGTGTTATTCCCAGAAGTGCAATAGCAGGGTCATATGGCATTTCAATCTTTAATTTCTTTAAGAATCTCCAGATGGCTCGCCAGAGTGCCTGTGTGAGCCTGCATTCCTACCAGCAATGTAGGAGAGTTCCCCTCTCTCCACATCCTCTCCAGCATTTGTTGTTGTTTGTATTGTGGATTTTTGCCATCCTGACTAGGGTGAGATTATATCTCAGGGAAGTTTTGATTTGCATTTCCCACTCATATAAACTTAATAGGTACATCGGTTCCCTCCCTCCCTCCTCCTCCTCCCGACCCCCCTGCTACCCCTCCCCTCATGTCTCCATCTCCATCCCCCAGTGCCTCCCCCCCTCAATCCCCAGAGACTCTGCATGCAGACTCTCCTCTTGGTCCTCCTAGGACCCAGTGGCATTTCCCTGAACCCTTTCCTGTGTTCCCTTAGCCACCACCATTTCTGTCTGGCATTTTTTACATGGGATCTAGGATCCAAACTCAGGACCTTTTTCTTGTGAGGCAGAGACTTGACTCTTGAGCCATCTTTCCAGCCCACAACTGTATTTTGAGGTGGCTGTGCTTCACGCTCCTTCTCCTAGGATGTCCAATACATTGAAGCAGATTACAGTTCAGGTCTTGACTTGATTCCCTCAAGGGCCTCCTTTTGCTCTTGAATCTCATCAGTATGTGTCAGGACAGGAAATGTATCAAGTTGCCCTTGATAGATCACACTACTTCCATGATGTGTCCTGAGAGCTGACCGCCTTGACTTTGGAGCAAGAATCAAGACCCCACTACAATGGAAATTTAGATCACTGGAAGACTGACCTGTTGGGCAGTTTGATAGACTGATAATGCTGATCCTTCAGAAAGATAAAGGCTGCTGAAGAAGAAATGCCTAGTAGAACAGCAGAGCATAGAAAAGGTCCAGAAAGTCAACAGAAATTCACAGGAAAGACTTTAAGGAAAAGAGAGGGGATTTATTAAAAAGAAAATGCAATTGTTAGTCTGAGTTGTCACCATGAGATCTAGAGTCACTTATGGGAAGAGCTTCTATGTGTGGTGGGTGGGGGGTAATTGAAGTGGAAAGAGCTGCACACCATCATTTCCTTAGTGGGGATTCTGGACGGAATAAAAACAGAAGTGAGCTGAGCAGAAGCACGCCTTCATCTGCCGCTGGATCACCTGTTCACTCAGGATGCAGTGTAAGCTCCTGCCGCCTCAACTCCCCCCACCTCTATGATGGACTCTAACCTGTTAAAATTTGCTGTAATAAAAAAAAATTGCTGTAATAGACCCTTTTCTGCCTGAATTACTTTTGTCAGGGTATTTTGCAATAGCAACAGAAGAGAAATGAAGAAAGCTAAGAGGGATTTTTGGGTCTCAAGGTGTGACAAGGCCCAAGGAAGAAGCCTGGTTGGCATTCTCCAATGATGTTATCATACGTAGTCTATGTTTCTGGAACAACCGCAAGCTGAATTTCGTGTGGGCATGTTCCTGTTTCAAGCTCCCAAGGTAAGCTCCCCTCGTTCCAAAAATCCCCCTTTTGCTATGAGGATTCGACCAGTGAGTGTCATCAACCAATCAGGACTGCTGACTCCCTGCACACTTGTGTCCCTCATTTATTATGCTTAGACGGAGTAGAAATTTAGATGGGAATTTCAGAGATGTCACCCCCCTCCTTTGTTCTCCTTTTGTTCCCAAGCTGCGTCTCCATGGTTCTCAAACTGTTTTCTTTGCTTTCTTCATTTCTCTTCTGTCATTTCTTGTACAGATAGGTTGGAAAAATTAGGGCTATGTTCTACTTGGTTGAATTGTTTTCTTGTCTGTAGAGTTAATCAACTGGGAGCCTTTACATCATATCCGAGTCTATTTCCTGCTTTTGTGTTGTGTAGTTCTCTCTCTCTCCTGATTCCTTCCTTCTGAAGAAGAGGGAAAGGATTGAAAGATTCAGGAAGCTAAGGAAACTTACCAGACTCAGAAAGCTCATAAAATTTAGGATTCTCAAAAAACTTACAGTATTCTCCAGGAACCCCCTTAGGGTCATGAAAGCAATAAAGGATTGCTGGAGGGAGGACATTCTTCTGTGGTGCTGATTGCAAGTTGGACAGGGAGTGGCAGGGACGCAGCTCTGAGGTGTCACCTATGCTGGGGTGGACTTCTTGGTGATACAGTTGCCTTTGAGTCATCCACTCTTCTATAGGTAACCCCTAAAGCACTCTCCTGTAACCTCTCACTCACTCTCCTTTGAGGAAACCCAATAATCTCATTGGTTCACCAAGTTAGACTTGGATGAAATTGGTTTGTTGTGAATGTCCTGTCTGGTGCACCTTTGATCATGTCTCCCAGAAAAAGTCACATGATATGCTGTAACAGAATACCTGATGTTCCCTTTCCCCACTCCACCGCCCAGGAAGCGCGCAGTCCAGCCGGGACTCACCGACCCAGGTAAGCTCTGCCCCCGCCCACCCCCAGAACCCCAGGCAGCCCAAGGGACCCAGCTCCTCCCACCAGCCAGCCAGAGCCGGAGCCGCGCAGGGCTGGAGAGGACCCCTCCTGGGCCATGCCCCAGCTCTCCCAGGTTAAATACAGCCCCGCCGCTGCCACATCCTCCCTTTCCCCACTCTGCCGCCCTTGACGCGCGCAGTCCAGCCGGGACTCACCACGACTCAGGTAAGCTCGGCACCCGCCCACCCCCAGAACCCCAAGCCAAATAATTCAGTTCAGTGAAAAATGCACAAAAATTGAAAGAAGGTCTTAAGAGTTAAAACGATGATGCCCAAGTCAAATATAAATCCATGAGAAACAACACCCAAGTAAAAAAATCTTCCACTGAAGGAATTAACCCCATACTGATAGACTCCAACCAGAACAAACCCACGGAAAATGGCCAAGAAAGCCTGACCCAGGATAACGACTTTCAAAACATGATCATTACCATGTTCAATACTATGAAAGAGGAAATCTGGGAGGAATTAAATAACTGCATCAATCGCTTTGAAGAGGAACACAATAGACATTTGGAGGAGTTGAGAAAAACAGTGCAAGAAACAAAAACAGGCATAGAGCAGTTAAAACAGACTCAAGCAGAGTTCAAAACTGAACTAAAAGAAAGTTATCTTCAACCCAGAGCTCAATGGAGAGTCTTAGCAGAACTAATGAGGCAGAAAACAGAATTTCAGACCTTGAAGACAAAGTGGGAGTATTAACCAGCTCAATGGAAGAGGTTGTTAAAGCCAAAAAGATACTCGAGAGAAACATTCAAGAGTTATGGGACACCCTGAAGAAGCCTAACATGCATATTCATGGAATACCAGAGCAAGAATCTCAAAATACCACCCCTGAGGAAATTTTTCAAATGATCATCAAGGAAAACTTTCCTCATCTAAAAAAAGAGAGGCCCATACATATACAAGAGGCATTCCGCACCCCAAACAGATATGACCAAAATAGAAACTTGCCACGGCAAATAATAGTTAAAATACTCCACATTCAAGATAAAGAAATGGCTGAGAGCTTCAAGGGAAAAAAAAAACAAGTCACTTTTAAAGGTAAACCTATTAAAATAACAAATGACTTCTCAGTTGAAACAATAAAAGCAAGAAGAGCTTGGAGAGACATACTTCAAGTATTGAATAGGAAAAATGTCAACCCAGGCTGATATAGCCCGCAAAACTATCCGTCATGATTGACGGAGAAAGAAAAATCTTCCAGCACAAAGACACCTTGAAGGAATACATGTCCACCAAATCAGGCCTTCAAAAAATGGTAGAAATGATACTCAAAGGGGCTGGAGAGGTGGATCAGGGGTTAAGCCTCCGTCTTGCAGGTGGAATGTCCTGAGTTCGGATCCCAGATCCCACGTATAGACGCCAGGCGGAAGCGGGGGCGGCCTGCGCTTCTGGTCCTGGTAGGGCGGAGCCTGTGAATCCCGGGGCAGAAGGAAGTGAAGGTGTCCATGGTGGTTCCCGAATTCGTCCGTGGTTCTACACACACAGAAGCGCACGCACACACACATATGCACACACACAAAATTAAATAAATAATTAAAAAAAAAGAAATGATACTCAAGAGTGAAGAAAAAAACGCATATGTGGGAGAACAGAAGGGAAGTATAACACCATTAAAAGAGAAGCAATATACTTACAAAAACCACTAAACATGATAAATGTCCAGAATTAAAAATAGTTTCTCCATTATAACACTAAATGTTAATGGAATTAACTCACCGATCAAGAGACACAGATTACAAACTTGGATTAAAAATCACAATCCATCAGTCTGCTGCCTGCAGGAAACCCATCTCACCACAAAAGATAGGCACATCCTAAAAATAAAAGGCTGGTCAACAATTCTACAAGCTAATGGAAGCAGAAAACAGGCAGGGGTAGCCATTATGCTATCGGACAAAGTGGACTTCAAACCAAAAAAAATCATAAGAGACACAGATGGATACTACATTTTAGTCACAGGTACAATTCACCAGGAAGACTTCACGATACTGAACATTTATCCACCCAATATGGGCCCCTCCACATTCATTAAGAAAATCCTACAGCATCTAAAGCAAGAAATCAACCCCCAAATGATAATTCTTGGGGATTTCAACACTGCTCTCTCAACATGGGATAGATCAACAGGTCAAAAGCTTAACAGAGACACTTTGGAACTTAATCAAACCCTGAAAGAAATGGACCTTACAGATTTTTATTGAACGTTTCATCCACGCACCAAAGAATACACATTTTTCTCAGCAGCACACAGAACTTTCTCCAAAATAGATCACATACTGGGCCACAAAATGAATCTACACATATACAGGAAAGTTGAAATTCTAGCCTGTGCCCTATCAGACCACCATGGCCTAAAGCTGGACATCCACAACACAACAAACAACAGAAAATACACTAACTCCTGGAAAGTTAACACTATGATGCTGAATGAGAACTGGATTCAGGAAGAAATTAAAAAGGAAATTCAAGATTTCCTGAAAGCGAACGATAATGAAAATACAACTTACCAAAATCTCTGGGACACAATGAAAGCTTTCCTAAGATGTAAGTTCATAGCTCTTAATGCCTACATCAGAAAAATGGAAACATCAGAAATAAATAACTTAACAATGCAGCTTAAAGCGTTAGAGAAACTAGAGCAATCTGATACCAAAAGTAGTCGAAGAGAGGAGATTAGCAAAATAAGGGGAGAAATATCTGATATCGAGATTAAGAAAACGATAGAGAAAATCAACCAGTCAAAAAGCTGGTTCTTTGAAAAAATCAATAAGATTGATACACCCCTAGCTAAATTAACCAAAAGCAAGAGAGAAAACCTAAATTAACAAAATTAGAAATGAAAATGGAGATATCACTACTGATACCCAAGAAATCCAGAGAATTATTATATCATATTTCAAAAACTTATACTCTGTGAAATTTGACAACACAAAAGAGATGGATGAATTCCTAAGTAAACACAACTTACCTAAATTGAATCAGGAAGTTGTGAATTATTTAAATACTCCTATAACATATAAGGAAATTGAGGAAGTAATCTCAAAATTTCCCACCAAAAAATGTCCTGGTCCAGATGGATTTAGCACAGAGTTCTACCAGACATTTAAGCAGTTGATAACAGCAATACTCCTTAAACTGTTCCATCAAATAGCAAAGAAAGGAACACTACCAAATTCCTTCTATGAAGCTAATATCGTTTTAATCCCAAAACCTAATAAAGATTCACTTAAAAAAGAAAACTATAGGCCAATCTCTCTGATGAACACAGATGCAAAGATTATCAACAAAGTCTTAGCAAATCGGATTCAAAAACATATCAAAAAGATCATCCACGGGGACCAAGTAGGCTTTATCCCTGGCACACAAGGTTGGTTCAACATACGCAAATCAATAAATGTAATTCATCATGTAAACCAGTCCAAAGTCCAAGACCACATAATACTCTTCGATAGATGCAGAAAAAGCTTTTGACAAGCTCCAACAGCCTTTTATGATCAAAACGCTAGAGACAGTAGGAATGGAAGGCACCTTTATCAATATAATAAAAGCTGTATACAACAAGCCCACAGCAAGGATTATGCTCAATGGGGAAAAACTGGAAGCATTCCCACTTCAACCAGGAACTAGACAAGGCTGTCCACTCTCACCACTTCTATTCAATATTGTACTTGAAGTCTTAGCTGAAGCCATAAGACAAGAAAGGGGCATAAAAGGGATTCAAATCGGCAAGGAAGAAGTCAAGCTATCCCTATTTGCAGATGACATGATCTTATACTTGAGTGATCTCAAAAACTCCACCAGGTAGCTCCTGGAACTAATTGAGAAGTTCAGCAGGGTTGCTGGATACAAAATAAACGTATAAAAATCAGTGGCTTTCCTGTATGCCCAGAATGAAAGAAGTGAAAAATCCCTGAGAGACTCAATCCCATTTACTATAGCCCCTAAAAAAATGAAATATCTTGGTATAAACCTAACCAAGGAGGTAAAAGACCTTTATAATGAAAACTTTAAAACCCTCAAGAAAGAAATTGCAGAAGACACCAGAAGGTGGAAAGACCTCCCATGTTCCTGGATTGGCAGAATCAACATCGTAAGAATGACCATCCTACCAAAGGCAATATACAAATTCAATGCTATACCAATTAAAATCCCAAAGCAATTCTTTAAAGAAGTTGACAGAACAACCTCAAAATTCATATGGAGACACAAAAGACCCAGGATAGCAAAGACAATCCTCAATAACAAAAACACTGCTGGAGGTATCACCATACCAAACCTTAGTCTATACTACAAATCCATTGTTGCAAAAACAGTCTGGTACTGGCTCCAAAATAGACATACAGAGCAATGGATAAGGGTTGAAGACCCAGATATAAGCCCACAAAATTACAGCCATTTGGTCTTTGACAACGGGGCCCAAAGAATCCAATGGAAAAAGAACAGTATCTTCAACCAATGGTGCTGGCAAAACTGGATCTCCACATGTAGAAGATTAAAACTTGACCCGTACTTGTCACCTTGTACAAGACTTAATTCCAAATGGACCAAAGACCTTGATTTAAGGCCAGAGACTATAAAAACCATAGTTGAACGGATAGGGAACTCCCTCGAGCTGATTGGGCTAGGCCAACAGTTCCTAAACAGACATCCAATGGCACAGTCACTGCTACCAACTCTCAACAGTTGGGATCTTGTGAAATTAAAGAGCTTCTGTTCAGATAAAGAGATTGTAACAGGAGCTCAAAGGCAACCCACAGAATGGGAGAAAATCTTCACTAACCACATATCTGATAGAGCTCTACTGTCCAGAGTGCACAAAGAACTTAGAAAACTAAACACTAAGGAAACCACTGGCCCAATTAAAAAATGGGCCCTGGAACTTAAAAGAAATTTTACAAGGGATGAAATTAAAATGTCTAACAAATACCTTCAAAAATGCTCCACTTCTTTAGCCATCAGGGAAATGCAAATCAAAACTTCCCTGAGATATCATCTTGCCCCGGTCAGGATGGCAAAATTCCACAATACAAACAACATCAAATCCTGGAGAGGATATGGAGAGAGGAGAACTCTGCTATATTGCTGGTGGGAATGCAGGCTCATACAGCCACTCTGGCGAGCCGTCTGGAGATTCTTAAAGAAATTAAAGATTGAAATGCCATATGACCCTGCTATTCCACTTTTGGGAATAACCCCCCATGCAGCAGAAGTTCACCTCGATAGCTCAAGTGCGACCATGTTCATAGCGGCACTGTTTACAATAGCAAAGTCATGGAATCAACCCAAATGTCCAACAGTTGACGAGTGGATAAGGAATAGTGGTACATCTATACAATGGAGTACTACTCAGCCATCAAAAATGATGAATTACTGGAATTTGCCAGGAAATGGATGTCATTAGAAACAATTATATTGAGTGAAGTATCCCAGACCCAGAAAATTAAGCTCCGTATGTACTCCCTAATAGGTGGCTCCTAGTACCAAACCCACCCAGCCCACCTAGAGACACTTGACAATAAATCTCTGTAATACTGTAGTTGGAAGGATTATGAACAAGAGGAATGGGGTAGGAGGGCCACACCAGAAACAAGGAGAGAGGGGACCATGTAACAGTAGAGAAAATAGGCCTCCATCAAAGACTGCAAGTAAGCAATGAGACATCTGGTTAAGTTCACAGACTTTTCGTTCCTGATCATCTACAACTGAGGGGGTGTGATCTCACCAGAAGGGGAGGGCATATAGTTTGGCAGATAATAAGTAACCATCTTGCAAATGGGTGATTGACCCCGCCATCACTGTGGTTTCCTACTTTTATTACATCTACTTTGAATATACTCTTATAACAAGACTCTAGTTTAACAGCTTTTTATCTCTGGCCAGGGGGTGACATCCAATACCCATCAGGATGGAGTGAAGGGCACTGCAGGAACAGCAAAACCGCAAAAGAAAATCAACAAACTATAATCCAGAACTTCAGAGACTCTATATCAACCACCTAGAACTAGGCCAGCCTAATCTCTCCCCATCCTGAAGCTGAGGGAAATTTGCGAAAGAGGGGGCGGTAAGAGTTTAAGAGCACAAGGATGCTAGGAGCAGTGATTTGCAAGATACTCCACACAAGTTAGGGCTGAAGCAATCACAATTGGACTTTGCATGCCCTGCACAATGTCCAACACATTATTGACCCCATAAAGTCTAGCATTTGCTAAACGCACCGAGATCCTTGGAGGCAAGGGATTTACAGCCAAAATAGTGTTTCTATGCTTAAGGGGAACAGAGGAAAGAGTTCAGGGAAATGCCGCTGGGTCCTTGTACATCATCGGACAGGCAGACCCAGAGGGGAGTTTGGCATGCACATTAAAGGATTCTCTGGGGATTGGGGGAGGTGAGGCACTGGGGGATGGGGAGGCAGGGGTCAGGGGAGGGTGAGCAGAGTGGTCTGGGAGAGGAGGAGGGAGGGAGGGAACCGGTGTACCTATTAAGTTTGTATGAACGGAGATAATAAAAAATGCTTAAAAAAGTTTGTATTAGTGGAAATAAAAAAAAATGAAAAAAAAAAAGAATACCTGATACTGAGCCACACAAAAAGAAAATAGATTAACGGTTGGACTAGACGCTCAGTGATAGAGTGCTTGCTTGGCATGCTCAATGTCCTGAGTTCTATCCCTAGCACATATTCAAAAGAGTTGTATTTGGTTCATGATTCTGGGGATGGGAAGTCCTTTAGAATGGCACCCATACCTCGTGAGTATCCCAGGAATGTGTTAAGACAGAGCTAGAAGCGTACAGGGAAACTACCCCCCTCAAAAGGCCAGTACCTAGATGGTCTCACTCTCATCAACAGGGTTTTGGGGAGCTCATCCATTCCTGTAAGACTTCACCCACCTGATCTCCAGAGACCAGCATTAATCTCTTCCAATTTTAGTGCCCCATGATTTACTCACCTTCCTATGGGCCCCCTCTCTTCCTCTCGACACTACCACACTGGGGACCCAACTTCCAGCACCTTTGGGGAACAGCCCACATCCAATCTACAGCAAACTCTATTTTGATTAGTTTTAACATCATGTTTCAGCTGTGGGGCATGGTTTGGGAATGAAAGTTGGGTTCCCCTTCTTTCCCTCGCTGTTATATTGTGAGGGTGGGGTATTTGGAGGCTAACCCTGCTCAGTGAGAACAGAGATGCTGGGATTTTGCATGATCCACAGAGATTGGTTGCAACCTGAGATATGGATCCCCAGCAGGATTTACCCAAAAGGAATCTCTAGAACTTCTGCTTTCTGTCTTTACAACCATCACCTTCTGTGGGGGATGCAGGTCATCAAGGCAGCCAGCAAATGCTATTTGGGAAAAGACTGCACAAAATGCAATGTGGAAGATGGGCTGGATCATGCATTAATTTTCGTCGCATGACCAAAACAGCATCTCAGTGGCTGAGATCCCTAATATTGTCAGGTTTTCTGGTTGGCTGGTGTACACCAGGTGTAGTGGGCTTTGCTGCTCAGATGAAGGGCAGTGGAACCTGTACAGGGCAGGGATCACGTGTACACAGTTAGCATCACAACTCCCATCCCCAGACACACCCTCCCATACCACTTGGGACTGGGCAAGAAGGAACATGAATTCTTTCTTCCGAGCAACTTATGTCCATAACACCTCAGACCCATGCAAGTCTCAGGACCAACCCCAAAGGCTGTGAACTGGGAGGATGCTCTGCTTTGCTGGAGAGGCCTTCCTGCCAAGACACATAGCCTGAAGGCGAGGGAGACACTCGTCCATTCATGTCGCCACTCCTCCCTTGGTAAACACCTCCTCTGTCCCATCTGACACTGCACACAGGAACCTGTGTGCTCCGTGCTGGCAGTGGCTGGCAACCTCCAGCTAATAAGGCCCTTTTACCCCTAGTTCTTCTGCATCTCTCCAGAGAAGATGGGGAACTGGTGATGTCCCTTAAACGGGTCTCTACAAATGACGGCCCATTTCATTCTCAGACCTCTGCTTCCTTCTGTGTAAGCAGATGGGTCACGGTTGAATACAGGCCTCGCCAGATTTGAGGTTTGTGATGCATTCACTGCTGAGTTATGAATTCACACTCCTGCCTCACCCTACTGCCTCTGAACCAAGATGCTGCCGGGATCAAAGGCAGATCCTTGTGTGGGTAGCTGTGCCTCAGGGAGGGGTGTGATAGAGAAAACCTGGCACAAACAGAACAAGGCAGGCTGGCCAACTGCAGGGGCAGCGTAGAGTGAGGCATGGCGCAGAGTGGCAGCTCCTCATGGGGCATGCAGTCTGCTAGAAGGGAAAGCCCTATGGTTCTCAGTCTCTTTGTTGCAGACCAATTCTGCCGCTGCAGTCCCTCCCACCTCATCGCAGAGCTGCTATGGGGGTGTGGGAGCTTGTTAAATTCACTTTTCATTAATTAGCAGGTCACACATTTATCAAGAGAACTGCAGGCTACCAAGGGTTTATTTTAGAGTAGGTAGATGCTATTTAAAATATCTGAACCAATCTTCTCACTCACAAAAACAACACGTGGCAATTACTCTGCATGTTGCCAGTAAATTAATGACCAAGTGGCTTAAGGGGGAACAGGGGCTTTAGTTTGACTTACAATTGTCTGGTTATATAGTTCTTGGTTCAGCTTGACAGACGAGCTTCTATCAACACCAGGGGCCAGGGGCACTGGCCATACCAAATCCATAAGACTTCCGAGAGAGGGGCAAACCCCAACTGCCAGACAGCATGTCTAGTCAAACATATCCAAAGACTGCCAACCCACTGAACCTAGCCTCTCCATGTTATCCACTGACCCAGGGACTAGACCCGCTGTAGCGGTTACTCTTAGCTATTGCTGCGAGAGAGCATTCAAAGTCAATCAACTTAAAGGAGAAAGGGAGATTTATTCAGCTTATGGTTCCAGAGGGGAGAAACAGTTTCTCATGGTGGAGGCGGCATGGCTGGCTTGCCGAAGCTGAAGGAGGCTAAGTCACCAGACATCTTGGAGGCTGAGAGCTGCAAGACTGTTTCCTGCAAAGGCAGACTTCTCCTGGAGGTAGGGTGAGACCACCTTAAGGCCCACCCCTTGTGACCACCTTCCTCTAGCAAGGCTCCGTCTCTCAAGGTGTCATGACCTTCCCAAACACATGAGACTGTGGAGGTCACATTTCAAACCCTGACACCCACCCACCAGGAGCTGGGTCTTCCCCATCAATTAGATGATCTCCTACAGGTTTGCCCAGAGCTTAACTACTAATTTTTCACAACTGTGCCCAGAGCTACTGCCTTCAATTGTCAGGTTGGCACCTGTATCTAACTATGACAGAACTTTTAAAAAGTTGATTAGGAAGGGATATAAACCAATAGTAGAACTTTTAGCTAGCACGAGCCGATTCCCAGTGCAACCAAAATAACAAAAGAGAAAATCATTAGGAAAGTGATTAGTGACATCAGTGTAGCAAATTATGCTTACAAAATGCTCTTAAAATATATTTTATTTTCACGATGTTTTACTTCTAGGCTGCAAACCTGATTCCTTTTTTTTTTTCTTTTCACATTGTTTAGGTGCATTTTATTTTTTGTGGGCAATTGCCCAAATTGTATAAACAGTATTTTTTTTAAATTGTTGGACCAGGCCAAGGTGGGCTTGAGCTTGGGATGCCCATGCAGCCTCTGCAGTGCTGATACCACGGTCTGACCCACCATGCCCTGGAAACAGGTGCCTTTTTGTTTTTGCAGCTTTATTAAATCCTCTTTTAATGATTCTAGAGAAGTCCTCCTTCAACTGAGGTTTTTGAGTGCCGACTTAGGTTTCTGGTTTCTTTTTAGCGTTGTTATAAAATGGGCCTAATGTTATTTCTCCTGCTACGTTTATGAGCTCGTGTCTATGTTAGATTCATTGATAAGTGTTCAAGGGCCAGAGAAATCAAGGGGGGAAAAACATGCTCGATTCCTTGATTGATGTTCAGCCAGGTGTGGATGGTGAAAGACAGGCAGGTAGGAATCAGAGATGGATCTTGACTTTGATATCTAGGTTGCATATCTTGTTCTGCCCTCATTTATCTCCCTGAGACTTGTCTGTGCTTAGAGATCCACAGAACCCCTGAGGCTAGAAATATCAGAGTCAGTCATGAGCTTGATGAATGTACTTGTAACTGAAGACACATGATGTAAATAATACCTCAGCGTCACATTTGTAAAGCCATTGCTGCTTCAGATAGCCAGGAGAATGAGCACACCTGTGATATCTATGGAGTTAAGCTTGGTGGGAGGTGGGGCAGGACCTGGGTGATGTTCAGAGAAGCCTCTGCAGGGATGTGACACAGGGACCTACTGCAGCCTGGTGCCTTTGAGGCCTTGTGCTTGCTGTGCAAGTGCTACCACGGAGCCACACTCTCTGCCCACCTCTGTACCTATTCATGGGGCATGGCACTGCATCTCAGTACATGCATAATATGCATTATGATCGAAACTCTCAAGTCTGTAGACTTAGCTATAGCATTTCTTTGTATTAGGACATTTTAAATCTGTGCTATTTGGAAATACTGGTTATTGACAACAATAATCATGCTTCTGTGCCATAGAAAGGTGAGAGTTATTTCTCCTGTCCAACTGCATCTCTGAATACATTCACTATCTTCTCTCTGTCTTTCCCTTTCACCAATCTTCCCCTGGCTGTGGCTATTAGTGGTTATTTTTATTCCTTTAAAGTCATTGTTAATTTCTACCTAGAATTGAAAATATACGTTATCTCCTTATGTCTGACTTATTTTACTTAACATAAATACCCTCTAGTTCCATCTCTGTTATTGTCAAGTGAAAGTAAGAGCTTTCAAATGTCAAAGTAGTATTCCCATATGTATATCAACATTTCTCTTTATTCATTTTCTTTATTCTACTGTCAGTGGTCTTCTGGGTTGATTCTACTGTTTGTCTTTTGTGAGCCATGCTGTATTAAATGTGAGTACAGAATTCCTTTCAAAACACTGAACTCCTTTCCTTTGAATGGACTCTGTGGTGGGTTTTACTGTGATATGTGGTAATTCTAGTTCTAATTTGTTGAGAACTGTTTCTCACAGTGGCTGTGCTATTTTACATTCCTTCTGTCAGTGTATGGCAGGTTCCACTTCTCTTTGTCATTGCTAGCATTTAGTGTGTATGTGCGTGTGTATACATATGTTCACATGACATGTCTCTGCTCAGGTGCGGAGGCCACAGGTCCATATCAGGTATTTTCCTTGATCTCTCTGCACTTTACTGTTTTTTATTTTTTGAGACAGTTTGTAAACCTGGAGCATATCCATTGAGCTGTGCTGGCTGACGACTGAACTCCAGGCATTTGTCTGTTTCCACTTGCCTGTTTCCCAGTACTGGGATTACAGGTGCATCCTGTTGTGTCTCACTTCTACATGGGTGCTGGGATTTGAACTCAGGTCCTTATGCTTGTGAGGCAGGCACTTTACCAATTAGGATACCTCCCCAGTCCCCTATATTGTGTGTTTTTCATAATGATTTTAGCTGTGGTGCATTGGTACTGCACCATGATTTGATTTGAAATTCTAGGATGGTTCCAGATATTGAACATTCCCTCACATGCTATGCTATCTTTGGAGAAAAGTTTAATCACTGGCTCAGGTTCCAGTCAGATAATTTACTTTTCTGCTGTTGGGCTGTTGGAGTTCCTTAGACTCTGATCCCTTGCCAGGTTAATTGTCTGCAAACACCATCTCCCTTTCCGCCAATTGACTCTTCATTCTGTCACTTGTCTTTTCTGTAGGAAGGAAGCTATTCACCTTGATAAGCTTCTCCAGATTTTGCTTTTATTGGCTGTACTCTGAGTAATTAAAAAAAAATCCCAAAGTTCTTAAATAATTCCTTTGTATTTTTCTTATTGAATTTAATAACTTTTTTCGTTTTGTAATTTCATAACACCTCTTCCCCTGGCCACTCCTGCTGATCTACTTCTCTCAACTAGCCCATTTTCTACTTTCATTATTTTTTTTTTTTGACCCTCGGCGTTTAGTTGGTGGTGCCCATATGAGCAGGTGCAAGAGATTATTTACTGGAGCATGAGCAACTTACCAATGGCTACACCACTGGCAACCATTAATAGTCAATAGCTTTTTAGTCAAGGGTGAGGTTCCCTGAGCCTTGCACCTATCCATGGGGGATGTTGAAGGGCCCCATCTTGTGTAGGTCTTGTGTCTTCTCCTCAGCTGCTGTATGCTGGTGACGGCAAAGGCCAGGCCACCCTATCCAGAAGGCAGCATTTCTAGTATTCCTCCCAATTCTTGGGCTGATTCTTATATTCTTTCTGTTCTGCAGTGTTCTCTGGACTTGGGAGGAGATCCTAATGTTTTTGCTGGTTCAATCATTCCTTTAAGTCTTTGACCATTTTGATTTGACTTATGTATGTGGTGTGAGGAGGTCTAATCTCTTTCTTCCTACATGAATATCCAGCTTTCTTAGCATTTATTGAAAAGAGTTTCCTTCTAAATGTTTACATTGTCTTTGTGGAAATCATTTGGCTGTCTATAAATGGACTGATTATTGGTTTCTCTATTGTGTCTGTTTTTATGCTACTACCATGCTGCTTGGCTTGAGTGTTTACTTCTTTTGGTTTGGTTTGAGGTCATGGAAGATGATGACTTATCTTGGTTCTTTTTATACCAAGCTGCATTATTTATACCAGGCTGCATTGACAGTTTATGATCTTTTGTGTCATCACATTAAAGCTTAGAACTATTTTTCTAGAACATCTTTGGTATTTACATGAAAATACACTGAATATGAATCACATTGCATTGTATTGAGAGTATTGAGACGGATGAAGGAGATCCACTTCTCTCTGGGGCATTGGGAAGGTATTAAGCACTGTGGAAACACTGCCCAGATTGGTTAAAATCATCTTTGTTTAAATGGTAAGTTCTTTAGTTTTTGTTGTAAATACTCCTTCTTGTAAATAAACAAAGATAGGGCTGAGGAGATGGCTCAGGGGTTAGTTAAAATCTTTGCTTCTCAGGCAAAATGACTCAGGCTTGGATTCCCAGATCCCACAAAAATGCTGGACACAAATGACAGCAGACTAATTTCAGCTCTAGAAGGCAGAGGCTGGAAAGTGCCAGAGCAAAGCAATGAAGAGGTAGAACCATCCAGGATGATGCATATGTCACCCTTGGGACTTCACAGCCACACACATTCAAGTGAGCTCTGGTACACGTCCCTCCCCCACACAAATCAAACAGATGATGGGGACAGAGCAATTTATTTGGGTCTCCAGTTGGCAACTATCAGATTGCCCCTTGCCTCCTTGGCTGTCTTCGCCAGAAGGACTCCATCAAACAGCCAGCAGACTACCCTATGGATGCCTTCGTAATGTACATGGTAACTGTAATTGCTTCTCTGGCTGCTTACAGAGTAGCATCAGCCATGATGGTTTGGAATAGTTTGTGTCAGACTTTTTACTGCCACATATCCTGGTGTACTTTAGGGAAGCCTGTAATCACTTTCATCTAAGACAAGCTGAGCGGGAAAGTGTATGCCCCAGTGGTCTAAAGAAGGGGCAGCTGTGACTGTATTGCAAGCACAAATCTCTTCATTTGCATGCATGGTCTACTATGCTTGGTACAAATACTCCTCTGGATATATATAGAAGCAGGGTGTTCAGTTCAATTGTGCTTTTTTCCCAGCATTTCAACATTAGACCTAATGAAAATCTTCTAAGAAAAGTAGGAAGGAAGAGGGAGAGAAGGCTAGAAGGAGGAAGGGAGGGAGAAAGAAATAAAGAAGGAAGAGAAGAGAACGTAAGAAAGCACAGAGAAGTGGCCACCTAACTAGCATCAAGCTTATGGGGAAAGTTGCCCACAACTCCGTGGTCTCAATGTCAGCCTCTCAACCTCCTTCCAGTTACTGGCATGTATGAAAGGAATAGTAAAGTAGTAAGAGTTTGTGTTCAGCAGAATCTTTCAACTAATGACAAAATCAGTGACAAGCTTTATAGTCTTCTGGAGGGTTCCAGAAGGATGGAGCTCCAGACACCCATAGCAGTGGCCTGATAATTCACCTTCTTTCCCTTTCCCTTTCTCTCACTCCCTCATGATGTTCCGTGGATAAATTCCATCTGGACCCACCCACATCTGTATCCTTCTTTCAGGTTGTTTCTTGGATTACTCAAGTCTCACAGTCATTATTATGGAAAATGGGATATCCTGTGATTCACAGAAGATAGAATAGAGGATGATCCACGGGGCTGTATAGTGGGAAGTGAACTCTAGACAGAAAGAGAGTCAGGATATGACACCTAGATGTGAAAGAGAATCACATTCTGTGAGGGAGGACAGCAGCCCTGGAGGGTCACAGGGCCCCACTCATGAGCTTCTAGCTCAGAGCAACTTAGCTGTGGCCCATCCATGATAGGATCTTCCAAGAGCCCAAAGGATGTGAAAAATACAGACAGCTGGGACATCTCACTTCATGGCAGGACTATGGACTGTGGATCCTCACAATTTGTGTTAAAATTCTAGCTCTTCTATTTTTAAGCAGCATAACTTGGAGGTTGTTCTCTAACCTAGCATGGACAGTTTTCTCATCTGTGCAGTAATAATGCTAACTACTAAATAGCCATTGTGAGCCAAAATCGGTTACCCATTATAGCTGGGCTATAACTTAGTGGTAGAGCACTTGTCTAGCATGTGTGAGAACTCAAGTTCATTACTCAGAACCTATACAAAGTGAATATTTACTGAATGTTAAATTCATTGCTTGTGAATGTTTTTCCTGGGGAAACACCACACAAATGTCTGTTCATTCTAGACAGGGATTTAATGACAGACCAAAGTCTGTCCAAGTCCACTTGGCAAGCTAGTGAGTTTATTAGGGTTACTTACAGGAGCACGGATGACTCAAAGACAGCGATATCACTGAAAAGCCCACCCCAGTCTGGGTGGAACTCATGGAAGCTGTGTCTCTGCAACTTTCTGTACATCTTGCTTGTTGAAGAGTCTCCTGCAGACCGCCTGAATGCTTGTAGTCTGGTAGACTCAAATGCTAGGCTGTCAGGGGAAATGTTCTTGCTTGCTACATTTTTTTTTTTGACCTTTGAGAAAACCTAATTTTAATCCATTGGAAATTGATGAAGATAACCGGTTTTCTCTGGTACATCTTTGACTTTAGAAAAGATCATCAAAAGGAGAGAACTGAAAAAGTGAAGATGTGAGATTAAGATTGAGGGAGAAAAGAAGGTAGGACAGTGGGACAGGGAGCAGAAGTTAGACTTGTGCCCAGAGGTTTCCTGCAATTCATGTTACCAGCTTTGAGAAATTCCTGCTTCCCACAACAGCCCATTCTACATCTTTCCCTCCTCCCTGGACCAGTCAGTTTATATCTTCCTTGTGGAGCCGGGAAAAGAAGGAACAGAAGCTGCGCTCATCTCCTCTGTCCAGCGATGCCATTGTCCTCAGGGAGCCCAGAGCAGCGAGGACAACCAGAAACACGGGACTCTCGGTCAACACTCAGTGGTGTCAGGTTTGCAAGATTTTCTTCCCTGGAGACTTTCTCGGTTCCAAGACCAGAACTGTGCTTAGAGCAAGCTGTTCTGGGAGGTCCATGTGCAACAGCTCTTCAATGGCCCTCGGCTGCCCCCTGGTGGTCAGGAAGGTTAGGTGCACCTTGCAATTCCGCGGGAGGACATTACTAACAGCCTCAGCAGAACTCACTGGTCAGCTGGCTGTGGGCACCAAGAACTACCTTCTGAAGTCTTTGTCTTCCTGTCTGACAGATTCTCACTGAGCACGAGACCTGTTTTTCTACCAGTTACATATGCTGGCCCCAAGGTCCCATCAGGTATCCTGCATAACACACAATGAGGTTTGTGGAAAGCTGGGTTAGTTAAATTAAGATTTTTTTTTTTTTTAAAGATACCACTGTGGCACCTTTCCACAGTCCACTATGTTTTCTTTTGTGCTGAATGGACTGTCTCCTCAGCTTTCAGCAAACCCTGCAGAAAGCCCAGCATTGTTCTGTGAAATGATACAAGGTCCTTCTGGTGATGTATATGCTCTGCATGAGCTGGTGGCCACTCGATTCCCCAACAGTCTTTGTCCTTTCTCCACTGCAACCCTCCATGCCGTGGCCTCAACAGGCAAAGTGCTTTTCCTGCAGACAGTCAGCATGTGCTATTGTTTACCAGAAACAGCTCCTTCTTCTTGGGTTTCCATATTCTTTCTTTTCCTTCAGTTTTTAGCTTAAATGTCACCTCGTCAAAACAGTATTTCCTGACATTTCTTTGTAGTGTAGCATTTGGTTCTTAGCCCCTTGCAGTCCACTCTGTGCTCATTTCCATCATCCTGTGTCATGTGTCTACACCCTGTACAGTCCCTGGGAGATGAAAGACACTCGATACACATCTAAGATGCAGATGTCTGTAAGGAATGGAGCCATCCTTATGGGATGAAGGTGACTTCGTGGGTGTGGCCGAGATTCCCACATTGTGGTTGAGATGTTCCCGTGTGAACATCTTATGTTGTCTTATCTCATGGCAGCATCAGGAGATTATAACACCACTTGGGAGAGCTGCTATTTCAGTGCCCGATGTTTATACATTACCTCCAGATCTTTGGAAGATCAGTCAAGCGTTGGGAAGAAATACCAAAATGAAACTGAAGAACAATGACTGATGGAGGTAGAGCCGGATGCACAGGTCTCCCAGAGGCAGTCTTAGGACCCGCTCAGAGGAACCTGCTAGAGTGACAGTAGCTTGTCAGGGACCTCATGTGTATCATCATGATTTCTTCACATATCTTCAAATATATAAATGAGCATTTGCTGATGAGAACCACCAAAACCCCAGCATGGTAAGCAGACTTTAGGCATTTTGCACCTGTTAGAATGGATGTTTCTGCCTTGAGGAGGGGCCTCTCACTGGAGATTCTCTGACCCCAGGCAGAACTGAACAGTTACAGTGGGGTGATAGCCTGTGCTCCAATTCTGGCTGAAGCTTCCTGTTGTTGCCTCCTCTGCACGGGTTGGAACATCCTCGTCATAAGGCTTGGGGGAAGATGGGTCACCACTGCACGAATGGCCTGCTGAGTCCTGTGCTGTGGGTGGCACTCTTCGCACCCAGCAAGCCAGGACTTCTGGTGTCACGCCACAGGGGGTGGTGACAGTCCTCTCTCCCTCTGCTTCTGATGTTCAGGCAAGTGTGTGCAGGAAGCGAATGAGGCATGTTCCCAGTGTAATGCTTCCTTGGGAATAACCACACTGCTGCTGAACCCCTGATAATCGAAAGAACATTATAGGCTGACCCAGAGCCTTTGGAGAAGGCCAGTGAAATGCTCTGAGGGATGCAAGAGTTACACAAGAAAACTTTTTAAAAATTAGTTTATTGTGTTCCTCCATTTCCCAGCTAGAGATTATGTCAAATTTTTTTTGTGTGTGTATGTGTATGGTGGTGGTGGTGGTGTGTGTGTATGTGTGTGTGTGCACGCATGTGGAAACCAAAGTATATTCCTTAATCATACTCCACCTTAATTTTCAAGAAAGCATTTCTCACTGAGCCTGAAGCTCATCAGTTCACCCATATTGACTGGCCAATGAGCTCCAAGGATCTGCTTGTCTCATCTCCTCCAGTGTGGGGCTATAGGGATGCATGCCACCGTGCCAGGCTCTTACATGAGTGCTGGGGGTCTGAATTCAGGTCCTCATGCTTGCACAGCAGGCTCTTTACCAGCTGACCCAACCCCAGCACTGTATCAAATCTTACAGTGATGAGAATGGAAAGAAAACTGGACTTTAGCTAAAAGCCTCAGAGAAACCAGGATCATGAAGATGCTGTGAGCCCCACTGAGAGGACACCAAAATATTGAGAATATTGCATGAACTGAGTGTGGACTCCAATTGTGAAAGAAATTGCTCTTCAGTTGCAATGTTACTGGACAGCATTACATGCCAAGGAGAAACCCTTTGCCAAAGGGAAAAGTCAACTGTGGAGCAGTTGTTTTAGGTTGCTGCCTTGCTTTAGGTCAGTATCACAGTCACCTACCAACCTAATTAGCAACTCCAGGATCAAGGCTGGACCTCCACCAGTAAAATGCTATGACTCAGTGAAGAATGAGATGCGTGTGAGAAATAGTTGTCAATTAAGTTTTTTTAATCAGCATTTGTACTTTGTGTTTTAGACTTAATGCTATTGTACATTTACTAGACTACAGTATTGTTCAAGCACTAATTTTAAATACCCACTCACAGAAAACAAAAAGTCATCTAATTGACTTTGTTGTGTTCATCTCATCATTTCTATAATCTGGTATTATGGCCACAGTTGTAACTGGAATATTGTTTATGATCAATGGCTAACTCTGAGAGGACTGTGAGAAAATGACTGGAGACTGAGAAGGGGATGTAGAAAGCCCAGTGGATTGCCACTGATCAGAAGCCCAGGTAAAACTCTTGAGGACTGTGATTGGCATGCAAAGTGGGGGCTAAAGCCTGAGCAATGAGCCTCAGCCTATAGGATATGGTGCCCTTATCAGTAGACGGTGTCAGTACAGAATAGGATTAGGTGTCCTTGAGGGATTGTATGCTTGCTCCCCAGTGAAGAAAAAGTCTGCAGTTGTGTTGTCATAAGTCACTTAGAGACTTGCTGTGGTGGAGGACAATGACAAGGTCATTTGCAGGACTGCAATGTCATGATTGGGTTTGAAAACTGAAGGCTTCCTGCCTTACAGAACCCTGCAGAGCTTCCTGAAACTCCTGCTGAAATTCACCCACCTTTCAGTTGAAGGACTTTTTGGTTGCTTCTTCTTTTCTGTGTGTCCCGTTTATGAGACTGTGGACGCTCCATCTGCACAGAGACTCACAAAGAACACATACACATGTAGCTAGCAAAAGGAGCCAGACAGAACCTCACCGCCAAAGTGAGACCTCCTCTGACTCTCAGTGTGGACCACAGCCCCAACTCACCACCTTCCATCCCAGATTTGCGTGCCTTGGAATGTCCCATCATGGGCCCATGGTGCCCATGCGACTGTGTAGGACCCTCTTTGAGATTCATCTTGCTGCAAAACATCACGGACCCCTTATTCTTAAATGTCCAGTTGCAAGAATATTCCCTTGTGCAAAAACACTTGGTGGTTTCTCCTTCTTGGGGCTTTTATGGCTAGTGCTGATAATAAGTGTTCTAGTCTTTTTAGACAAGCAGACAGACTTCTGTTGGCCATATGGCTAGGAGTAGAATTGCTGATAACAGGCCATGTAGAAGTCAGCTTTTGAAACACTTCCTGTATCAGAGCAATATATTCACAGAATTTTATAAAAAAGCACATCAACAAAACTCTCTGGGGGTACTTTCCAAATTCTTTTAAAATTTTTTGAGTTTTATTTATTATCATTTTGTATATGTTTGATGTTTATGTGTGTGTGTGTGTATGTGTGTGTGTGTGTTTAGCACAGAGCACATATGGAAGTCAATTTTATGGAGTCGTTATTCTCAATCCACCTTTACATGGGTTTCAGGGATTGAATTTAGGTCACCAGGCTTGCACAGCAAGTGCACTTACCTGCTGAGCAATCATGTGGCCAGACATTCCTAATTCTTTATTATTTTTTCCCCAAAACCAAAATTTTCAATCTTCATTATTAGGTCTGTCTGGTACTTACTTCTGTACTTAATTTACCATTGGCTACTGTAGAAAAATGGACAGAGAGCTTCCTTACATACCTTCTCTGCCCATCCTTCTTTCTCAGCCCCTCCCCTTCCCCTGTCTTTCTAAATAGCCCCACAGCATTTGGTTATGCCTGTATGCTGACTACGTGCATTCCGTTCAGTGCTGGGCCAGGTATGCTGATGCTCTGTTTTCCATTTCCTATTTTGGCCTTCGTCACTATAGGCTTTCATTTGCTTCATAAGCAGTATACTCTCTTCATAGCACATAGCAGAACCCTCTCAGCAAAGTTTTCACAATATGGTAAAATCTTTCAGACAATCTATCAGTTCCTGCTTATTTCCAGGAAGTGCATGTGTAGGGCCTTCTACCCCACCTCGGGAACTCCTGCTGCTTCCTTCTACGATGCAGTTCTTGTCTCCTAGACTTCAAGCCTCCATTCAGGAAGACCTAATCCTGCAGCATATGCTCCTGAAACTGCTGGAAACCGGTGCTTGAGACTGTACATGTCTGTAAATGCCCACATTCTATTTTCACACCTGATGATCTTGCTAGGTGTGGAATTCCATGGGGAAATGAATTGTTTTCTGTGTGTCTGACAGTTTTACCCAATATTCTTCCCATTTCTAGCGTTTTTATCAGATTCTTATGCTGTGGACTCTTCTAGAAACTTTCAGGGACACTTTTCACCCTGGCCTTCTGAAATGTCACTGTGAAGATTCTTGTCAATTCAGCTCCTGGGTTTTGGACTATTGATCTATTGCTCTTTGTTTCACTTTATGGGAGATTTCCACAAGGTCTTCCAAGCCTTCTATGGGGTTTTTATGGGTAAAATAATGTCCAGTTTCCAAGGATTCCTTTTGTTCAAATTTCTTCAACCTCCTATTTTTGCATTAAATCTGCATCTCATACCTTCCTCCATTTGTTCATGTGTCCTTTTGGAGGCTGTAGAAGCATCTCAGATGCCTGTCACTTGAAAGCACTAGGAGTAGCTGGATGCTCTGCATGGATAATATGGGGCTGAGTGAGCAGAAAGGTATGCTGTAGTATTGAAGCACAAGAGTGTCTATCTGTCTATCTGTCTTTCCTCTGAGGACAGTTGACAGTCTGGTTTGGACATTTCCATTGTGGGGATAGTGACGTGGCTTGGCCGACTGCCCTCCCCCATCTGCTCACTTCTTCCGTGATATGTTGCCATTTCTCCATACCTCTCCATGTCTCTTCTTCCTCTTTGTGTTTTTGTCATTGATCCTTTTTTTTTTTTTTTTGAAGTTTTCAGGATGGAACTGAGATAATGGGAATGCTTCAGCTGCATGTGTGGCTGGGAAAAATATATTTTTGCTCTAAATGTCACCAAGCTCAGCCTGGTCTCTTGAGAGATGCGGAGACAAGGATTCATTGCAGGAAGCTATGTGAAGGTGGCTACAGGGAAGGTCATCAATGCGTAGGCTAGGAAAGCAAGGAGCCAGTGTGGGCCAGAGCAGATGCCAGCCAGTGGGCAGACACCAGCCATTGGGCAGATGCCAGCCAGTGGGCAGACGCTAGCCAGTGGGCAGATGCCAGCCAGAGGGCAGGAGCCAGTCAGTGGGCAAACACCAGCCGGTGGGCAGGAGCCAGTCAGTGGGCAGGAATCAGTCAGTGGGTAGACACCAGTCAGTGAGTAGGAGCCAGTCAGTGGGCAGGAATCAGTCAGTGGGCAGACACCAGTCAGTGGGCAGACACTAAGCAGTGGGCAGGAGACAGTTGTGTGTTTTGTCTTCTATTTTTTTAATTAAAAATTTTGTTCATTGATGGTTTCATAAATCTTACTGCAGAAACCTAGGAAGTATTTTCAAGTTGTTCCCTGAAGGTGACAGGCATCTGTGACAGAACAGAGGGCAAACTCCTTTCTTGGGCTGATTTTCCCATATTTCTACCTCATTCCCCATGCCTGGGCACTGTGCTGTGAACAGAAGAGGTTGCTCACTGACCCTCGAAAGAAGAACCTCAAGGACACAGTATGATGGGGCAGCACTGGCACCATTGCTATGTCCAAAGAACTTTTTAGTGGTTCTTTCACTGTTTGCATTATCTCGATCCTCAGGTCACTCTGGATTTTTAAAGGAAGTGCTGACTTCAGCCAGACTCAATGTGGCCCACACAATACTTGCTGGGTATGGTAGCACATGCTATGCCACATACTGTGGCACTCACAAGACTGAGGCACAGTGCTCAGGGGTTTGAGACCAATCTGTTCTATGTAGTGAAACTCCAGTAACCCCATTAAAAATCAATGATGCAGCTTACTGAAGTAAGAACCAACCATGAGCTTGCTGAGGGCTGGGCAGGTCCCAGGGCATGAAGCAATCAGAAAGTTCTCCTAGGTCTCTCCTGCTTTATAGATTACTTTGGTGGCGAAGCTACAGTGCCCATGGAACACTAATTAGAAATAAGGGCTGCATGGTGGAAGGGAAGCTTCTTGGAGCTCACTGGCTTCGGGGCCAATGTGAATCTAAGAGGTACAAGATGCACTGCAGCTTCAAGAAGAACACATTTGTTTTCATATTATGCAACAGCCTGTTTAAATAAATATTACAACTACTGACTATGGTTGGCAATAGCATCTTAAGGACACTGACAGGACCCCTTTGAGTCAACAAGAGCTGATGGTCTAACGTGAGACTAAGCAATGATGGCTGGGAAAACGAATGCAGAAGGAAAAGTCCTTCTTCACCGTGCAATGCCAGACAATAAAGATTGCAGCAAGCCTGGTTGGGCATCTGTCAAAGGGAGCTAATGTGAACAGGAGAAATAAAGACAACGTGGATTTTTACTTGTCCTCAGAACACCCCTCTGCAAAACAGTCAGGAATTACCAAACGACATTCTCACATGGCCAATGGGAAACTAGGAAGTTATCAGATGAAGCGATCAGAGCTATCTGCACCAGCTCAGGCCAAGCTGATGCTCTGGGTCTCCTGACTGGGCGCACTGGGAGGAATGGTCCCACTTTTGTGGCATGCAGCAGGCGGAGTCTGAGTGAACCGCTGCCCTGTGATGGCGCTGACCCACGCTCTGCAGAAAGTCATGGCAGACAAGGAAAAGACAGAGAGCTCTTCTGCATTGAAGACAGCAGGGGGCATGGCAAGAACATGTAGACCTGGATCCTAGGCCTGAGCTTCCTTCTGCTGCCAAGAGCACTACTGGAGAAATGCAGACGTGTGAACATATTTTATAGACTAGGTGAATTCATTTTATTTTTTTCTTTTTTTAAATTTTTTTATTATTATTTATTCAATTGTGCATGTATGGTATGTGCACGTGTGTGCATGTATGTGCGTGTGTGTAGAACCATGGACGAATTCGGGAACCACCATGGGCGCCTCCACCTCCTCCTTGTTTACTCTGCCCCAGGATTCACAGGCTCTGCCCTACCAGGACCAGAAACGCAGGCCGCCCCCGCTTCCGCTATACGTGGGGTCTAGGATCCGAATTCAGGACCTTCCGCCTGCAAGGCAGAGGCTTAACCACTGAGCCATCTCTCCAGCCCCGAATTCATTTTCTTTTTAGCAATATATGGTTGATTTAGGACTAAAGCAGCATTATGTCTGGAACCTATTTGCAAGCAGTACAAAGTATGTATGTGGTAAGAGATTGATACAGCACACATAGGAAGCCTAAGAGAGGAAGAGGACAAGATCATTGCATTACTCTTACAAGGGTTTTGTGAGTCTGGAACCACCTCAAAAAGAAAATGTCAAAAACATCCTCACAAGTGTTCCATTTAGTCTGAGTAGAGTTCTTTTCCTTTGGGCATTAAATGTTCCACACAAGTTTTTTCTTTTTCTGATTGTGATTTAATAGAAACACTGTGAACATTACTAGAAAAAAGTGCAAAAAAGGAGTTCCATTTTTATGACACATGAATAATTCATTTAGCAGTACAATTCGGTATTTCATTCCATTTGTCCATTTCCTATCTCCACTGAGCTATTTAGTGGTCTTTGGTGTCTGCCACGATTTGAATGTGAGTTGTATCTGATTCTTTAGTCAGTGTTAATATTTGGAGAGGTTATGGCACCTGTAGGAGGTGGAGCCTTGCTGGAGGAAGACACATCACAGGGAGCAGCCTGAAGTTTGGTCTTGCCTTCTCTCTGTTTGCTGTTGCTACCTCAGCCTTCCTGATGGCTGTAGTGACCTGAACTGTCCTCATGTTCTGACTACAGCCATGTCTTCTACTATGGGATTCTTGCCATAATGGTCTGTATCCACTCTGAAACTGTTAAGCCAAACAAATTTCTTTCTCCCCTTAAGTTGTGTATGTATGTTTGTTGTTTCATAGCCACCAAAAGAAAAGTAACTACAACACATGCCTTGTCCCCATGAACATAAGGTATGAGACATGGACTTGAGCAAAGAAAACCGAGGTATCTCTAAGATGGGGGAATCCTTGAGGTCAGAGGTGGATTCTCAGAGGATGCAGCAAATGAACCCCACTTCAGAGGAATGACATAAGTGGCTGCTGGTGTATCTGGTGGATAACTGCTTGTGTGGGCCACATGCTGCCAATCAATGCCAGTCTGGAGGATCAAGTGACCTGTGCGAGCTAGAGGTTATTCTCCATAGAACCACATGTGAATCTATAGACTGAATGCTGAGGAGCATAGGCTGGGAAGTGGAGTGACTGGCTAGCATGCTTCTGGGAACAAGCACAAGCTTGGTGGAGGCTGATACCTTTCTACTCCCAACTTTCTCTGAGCTCTCGGGAAGTGCCAGGATTATTCCAGGTGCCCCGGGAGACATACAGCCATCCCTGCACCAGTCTCCTCCCCAGCCCTGTCCCGCCTGTGTAAGTGTCGGAATAAAACTGATATGCCCATTTTTGCAATGTGTCATTTTCTCAGGTAATGGGAGCTGCTGGTAATTCAGCAGATCTTAGGTCTTATTTTTGGCCAACCTGAGCCAAATAGCACAGCCTGTGTCTGAACAAAGGGAATAGACAGTGCTGCTCTTTGTTACAAGATAGATAGATGTGGAGAACTTTTTGCTAACAAAATACAGCACATAGGAAAACAAAATCCTGCAAATCTGCCTGAAGTTAATCAGCAAAATATATAAAGATGATCACAGGAGATTTAGGCTGAAGAACACACATTAGTATGTAAGAGGAAGAAGGCAGAGATATATTATGCATAATGAGGACTGCATTGATACCATAGCCCCTAATTTAAACAATGGAACTTATTTCAGAAAGAAAATCTATGTTTTGCATGGTCATATTCAAATACATACAATAAAATTTATTTTAAAATCAATGCAATAAAGTCATGTTTGACATGTGGATTTTCTTCCAGACCCTTGTAATTTTCATGGTGGTAACAATTCCTTTGTGTGTGTGTGTGTACAAGAAGGCACTTGAGTGTGCGTGCTTGTAGAGGCCTCTGGATTTCTTTACTTCCTTGTTGCTTTATCTGGGATTTCCCTAGGCTCTGCTTTCCAGGGTTGGAAATTATAGGTCACCACCATTTCCACCTTATCTCCTGACATTTTTGCATAGGGTCTGGGGTGGGAGTTGGGGGGGGGGAGTCTGAACTCCTTTTGCTTGCATGGCAAAGGTTTTAATCTCTGAGTCGTCTTCCCAGACCCATGGTAACAATTCTGTAAGGACAGCCTTGTGCTCAGTTCTTTGCACATCATGAGTGATTGAACCTCAACTGCACACATGATGCATAAGAACAGGTATCACTGTACTTTGGAAGTCTACGACCTTTACTCAGGGCTATATTCATGTGCCTGTTCAGCAGGATGTTGTTGATATCACTGTTGTATAGAGGACCCTGTGGTGAGGAGCTCCCAAAGTGAATGTCATGACTGTCATGACTCATCATTGCAAAGAGCAGCTCTTCCACTGTCTTTTCACCATGACCCAGTAGGATGGTAGCACAAGCCTATCCTTCTGAAACTGCTGCATGGACAGCTTGGTGAGGAACTGGTCAGGACCTCACCCTCGCTTTGCTCCCGTCAGGAAAACTCTGTGCAAACATGTTAGAGAGTCTGAAGGTGCCCTGGGCCCCTTGTGTACCTGCTTCAGTGTTCTCACACATGAGAGGCCATGCAAGGGACTGGGGGGTTTCAGGGTCGGTAGTCATTGTTCTCTCTGCTTCTGTCTGCCCTCTTTTGTCTCTCCATATCTCTGGCCTTCCCAATCACTCAGTCAAAAGAAACTTCATTGCTCATAGAAATCTGAAAAAGGAGGATTTCAGTAAGAATTAAAATTGTTTATCCTATGATTGACACTTCCCCCCACCTCCCCAAAAATAAAAAGTTCCATGACCTGAGCCAGTCAGCTTGTATGTGTTTTAGTCCTCACCTTGGTTCTCCATTGACACCTGGCTTTTGCCTGCAGGTCGCTGGAGATGGCCAGGCAGAATCTAGGTTACTGCATACTCAGCTTCGCACGATTTCTATAAAGAAGAGAAGAGTTGCCTCTGCTGTTATCTGGGTTGTTGCTCTCTTGTCTGGAAGTAGAAATAAAGATGATAACTCAAGGTACTTTTCTGTTGTGTGTTTGAGAAAATGTGAACAGTCCTATAAATGAGCTTTGGCTATGGTTTGTTAAGGATCTTTGGGGATTATTTTTAGGGACTTGGGAGGAGCCATATGGTTCCTTTAGTCTTTCTTTCCCACTGGTGCTATCTGTTTGAATGGGTTAGGGTTTTATTGACCATGTGGCTGCCCTGGCAATTGCCTTAAGGGGGAGGGTTTGGCCCAGCACCTGTCACTCAGTGTGAGATGCTTCAGATGCTGATGCTGACAATGAGTCTTCACTGCCATTGTGACTACATTGGTGGATAGCCTCAATGGATTGAACATGGAGGGGCAAGAAGGTGAGGGGGCAAGCATGGGAGGAAGGGAATGCACTTTGCCCAGGGGTGGGTGTCAGGATTCTAGCCCTCAGCCTCCTATGATCAATTTTGGGTTTCTAAAAAGGGATGGCAGAGGGGTGCTTTACAAAAAAATCCCACAAAACTGCATGGAGGACTGAAATGTCAATCTGGCTATCTATCCTTAGTACAGGTGGGCTAGACTGACTCATAAGAATATTCCATGTGGAAGACCCAGACATACAATAGAAAGGACAGATAGTCAGCATTAGTGGAACATGTTCTTGCTCGGGTCTGAAATTCCCAAGTCAGCACAGAGAGATTATAGTTCCCAGAGAACTTCTGGCATTCCGTTGGCTCAGCTGTATTCTGAACAGGATGCTTTCCAAGGCCAGATATTCTTTTTTTTAATACATTTTTTATTATTATTTCAGCTCATACAAACTTAATAGGTACACCAATTCCCTCCCTCCCTCCTCCTCCCCCCGAACCCCCTGCTCCCCCTCCCCTCACCCCTCCCTCCCCATCCCTCCGTGCCTCCCGCCCCAATTCCCAGAGTCCTTTCTTGTGCATGCCTGACTCTCCTCTGGGCCCTTCTCTCCGATGACGTACAAGGACCCAGTGGCATTTCCCTGAACCCTTTCCTGTGTTCCCCTTAAGCATAGGAACACTACTGTGGCTGTCAATCCCTTGCCTCCAAGGATCTTGGTGCCTTTAGCCGATGCTAGACTTTGTGAGGTCAATAGTGTGTTGGACATTGCGCAGGGCATGCAATGTCCAATTATGATTGCTTTGGCCCTGACTTGTGTGGAGTATCTTGCAAATCATTGCTCCTCCCATCCTTTTGCTCTTACACTCTTACCGAGGCCAGATATTCTTGTCACTGGAATTCCACTTGACAGCTTACATATCTCCTCCGGTTCCAGTATGCAAGACACAGCCTTCTGAATTTGTTCTGGTTTTCTCTGGGTGTCTGAGTTCATGCCAAGGAGATCCCCACTCTATGGGTGTCAGATCTATGGAACTCAGCATTGTTGCCCTCAAAGTGGAGAGACATAGGAGGGTCTTAAAAACTGACTTTGACATATACATGATTTTCACGTGCATGTGCATGAATGGGTGCAGGTGCACAAAAGTTGGTGTGTGCCTGTGGAGGCCCAAGGATGACTTTGGCAATCATCCTGGATTGCTCTACCTCCTTGTTGTTTTGCTTTGGGATTTTCTATCTTCCAGGACTGGAACTATAGGCTGCCGTCATAATCCGTCCAGTATTTTACGTGGGATCTGGGATCTGAACTCATGTTCTTTTGCTTGTGAGGCAAAGGCTTTAGCCCCTGAACCATCTCTTCAGCCCCTATGAGGACTTTTGTTCTTAACTACATTAATCCTGTTGCAAGAAAGTGCCCAAACTGAACCCTTCCAAAGGTGCCTTTGCTTGCTTTCACCCACCCTTCCTCTTCAGTTTCAGGTTACCATCAGATACTGTCTATTTCTGGATCAGCTTTTTTAGGTTCCACACAAGGGGCTGGATGCTTTGGCTTTTGCTTTCCTAGGATGTTAGATGTGTCAATTTCCCCACCTCCTAAATAGGAGCAATTATTTGTTGGTTGAAAGAGGCCTTATTGAAATCGCTGCTAAATGAAATGCAGAGATGCCTCTTGACTGCCCCCCCCTATTTGGTTTCTTGGCTGACTCACCGTTTTCCCCTTCCATTAGAAGCATGGTTAAGGGCTCAGTACTCCTTTCGTGCTGTCTGCAGACAGCAGTATAGTTTGCGGCTACTATTCACAATCCTCCTCGTCACCTCCTTCCAGCAATGGTGTTCCTCATCAAGGCCATAGCCATGCCGTAACTCATGAAGGAGTTCGATAATGTTCATATGCCCTAGTGACTCCAAGATCTCTACTTAGGAGTCGTATCTTCTGACACTCATGCAGTTTCTTCACTACCAGTCTTTGTGTGGAGGTCAGTTTTACCTTGACAGATCTTCACCAAGATCTTACAAATATCTGTTGGTGCCTGGGCTTCATTATCACCTCCTCGATTCTCTTGCTAGAAATTCTTAGGCACAACACCAACTGAAGATAGTAAAAAAAAAATCAATAGCAGGTCTAAGAGAGAAATTTATAGCTATAAATTTGACACTAAAAAATCAGTACTATCTCAGATAATATAATAATATACTTAATGGTCATAGAAAAGCAAGAACAGACCTAAAAGCAATAGATGGAAGGCAATAATCATAGGTAAAACTAAAGTTAATGGAAGGGAAACAGAATATTAGCAAAGACTGATGGAATAAATGTCACGTTTTACTCTTTTTTTTTATTTATTCAACTGTGCGCATGTGCGTGTGTACGTGCGCGCGCGTGTGTGTGTGTCTGTGTGTGTGTGTGTGTCTGTGTATGTGTAGAACCACGGACGAATTCAGGAACCACCATGGACGCTTCCACCTCCTTCTGCCCCGGGATTCACAGGCTCCGCCCTACCAGGACCGGAAACGCAGGCCGCCCCCGCTTCCGCCTGGCCTCTATACATGGGATCTGGGATCGGAACTCAGGACCTTCCGCCTGCAAGGCGTGGGCTTAACCCCTGAGGCACCTCTCCAGCCCATGTCTTACTCTTTATCAGCAGATTGCAAGGCTAAGGAAGCTCTGCTCTGACCTTGATAAAGGTGAAACTTGGTGGGCCACACATGCGAAAAGATGAAAATAGGAGGGAAATTGGAAGGGAAGAAGAAAGGTTGTAAGGGGAAAGGAGGAGCGATGGCATTGGTGATTAAAGCGTGAAAAGATCATAAATTCACTTCATTCTGGTATAAAGTATCTAAAAGAAAAAAAGAAATTATATTTGAAAGATTAAAACCCCAGCACCCTTTAGCCAACAGATGGAGAGAAGACACGAAATAAAAATAGAAACAAAAGAAGGAGATACTACAACAGAGACTACAAAATCCAGAGGGTCCTTTGGGAATATCTTGAAAACTTTGACCCCAGGAAAATTGGGAAATCTCAAGAAATAAATCAATTTCAGCTTCAAACCCTGCCTCTTGTGTCTCTGTCTATACATTATCTCGAGGAAGTAAGAAAACATTGAAATTGACACTCCTCAGGACTTAAAATTTCATGTGCAGAGATGGCTGAATATTAGGGAAAAAAGAGAGGAAGGTGGTGGCAGGGCTTCGTGGAGATCCGATGAGCACAGGCTGTCTTTCTCTTCCAGGGACAGATTCAGCTTTGCTTCTTTCTTTCTTTTGTAGTTTTTCATCTATTCCAACATATGATTTGGCCCTGCATACAGGCATGCCTTTCTGAACTTTGAGGAGGATGCACAGCTGCAGAGTGTATAAAGCGGCATGGGGCCCTGAGATAGTCTATAGTGTGCTTCACAGGGGCCTGGTGCCTCGGTCACCATAAAGTGAGGGACAGGGGCAGGCCGAAGAATCAGGGGGCCGTGCTGGATAACCTCAGAGCAATCCTAAGCCACAGCGTGATACCTGTGACCTTCCCCTAAGTGTCAACCCAACACCCAGGGAGCCAAGGGCCTAGTGTCTGACAGGCCAACCTGTGCCCAAGTGCGGGCCAGTACCCAGGTATCTGTCCACAGGTTTCTCCATGGCTCCTTGAGGGGGGTGTCTAACACTTTCCAGTAGTACAAGTCCAGTGCAGCAAGGACATATATGTGTGGAGACGTGCAGATGAGGGCTCTCTCCCCACACACTGCAGAACCATTTATCCACCATGTTCCCCAGGCCTGACCCAGGACTCCAGGTCTATTTTGTGAACTTCTATAGACGAGTAAACATCTGTTCATCTCAGATAGGCAGGCAGAGGACTAAAAACAGACCAAATAAACAATTGCACCCAAGTCTGGCTTGACAGAGCAGTAAGTTTAGTAAGAGTTATCTATAGGAGCTTAGAAGAGGGGTTACTTACAGAACCATGGGTGAGGAATTATTTGTAGGAGCTTGGTAAAGTTAGAAGTGCCCAGACCACTGAAAATAAGCCTCCTGTAACAATCAACAGTTTATATATCCTCAAGGAGAAGCAGAACCTTTCAAAGCCCTCCTCTATCAACAGTTAACTGTCGACATACCCTCAGGGAGGGGTGGAATTTAATGGACTCCTTCCCTGTCAGCAACAGTTAAACTGCCTATATATGATAGGATAAGTTGGGTCTTATGAGCTCCTCTGCCATGCAGGACTAAATATCAATGAGGCCAATCTTCTTCAGGTGTCTTGCCAGTAATCACAGACCGCAAGAGTTCAAGAGGGCAAGAGAGCTCAGAAAAGAGAGTTCTATGTCATGGGCCAAGTGCATATGGCTTTCATGGCAGGATTAGTATCAGGAGCGTTACCCAGACAGGGAGCCCTCTGTACATTGACCTTCAGAGCATGAGCAGTATGCAGCTGATTGCCTACACACTGCCCTCGATTATAGACACAGTACTTGTCTCTCCCTGAGACTGACCACAGGCCAGGTAGTAAGTACCTTGGGGGGCTGAATCCATGTGGAGTCCAGTGTACCCTAGTACCCAATGTTGACACTCACATGCTGCCCCCTGGTCAGGCCCAATGCTGAGGGGGTCATCTCACACTTCCCTCTAGGTCAGACTCAGTATCAAGGGGGTGGCTTGCACACTGGATCAGGGTAGGTCTATATTTAGGGAGTTATCTGGCTCTTGACTCCAAGTGAGGACCAGTATTCATGAGGCTGTTTGCAGGTTTGTGTAACTAGTTCAGATCTAATACTCAGGTATCTGATGACAGAATGGCCTGAGGTTATGCTGAATACCCATAGGGTAACTTTATTCCTCCTCCAAGGCTAGGTCTAGTATGGGGTACATACTGTGGGGTGGCCTTTATACCTTCAGCCAGGGAAGCTCCAATACTCAAGAGCCTAACCAAATATTGACGTCATGGTATGACACAAAGCAAGTAAGCCACGCCTATGCTGTCACCACTGCAGACTCAGTACCCAGGAAGTCGCCCAGCAGCTGGCTTCATTACAGGTTCAGAAATGACAGATCCATCCGTACTCTAACCTGAAGGTAGGGGCAACACCCAAGCAATCATTTTCACACTGTACCTAAGGTAGAGAGAGGACCCAAGGGAATGCCTCCAGATCTCTGTGCATGGTCAGCACCCAGGATGATGACCACAGTGTTCAGGAGCATGTCATACCCAAGGGAAAACCTACACACCGTACCCTAGGGCACGCCCTGTATCCAGGCATCAATCCTTGGCTTCCACCCAATTCAGGGCCTGAATACAGAGGGACCCTCACACACCATCAAGTATAGTCCCATCTCCAGGAACCTACTCACTCACCACCATGCAAGACAAGGTGAGTACTCAGGGAAACAATGACAAACTGACTTTGGACTGTCCCAATACTCAGGGGACCTCCTTCACACTGCCCAATGGAGAGGTCTAGTTATCAAGAGGGCACACAAATAGGCCAGTGTGCAGTAAGCCAGTCAATGCTATCCTCGTCAGCACCAAGTAATGAGTATATAGCCACAAGCTGACCTGAGCACAGATCCAATACTTTGTTTTCTGATTGCTATTCTGAGGTAACCAGTAATCAGGGGAGGCATTGCATGCTGACCCCAGGGCAAGCTTCATACACAAGGGAATGCACACACACATACATGTACACACACACACACACACACACTATACCTCATAGCAGCTCTAGTACTCAGAGGCTTGCCTGTATCCAACTCCTATGGTAGATATGGTCTCTTGGGAGTTGACCACAACACTGCCCTAAGACATGTTCAATAACAAGGGAGCTATAGGCTGTGCCCATGATTGAAAGGAGTCCTGCATACCATCCCACAGGACAGGCTGAGTACACAGGATTCTGAATAATGGTTACTACCAGGTCAGATACACTTCATAGGGTTCTGACAGCATGATAACCTCAAGGCAAGCACAGTATGCAAGGGCTATCCAGATGCATCAGCAATGGGAGTTCCTTAGCCAGAAGTTTATCCTCATGCCGAATCTAGGGAAGACTCATTAAGCAACAGGTCACCTATCTGCTTGACACTGGGGAAAGCCCATACCTAAGGGTTGACTACAACTTCTAGGGTAGGATCAATACCCAGAAACCCAATAGCATGCTTATCTTGGTGTAGGCCTGGAAACAATGACACTATGCAGTTGCTAACTACAATGCAGGGCCAGTAGCCAGGGGACTACAAAACACTCTTCTAACTATAGACCCAGTACAAAGGGATCATCAAGAAACTGACCTCATTGCAGGCTCTATAGTCAGGGGGTCCTTAGCATACTAACTTCAATACAGGCAGTGGTCTGTATACTGCCCCCAAGAGCAGATGTTGTATCAGCAAGCTGAATGAATGTTATACCAAGGGTAGGCCAATATCCAGTGGGTCAACTGGATGCTGATCACAAGGCAGGCTTACTTCTCTGAGGGCTGCTTATACACTGCCCACTAAGCAGGCCCAGTTACTTACAAATGGTGTGTGCCTCTGGGCAGGCCTAGTATGTAGGGGGTTGATCACATCTTGCCCTTATGTCAGACCAAGTACGTAGGGCATACACAGAGACTGATCTCAGGGCAGGCCCAGGAACCCAGATGACTGACTAGCCACTATCTCAAGGTTCCGTCTGGACCTAGGTATCCTGTCACATGCTGGCCACAGGGAAGTCCAGCACCTGACGAGATGTCCTCATACTCCACCCTATGGCATGTCCAGTACCTAGTCTTCTGATTGTAAGTTACCCTGAATGCAGGTCCAGTATCCACATGGCACCCTCAGGCCCACTTCATGCTCTATATCCAGGGACACCCCTGGCAGGATCAATAACTGTTTGTTGCTTTCTTATTGAACTTTTCCCCTCATTTTAAAAATGTTTTAATGTTGTATATATGAATATGGTGAATTCATAATATTTTCAATTTTTACCTTTTAGTCTCAAGTCCCATCCCCTTCCTTTTCCCCTTACAGTCTTTCATCTCTCTTGCCAGACTCTATCCTACTCTGAGATCTTTTTGCTTGGGTGGCCCAATGTGTTCATCAAATTTGTCTTTGATGACTTATGACTAATATGCTAGAACATAAAACCTTTAACTTGATGAAATCCAGATTATTTTTCCATTTGCTGCTTGTATTTGCTATCATAAAATAAATAATCTCATTCTGGGCTACAAGGATGGTCATTTTATATTTTCTTCTGAGAATTTTACAATCTAGCTTTCACATTTGAATCATTTATAATCCATTGTTACTTAATGTTTGAATTTAGGATAAGGGAGAATATCAACATCTTTCTTCAGTATGTACTCATCTGGTGTTCTGGCAATGGTTGCTGAAAGGGCTTTAATTTCGTCTTTTGAATTTGCTTATTGCTCTTGCATATATACATGAAAAGTATGCTTTTGGACTTTCTTCTTTTCCATTGACCTCCATGTTTGTCTCTCTTCCAGTGACATACTCTCTTGCTAGTTTTTTTTTTTTTGCAAGTGTCAAAATGGAAGCATATGAGTCCTCCAAATTTGCTCTAAAGTTTCTTGAAGATTCTTTTAGTAGTTCAAGGTCTAGCAAGATTTACTGCATACATCTATAAGCTTATTCTGAAAAACATATGGAAAAGTATAGCCTTTAGAATAATGAAAATGATCATGGCCAAAATGGTGAAGCTGAAAGAAAATCTACGCTGTATTAACTCCTAATCACAGCTAAGGAATTCAAGACAGTTCGCCACCATTTGGGGGAAATTGACATGTAGATCACTAGGGGAAGAGAAAACTGCCACGTGGATAAGCCCAGGATTTGCTCCGGTTTGGATAACATTTAAGTCTTGCTAAGGGTTGATACATTGGAATCTTGTTTCACAGTGTGATAATTTGACCAATGACAGAACTTGAGAAGGTGAAGCCTACTGGGAAGTAATTACTTCGATAATGGCTCTTTCTTCAGAAGGAAATGGTTTCTAGCTGTTGTTTGGATGTTTAGTTAGTTATTATGAGAAGCAAGTTGTTCCAAAAGACTGAGTCTGACCACTGAATTCTGGATTTCTAGCTTACCGTGTCTTGAATTCCTTTCCCTGAAAGTTCCACCTGCCAAGGAAGGGGAGGAAGTCTCCCCAGGGGCAGAATACACAGGGTTCCTGGTCTTGGACTCTCAGCCCCAAACTGTAAGGAAAAAAAAAAAAAACTTTTCCTTACCAGTCTCCCAGTCTTAGTTGTTTTATTATAGTAATGAGAAAAACTTTCTGGTACAGGTGTAAAGGAGTTGGGAGAGAAAATGATAGCATTTTGAGACATGGTCATAGAACTGCCCCCAATGGGGCAAAAGAGAACAAAGGGGAAAAAGAAGGGCCTTCAGGGCAGTTTGATGTACTGTCTTCCTACCTGTAGGCTTGTTGACTATTTCCCTATTGATCTATTTCCTTCCCTTTTTTAGGTTCTTGTTCTAGTTTACAGTAGCAGGGATGGGCACCATTCTGACAAGTGGCTCTGAGTCCAATCAGAAAGCTGCTGGATGTCTCCTTGGTGCTCATGCTACTATTGCACTGGTGGTCACCTGTTGCCATGGTGATTTATACTTATAGATCTCATGCTGTTGGTGGGGCTTGTGATTCTTTCTCTCCTCCAGCAGCTTCTATACTTACAGGAAACCTTTATGTCCAAAGCTGGATGAGTAAAGAGAAATGCACATGCCAGTGGGATGGCCTGAAGAGAGGTAACCTGATATACTATGGAGGCCTGAGCCCACATAGGAGTAGACAAGCCAGAGTGAACCTTAAAGTCCATAGAAGCATACAGTCAGAAGAGTGGGATGGAAGGTGAAGGGAAGGGAGAAATGGGAGGGAGGGAAGATGGGAAGTATACTCAATATGCTTGTAAAAGTAAAACTTTAAAATAATGGGGTTAAAAAAATAGAAGGGCCTTGATCTAAATCTCGTATCTCCACACAAAAATTAACTCTAAATGGTCCGCAGACTTAAACTCATATGTGTTACTTTACATTAAAGAGCTATTGTGCTGGCCTGGGGTTCAAACCTGCATTCATGAACTGCTAGAATTGCCACCTACAAAGCACAGGAGCCACTTCTCCCAACAAAGTGGCTGAGGGACCTGCTTGAAACATGTTTTATCCTGAGCAGATCATATAAGGGGTCTTGTGCTGCTGATTAAGTAAGAGTAGCAGACACAGAAGGCAGAAGCCAGGGACTAACACTCCCTTCAGTGGCCTCAGAAAGGGAAGGCCAGCCATTCATGGGCACGCTGGAAGAAAGGAGCCATGGGAGGCACCCCTGAAAGTGAAGGTGATGTCTGTGGAGGGGCACAGATTCCCCCAGAGTCATGTTTTCACTGGAACCAGCGTCATCCAGAGACAGACTGAGGATGCAGGGGGCAGCATTGGAGGACTTTAGCCACTTCCTGGGTTCCGCTCTATTCATTGTAGTAGATACAGACACTTGCAGAGGCTACACCCACAAGTCCTGGAATTGTCCTCCTAGGACCCAGATTTCCAGGGTAAAACTATTTAACAATTCCAGTTACTCACAGGCACACATTTTCCATCTCCATATCTACATTGACATGAACTCACGTTGCCCCACACCTACCTGCATCTGTCCATCAATCACCCCTCTCTCTCCCTACCTACTTCTTTGTTAGCATGTATAGACTGTCCAAGCATATCCATCTACTCAAGTACATGAACACATGCCTGCAGGACCCTCTACCTATATGATTGGCCTCTGGCCCATAGCAAGTATACACTGATCAGATAGAGCTGCTTTTGGAATCGACAGTTTGCCAAGTTGGACTGGGACCCAATACATGATATCCTTTTGACATCTAAGTAGTTTACTCTAAGCAGGATCTTTAGTGGAAAGAGCAGGATTTACTTAGTCCTCCGGTCAAATTCACATGCATGCAGTCAGTTTACATTACAGAGCTAATGTGTTTACCTAGGGCTCATGCCTGCATTCACAAGCTGCCAGAACCATCTCTTGCAAAGCACACAGGCCACCTCTTCCAGCAGGATGTCTGCAGGACCTGCTAGCGACTCGTTTTCTTCTGAGAAGATACTTTGTGCTGGTGAGTAAGAAGGCAGATGCCAGGGGCTAACAGTCCCTTCAGCATGGGGAACCAGCCAGGATGGGGGCAATAAAAAGTTCCATGGTCCGAGAGCTTAGGAACACTCTGAGTGTAACTGAAGGCTTTGGGATGCTGCGCAGGGCTAACTCAATCACGCTGACTGTGGCTCCGGAGACCATGACATTGGCACACTGTCCAAAGGCTGCATACTGATTGACACTCAGCTGAAACCCAGTCACAGCATGTTGCAGTCGGCCTTCATGGTTGCTGATAAATGACCATCAAACGGCTTATGGGAACAAAGGGTTTATTTTCTTACTGATTTTCTGGTTTCAGTTCTTAGTCCAGCTTGACGGGAGATCTCACACCAATACCAGAGCCAAGGGAACTGGCCACACCATCTCTACATAGTGGTTGAGAGAGGACAATCCTTACTTGCCAGACCAGCATGTCTGGCCAAGTATACACAAGGATGCCAACTCTCTCAACCAGCTCTCAGTATTTTATTCCAGGGCCTAATACCATCCACCTGGGCCTTCCCCATTAGCCAGACAATCTCTTGCAGGTTTGCTCTGAGCTTAAGCCAACCACTGATTCTCCACAAATGTGCCCAGAGCTCAAACCCTCAACAGTCAAGGTTGATATCTGTGCCTAACTATGGCACAACATACAGGTTGTAGGTGATTATATTACTCATTGTCAGGAGGACATAGGATGCTTCAAACACAGGAATATCAATGCCTCTTGTTTCCGTGTTAACTGTTGATGAGAATATTTTTCAAGACACCTGGATATCTTCCATTTTTCTTTTTTTGAAACTTTAGAAATATTTTATTTATCGAGGTTTGGAGTACACACATGCCATGACATGCATATGGAGAACAGAGTTCTCCTCTTTCACTGTCTCCTTCTGGGAATTGAACTGGTTTTGTGTGCTTGTACTTTTACTTACTCAGCCATCTCATTGGTACAAAAGAACTTTGTAAAGTGGGCCTGAAACCAAGATTGAACGGTATGTAAATAATGTAATACATGCTTTTCTGTTCAAGATGACATCTTAAAAAAAAAAAAAAAAGAAAAAAAAAAAGATGACATCTTAGCTCCATTTGTCTACAATATTTAATCAGTGATGTCAGCTTACAATTAAAAGGTTAAAATAGTGATAAATAGATAAATTAATCAATAGGGACTGATCATACAATTTTCTAAATTAGATAATGAATGGATATCTAAAATGGACTAAAACACAGACACAAATCTATAATAGTAATCAGGTTAATATTTTAGGATTGCACAAACAACATCCGAAAGTCAGGAAAAAACGATATGTTCCACAGATTACTGAACATATCACAAAACAAGAGTTAATAACTAGAAGAAAAGTTAACAGAAAAAAGACTAAAGAGATAGAAAAGAAGAGACAAAAATATTAAACAGACTTCAGATCCTACACATACATAAATAATTTGAAGATGCTTAGGCCTGATCACGTTTGGTCTGTTTCTTCTGCTTTATTTTTTATTTAATTTTTCTTAGTTTTAAAAACATATTGAGTAATTATCCATGCCCCTCTCCTTCCCTCCTTCCTTTTTTCCTTTCCTCCCTCCCTTCTTTAATTTTTCAATTAAAGAATAGAATTTAGCCATTTACATGCATAGGGCATCCCAAACCCTACTTGCTAGAATTATGAAGAAGCACAGGCTGAGGGTCTAAACCTTGTACTGTGGATCTAGAAGCAAGGCCCATGCTCCTGGTGCTATGATTTTTTTCCTTCCTATAAATGAGACTCATAGACTCCATGATCTGCAAACCATTGTGTGTTTCTCTAGATTAACCAGTTTTGAGACCCGCCCAATCTAGCAAGCACACACTCAGTGTCCAGGGATGTTGGCCATGGTGCACCCAGATCCTTGATAGTATGCTGGGGATATCTCAGAACCACCACGGTGGAGGAAGCTAAGCTCTTCAGGACAACTTAATGGAGAGGGAAACTCAGGAGAGAACCTTCAGATTGACATGCATTTAGCCTTGAGGAACTCCACAGCAACCCATACTGAGCATCAGTCTACATAGTCATGTGTCCCATCCCTTAAGGATAGGGAGGAGTTCTGAGAAATGATACAAGCTATGATCCTACATCACCACTGGGTAATATCTTAGGGGACCTCCATCATATATTCAGTTTATAGCTAAAAAATCAAGCTCTGGGGAAAATGATTGCTGACCTCAGCTGACTGGAACCTTTTACAGTGCCAAAATCAAGACAGCAAGGCAGGACTGCTTAAGAAAAGATAGAGGGGGCAGGACACGGACAGCTGTTTGTTCTGGGAGTGTTCAGTGTAAATAAACCATCAGAATGAGTGTATGAGGAAGGTAACTGATTGTATTCCGTGATTCCTGATCTTTCAAAGTTGAAAAGGGACCATGGGTGAGGATCATCTGCCTTCCCTGTCAGGCTTGCTTTACATCCTGAAGCTTACAGACTTTGAAACTCTGTGCTCTTGGGGTAGGATCATCTGTCTACATTGTCTTGGTGTTTATGGCAATGTCTCTGAGATAGCTTCCTAATGCAACTATGACCATGGAAGGGATATGGGGTCATAATCACAGCAGCCAGGGTATGAGTATTTTGTCATTTGTTCTGAACCAATGTGGATGGACAGTAGGGGAGAGTCTATGATGACATGTATGTTAGGACTGTGTTATTCCACTATGATGTGTGCAAACTGCTGAGATGATGTTATTAAGTCAACTGTACCCTCTCCCCTTGGAAATAGAATAAAGTTGACTTCATGTCAGTTCATTGTGTTCAAATGCTGAATTCCCCAGTGACATTGAACACAAAATCTTATTTAGCAATAGGAGAAAGAAAAGTTGGGAGCATCTTCTTTGATCAGTGTTACATCAGTGTAACTCAGATTCTGGTTGGAATTTTCTTTATTAGATACGCAGATAAAATTTTTATTGGTTTCAGGCAGGTACACAAAATTTTCCAGGAAAAAAATGACAGAAATCATCATGCATGGAGTCTGAACATTTTAGGAGTAAAGGGTAGTCCCCTACAGTGGGTCTGTATCCACAAATGCAAGTGACATAGAGCCAGGCTTGACACTCCATAGCCTCCTCATCAGGCTTGTTTTCAAAGGCAGCACTGTAATTTGCAAGGTAGAAGCCCAGGTCCCTCCTCGCCCACCATTTTTTATTTGCCTGATGCTGCTGCACTTGGGACGCTGGTTTCCTCGTCCGTCTCTGGTCTTCATCTGGTCTGACACTCAGATTTCTCCCCAAGTACTAGTGCTTGGCTGATATGTACTTGGGTGTGAGCCTTTGGTTACAGTTAACTCCATCCCTCTTTCTCACCCATGCTGGGACAGCAGCTCAGAAGGAGCTGGTGGTATTTCTTTATGGGGCAACTTAAAAGTGGTCTGTATTCCCAGTGTTTTAACTGCATTGCTCGTTGCAGCAACAAAATACCTAAGACTAAGCAGCTTAGTGGGGAAAGGGTTTAACTGTCCACATTTGCAGGCTATGGTTCATCATTAGAGGGAAGTTAGAGGGGCAGGAGCTTGAAGCAGCTATACATCTCATCAGCAGTCAAGAGCAGAAAGCAAATGAGTGAATGGGTGAAATGTCACAAGAAATAGGAAAGACACATAGAAAAATTATTTTACTACTCTGAGGGACATAATATAACAGCAACATGCCATTTGAAAAATCTAAAATATTGCAGCCCATGGAACCTTTTCCAAAATATACTACATATTAGGGCACAAAGCAAACCTTACATATACAGGAAAGTTGAAATAATATCCTGCACCTTATCTGACCACTATGAAATAAAGGTAGACATCCACAACAAAGAAAATGTTTGAAAATACACAAATTCTTAGAAATTAAATATCATGATACTCAATGAGGAATGGTTTTAGGCAGAAGTCAAAAGGGAAATTCAAAATTCCTAGAAATAACAACATAGCAACATCTTTGGGATATGTTGAAAGCACTTCTAAAAGGGAAGTTTATAGCACTCAATACCTATATCAAAAAAATGGAAACATCACAAGTAAACAACTTAACAGTGCAACTTAAATCTTAGAGACAAGAGCAATCCAAAAAGACAAGCAGAAATTAGTAAAATTAGGGGAGAAATATCCAAAATTGAAATAAGGAAAATGATACAAAGAATCAACCAAAGAAAAAGCTGGAATTCATATGGAAGCACAAAAGACCCAGGATAGCTAATTTAATCCCGGGTAATAAAAATTATGCTGGAGGAATCACCATGCCAGACCCTAAACTATATTAAAAATCCATAGTAATAAGGACAGCATGGTACTGGCTTCAAAACAGACACATAGATCAACGGATAAAGGTTGAAGACCCAGAAATAAGCCCTTAAACATACAGCCATGTTATTTTTGACACAGGGGCTCAAAAAACCCAATGGCAAAAGAACAGTATCTTCAATAAATGGTGCTGGCAAAACTGGATATCCCTTATAAGTGGATCCTAGTCCCAAACCCACTTAATGACATACTCAAAGGTAAATCACTATAATACCCATTATAACCGCAAAGATTATAAGTAGGAGGGAAGGGAAAGAAGATTTCAAGAGAAAGGAGACAAAAGAACACATTTCAATAGAGAGATTAGGCCACAGTCATGAACTGCTAAGTAACAAGACATCTGACACAGCTCACTGCCACTTCCCTTCCTGTTCACTTGGGACTGGATGGATTCGATCTTCCCAGTCAGGGAGGGGGAGGGAATAGTGGCTGGCAGTTGGATGGTAACCAACTGGCACCTGGGAGACTGACCCCACTCACTACTGTGTCCTATTCCTATTCTTCCATCTACCTTAAAGCCTCTTTTTATAATAAGACCTTCGTTTAAACATTCTTTTATCTGGTTAGGAGATGAATTCAACACCCAATCAGGATGCAGCCAAGAGCAGTGTAGGAACAGCAAAACTGAAAAAAAAAAACCAATGAACCATAATTGAGAACACCAAAGACCCTACAATATTCACCCAGAACCAGACTAGCCAAATCTCTCCCCATCCTAAAGCTCAGGGAATCTAGCTGAAGAGAGGGCAGCAAGATTATAAGAGCCTAAAGATGGGGAGGACCAATGATACCCAAGATACTCCACTTAAGCCTGTGCTGCTACAGGCAAGATATTGCTACAAAGTGATTTTACCTTGCCTGATCTGCACAATGGCCGACATGTCAATAAGCCTTCCAAAATAGCACAGATTTCAGAGGAGAAGGCTTCAGGTAGTAGGATCCTTTCAGACAAGGAGTTAGATAGATATAACTGAGTTCCCATATTAGCAGGCAGCCCAAGAAGGGTTCCCAAGGTATGCCACTGATCCTCAACCTTCACTAGTGTAGATGACTCAGAGGGAAATGCAGTGCCTATATAAACATCTGTTTGTTATGGAAGGCAGGAGGGAGCAACTGGGGGAAACATCAAGAGAAGAGGAGGGAGGAAAGCGGGAACAGAAAGATAAGGAGTGGGGGAAGTAAGAGGGGAATAACAGCGGGGAAGGGAGAGGAGAAGGGAAAGGAGGGAGGGGAAAGGTATTTACCCATTGAGCTTGTATAACTAGGTAAAAAATAATTTTAAAAATGTAAATTTAATAAATTTATGTTTAAAAAAGAAACATCTGAAATGCTAAAGGTTGTGCAAATTTTCTTCCAAGGAAAGGAGGAAAGACAGAAAGGGAAAGAGGGAAGGGAGGGAGGGAAGGAAAATGAATCAGCTGAGTTTGTGATTACAATGTAGCAACTGACTGGGAAACAGCATTTCCTTTGCTGTCAAGATGAATTTCTGACAGAACTTTTGAAAATCTTACAGAAAAACAAACATCGAAGAATATTTATAAAAATGAAGGTAAGACTCATAAGATTCCACATGAAGCAAATTCGTTTTTTATCATTTATTTATTTATTTATTTATTTATTTTTCACTCATACAAATTTGATAGGTACCCTATTCCCCTCCCTCCCTCCACCCCTCCCTGGATCCCCTTGTTCTCTCTCTCCTTTTCCCCTTCCTTTCCCCCCTTCCTCCCTTTCTCCCAGTGCTCCTCCCCCCCCATTCCTGGAGCATCCTTTAGTGTGCATGTCAAACTTCCCTCCTCTCTGATGAGGTGTAAGGAGTCAATAGTATTGCCTAGAGCTCTTTCTTGTGTTCCCCTTTAGTATAGGAACACTATTGTGTCTGTTAATCCCTTGCCTCTAAGGATCCTAGTACCTGTGATCCAGCTAGACTTTGGGGGGAGGTCAATGACATGTTGGTCATTGTGCAGGTCATGCAAAGTCCTATTATGATTACTTTGGCCCTAACTTGTGTGGAATATCTTCCATATTGTTGCTCTTCCCCATCTTTAGGCTCTTACAATCTTACTGCCCCCTCTTCTGCAAATTTTCCTGAGTTTTGAGATGTGGTTCGTGGTGATTAATGTAGAGTCTCTGATGTTCTGAATTATGGTTTGTTGTTTTTTTTTCTCACATGAAGCAAATTCTACGAGTATTTTTACTCTTAGGTATTCACCTGACAAGTTTTAATGTACCACCATCATGTGGAACTATCACTGTCTCCACCTTACAGATGAGGAAAGTGGTCCTTAGAGAGTGAAGGAGCTGATCAGAGTCTAGGTTGCAGAGAGTTATGGGAATTTATGACCTGACAGTTAGGCTGTAGGAGCTCTGGATTTCACTCTTTGGCACTTACACAGACAAGCACAAACATTTATATTTGTATGTACACAAACAAACACTCTCACAGAGACAGAGATAGAGATGACAGAGAGATAGATGACAGTTGTTTCTGCATTCACATGGTAATTCAAGCCTGGATATCCATGGTGGGCACTGAGTTTGCCAGCAGGTCATCTCAGACTGGGACTGGGCAGGAGGGTAGCTGGGACTGTCACTTAGGTCACCCCTGGGTGGCCTTTTCGACATGGCAGCCTTAGGGAAAGTGGTCTTAGAGAGAACCTGGATTTATTTGATGTACCTCAGTTCATCTGTGAATTAATGCAGTCATGAGATCACTGAAGTGCAAGAAGGCAGAGGGGCCCCACACCTTAGCGCCAGGAGCAGGCTACAAAAACATTTCAATATAAATGACATCAATAAAAAAAGAGATAAAATTTATTGTGTTTATTCTGTGTAGTGCTGAATCACTGGATAGGGATAATATAAAATGTGCATTTAGGGCTGGAAGGATGGCTTAGGGGTTAACTGTCTGCATTGCAAGCAGAAGATCCTGACTTTGGATCTTGGGTCCCACATAAAAATGCTGGGTGGAAATGACAGCAACCTGTATTTCTGGTCCTGGAAGGTGGAGCCTGGGAAACTTGAGAGCAAAGCAAAGAAGAGGTAACATGATCCAGGGTGATTCCTGAAGTGCCTTCACCCTTGGACCTCCACAGGCATACACAGTGCCCTCACGCGCACGCGCGCGCACACACACACACACACACACACACACACACACACACCACGGACACACAAATAAAAGATTAAAATGTGTATCTATATTTAAACATTTAAAATGAATAAATGCAAAAGTAAACATACACACAGAAGTCTGGGACTTCTCCCCAAAATACGTGGTTGCAGAAACATCTGGGCTGAGCAACTTTTGGCTCGGGTGTCTTACCCAGACTCTAGGCATGCACACGCGACTGCTCCTGGGAGGACTTGTGGGACAACCCCCATGGGGAGTGTTTAATGGACAAAAATTTGAGTATGCCATGCCAGAGTAGGGGCTGAGCTGAGCTGAGGTACCCAGGGCAGTGGAGAGTTCTCTCTACCTGCTGAGCTTCATAACGGATCGTTAGACATTAGTGTCTCTCTGGGAGGAGGCTAAAGGCAGACCTCCATGGTTCCCACTCGAACAAGGAGCACCAACTACTACAACTTTCAGGGTCACCACGGACCCTGATTGGAGTTTTCCGCCATTCATGACTTCACTAAATAAAATTAAGAGTGAAAAGGCCCTGCCTTTAGGGTAGGGAGGAAATTGGTCATGGGAGGGAGGCTCTACGTGCCCTTATGGGCTCTGCTCCTGAACTCTGAAACTCATAGGGTGCTGGCTTCCCAACGTTCTGAGTGGGACCTGTCTATCACTTTGCCTTCATAGCTCATGCCAGTGGCCCCAGGCAATTTCTCTTTTATAATTTTTATTTTGCTAGTTTTACAAACATAACTGGCAGTTGTTTCTGTCCCCTCCTGTCCTTTTCCCCTTTCTCCCCCATCCTCCCCCTCCCTTCAACCATTCTTCCCACCATCCTTCCCACTTCCTCCAACCATCCTTCCTACTTCCTTCCATCCTCCTGTCTGTTTGCTTCTGTGGGCCCCAGGGTTCCCTTTGGATTATCTGCTCTAGTGAGGACTCAGGCCTCTGTGGAAGATTAAGTGGACCTTATTAGGGTAGAGTTACTGATAAGGGCACATGCCTTCACCTGTCTGGCCATAACCTCTAGGTTACCACAGCATGTAATTGCTTTTCCTGCAGGTCTGGTGTCTCATTACAGTGGGTTCCTGGATGCAGCAGCCCTGCCTTGAGTGGAATTTCTTGGCCAGCAGTGGGCCTCTCCATCTTTAGCCTCTTACAATCTTACCGCCCCCTCTTTGATAAAATTCACTGAGCCTTAGGATGGGGAGATTTTGGCCGGCCTGATTCAAGCTGCACATTTCAGGGTTGCTGGTACTCTGCATCAGGTTGGTTGCTGTTGTCTACTTCACTAAACTCTCACTTCTTTGGGTGTTGAGATCTTTTCTTATCAAAAGAGAAAATGAGAGGTGTTTAGATGAAAGTTTATTCTCTGATGTTTGTGATTAGTATTGAAACATCTGATTCTATCTACTGTCAGTTTTTTCCCCATTCACTGTTGTTTAAATTGGTTTACAGTGCTGGGGCTGTGTAGTATGTCATGGGGCAGAGGTTTAGTGGCTAGTAAGCAGGTGGTTGGTTATCTGGACGCTAACCTACTCTACTGTGTCCTATTCCTATTCTTCCATCTCCTTTAAGATTTTTTTTTTTAAATCTATTCACTCATGATCATTTATTTCTGCTCTTTTGGGATCTTCTTACACCCAGTCTGGCTTGTATTCCTTTGTGTTAGTGTGTATTGTAAAAGTTTCTGTTTGATTCCATCAAACTGAGGGTTTAATGCTAGGATCCACTTATGAAGGAGAACATGCGATGTCTTTCTTTCTGTGACTGGGATGTTTTATTCAGTAGGATTTCTTCTAGTTCCATCCATTTACTGGCAAATTTCATTAGTTCATCTTTCCTGACAAATAAACAGCATTCCATTATATATGTGTATCATATTTTTATTAACCATTCACTGGACTTCTAAGTTGGAATTCCATTATATATGTGTATCACATTTTTATTAACCATTCACTGGACTTCTAAGTTGGAATTCCATTATATATGTGTATCACATTTTTATTAACCATTCACTGAACTTCTAAGTTGGATCCATATCTTTGCAATTGTGAAGAAAATGCTATAAATATAGTTATACATGTTTATACATCTGCTGCCAGATGTAGCGTTCTTTGGAAATATTCCCAGGAGTGGCATAGCTGGGTCATATGGAATTTTTATTTTTAAATTTTTTTAGGTACTTCCAAATTGATCTCCAAATGGGTTATATGAGTTTACAATCCCATCAGCAATGTATGAAAGTCCCCTTCTCACCACATTGATGCCAGCATTTGCTGTTTTTTGTGTTTTGGATCTTAATCATTCTGACTGAAACTAGATGGTACCTCAGGGTAGTTTCAGTTTGACTAGGGAGGTGGAACATTTTTTTAAAATTTTTTTTTATTATTATTATTTATTCAACTGTGCGCATGTGTGTGTGCATGTGCGCGTGTGTCTGTGTAGAACCACGGACGAATTCACGAAGCACCATGGACGCCTCCACCTCCTTCTGCTCCGGGATTCACAGGCTCCGCCCTATCAGGACCAGAAACGCAGGCCGCCTCCGCTTCCGCCTGGCGTCTATACGTGGGATCTGGGATCCGAACTCAGGACCTTCCGCCTACAAGGCGGAGGCTTAACCCCTGAGCCACATCTCCAACCCAGGAGGTAGAACATTTTAAAAGATGATTCCTAGACGTTTGGATTTCAATATACAAGAAGTTTCTTCTCAGTTTTATAGCCATCTTTTCATAAGATTGTTTAGTTCCTTGGTATTTAGTTTTGAAGTTCTTTGTGTATTTTGGATATTAGTCCTTTGTCATATGTGTGGTTAGAAAAGATGCTGTCTCCCATTTTGTAAGCTGTCTTTTGGCTTGATTAACAGTCCCTTTTTAATTTCATATAGTTCCTCTTGCATAGTGTTAAACTTATACTCTGTGCATTTGGGGTCCTATGGATGAAATGCTGGCTGAGGCCAATAGAGTTGAGCATATTCCCTGCTTTTTCTTCTAGGAATTTTATAGTCTCTAATCTAACATTGAGGTCTTTGATTCATTTAAAGTTTATTTTTGTACGGGGAGACAAATAAGCATTCAGTTTTATTCCTTAGCATGTAGATATCTAATTTTGCCAGCACCATGGAATTTTTTTGCACCTATATCAAAGATCAGTTGACTATAGGTGAGTACACTAATATTCGAATCTTCAATTCTAATCCATCAGTCTATATCTCTTTTTTTTTGGAGCCAGTACCATGCTGTTTTTATTACTATGGTTTTATAGTATAGTTTAAGGTATTGTATGACATACCTTTAATGGAGTTTTTATTATTCAGGATTGTTTTGGCTATCCTGGTCTTTTATGTCTCCATATGAAATTTGAAATTGTTTTACCAATTTCTGTAAAGAATTGGGTTGGAAATTTTGATTGGCATTGCATTGAATCTATATAATGTTTTGGGTAGAATAGTCATTTTAGCAAAGTTAGTCTGCCAATCTTGGAGCATGGGATGCCTTTCCATCTGCTGGTGTCTTTTGCAATCACTTTTGAGGTTGGTTTGTTCTTGTTTCTCTAAAGCTTTATACTGTATGCATTGTTATGTCATTCACTTATGATGATTTTATTTTTTAAAAATTAAAGAAATTCTTAAGGTTTTAAAGTTTTCATTGTATAGAACTTTCACATCCTTGGTTAAGTTAGGTTTATTCCAAGGTATTTCATATTTTTAGGAGCAATGGTAAATAGTATTGTTTCTTTTAGATCTTTCTCGCTTTTTTAATCCTTGATGTATAGGAAAGCCACTGATTTTTAACTTTGTATCCTTCCACTCTGCTGAACTTATTTATCAGTTCCAGGAGTTTCCTGGCAGAAACTTTAGGGTCCCTGAGGTATAGGATCATGTCATCTGCAAATAAGGATATCTTGATTTCTTCTTTTCAAATTTGTATCCATTTTATCTCCCTCTCCTGCCTTATGGCTCTTGCTAAAACTTCCAGTATAATGTTGAACAGAAGTGATGAGAGTGGGCATCCTTGTCTAGTTCCCAATCTGAGTGGGAATGCTTCCAGTTTTTCATCATTTAGGATGATTCGTGCCATAGTCTTGTTATATATGGTCTTTATTACATTGATAAACATTCCTTCCAACCCTATTTTCTCTAAGGTCTTTATCATAAAGGGGTGTTAAATTTTGTCAAAAGCTTTTTCAGAATCATTTGAGAGAATCGCATGGTTTTTTATTTCTTTTGTTTATATGTTGAATTATATTTATGGATTTATGTATATTGAACCAACCGTGTTTCTGGAATAAACCCAACCTGGTCATAGTGGATGATCTTTTTGAATATTTTTGAATACAGTTTGCTAGAATTTTATTAAGAATCTTTGTACCTGTATTCATTAACGAGATTGACCTATAGTTTTCTTTTTTGGTTGTGTCTTCATTTGGTTTTGGGATCAGTGTGATGTTGGCTTTGTAGGAGTTTGGAAGTATGCCTTCTGTTTCCATTTTGTGTAATAATTTAAGGTGTATTGGTGTTAGTTGTTCTTTGAGTATCTGGTAGAATTCAACACTGAATTCATCTGGTCCTGGGCTTTTCTTTGTACAGAGAGTCATAATTAATGCTTCTACTTCATCCCTTGTTATAGGACTATTTAAATAATTCAGTTCTTCATGGTTTATCTTTGGTGTGTTGTATGTTTTTAAAAATGCATACATTTCTTTGTGATTGTTAGATTTGGTGGTGTATAAATTTTTTAAAGTATGAACTTCTGATTTTCTGAATTTCCTTAACATCTATTTTGATAGCTCCATTTTCATTCCTAATTTTATTAATTTGGGTTTTCTCTCTTTTGGTTTTGTTGAGTTTGGCTAAGGGCTTGTCAATGTTGTTGATTTTTTGAAGAACCAGCTTTGTCTGATTGACTCTTTGTATTGTTTTCTTTGTGATGATTTGATTTATTTCCTTTCTTATCATGCTAACCTCTGCACATCTGCTTCTTTTGAGGTTGGTTTTTCTTGTCTCTCTAAAACTTTATATTGTATGCGTTGTTATGTCATTCACTTGTGATGATTTTATTTTTAAAAAAAATTTAAAAATTTATTTGTGTGTGTGTGTGTGTGTGTGTGTGTGTGTGTGTGTGTGTGTATCACAGGGTACCGTGTGTCTCTGGGAAGGCCCAACAGTGACCAACAGGGAATTAACCTGGATTGCTTTTACTTCCTTCTTGCTTTACTCTGGTATTTCCCAAGCTCTGCCCACCAGGACTGGAAGTGCAGGCCACTGCTGTTTCCAACTGGTGCTTTTACGTGGGACCTGGAATCCGAACTCAGGACCTTCTGCTTGTGAGATAGAGTCTTAACCTCTGATCCATCTCTTTAGTCCCGTTTTCATTTTTTCTTCTTGATGTAAGCATTGAATGCTATGAATTTTCCTCTTAGGACCACCTTCATTGTATCCCAGAGATTTTGCTATGTTGTTTTTCCATTGTCATTGGATTATAGGCATTTTTGATTTTTCTGTTTTTACTTCTATCTGGACCCATTCCTCATTTAGTAGTATGGTTAAGTTTCCACAAGTGTGTGTACTTTCTGGTGTTTACCTTGTTATGGATGTCCATCTTTATTTCCTGTTGCTTTGTGGATCAGTATGTGATCTATTTTGGAGAAAGTTCCACGGACTGCTGAAAAGAACATATATTCTTTGTTGTTAGGATGGAATGTTCAGTAGATATATGTCAAGTCCATTTGGTTTATGATTTGGTTTAGTTCTAGCGTGTCTCTGTTTTGGCTTGTTGTCCTGTCTATCAGTGAAAGAGAGTTTTTAAATCCCATACTATTATCGTGTTTGGGTTGATTTGTTGTTTTACATAGTGTAGTGTTTGTTTAATGAATGTGGGTGATTCTATGTTTGGAACATGTATGTTTAGAATTGTGAGATCTTGGTGTATTGTTCATTTTGTGAGTCTGAAGTATCTTTTCATACCTTTTATAATTTGTTTTGGCTTTAAGTCTGTTTTGTCAGATATGAGGATGGTTACTCCTGATTGTTTCTTAGTTGCATTTGCTTAGAGTATCTTCAAACATCCTCTGACCCTGAGATTATGCCTATCTTTCAAAGCGAGTGTGTGTGTGTGTGTGTGTGCGCGTGCGTGCGTGTGCGTGTGTGTGTGTGTGTGTGTGTGTGTGTGTGTGTGTTTGCAGTTCCCTGCCTGGTCATTGTATTGGCATTATTTTTCTCTTTTATCTTCTTGATTGTGATGATAATTTTATTGTCTTGAGAATTTCTTCTAGTATTTATTGCATGTCTGGTTTGGTAGATAAGAAGAACTTTAGCTTATTTTTGTTGGGAAATATTTTTCATTTTCCTTCAAGCATGAATAATTATAGTTTGGCTGGATATGGCAACCTGGGTTGACATTTATGATCTTTCATGATTTGAAGAATTTCTTTCCAAGCTCTTCTAACTTTTACTGTTTACATTGAGATGTCAACTATTATTATAATAGGTTTATCTTTAAAGTGACTTGTTTTTTCTCTCTTTCAGCTTTTAGAATGATCTCTTTGTCTTGTATATGAGATGTTGTCACTATTATTTGCCATGTGTCCTATTTTGGTCATATGCATCTTGTACCTGCATGCTGCATTCTCTCTTTAGGTGTGTGAAGTTTTCATTTATGATTGACTAAAAGATCTGGGCTTGGGTTTTATCTTTGGTTTCTTGTTCTGGGATACCATGAATAAGAAGATTTGGCTTTTTCATGTTATCCCATAGCTATTGAATATGCCTTTCATTTTTCTTTAGACATCTCAACTACCTTAATTGAATTCTCCTATTCTGTCAGTTGATTTTCCAAATCTGATGTTCTACTTGTGCTTGATCTATTTTGCATGTGATACTCTGTTGGTTTGTCATTTTCAGTTAGTTTCACTTTGAATTCCAGCTGAATTTCAGTTTGACATTTTTTCACTTGTTCTAAACTTGTTCTTTTTTTTCTGCCTTACAGTTTATTAACAATAGGTAAGAAATCAAACTTAGCAGTCTATACAGTGATCCAAAGTTCATGTTTGTAAGGAATCAACTTTAATTGCATGATTTACAACAGTTGAGGGTTTTGCTTTCTATTTTCAAGTTTTACAGAAAGTGTGTGTGTGTGTGTGTGTGTGTGTGTGTGTGTGTGTGTGTGTGTATGTGTGTATGTGTAGGGGTGGAGTAAGAAAGAAGAAAGCAAGCAAAGAAACACCAGGGACATTTTGTATGTTAAAGTCATCCCACGGGAATCATTTCTTACCCTCTTAAATTTTTTTCCTTTGTTAGATGTAATAACAAAAAAAATCTTTCAAGAAACAGAAACCATAATATGTAATACATCAATTTGGCAGCTGCCCCTGTATATTTTGAAAAAATCATTTTTCTTTCTACATGTACAAATTATTTTAATATTTGAAGTTTTATACTCAGACTTATGGAATAGAAAATTTTCTGGAGCACAAAAGTTGACTTGAGGGGAGGAAGGGGAAAATTTTTTTTAAAACATTTTAAAAGAACGAACATCTTCGCACCCAGAGAAAAAATTGGTATTTTAAATATATATTTATATATATTTATGTATATATATATACATATAGAATGTAATTTTAAGTAACATTAACCCCTTTTGTCCTCTGGCTTTAGAAATATTCTTTTTTAAATTCTTCCATAAAGTGAGGAAAATAGGGAAAAATGTCAACCATTTGCACCAGTAAATAATAACTATTAATATTACAATTTTCATTAATTTAAAAAAATAATAAAACCTACTGGAGGTGCAAGGCAGGAGCACGTGGTTGGCTTCGGGCCTCAGCTGCCTCCCAGCGCACACTCGAACTTGTTCTTGTTTTCTTTATTTCCTTTTTCATCTCAGATAATTTTTTATCATTTTATTAATATATTGATTGATATATTGATTATATAAAGTCAGGCTCCTATTCATTAATTGTCTGAGTTCTTTGTGTTCCTTTTGATGTTCTTCATACTTCTTTTGCAAATGTTCATAAATTTAATTGATCATGTCAATAACATGTCTTTGAAAGATACTATCCTTAGCATTGCTTTCCTGACTGGTATCCATGACGTTGCTCCGATTAGAATCTATTGTATGTATGCTGGTGATTTTTATAGGATATGTGTTTTCCTGGTACTTGGTGCATTTTGTGGTTTTACTATTGACTTGGGCATTTTTCTGCAAGTTTGTGTCCGCTTTAATTCACAATTACTTTTGGTTTTCCTGAGTCAGATGAGGTTGTGTGATTTTTGGTTGTTGTTGGGAAAGCTTTTCTAGATTTGGATGGGATCTACTGATTGTGTAAAGTCCCTGACTTCATGGGCTAAGGTCCCTCCCTGGGGCTTTAAGTGGGGCGAGAAGGGTCTGAGGTGGCTCTGAAGGCTCAGAGGTTCTTTTCTGCGTTTCTGGGAAGGTAGGGCCTGGGGTGGCTCTGCATGCTCAGAATCTGACCTAGGTAGATTCCTAATGTTGCTGTTAACACAGAAGGGATTTGAATGTGCGGTCATAGTGTCCTTTCTCCTTTCTTTTCTGACCTGCAACTGGAAGTGCAGTAAGGACTTCAGTTTCTGGACTGCAACTTTTGTTTTGAGACACCAAGATATCACTGTTCTATGGAACTATCACAACACAAAAATGATGTTAATTAAAACAGAAATAGAAAAAATTTGACTTTATGTCCATCCACTTGTAGAAATGCTGCATCCCCTTTGAAAATGCACACAAGGACTTTATTTTATTGGGGCAGAGGAAGCCAGAGGCAACTCCCTGTCACCCCCATAATCATAAAAACACTTAATATGTGGGTATGAGTGCTTCCTGGACCCGGGGTTATAGCCTCCTCACTCCGGTGCTGTTTGGAGTTTTCCCTATCAGTTACACAAACACTTTCAGCCTCTGTTTCACACAGAGGCATAAAGTTTTCAGGGATAGAGTGCACAGGAATCCAGGAATCATCACATTAAGATTGTCTGGAGATTTGAGGAATAAAAATGGTCAATTCCATTAGGTCATTTGTACGCATGTGGGCAAACCCCCTCCCCAAAACATGGTACCACCTACTCACCTCACTGTCTGACTCATTTCCTCCCTTCCTCCCTTCCTCCCTTCCTCCCTTCCTCCCTTCCTCCCTTCCTCCCTTCCTCCCTTCCTTCCTTCCTTCCTCCCTTCCTTCCTTCCTTCCTTCCTTCCTTCCTCCCTCCCTCCCTCCCTCCCTCTCTCTCTCTTTCTCTTTCTTTCTTTCTTTCTTTCTTCTTCTTCTTTCTTTCTTTCTTTCTTTCTTTCTTTCTTTCTTTCTTTCTTCTTCTTTCTTTCTTTCTTTCTTTCTTTTTCTTTCTTCTTTCGACTGTTCATGGTTTGAAATATGAATTTTCCCCCCGCCAGATTCAAGTATGTGAATATTACTTGTTTGGGAAGATCATGACACCTTTTAAAAATTTTTTTTATTTTTTATTTCTGCTCATACAAACTTAAAAGGTACCCTGGTCCCCTCCCTCCCTCCATCCCTTCCTGAACCCCCTTGCTCCTTCCCCCTTTTCCCCTTCCTTTGCCCCCCGCCCTCCCTATCTCCCAGTGCCTCCCCCCCATCCCTGGAGCATCCTTTAATGTGTATGTCAAACTTTCCTCTGGGTCCTCCTCTCTGATGAGGTGTAAGGACTCAGTGGCATTTCCTAGAACTCTTTCTTGTGTTACCCTTAAGTATAGGAACACTATTGTGACTGCTAATCCCTTGCCTCTAAGGATCCTAGTGCCTTTAGTCCATGCTAGACTTTGAGGGGTCAATAATGTGTTTGTCATTGCGCAGGTCATGCAAAGTCCTATCATGATTGCTTTGGCCCTAACTTGTGTGTAGTATCGTGCATATCATTGCTCCTCCCCATCTTTAGGCTCTTACAATCTTACTGCCCCCTCTTCCACAAATTTCCCTGAACTTCAGGATGGGGAGAAATTAGCCTGGCCTAGTTCCAGGTGGTTGATATAAAGTCTCTGATGTTCTGAATTATGGTTTGTTGATTTTTTTTTTCAGTTTTGCTGCTCCTGCAATGCCCTTGGCTCCATCCTGATGGGTATTGGATATCACTCCCTAGCCAGAGATAAAAAGCTGTTAAATTAGAGTCTTATTGTAACAGTATATTCAAAAGTAGATGGAATAAAAGTAGGAGACTATGGTGAGCGGAGGGGGCCAGTTTCCCATTGCAAAATGGTTACTTTCTCTCTGCCAGACTATAGGAAGGTCATGACACCTTTAAGAGATGGAGTCTTGCTGAAGGAAGGCGGTCCAGGGAGCGGGGCTTGCATCCTTCTTCTAGGAGAGGTCTGCTCTTGTAGTTGCAGCTTTGTAACTTGCAATTTCCTTGATGGACATGATTTAGGCCCCCCCAGCTTCTGCCAGTCAGCCATGGCTTTTCCACTATAATGGACTGTATCTACCCTGTGGAACTATAAGTTGAATAAATCTCCTTTTCCCTCATAAGGTGTTTGAGCCTCAGTAGTGTCCTCACAGTGCAACAAAGAATAATTGATACACTTTCTTTCTGAGGCGAGAGAGAGAGAGAGAGAGAGAGGAGAGAGAGAGAGAGAGAGAGAAAGAGAGAGGAGAACACAAGTGAGTGAGCAAGAGAGTTTTGCCATGTGCAAGGATATACAGAGGACAACTTTCAGTGTCAGTTCTTTCCTTCCACCATGTGGGCATAGGGGATTGAATTAAAGTCTCCAGGTTTGTTGTGCCTTACCCACGAATTAACTCACTGGCCCTGTCTGATTCATTCCGAGACAGCTGAAGAGATCCAAGTTAGACAGCCCAGGTCCCCTCACATTGTCATCCCAAGAACTACTGCAGTTGTACAATGGATCTACAGTCCTTCACTGCTTTCCATCTCTCTGACACCTGGAGTCACCAAAGCCAGCAGAGCTTGCTCTGACATGTACATGTGGGTGGTGAGCCTAATGCCTGTCTACCCATCCCACCTCCTCACACATCCCGAAAGAACAGCCAGCCACAAAGTATGGTGCAACTTTTTTTTATTTAATCAAGAAATGAACATTTTGTGTGGTTGTGTGTTTGAAAGCAAGAAGAAGAGCAAAGGAAAACCTCTCAGGCGTGAGAACCTGCTCAGCAGCCTTTGTTGCTAGTAGCTCCCTGGGTACATCCTCCAGGGTAAAGGCACCATGTGAGCGAGGAGGCACTGCGGGGAGGGAGGGGTGCAGGTAAGGAGAGCTCTGCATATCCTGAGGAAAAAACCTCAGGCACTTCGACAATAGAAGTTTGTAGGGTCTTCTTTTGCATCCGGGGCACAATGAGCTCGAAGAAGCAGATCTCTCTCTGAAAAAGCAAAGAGGGGGTGGGGCCATCAGTGTGAGTTGCATCTCAAAAGAGGTTGTCCAACATAAGATGTCAGACTGTGGGTGGGATGATTCGGATGAGACAGGCACCCCCCAAAGCTCTGCTGAATGGATTAGTTCGTAGTCAGCCGTCATGTCTAGTCCAACAGTAGCATGTGCTTCTCTCCCAGACTCACAGGATTCCTACACTTCCTGCCACAGAACAGTTGTCTAAAGAGCAGTCAGTTCAAGGAACAGAAACCCCAGAGGTCAGAGCAGGGCAGGAGCCTGTGTCCCCCAAACTCTTCACCTCTGGTAACCAGGCGGAATTAAGGTGGGACACAGAAAGAATCAGAAGCTCAGGACGCATCCCAGGAAGCAACATGGTGTGAACAGAAGTGACAGGGAGTGTAGGTTCCATGAGCCAGGGTGTCTCAAGAATAGCCCTGACCTAGGAAGACTGGCACTCAGGGCAGGGAGGACTGGAGGTTCTGGTCACTTCAGCCTGGTCTGGACAGGGGATCCATGCTGGGATTGAAAAGACCTCTTTCATGGCCAGTGAGATAGCTCGGGGACAAGGCACTTCAGCTCGAAAAACCTGGCAGCCTGAATTCAAAACCCTGAAAGCCCACATGGTGGAAGGAGAGAAGTGATTTCTTAAGTTATCTTATGATCTCCACCTGTGTGTCATGAATGTGTTTATGCTCTATTCCCTCTTTCTCCATCTTTCTCTCTTTTTCAAGTCCATAATTGTTAAAGAGAGAAAGAATTCCTCTCCCAGCAAGCATCCCTTAATCAGCCTCCTCCAGTTTATGGGCCCAGCAGCATTGCACTGCTCTGCTTCTCCCCCGGTTAATAGACAACATGTCCAAATCACCAGGGTTGACCTCTGAGTTCCCTAATTTCTACTTAAACCAACTGAGCAATTCAAATTAGTACGTGTCACACACAAATCCATTCCCCAAAGCTTCACTTACTCACCATACTCCATACCTACTTGTATCTATAAGTGATCACTAGTCCCCACATAACCCCCATCACACATGCATACTTCTATACCTGCCCAGTTACATTCACACACATTCCCAATATGCCATGTGCACACACACACACACCACACCCACTCCTTTTTCATACACATGTACAATTCTATACCTGCCCAGTCACAGACATGTACTTCCTCCAGTTTGCACATATGCATACTCTACACAAAACACACACACACAGACACACACACCCTTTCTTCATGTACTCACACAGCTTCTCACATCCTCCTAGATATGCTCCCACATGCATAAGCACAAACACACACTTGCACACCCCTTGCCTGTATGACAGGTCCCCTTTCATTCCACTTGCTTACCTGTTGCTGATCAGGCTGTTCATTGAAGGGACAGTTGTCCAAGTCAGCTTGGGACTTTGTACATGTGGTCCGGGCTAGCTCCACATCAAACATAGTTCATTCCAGCCACGATCTGCTGTGAAAAAAGCAGGATTTATTTAGAGCACTCACAGCAAAGTTTCCATATACATTGTTATGCAAGCAGAAGCGCATGTCTTCTCAGGATTCATGCATTCCAGTATCTGTGAGCTGCCAGAAATGTCACATGACAAAGAACACAAGCTCCCTCTTCTAGTCAGGTGGCTGTGTCTTTCTTATAATTTGTTGTTTTAAGCAATTTTGGCAAGGGTCTTGTGAGCCAACTAAGAGAAGTAGGACACAGAAGGCAAAAAACCCTTCAATGGAATCAGGAAATATCAGCTTCAGGAAGCCAGCCAGGATGGGGTAATGACGTTTCTTGTTCAGGAGTCCAGAGCAGCTGTAAGCACACTCTGAGTACAGGACTGACTCAGACATCTTGTATTGCAATCAGAGACAGCAACTGTCCCATTCTGGATAGGTTGCGGCTGATGATGGACAGCTGAATCCCAGATACATGCAACCCAGAGAGATCTATTCCCTTCATTTATCTAGACACTTTTTTCCCAATGAATAGGAGTGTATGATATGTTTTTCCACGGGTCTTGAAGTCAAAAGGAAATGCCTCCTACTTCAGTGTGGCTGTTGATGGGATATTTTTAAAGTATGCCACGGACACATCAGGAGTGCTGTTCCTCACTCTCCACTTATTCCCTCGAGACAGGTTCTCTCACTGAACCTAGAACCCCAGCAATTTTCAGTGACCCTCAGTTTCTGGGGTTACAGATATTGGGCTTTACCTGCATGCTGGGGATTTGCTTCTTTCCAGTAAACATTCTTCCCACTGGGCCACTCCCTACCACCCTAGGTGAGATATTTTGAAGGACCTTTCTTATTTTTTTATTGTTGAAGATCTTCCTTTTTTTTTTTTTAACATTTTTTATTATTATTTCAGCTCATACAAACTTAGTAGGTACAAAGGTTCCAGAAGACCTTCTTCCATAGAGAGAACCAGTGAGTTACTAAAGCTAATCTGCTGTTGCCATAAGTCATTGTATGGTGATGGGAAAAAAACCAACAAAGTCAAAGGTGGAATTTCCTTATAAAAAAAATTGAAATACCTTGGTATAAACCTAACCAAGGAGGTAAAAGACCTTTACAATGAAAACTTTTAAAACCCTCAAGAAAGAACATTGCACAAGACACCAGAAGGTGGAAAAACCTCCCGTGTCCTGGATTGGCAGATCAATATTGTAAAAATGACCATCCTACCAAAGGCAATATACAGATTCAATGCTATACCAATGAAAATCCAAAGCATTCTTCAAAGAAGTTGACAAACAATCTCAAAATTCATAGGAGGCACAAAGACCCAGGATAGCAAAGACAATCCTGAGTAACAAAACCACTGCTGGAGGTATCACCATACCAAATCTTTGTCCTACTACAAATCCATTGTTGTAAAAACAGCCTGTGTACTGGCTCCAAAATAGACACACAGATCAATGGATAAGGCTTGAAGACCCAGTATAAGCCACACAAACTACAGCCATTTGGTCTTTGACAACGGGGCCCAAGAATCCAATGGAAAAAGAACAGTATCTTCAATAAATGGTTGCTGCAAAACTGGATCTCCACATGTAGAAGATTAAAACTGAACCTGTACTTGTCACCTTGGCACAAGACTTAATTCCAAATGGTCAAGGACCTTGATTTAAGGCCAGAGTCTATAAAAAACCATAGTTGAAAGGGTAGGGAATCCCTCGAGCTGTTGGGCTAGGTCAACAGTTCCTAAACAGACATCCAATGGCACACTCACTGTTACCAACTCTCAACAGTTGGGATCTTGTGAAATTAAAAGAGCTTCTGTTCAGATAAGGATGTAAAACGAGCCCAAAGCACCCCACGAATGGGAGAATATCTTCACTAACCACATATCTGATAGAGCTCTACTGTCCAGAGTGCACAAAGAACTTAGAAAACTAACACCAAGGAAACTAATGGTCCAATTAAAAAATGGGCCCTGGAACTTAAAAGAAACTTTGCTAGGGATGAAATTAAATGTCTAACAATATCTTAAAATGCTCCACTTTCTAGCATCAGGGAAATGCAAATCAAAAACTTCCCTGAGATATCATCTCACCCCAGTCAGGATGGCAAAAATCCACCATACAAACACAACAAGTGCTGGAGAGGATGTGGAGAGAGGGAACTCTGCTACATTGCTGGTGGGAATGCAGGCTCATACAGCCACTCTGGCGAGCCGTCTGGAGATTCTTAAGAAATTAAAGATTGAAATGCCATATGACCCTGCTATTCCACTTTTGGGAATAAACCCCCCATGCCGC